>CM077166.1:70233263-70833263 GCA_039583875.1 Platanthera guangdongensis | reverse complement strand
CTTAGTGACAAAACTCTTTTTGGTCACTAAATACATTTAGTGGTGGGGCATTTGTGAACACTTTGTGATGGGCTATATTTATCACTAAATATCTTTAGTGATCAAAATCCAACTTTTAGTGATGAAAAGATTTGACACTAAAAGTCAATTTTCAAGTAGTGGATCTATCAGCGTGCTAGATACTCATGCTTGTGGGGTTGAGGCTACCAATTCCTAACTTCTTGAATAATGAGAGGGGAATCCGGTTGATACTCTCACGTAAGTCGGCCAATGCGTGTGTGATAAAAAGAACACCAAAGACACACGGAATAGAAAAACTTCACGGATCACTGATCTTCTTTGGTAAACCGTTTGTTAAGACCGCAGAGAACTCGACATTTAATGTGACATATGATAAGTTTTCTAACTTCTTTTTATTATTCAGGAGGTCCTTAACATACTTAACATACTTCAGCATTTGGGAGATTGCTTCGTGGATGGGTAGATTTGTGTGGATTTGTTTAAATATTTCTAGGAAGCGAGAGTATTGATCATCCTGACATTGCTTGTTAAGTTCGGATGGGTATGGTGGAGTTGGAATATTTTTAAAGATGGTTGGTGGAGTGAGATTGTTTTCTTCAACAGGGAGAGGGGTGATAACTTCTTCTTCAATAGAGGGTGAAATGATAAAAAGTTTCTCGGCGGAGGGTTGATTTTTTAAAATGGAGGCGGAGCTTTGATTTTTTTTAAATGGAGGCGGAGCTTGCCTCGGGCTCTTCGCTAACCATACCAGAAACTTGCTTCCCACTCCGAAGTGTAATAGCTTTCACTTTCTCTCTCAGGTTGGGCTTGGTGTTGGCAAGAAGAGACCCGGCGGGTCGCTCAGAAATAATTTTTGCGAGTTGACTTACTTGATTCTCTAAACTTTTAGTAGTCCAGGTTAGGGTTCTTATTGTAGCGTCATTAACACTCATATATTTTGAAAACATCTCCTCAAAACTTGGAGGTTTTGGAAAATTTTGAGGAGATTGTGCTGGTGCAGAAAATAAATTTTGCGGTGGCGGGCGCATTGCATTCGAGGGATTACTCCACTGAAAGTTCGGGTGGTTTCGTAAAGCAGGATTATAACTATTCGGAAAAGCAAGAACCGGAGCTGGAAAATTAGAAACAGAAAAATTATGAAAAGCATTTCTAGGCATATTATTAACATAATCTAATTGTTCGGGGGCAGGAGTTGCAGATTCCCATACCTGAGGGGCGGAAGAAGCAGTCATCTATGTTATCTTTTTATTTAAAATTTCCACTTGCAGAGCTAGCTGGGATACGTTGTCCACTTCAAATATACCTGTAGGTTTGTTTGGGCGGTACCTAGGCACATTCCACTGATATGTGTTCATGGCCATGTTCTCAAAAAGCTCAAGAGCTGCTTCCAGGGTTTTGTGGTTTAAGGTACCACCGGAAGCTGCGTCTATCATTTACTTTGTGCTTTGATTTAGCACGTTATAAAACGTTTGCATCGGTAACCATACAGGCAGCGTGTTATGGTGGCATCGTCTTAAGAGTTCTTTAAATCTTTCCCAAGTTTCATACAAGGTTTCAGAATCTATTTGTCCAAAGACAGAAATATCATTCCTAAGTTTTGCGGTTTTAGCTGACGGAAAATACTTCGCCAGAAATTTTTTCTGTTAGTTGATCACAGGTGGTGATGTTGTTTTTTGGTACAGTGTTCAACCATTGTTTAGCCTTGGTTCTTCGGGAGAAATGGAAGAGTCTTAGCCTAGTAGCATCATTTGTAACACCATTGATTTTAAAGGTGTCACAAATCTCAAGAAAGCATGCTATATGGGCGTTCGGATCTTCATCTTGATGTCCGTCATATTGCACATACTGCTGCACCATTTGAATTATGCTAGGCTTAAGTTCAAAATTATTATTAGCTATACCAGGGCGAACTATGCTTGATTCAGTACCCTCTAGATTCGATCGTGCATAATAGGACATAGGCCTATGCACGGCTTCCTCTACGTGGGCTTCTTCCATTTTTAGAGTAGAAATTGACTCAGAATCCTCAACCGGTATTTGGAGAGTATGGCCTTGAAATCGCTATCTTATCCGAATAGTACGCTCAATTTCGTGGTCCAAGTACAAAATAACTGACGGATTACCGCGGGTCATGCACTAGTAGAATAGAAGATTAAGAAAGAGAAATACATAAACTAGAACAAGAGTTAATAATTTTTTCTAATAGATTTTTGTTATGTTTTAACTCCCGAACTTCCCAAGGGCTACCCGATGAAGGGTTCGCAATGTACTATACAAGATTTTGGCATTTATAACCACATTGCCCTTTTCAAGAGATTTAGGTGGTGTAGAAAAAGTATAATGTGGGTTTCTATTAAGAGCGCTATTATTTTTTTGAATTGTTAATTAATTTTTTTAAAGAAAAAAAGGGTGAGAAAGAGAAGTGATAAAAGTAATAGGTTCATGTTTTCAAATTATCAACAAAAGTTTCTCCCCGTCAACGGCTCCAAAAACTTGGTGTCTACTAATCACGAAGAGAATAAAAACTGAACTAGCAATTCAACAAGGCAAGTATACCTATCGAAATGTAGCTTGGGGACACAAGTGTCGTATTAAAATCTGGGAACTGTTGAGTAATCCTACTCGCACAAAAACTATTATCTTATAGAGAGATTGGTTTAGTGTTTAAGAGAAAGCTAAATGCGATTAAGAAAAGAAATATTACGCTAAAAAGAGAAATGCTTGTGGTTAAATAGAGGGTTACTAAAAGCGATTACAACAAGGTGTTGATCTATGATAAAGAAAAGCACTCGATTGAGAATCACCACGACTAAAGTTGATTAAAAAATGTGATAATAAACCCTAACTTAATAAGATAAAAGACCTTGCCTGTGGAGGTTACATAAGCATGAACACGCTTCTCTCGAAGCCGTGCCCACTTGAGTTTAGGAATGTCCGACCAAACTCTCGTCCAAATAAAAGTCCTAAAGCTCGCTTTATACTGTGAACCCCTCTATTGGATTTCACTCCAATCCGGGAGATTTAATGTCTGCCTCTCTCGAGGGGTGCGTGCAACTCCTTTTACTGTTGAGTGTTTACTTCAAACTACGAGCCTCTCGGCAAGCTAAGAATGATAACAAATATAGAAATTATATATCGATGATATAACTCCAAGCATGATTTTTCAAGAGTAAATCAAGGTCTAAACCCTAAAAAGAAAAAGTAAACTAGAGCATCATAACTTAATCAACTCAAATCTCAGATCATCAAGATCGAGTATAAGAAGTATTAGTTACTCATGGTGAAGTGGAGGAATAGAGATGAGAAGAAGTGCATGAAAAACAAAAATATAGACAAAAAATACTGAGCACAGTTTATATTAAAATCAAACAACGAGCTTACAACTTGATATAAAAGATTACAAGTGCTGGAAATGAAAACTAGGCTAACATTAACATTAAGCTACTAAAGCAATTACAAAAAACTATTACAGAAGGAGTACACTAAGCTAGGATTAAAAAGCTTAAAATGAGAAAGGGGGAGAGGAGAAGCATGAAAAACTACAAGTAAATAAAAGGGCAGCACCTCCCCCTCGCACTACAAAATTATGCTCTGGACACAAGGGGGGGCTAAATTTATAGAAAATTTCGAGGTCGGTCACGCCCCCTGTCACGCCCGGGTAGGGCGTGTCAGGGGCCGTGACATGTACATGGTTGACATCGGGAGTTGAATTCTGACGGCAATCATGATTTGATTTGTACGTCGGTGGACATGCACAAGGACACGCCTGTGTAGGGTGGGCGTGTAAGGCACGTCATGCTTCAATCAGTGGTCAGAAATCTGTCAAATGTCGGAAATTAGGGAACACGGCCGGGGACATGCCCATGTAGGGAGGGCGTGCCTGTACTATTGACGTGTAGTGACAAAAAAGCTTTAAATTCACAGCAGGCTTCGGTACGAGGGTGACACGCCCAAGGAGGGCATGTTCGGGGGGCGTGTTAGGTATTTTTCACGAGATTTGGGTTCTGGTAGCAAGCTTCCTTGGGATCGGGTTACACGCCCGATGACACGCCGAGGGAGGTCGTGTAAGGTCATTTTTGCAGAGATTTGAGAAAACCTGCAAAAAGAAGACAAAACATTAGTGGCAACAAAATATACAAAAGGAGGTAAATATATAAGCTTACAATACATGATTTGCTCATAAATAACCTAAATATACCCTAATTGTTTAGAATACAAAATGTATTATCAGCCCATTAGCACATTTTCTTTTCTCGTTGCATACAATGTTATGTGGTATGGGATGCATAACATTTCAAGTGTCTGTTGTTCATACATGCATTAAGGCCTTTTTAGAATGCATAGCACTGCATACATTGCATATCATCGCATAAACATGCGTGCTAAGTTAAGGTTTACATGATGACACGTACACAAACATGATTTTAAAGGATAATACAGAACTCATGCATTCATATCATAGGCATAGGAGTAAATAGGATGAGAGGATATCATCCTAAGTAGGACATTATATCGCTATAAAATCCCAGAGCAAGATGCAGCATATACAAGTGTGTAAGAATTGTCTAAACTAGTTGTGTGGCCTAGTTGTGGACTGGGATTATTTTTGACAGGTCGTTTGTTACCGTTTTCTAGAATGTCAAGACGTCCTACGGCGAGGTCAACTCCCTTGTCATAGCGCGAGTCGTCTGGTGCTCAAAATGAGGTCGTGATTGAAGGATTACGAAAGAGAAACGAAGCTTTGTCTAGGCAAATGTTGGAGATACAATCGCAGATCCAAACCTTCTTGTCTGTCATTACAGGACAACCGCTTAGAGTTCAGGACCCGGCCGTGGGCCAAGGCATTCCAGTTCCTCCTACTCCTCTGGTTCCCTTAGCTGTGCTACCACCATAGATGAACTTCATCTCGCACTTCCAGCGATTTGGACCCCCTACCTATGATGGTAGGGCAAAATTTATGGTTTTAGATGACTGGATTATAGACATCGAGGAGATGTTCTCTTACTCCGGAGTTTCTGCGGACCAGAGAGTAATGGTCGATGCCTACTAGCTCAAGGGTTTGCAAAGAGTTGGTGGGTAAGGGAGAAGGAAAACTTGAAGGATGGATGTTCTTGGGAACTTTTCAAAGTGCTTTTGATGAAGAAGTTTCAGCCGTCGGTCGAGCGAGATCATTTGTTAAATGATTTCCTGCACTTAAAGCAGAGACAACTCACAGTGAGTGCGTATGAGGTGGATTTTAGCAAGTTGAGCCGGTTCACACCGGATTTAAAAGTTTCTGAAGATAGCAGAGTCAAGCATTTTCTGGGTGGTCTGAAGAGTGACATCCAGCAGTTGGCGAGTGCTTATAATCAGAGAGTTATGCCGAAGCAGCCGAAGCAGCTCTTAAGGTTGAGGCAATTGATAATGCCAAGAATCGAGGACAACAAATGAGATGGGATAAGAGGAAGACTGGTGAGAATAAGAGTTTCCAGGAATCCGTTGCTGCTTTGAGGAAGAGGAGCAAGGAATTTTGCAGTTTCTGTGGCCAGCCAGGCCACCCGTTTGAGAAATGTTTCCAGAGGCTAGGAGCTCAGAAACAGGAATAGGTCCATGTGATGTAGGGCGCTCCTAAGGTAGATTTAGTTTGTACTTTGTGCGAACGGAAGGGACATGATGTTGCCCACTGTTGGGATAAGGTTCGAGTCTGCTGTCAGTGCGGATAGAAGCACCACATCAAGTCAAAGTGCCCGTAGTCTCAGCCTGCGCTGCAGCCAGTGCCTCTTCGGGCCTTGCGACCGCCGCAGCCTGTAGACAATGGGAAGGGAAAGCTGAATGTGCAGTCTCAGGAGGAGGCCCAGACTTCTACCCAAGTGATTTCAGGTTATTTTCTAACCTTGTTTTTTTTCTATTTTAGCTTATAGTTGTAGTTTCGATGTAGTTCGACTAGTTATATAAATGTTTTATATGGAAATTTAAAGTAAAGGGCCATTGGGCGCGTGTTCTCTTTGATTCCGATGCTACCCACTCATTTGTGGCTAGGGCATTTATTGAGCGTCATTATTTGACTCTCGATCAAGTCGGCGATGCATTTCAAGTCAAGTTTCCTTTCGGTGATTTTGTGGTATCGGACCAGGGTATCTGGAGTTGTCCGATTTTGTTAGGGGATTTTCTAGCAGTTACCGATTTGAAGATGATAGACTTGGAAGATTTGTATATGATCTTGGGTATGGACTGGTTGTCCAAATATGATGTGGATATCCAGTGCAGGGTTAAGCGCTTGGACTTCAAGATGGACAATGGTCAACCCGAGAGTGTTTATTATTTTTCGCACAAAGTTTCTCCGATTATATCTGCTGTATGTGCTCGAAAGCTGGTTAGTTCTGGATGTTTTGCTTGTTTGGTTTCAGTTTTGGAGACCATTGTTAGCTTGCCGCGTATAGAGGTGATTTTGATGGTGCGTGAGTTTCCGGATGTTTTTCCAGCTAATCTTCCTGGTCTCCCCCCTGAGAGGGACGTGTAGTTTGTAATAGATCTGGATCCTGGTACCCGTCCTATTTCTAAGGCGCCGTACTGGATGGCCCCGCGTGAGTTGGAGGAGCTATGTACGCAGTTGGATGAGTTGCTCCTGAATGGTTTTATTAGTCCTAGTTCTTCACCTTGGGGTGCACCCGTCTTGTTTGTAAAGAAAAAGGACGGACCAATGAGGCTGTGTATTGACTATAGAGTGTTGAATAAAGTCACCATTAAGAATAGATATCCCATGCCTAGGATTGATGATCTGTTTAATCAGTTACGTTGTAGCTTTGTGTTTTCAAAGATCGATCTTCGTTCAGGCTACCAGCAGTTGAGGATTCGTGAGACAGATATTCCACGGACTGCCTTCCGTTTGTGGCATAGGCATTTTTAGTTTCTAGTAATGTCCTTTATTTTGACCAATGCTCCCTCTGCCTTTATGGATATGATGAATCGTGTGTTCAAGGATTTTCTGTACCGTTTCGTAGTCGTGTTTATAGAAGACGTTTTGGTGTATTCCCGCAGTGCAAATGATCATGCCCAGCACTTGCGTTTAGTTTTGTCTATTTTGTGGGAGCATAAGCTATATGCCAAGCTAAGTAAGTGTGAGTTCTGGTTGCCTCAGGTTTCCTTCTTGGGTCATGTGGTAAATAAAGATGGAATTTCAGTTGACCCTGAGAAGGTGACTTCTGTTATGGATTGGAAAAGACCCCCCCCCCCCCTAAGGAGATAATGAGATTCCTAGGGTTGGCTTGCTATTATAGGAGGTTTGTAGAGGGTTTCTCTACGTTATCTACGACTTTGACTAAAATGATGCAGAAGAACGCAGCCTTCATTTGGAGTGATAAGTGCGAGGAAGCATTTCTGGAATTGAAGAGGAGATTGTGCACTGCTCCAGTTTTGTCTCTGCATACTGAAGGGTTAGAATATGTGGTGTATGTAGACGCATTGCATGTTGGTCTAGCTTATATGTTGATGCAGGAAGGCAAGGTAATTGCATATGCGTCGAGATAGCTAAAGGTACATGAAAAGAACTACCCTACGCATGATCTAGAGTTCGTAGAAGTGATTTATGCCATAACGTTATGGAGGTACTTGTTGTATGGCGCAATATGCAAGATTTATACCAATCATAAACGCTTAAAGTATGTTATCACTCAAATAGAGTTGAATCTGCACCAATGAAGATGGTTAGAGTATGTTGCTGATTATGATGTTGAGATCCAGTATCATCCGGGCAAAGCTAATGTGGTAGCCGACGCCCTGAGTAGAAAGACACAGAAACTTTTTAAGCTTTCTATGGATTCGCTGGTAGAAGAATTTCTCATGATGAATATTTCTGTGGGGAGTTGTAATTTGTCAAATAGTTTGGAGGTAGCTGAGCCTTCATGGATTGCATTCACAAGACTGCATCAGAAGGAAGACCCTGAGTTGTTGAACCATTATAAGAGGACTGAGAAGGGAGAGTTGCCTGATTTTTCGATCAATGATGCAGGTACCTTGAAGTACCGCGTTAGATTTTGCATCCCTAATGTTGAAGATATTCGAGTTAAGTTGTGTAGTGATGCTCATAGTTCTAGTATTGCCTACCACCCAGGTTCAACCAAGATGTACCAAGATTTGAAGCTGGTCGTCTGGTGGTTCAGAATGAAAGGTGATATAGAGAAGTTTATTTCATAATGTTTTACATGCAAGCAAGTAAAGGCCGATCATGGAAGACCTGGCGGTAAGCTAATGCGCTTTGAAATTCCGAGTTAGAAGTGGGAGAGTATCTCAATGGATTTCGTTATGGGGTTACCGAGATCTCCCCGAGGTCATGATTCAGTCTAGGTTATTATTGATAGACTAATGAAGTCTGCTCACTTTGTGCCTTTTAAGATTGATTACCAAATGAAGAACATAGCTGAGCTATATTTAAACGAAGTCATTAGATTACATGGAGTGCTAATTAGTATAGTATCTGATCTATACTCCAGGTTTACGTCTCGCTTTTGAAAGAATTTACAGGAAGGTTTGGGTAATGATCTGTTGTATTGCACAACCTATCATCCACATACAAATGTTCAAACGTAAAGATTGAACTAGATCGTGGAGGATATGATCAGATGTTATATTTTGGACAGCGGAGGAGCGTGGGATGAGCGACTCAGATTGATGGAGTTTGGATACAATAATAGTTATCAATAAAGTTTACAGATGACCCCGTTTGAGGCCTTGTATGGGAGGCGGTGCAGAACTCTCTTGTTTTGGGCCGAGGTGTAACGACTCCATCCATTCATATAGCATATAATAGAAGGTCCGGACGGGGCCCCACACCTTATGCCACAAAACAAGCGGGGAAGTTACAGGTTAATACCACAACATAATCGCACCCTAACTCAGAGCATGCTAGCGGAAGATTTTAACAATAACATTGAACCCCAACCATGAATGTCCACGATATATATAAACAACCACATCTATATATAAACTCTCGAAGGAGTGTTCAGCAAATACAATATCGTTTGGCCTTATGGCCTTACAGTTACTCGTTACAAGAGAGTTCCAAACATCGGCTCGCAGGCCGGCCACACATGAGCAAAACATAGTATTCTTTGCTTAGCCATCAAGGGCTAGCAGCAGCAGTAGTAGGGACTTCAGCCCTTACGTGTCCCGCTTGGGTCTTCAACACTTGCACAAGGATAGCCCACCAAACGGTGGCAAATAAGGCAACGGTCAGCATTCAGCTGACCAATTTATAACGAACCTACCCCTTTTCCCGGGGCAGTAGTGTTCCATCCCTACAGGCATAGCAATTCATGTGCATATATATATCACACATTGTGCTCTCACGCACAAACAATCCATCACAACTGTCAGCCATGCGGCCCGACGATCTGTGCACTCAGGGCAAATTCTTGGTGTACCGGCGAACCAGATTCCGACCACCGTTCTAGGTCCGAAACCCAACAGTAAAATTGATCATTTAGTCTTTCTGGTGCGCATGCCTAAGACTCTCATTATGCGCTCCAACTGATCGCACTTTCAAGTCTTCAATTCGGACAGACATAACGCGGGTACAGATCAGCCACCCCATATTGCTCAAGTCATCTTGCCATCACCGAATACCAACGTACTCGAGGCAGGAGGAAGTGGCTTGCCATCACCGAATACCAATGTACCAACGTGCTCGAGTCGCCTTGCCATGTGGCGATCTCCGCGCTTAACGGGAAGCGCAACTTGCGCGACCTGAAAGGCTTCCTCCTGCCGAGCTCCCTCTACTAGCCACCTAGGCCAACGCAAACAGAATTGTGACAAGCTACTTCCTGGACTGCTTGACAAGAGACCTGCTAAGGGAAAATAAGCGACTTCAGCATGAAGTAAAATCATCGAAGGAAAGAAATCAGTGACTAGGAAACAAGGTCACATCGCCGAAGGAAAAAAGAGGCACTAAGTGCTTTATTCGTTACGGTCTCCTCTGTATATCAGCTCGACCTGACGTGATTTGCTTTTCTGTAGGCAGTATGTTGGGTTTTTGGGGATGGCACAACACTTGTGCACACAGTGTAAAAAGAACAAGAAAAACTCAAACGAGTTCGGATCTAGAAATAATCATGAATCAAGAAGTAAAGCATACTATAATAAAAATTACCTTTGAGGGATTGAGTCAGAACTCAACCTAGATGCTCCAGAAAAATCAGGCCGACCACACCGCGGCTAGAGTCTTGAACTCAGAAAGTATATCTGGGCATATACAGTAATCCACATGATCGGGAGAACCCACAACAACTTATCACAGAAGAGCTAGGCCGGTAGAGGACACTCAGTGTCTCTATAGGCTGCTAGATTTGTTGTAGGAGAGGTGCCGATGACACTCACCGGGATTGGGATCGGAATCGGCTACAGGATTGGTGCAACACTTTTGTCGGGTTTCTAGGTATTCTTCTTATCTCACAGTATCGACTCATGTACTAAATTAAAAGAACCATCCCCAGAAAACCCTAAAACATCCTATTTATATCCCAAGAGATAAATTCAGCAAGTCAACATTTTACTCAGCATAGACATTCGTTGAACTCAGCTCGACGAACAATTCGTCGAACTCAGCTCAATGAAATCATGCCAAAGGACAGAACGTCGAACTTCATTCATCGAACTCAGCTCGACGAAATCTGCGCCAAAGGCCAGAACGTCGAACTTCATTCGTCGAACTCAGCTCGACGAAATCTGCGCCAAAGGCCGTAACATCAAACTTCATTCGTCGAACAACGTTGAGTGGATACAATAAACTCAACGCCTAAGAGCAAGATTCTCAAGGTAAACCCTTTACTCGATGACGGCGTTGAGTGTACTCGACGCAATCAACGCTTAAGTGTGACAGTTAACACACTCAACGCACTCAACGCCAACATTCAGAGTTAACACTTAACCCGTGAAAGCGTTGACTGGACTCAATGCTTTTAGCCCGATGGCGTTGAGTGAGCTAAAAACACTCAATGCCTAATGCCTTAGAATCTTTCAACCTTAATGGCATTGAATGAACTAAACACACTCAACGCCTTCAGCCCCATGGCGTTGAGTGAGCTAAACACAATCAACGCCAAATGCCTTAGAATATTTTCAGCCCCTTTTCAATATCTTGCAACTCATAATATGAGCTAGATAGTACAGATCCAATCTCCCAATTTCTCTACAATCTTATGTGCGACCTTGATAGGCACATAATGAGTTGGTAGTGAGGCCACATGCTTGATCACTTCTATATCACTATGGTTGCACCAACAGTCTCCCAATTGATGTAGAAAGTATCAAACAAAAGCTTCACAGATAATGTGCACGATCTAGCAATACGTCATTGTTCCCCGAATAGTAAGAGTTTATAAAACTCAAAAGCCATTGTGACCAATGTTATAGTGCTTTCATGTCCCTCACATCCGGATAGAACTAGAGGTATATATCGTGTCACCCTCATAAATGTTCATACCAAGTTTCTTGATCTAGAATGGACTTGCAGAAAATTTGTGAGTCCAATATCATATATTGACTCAAGCAAGCTTGGCCATGCAGTTCTCAGTCTCATTCCATCAAGGGGCCCAATGGATGCAACTCCTGTCATATATGAGGACAAATCCTATCTCTGCTCACACGCAAACACCCAAATGATTCACAATGTACCCAATAACCACTTTTACCATCCAACTTTCTCAAGACTGGACTTTTGATGGCATCAAAGCACGCTTGGCCTCACTCAAAGAAAGTTGTGACTTCGGGTCAAAGGACCACAAACACCATTGCCACTTGAGCCATACTTGTGACACGTTCATATAACAATCCACAAAGTATTCTCATGGTGGGTCTGTCCAGTACAACTTGTTCATAACAAGTACCCATGTGATGACTTGATATCATAATATCATGACCTGTAAGGATGGGTCATCAATCAACGCACATGCTAGTCTTAAAGGTATCATCATCGCCCTTAGCTTCTAAGATGATAGAGTGACCACGAACGTTTAAGAATGAAGCTTCCGAAATCATAGGTTCTCACATCAAGTCAATACTTGACCTATGGAAGCAAATACTCTAAGGGAATTTATTAAATTAAACTACTCAATCACAATAGAAATAACTTCATAATAAAAGAACTTGCCAAAATATATAAAATTAAATGCACATAGTACTTTTATTCATCAAATGAAATGTTATACGGCCAACAAACAAACAATCCACAAGACTCAAACTATTGTTGATCATTTATGTATCGTATACCCATAGATCTAATATGACCATCATGCTTTCTCTGTGCAAGAGGCTTTGTCAGTGGATCCGTAATGTTTTCCTCAGTCGACACTATGTATATGGTCACATCTCCTCGATCGATAATCTCTCGAATTAGATGGAACCGTCGGAGTATGTGTTTGGATTACTAATGCGATCTAAGTACCGAAGCAAGTGCAATTGCACTGTTGTTGTCATACTAGAGATCTACAGGACGAATAATGCTAGGAACTACATCTAACTCGCCAATGAATTTCCTAATCTATACAACCTCCTTCACTGCATTTGCAGCGGCAGTATACTCGGCCTCAGTAGTAGAATCAGCAACTGTATCCTGCTTGGAACTATTCAAACTAACAAGACCTCCATTCAGGCAAAACAAAAATCCTGACTGAGACTTTGAATCTTCCCTATCAATTTGGAAGCTAGCATCCGTATAACCACGTACAACGAGCTCTTCCTCTTCGCCAAATACCAAGAACATATCCTTAGTTCTTCGCAAGTAGTTGAGGATATTCTTGACGGCTATCTAGTGACCTTCACCGGGATCAGACTGATACCTTCTAGTCATGCTCAAATCATAAGACACATCGTATCTAGTACATAATATTGCATACATGATTGATCCAATTGCCGAAGCATATGGAACCAACTTCATGCAGTCCTTATCTTCACAAGACTTAGGACAATGGTCCTTAGAGAAACTCACACCATGAGACATGGCCAAGTATCCTTTCTTGGACTCAAGCCTACTAAACCGTTTCAACACCTTGTCAATGTATGTACTTTGGGTCAAACCCAGCAACTTCTTTGATCTATCTCTATAGATCTTAATACCGAGTATATAAGTCGCTTCCCCTAAGTCCTTTATCGAAAATCAGTCCCCTAGGTTGTTCTTAACAACTTGCAGGGTCGGTTTGTCATTACCGATCTACAGTATTTCACCTACATACAATATCCGAAAGACTACAATGCTCTCACTAATCCATTTGTAAACACAAGGTTCATCCTCATTTTTGATAAAACCAAACTCTTTGATCTTTTTATCAAAATGAAGATTCCAACTTCGAGAAGCCTGTTTCAATCCATAAATAGATCTCTACAGCTTCCATATTTTAGTGGCTTCACATGGAGATACAAAACCTTCAGGTTATGTTATGTACACTTCCTCGAGGAGGTTCTCATTAAGGAAAGTCATTTTGACATCCATCTTCCATATCTCGTAGTCATAATACACAGCAATAGCAAGCAGAATTCTGATGGACTTAACTATGGTAACAGGGGAAAAATTCTCATCATAGTCAACACCATGAATTTGATTAAAACCCTTTGCCACCAGTCGTCCTTTGAATGTCTGTAAATTCTCATCCATGTCAGTCTTCTTCTTGAAGACCCACTTGCACCCTATGTGTCTTACCCCTTCAGGTGGTTCCACAAAAGTCCATACTTGGTTTCCATACATGGAGCCCATTTCAGATTTCATGGCCTCAAGCCACTTCTCGGAGTCCATTCCACACATAACCTCATGATAAGTTGCAGGCTCATCACTATGATCCATAAGCAACACATTACCTATTTGAGACACGAGAAATCCATATCTCTCAGGCTCAAATATTGGTATACCAGATCTACGTGGAACTTGTGTTTCCTAAGCAGGCTCTCCAGCTACAACTACTTGTTGTCCTGACTCAGGTTCCAATTTTGGTTCATTCACTATTTGTGGTTCTTGAACTTCTTCAAGTTCTACCCTGGCTGTCTTTCTACTTAAGAACCCTTTCTCAAGAAAGACACCAATCCTTGTGATAAACACTTTGCCATCGGACGGACAAGATAACACTTATCTAATTTGGGTTCCAGCTTATCGGGAATTTGACTTCTCACGTATGCCTCGCAACCCCAAACCTTAATGAACGACATACTGGGACGCTTCCCAGTCCATATCTCAAATTGTGTGTTTAGAACCGCTTTTATTGGAGCACGATTTAATGTTAAAGTAGTAGTTTCTAGAGCAAAACACCAAAAGGAAATAGGCAGATTTGGATGACTCATCATCGACCATACCATGTCTAACAAAGTACGATTCCTCCTCTCAGACACACCATGATGCGGTGGTGTTCTAAGTGGAGTGAGTTGTGATATAATACTAAACTCTATCAGATGATCACGAAACTCATGACTTAGGTATTCACCACCTCGATCAGATCGGAGTGCTTTAACCTTCTTACCCACCTGGTTTTCTACTTCGCTTTTAAACACTTTGAACTTTTCAAAGGTTTCGAATTTGCACTTCATAAGGTACACGTATTTGTATCTACTAAAATCTTCAGTAAATGTAACAAAGTAGAAGAACCCACCTCTAGCCATAGAACACGCGGGTCCACATACATCACTATGTACTATACCCAAGAGATCATCAGCCCTCTCATTGAAACCATTGAAAGGAACTTTAGTCATCTTGCCTAACAAACAAGATTCGCATCTATCAAATGATTCATAATCAAATGAGTCCAACAGACCATCTCTATGGAGCTTGGATATATGTTTCTCATTTATATGGCCCAAACGATAATGCCAAAGATACGTATGGTTCGAGTCATTTGTTCTTAGTCTTTTAGTATTTTCAATACTATAGATCGGATGGTCTAAGTTCAAAACATACAGACCATTAAACATTTGGGGTACACCATAATAAACATCATTCTTAAATATTGAACAACAGTTGTTCTTAATAATAAAAGAAAAACCCACCATGTCCAAACATGAAATGGATATATTGTTTCTAGTTATGGAAGGAACAAAGTAACAATTATCTAGTTCTATTACAAGCCCACTGGGCAAAGCAAGACAATTAACCCCCACGAAAATGGCAGTAACTCTTGCTCCATTGCAAACGCGCAGGTCCACCTCTCCTTTACTTAGCATTCTTCTCCTTCCTAGTTCCTGCACATTTATACAAATGTGAGATCCACATCCCTTATCTAATACCCAGGATGAAGGAGCAGAAAGGTTTGTCTTTATAACATATATACCTGAAGTGGAGGACAATACCTCCTCTCATCTTTTACAGACCCTCAATGTATGAAGGACAATTCCTTCCCCAATGACCAGCCTTCCCACAATGGTGGTACTTCACTTCTTTCCTTGAGCCTTTCTTTTTTAGTGCAGAAGACTTGGGATCCAGTCCAGACTTAGGTCCCACCTTCGTCTTCTTTAAGCCCTTTGCCTTGCCCTTGCCTTTCTGTACCATCAATATGGGGCTAGTAAACTTGGGCTTCTTCATATTATTCTCGGTAGTTCACAACATGCCTAGGAGCTCGGGCAGTGTCTTGTCTATTTCATTCATGTTATAGTTCAAGACGAACTGCTCATAACTGTCCGGCAATGATTGCAGGATCAGGTCTATAGCCAACTCTTGGCCCAGATGGAAACCTAGTCTTTCAAGGTTCTCGATATACCCAATCATCTTGAGTATGTGAGTACCTACTAGGTCCCGAGCTCCCATCTTATACCGGAATAACGCCTAGGTGACGTCGAATATCTCTTGACGAGCTTGCCCTTGAAACATTTTCTTGAGATGCTCATCAATGTCCTTACAACCGATGTTCTCATATTGATTCTGAAGCTCAAAGTTCATGGTCGCTAACATGAGACATTCGATGTCTAAGGAGTCGTCAAGATACTTCTTATAAGCATCTTGATCAGCACTGAGTGCATTCCCGACAAGCTCATCAGGGGATACCTCTTCCAAAATATAGAGCTTGTGCTCTTTCCTGAGAACAATTCTTAGGTTTTTGTACCAGTCCAAATAATTTGTACCACTCATCTTCTCCTTCTCAAGGATTGCTCTGAGGGATAGGGTGGAGTGTGAAACACTTGCCATGGAAATTCTACAAAAATACAAGCAAAGAAAATTAGTACCACATTTGAAAATAAAGTTTATCTTTCAATTAGGACTTTAATCAAAAGCGCCCACTATTTTTATCAAACTGATAATGCTCCATATCAATTCGAAGAGTTTGGCGAGTAAACCTCTTAGTGGACAAGATTCATATTTCATAAACACTATGAGTCAGCTTTGGCTTTTCTCTCACAATGCAGCTATTTAGGTAGGCAACGCTTGGCAATTGCATCACAATGCAATTCTTGTATGGCTGGTGAATAACTCTTTATTCGTATTCATCATATGGTGCATGCCAACCACATACATCTAGGCACTCAACCTTTGAGGTCACACAGTTAAGCTAGACATGATGTCGATAATGGGATATCACAATTATCTGCTCGCACCCTCACCAAGATAGATTAATGCACCTTGCTTTGGCAAGTCCACACTTCATCGATCGAGGAAGGAAGAGTGTCATCCATCGGAAGGTATCCGAATACTTAATATTGCTTATGGATTTTAAATAGCTTATTAACTCTTTAATCATGGTTAACACTTAACCAGCGTGCACATCAAGCATAATAAAATTCAATAAGCATAATCCAAATGGATCCCAGATCCGCACAAGAATCATCAACACTTGATGAACTGGGCTAAGTCTGAACATCTAGAAGATGTCCAAATCTTCAGACCTATATACACGGGACATGAGCAATACCAACTCCACTTACACAGTATAAAAGCTCGTCACTTTATGTGAGATTCAAAATCTAACACATACTTAGTTTCAAAAACCAACATAGTGAAGGTTACTGTTAAGCAGTAATCTCAAAGAAATCACATGCGTTCTTAGAAAGATCCAAGACTAAATTTGGGCATTTGGAACACTTCAAAATCACCAAATCTACACATCATGGATTCAGCAACTTCTGAAACAATGAATATTGTCGGCAACCTCCCTCTAATATGACTGTTGGGTTTTTGGGGATGACACAACACTTGTGCACGCAGCGGAAAAAAGAACAATAAAAACCCAAACAAGTTAGGATCTAGAAATATTCATGAATCTAGAAGTAAAGCATACTATAATAAAGATTACCTTTGAGGGATTGAGTCAGAACTCAACCTAGATGCTCCAGAAAAATCAGGTCGGCCACACAGCGGCTAGAGTCCTGAGCGCAGAAAGTGTATCTGCACCTCTACAGTAATCCACATGATCGGGAGAACCCACAGCAACATATCACACAAGCGCTAGGTCGGGAGAGGACACTCAACGTCTCCACAAACTGCTAGATCTATTGTAGGAGAGGCGGCAGCGACACTCACCGGGATTGGGATCGAAATCGGTGACAGGATTGGCGGAACACTTCCGTCGGGTTTCTAGGTTTTCTTCTTATCGCACAGTATCAACTCGTGTGCTGAATGAAAAGAACCATCCCTAGAAAACCATAAAACATCCTATTTATATCCCAGGAGATAAATTCAACAAGTCAACATTTGACTCAACACAGGCATTCGTAGAACTCAGCTCGACGAACAATTCGTCGAACTTAGCTCGACCAAATCACGCCAAAGGCCAGAACGTCGAACTTCATTCATCGAACTCAGCTCGATGAAATCTGCGCTAAAGCCTAGAACGTCGAACTTCATTCGTCGAACTCAGCTCGACGAAATATGCGCCAAAGGCCAGAACGTCAAACTTCATTCGTCGAACGACGTTGAGTGGATAAAATACACTCAATGCCTAAGAGCCAAATTCGCTACGTAAACCCTTTTCTTGACGACGGCGTAGAGTGGACTCAACGCACTCAACGCTTAAGTGCGACAGTGAACACACTTAACGCCAACATTCGTAGAGTTAACACTTAACCCGCAAAAGCGTTGACTGGACACAATTCTTTCATCCCGATGGCATTGAGTGAGCTAAAAATACTCAACGCCTAATGCCTTAGAATATTTCAACCTCCATGGTGTTAAATGGACTAAACACACTAAACGCCATCAGCCCCATGGCGTTGAGTGAGCTAAACAAACTCAATGCTAAATGCCTTAGAATATTTTCAGCCCCTTTTCAATATCCCACAACTCATCATATGAGCTAGATAGTACAGATCCAATCTTCCAATTTCTCCACAATCTTATGTGCGAGCCTGATTGTCACATATGGAGTTGGCAGTGAGGCTACATGCTTGATCACTTCCAGATCACTATTGTTACACCAACACCATATATGACATCGGGAATGACATCTTCCAGGATGCAATGTTTCCTTATGTGAAGGAAAGCATCGAGTTCGCCATTCGCCTATTAATTGAAGGAGGTTTCGCAAAAGATTAGGTGGAAGGAGTGCCTTTTCTGAAGCTCTTCCCTGAGATGGAAGACAAGGTCGCGGTGCTAGAGCGAGCTGCAAAAGGCAAAGCAGTAGTTGATGAAGATGAAAAAGAAGGTGAAGAGGAGGCCGCAGTAGAAGATGAAGCTGCAAAGGATGCCTCTTCAAGCCAGCGGATAGAAGACCTGTCCGTCGAGTCCGCCTCATCTACATCAAGTTCTGATGACGGGAGCCCGTACAATGAGTTCATGGATAGTGAGAGCAATGATAGTAGCGGAAGCGACTTAGAGGGCTATTCTATTGATGTCAATATTGATGGATCTTCAAGCACCGATGCTCCTGTGGCAAAAAAGCGCAAGAGTTCAGCGGAATAAATGAAAGAATGTATTTTTTTTTGTTTTTTTGTAAAGTAAGTGGCTGACTCATTTCAAAGTCCGCCAACTCTAAAGTTGTAACTTTGAAATTATTGAATATAAAGGATATTTTCCTCAGCTCCCAAGATAATATAACTTAGGCCGCAGATATTGATTTTTCAGCTCGCCAAGATAATATAATTAGGAGAATGATTTGGTTGCAGCGCGCTGAAATATATTGAATATGATATGAATATGATTTTCCATCTCATCAGAAAGATGTAACGAATAGTCGGTTGATACGGGCTTTGGCGAATACCAATTCCAGTCCGCTCTATTTTTGACATTCTGATGTTAAGCTTTTGCGAGCTAAGAAAAGACAGATAGTAAATGCTACGAGCAGAGATAATTATAGATAAACTCTGCGAGCTTAGAAAGATCAAGATAAACTCTGTGAGCTAGAAAGATGGGCTACAAACATAAGAGATCTAGTGGGCAGGTGTGCATAGGACGACATTTCTTTCCTCAAAGGGTCACGAAAACTGTAAACCACATTACCCAAGGTAAATATCTTGGCGGCCTGAAAGATCAAACTTTGTGGACTGAAGTGAATAACATAATTCTGTCTGAACTGAGAAATGATTCTCAGCTTAGGTGATAAAGTGGGCAGGTACGGCAAGGCGACATTGATTTCCTCATATGGTCAAGGAAGCTGTGCAATCACCCCATTGAAAACTGGCGGACTCAGTGGATACCGAAAAGCATGTCCGCACTAAATAGAAATGATCCACAACTTAAGTGACCAAGTGGGCAGATGCATATAACATTGCTTTCCTCACAGGGTCAAGGAAGCTGTGCGATAACCCACTACAAAGACTGGCGGACTGAGCGGATACTGAAAACCATGTCTGCACTGAAAGAAATGATCCATATCTTATGTGACCAAGCGGGCGGGTGCATATTTCATTATTTTCCTCACAGGGTCACAGAAGTTGTGTGATAAACCCACTGAAAACTATCGGACTGAGCGGATTCCAATATGCAGTCTGTGCCTTGCCAGAATTACCTACGAGATGAGAATGAGCTATAGACTTAGGTGACCAAGTGGGTAGGTACGGCAGGGCGGCATTGCTTTCCTCAAAGGGTCATAAAAGTTGTACACTCAATCCTCACCATTTGAGAGGAGAAAGGTTTACTGCCCTCTTGCCTAGAGTACAGACCAGGTTGATCTGTCAGGCAGGTGCATATAGTATGGATTTCCTTTGAGATCAACACAATTGTGGGTCTCCTGCAGGAATTGCTTGAGGGTAGCAAAGAGTATTCGAGGGTCACAAGCTGAGATGATCTATGGGTAGGTGCATACTGCATTGATTTCCTCATGTGATAATCAATGTCGTAACTATATCCCTTACAAGGCAAGGTAGATCTAGCACCCGCACTGTCACTCCAAAATACAGAGGTGTGGTTAGGTACCGGCCGAGATCCAAAATATAGTAGCCTACCGCGCTAGAACCTGCAAGCTCCCGCCACACGATGTGAAATCTCCCTGCAACACAACGTCTTTGGGGTGTTACACTAATGACAACGGTTCAAGGGGGGTCCCAGCTGAAAACAATGATGTCTCATGGTTGCAATAATGCACTTGTTTTAGTTGTTTAAGAGACAAAGAAAACACTTGGAAAAGTGTCAGTATGCGGCCTTCATCAATAATATTTTTTGAAAAATTTACATGAGAGGGAAAGGAGAGGAGTTGGTTTTTTAGAGTATAACTGTTTGAGATCATCCCTGCTCCATGTATGCGATACATCCTCTCCTTCATATGTTTGCAAGTGATAGGCCCCATTTTTTAGCACTTCCTTGATAATGAATGGACCAGCCCAATTCGGATTAACTTCCCCACTAAGCCGGTTCTTGCAACAGCATGACCTTTTTAAGAACAAGATCTCCCACTTGAAAGTGTTTGATCCTCACATTCTTATCAAAGTATCTGGACATTATTCTCTTCAGTTCTTCCTATCTAATGGTTGCTTTATCCCTGATCTCTTCTATTTGATCCAAGTTGAATTTCATCTCTTCATTATTCAGCTCAAGCCAATCTTCCCAACCTTGTCTGGAAAGCAGAACTCTTGGAGTTGTAACCACAAATTCAACAGGAATGAGGGACTCTGAACCATGAGAAAGTTTGAAAGGAGTTTATCCAGTTCCATATGAAGGCGTTGTTCTTAAGGTCTAGAGGATAGAAGGAAGTTGATCAGCCCAACTGCCTTAAAGATTCTCTACTTTCTTCTTGAGTAAGCTTAGAATCTGCTTGTTTTCTGCCTCAACTGCCCATTACTCCTGGGAGGATGGACTGATGCAAAGCGTAGCTCTGTTCCGATCTGCTTGCAAAAATAAATCTTCTCTTTATTGTTGAACTATGGCTCGTTGTCTGTGATAATAGCCATTGGAATTCCATGTCGGCATACTATTTCACCCCAGATGAAGTTCTTCACTACTTGAGTTGTCGTTTTAGGCAATGACTTGGGCTCGATCAACTTTCTTAAGTAATCAAACATTACAATGATGAAGTGTCATTGCCTGCTTGCCATGGGAAAAGGACGAAGGAGATCCATTCCCCATACTACAAAGGGCCATGGTGTTGCAACTGATTTGAGATCCCACGCTGATTGAAGCTGAAGTGGAGTGAGTATTTGGCACTGAGCGCATTTCTTTGCATAAGCTTCTGAATCCTTCTTCATAGTGGGACAAAAATATCGCGGCTAGAGGATTCTTCTTTCCAAGGTTCTTGCTCCTGAGTGACTTCCACACTCACCAGAGCGAACTTCATGAAGCACAGCAGGAGATTCTTCTTCTGAAACACATCTTGCCATTATTTACAGTAAGGTTTTTCTGTACAGAATGCCTGATATCAGATAGTAATGAGCTGCTTTGACTCTGAATTTTCTCTTATCTTTGATTGATGGATGAAAGTTTCCCAAAGATAGGTAGATTATGAATGGATCCATCTATGAGGAGTGTCGATCATTTTACATCAACTCATCTTCATCCACTACTGCATGGAAGAGTTCGGAAGTTGTTCCTTGTAACGCCCCCTATCCGTCACATAGCATATAGCAGTAGGTCCGGCCGGGGCCCGACGCCGTATGCCACAGACAGACCGGGTGGTTACTTATGGATACCATCCAACCAATCTCAACGTCCTACACAGAGCATTCTAGCGGAAGCAGTTTATAAAAGTTGCAATAAAGAACCTAGCATTAGAGCATGAATGTCCACTAATACAAATTAGGAATGTTATACAAAATACCCAAAATAAGCCTTAAGGCCTTACAAAATGTTTCACTTCATATTACATGTTTTACAAACCACGGCACCCAGGCCGGTCCCACATGAATAAAGCAGTAAACACTTCCAAATAGGCCTTCAAGGGCCGGCTTCGCATTTGGGCTTTAGCCCGCTATTGACCGCATGGTCCAGCAGCACCTGCAAGCAACATAACCACCGCACGGTGGCAAACAAAAAGGCAACGGTCAGCAATGCTGACCAAATTATAACGATCCCGCCCCCAACTCGGGGCGGTAATGCTCCTTCCCTGCAGATTTATTAGCACGAGCGAGCAATATAATAGTATTCATTACATCACAGGCGTAGGCTCACACGGCCACACACCCCGTGCACTCAGGGTACATTCTTGGTGAACCGGTCGATGTCACGTCAGTTAAAGCCATGGACATTCCGGACCCACCATCGCCACTTTGACGGCCAAACATATGAGCAATTTGTCTTCCCGGCATGGGTCACGTCAATTTAAGCCATTGACCGCCGAAGACTCTCATCTATGCCAACAACAAGTGCCACGTAACCTTAGGTCTCTTTAACCCGAACGACATAGATATGGGTACGGTTCCATCTAACCCGTGCTCACGTCGCAACGACAATTTAAGCCATTTGCGCAGGTCAAACTTCTCCCGAGTCCCATTTTCGTCACACAATTTCACATAACTCGGTTATGTTCAAGTTTTCTCTCAGGCCTCCATGTTGGCAAGATCTCGTATCCGCCCAGTTTTTCGGGTGCACCTTTGGGTTAGTCCCCAAGGCTCCCTGCTGCAATCTACCGCGTAGAAAACCTGAAAAACAAACCATAGCACGGAGTCTTCTCCGGCATTTATGCAATGCAACATCACCGATCCAGACCAACATGTCCGGGTAGGCTTCACACATCATGCCTATGTCTGTTCTCGCTTACGGACTCTAAATAATGGGGACTTCACATATCTACCCGAAGGAACGCCTCCAACTCTTCGCAAACTCGCGAGAGCGGGCTTCCTATGCAAAGAAAGAGAGCTACTCATGCTCAAGATGAGGATCGTTACCCTAGCGTTCCTCTTTGGCGTCATTGAAAAGTAATCGGATGAAAAGCACCGCACTAGCTTTGCCTCCGTGGATCCGGAGTCGGCTCGCGATTTGGAGCTTCGAAGCTCCTCCAATGGCGGGATCTAGCTCCTTCTTCCTCCCTTGGCTCTCCTCTCTCTCTAAGGTTTTAGAAAGATAACACTTGAGAAAATGTGAGGGTTTCTAAGTCCAATCCCGGGTATATCCCTTCAGGAACAACCCCCAGCTGTTGGATCTCAAAATAAGGAAACGAACGGCTTTGATTCGGGACTGAAATGCCCAATCTGGACCGAACACGGCCTGGCACACGCCCATGTCCAGGGCCGTGTGCCTCATTCGCCGTCAAAATCGAATCACCTGGAACCTCACACGGGTATCAAACATGCCCGTGTTCGAGCTGACATGCCCGTGTTCCACCCGACACGGCCGTGTGGCCTGCCGTATACCCCATCATTTTTCCCCAAAATCAACCCGAGCACTGCACGGGTTCTAGGACACGCCCGTGTCCTTACCCGTGTCACCTCAACACGCCTGGAACCCAGGCCGTGTACACGGTCTCGGCACTCGACAATTCGTCGAGCGAAGATCGTCGACCTCTCGACACATTGTCGACACCAAAGTGTCGACTTCCCGGGACGACTGTCGACACGGGTCGACACGCCCTGCGACACGCCCGTGTCGCAGGCCGTGTGCCATGTCTCGACACTTCGTCGAATGCAGAGTATCGACTTCACGGCTAAGTGTCGACACGGGTTGACACGCCCTGCGACACGCCCGTGTCGCAGGCCGTGTGCCCAGTCTCGACACAATGTCGAGACCAAAGTGTCGACTTCCCGACTGAGTGTTGACACAGGCTTGACACGCCCTGGGACATGCCCGTGTCCCAGGCCGTGTGCCTGCAGCCAGAACCCAAACTGGCCCAAAACATCCCCCTTTTGCTCCTTTGAGTTTCGGGGCGTTACAACTCTCCCCCTCTTAAAAGAATTTCGTCCACGAAATTATATAAAGGAAAGACATGTACAAAACCAAAATTTGTACCTGTGCGGAACAACTCCGGATACTCGTCAAGCATTGTCTGCTCTCACTCCCAAGAGAGCCCCTCACGACCGCAATTGTCCCACCGGACCCTGACCAACCTGATCTCGTTATTGCGTAGCCGCTTGACCTCCGAGTCCTCAATCCATACTGGCTTTACTTTTGTCGTCAACCCACTACCAACCGGTGCTTGATCGACCGCGATCACTCGCGTAGGCTCTGGCACCGCCTTCTATAGCACCGAAATATGTGATACATCATGTAGACCACTAAGCTCCACTGAAAACTTGAATTTATAGGCCGCTTCACCAACCCGCTCCAGAACCTCAAACGGCCCAAGGTACCTCGGGCTTAGCTTTTTCAATCACCGCACCCGCGAGGCACCCTTGGACGGCTTGATCTTTAAGTATACATAATCTCCCACAGCGAACTCCACGTCCCTGTGCTTGGCATTATAGTACTTTGCTTGCCGGTCCTGAGCGATAAGCAACTCTCCCAAACGCTTCGCACCGACAGAGTAACATTCTCCACTTCGAATCGCTTACATAATTTGACTCACCCGTTTCCAGCCAAGACAACGGCGTGCGACATCTCCTACCATATAAAGATGGTATTCCCATTGCTTTCCAAAATCCAAGACACACATGCGGAGCATGTCTTCCATAGTTCTATTGACCATCTCGGTCTGCCCATCCGTTTGCGGATGAAAGGCTGTGCTGAATTTCGACTTTGTTCCCAACATTTGTTGCACAAGCCTCCAATAATTGGACGCGAACCGCCCATCTCGGTCACTCACGATGCTGCGGGGAACACCATGAAGCCGTAATATGTTATCCACCTATAGCTTTTCCAACTTCTCCACCGGATCATCCTTCCTATGCGGAATAAAATGCGACACCTTCGACAACTGATCTACGACCGCCCAAATGGCGTCGTTCTCCTCTTGCGACCTTGGCAAACCATGCACAAAGTTCATAGAGCTGTCGTCGAATTTCCAATCCAGAATAGGCTAGGAATTAAGAGATCCTCCCGGATTTTGGCACTCTGCCTTCACCAAGGTGCAAGTTCGGCACTTCGCTACGCATAGCGCCACACCTTTCTTCAAACCCGACCACCAAAACAGTTTCTTAACATCACGGTACATCTTTGTGCTCCCCGGTTGAATCGAGTACTTGGTATAGTGTGCCTCGTACAACAACTCCACGCATAAATTGCCCACACTTGGGACGTACAGACGACCGTCTTTCCAAAGCAATCCGTCCTCCACGATGAATTGGGAATTCGACCCATCCAGAGCCTCTACCACGAACTGCTTCATATGAGCATCCATATCCTAAGCATGCCGAATACGATCAGCCAGGTCATATTGGACTTCAGTCCAATTCAGAACTGCTTCAGCACTTGATTGCTTGTCCACACAAACAATCTCCAATGCCTCCAACTCTCGCACCAACCGCTCATCATGCACCGATAGCCAATTGACTTGAGCTGGGGCTCGGTGACTCACCGCATCAGCAACCGCATTCCCTTTATCAGGCGCGTAGTGGATCTTGAATGTATAGTCTCCCAAGAACGCCATCCATCTACGCTGCCGCAAATTTAGATCCTTCTGACCAATCAGATACTTCACGCTCTTGTGATCGGCGTAGATATCCATCGTCATACCGTACAAAATAATGCCTCCACAGCTTCAAGTCTAAAACTCACGGCCACTAACAACAAGTCATGGACCGGATAGTTCCTCTCGTGCACTTTTGGCTGTCTCGCGTCATACACTATTACACTTTCGTGTTGTAGTAGTGCGCAACCCAACCCGCTGCCCGAAGCATCGCTATTAAATCTCATAGCCTTCGGTCCCACTCGGCGAAGTCAGTACTGGCGCCGTGGTCAACCGACATTACAACTCCTCAAAAGTTCGGGCGCACTCCGGCGTCCAAAAGAACTTCTACTCCTTCCTCGTCAAAGTAATGAGGGGTAACGCTATCCGCGAGAAGTTCTCTACGAAGCGCCTGTATTAGCCGGCAAGCCCCAGAAAACTCCGGACTTCCGCTACCGTATAAAGCTCAGGCCACTCCCGCATCGCAACAATCTTCGTCGGATCCACTGCAATACCTTCCCCACTCACTATAAGACCGAGGACGCCACTGAGGATGACGAAAACTCGCACGTCTAGAACTTGGCATACAACTGATTCCTCCTTAGCGTCTCCAAAACCAAAAGAAGATGCTTGAAGTGATCTTCCTTACTCTGCGAGTACACCAGAATATCGTCGACGAAGACGATCACAAAATGGTCCAAGTACTCCCGGAACGACCTGTTCATCGAATCCATGAACACTGACGGCGCATTAGTCAGCCCAAACGGCATGACCCTAAACTCGTAGCGTCTGTATCCTGTAATGAACGTTAGCTTAGGGATATCACTCTCCCTTAACTACTTTAGAGTACGACTTGGCCCGACCAACTGATCACAAAGATCATCGATCCTTGGGATTGGGTACTTGTTCTTTGTCGTCAACTTGTTGAGCTCCCGATAATTAATACATAACCTCAAGCTTCCGTCCTTCTTCTTACTAAAGAGTGTCGGTGCGCTCCAAGGCGAAGGACTTGGACGCACATACCCTTGCTCCAACAACTTTTAGAAGTTGCACCTTCAGCTCCGCCATTTCCTTTGGCGCTAGCCGATATGGAGAGCGTGACACAGGCTTTGCACCTGGTACTAGCTCAAACATGAAATCTATCTCCTGTCGAGGCGGGGCTCCAGGAAGATCTCTAGGGAACACATCATGGTATTCCGATACCACTGAAATACAATTCAATGTGGGCTTCGGCTTTACAACCTCCACTAGTGTAAAGAACAGTTCTGCTCCGGCACGAACCGTCTTCACCACCTGAAGAGAAGACGCCAACGTCTTGCTCGACCTCTTCGAGCCCGTAAAGGTCATCTCACGACTTGCTCACAGCTTGACTTCCTTGCTACCGCATCTATATTGGCTTGCTGCTAAGAGAGCCAGTCCATACCAAATATAATGTCGAACTCCACCAACGGAAGTAACAATGCTTGCAAATCGAACTCCTGATTCCCAATCCAAAACTAAGCGCAACAACTTCTACCCGCGCACAATGAGCACCATTGGACTATAACGCATCCAATTTGTCTTTTACCATCGAAGGAGGTACTCTGATGCACAATATAATTCCTAATAAAGGAATGCGAAGCTCCCTAAATAAACGGTGCTCTCGCAGATAAAGTAAAGTCGCAACAAAGCTTAGCACAAATAGTTCTAAGCTAACGTGCACAAGGGCGACAAGTGTTTAAGGCAAAACTATCTTTAAACCATACCTGTCGTCACGACGGCGTGCTTCCTCCAGGGCTTTAGGCACTCACGAGCATAATGCCCCGGCTCCCCACAGTTGAAACATGTGCCCGGGGTCTGACCCGTAGTCGCCCCAGAAGCACCAGAAAGAGCTTGACCCGAAGTCCTATACTTCTTATACCATTTTTGATATCCAGACTTTGAGGTGTTCGGCACTTTGAATGTCGTTTCCTTTGCACTAACATCCTTGACTGCTCCTGACATAGCTTTCTTACCCTTCCGAGCACCATTCCAATAGTCTCGGGCAAAGTGCCCTTTCTTTCCACAAGTATGACAAGTGTAAGTAGCTTTACTTGTCGATTTCATAGCCCTTTCTGCAGCATTCTGCCGGATGCAGCTCTTATGGGGTTTGAATAGTTCGATACCATGGTCGCTGGCATCGGGAGGGTCTTCCTCAAATCTGCCTCCAAAGATCTAGCTGATTCCACCAAGGCTCGGAATCCCAATAACTTTGGTCCTAGCAGTAGAACTCGTAACTCGGCACGCAGGCCATTATAAAATCTATCGACTGTAGCTTATTCGTTATCCAACTCGAAGAATGGGTAGCGACTTATCAGAAGAAATGCTTGCAAATATTCCTCAACTGTGTGGCTCCCTGCACTAAATGCATATTCAGCTGCTGCCCCAATGGTCTACCAAAGGTCATCTGCTGCATCACGCCCACCGGCGTTGAAGCCACAACAGGGGCGTAGGGTTGTACATTTCCTCCAAGCTGTGCACCCGTCACAACGAACACCGCTTCTACGATCCTTCTAACGGTTTCATACGAAGGAGGAGGCTCAAACACCTCACCGGGTGCACTATGCTACTCAGAAACCGGACATTCTGGCTGTCCAGCACCACTTCCGGTCACCTATAGTGGTACAAAACACCGTTAAGCGACCAAATAAAATTGCGAACAGCAATTATAGGAACACGCAGGTTCCCCAAACATGTGTAGTTTCATTCCTAAGTGGACATTCATGGGTTCGTTTTACTGTTATTACGATGACGCACACAATGTGCTCACCAGCACTTAAAAAGAATTCGTCCATGAATTCCCTTAAGCCCGACCAAAACCAGTAGTCTGATACCAAATTGTAACGCCCCCTATCCGTCACATAGCATATAGCAGTAGGTCCGGCCGGGGCCTGACGCCGTATGACACAGACAGACCGGGTGGTTACTTATGGAAACCATCCAACCAATCTCAACGTCCTACACAGAGCATTCTAGCGGAAGCAGTTTATAAAAGTTGCAATAAAGAACCCAGCATTAGAGCATGAATGTCCACTAATACAAATTAGGAATGTTATACAAAATACCCAAAATAAGCCTTAAGGCCTTACAAAATGTTTCACTTCATATTACATGTTTTACAAACCACGACACGCAGGCCGGTCACACATGAATAAAGCAGTAAACACTTCCAAATAGGCCTTCAAGGGCCGGCTTCGCATTTGGGCTTTAGCCCGCTATTGACCGCATGGTCCAGCAGCACCTGCAAGCAACATAACCACCGCACGGTGGCAAACAAAAAGGCAACGGTCAGCAATGCTGACCAAATTATAACGATCCCGCCCCCAACTCGGGGCGGTAATGCTCCTTCCCTGCAGATTTATTAGCACGAGCGAGCAATATAATAGTATTCATTACATCACAGGCGTAGGCTCACACGGCCACACACCCCGTGCACTCAGGGCACATTCTTGGTGAACCGGTCGATGTCACGTCAGTTAAAGCCATGGACATTCCGGACCCACCACCGCCACTTTGACGGCCAAACATATGAGCAATTTGTCTTCCCGGCATGGGTCACGTCAATTTAAGCCATTGACCATCGAAGACTCTCATCTATGCCAACGGCAAGTGCCACGTAACCTTAGGTCTCTTTAACCCGAACGACATAGATATGGGTACGGTTCCATCTAACCCGTGCTCACGTCGCAACGACAATTTAAGCCATTTGCGGAGGTCAAACTTCTCCCGAGTCCCATTTTCGTCACACAATTTCACATAACTCGGTTATGTTCAAGTTGGCTCTCAGGCCTCCATGTTGGCAAGATCTCGTATCCACCCAGTTTTCTGGGTGCACCTTTGGGTTAGTCCCCAAGGCTCCCTACTGCAATCTACCGTGTAGAAAACCCGAAAAACAAACCATAGCACGGAGTCTTCCCCAGCATTTATGCAATGCAACATCACCGATCCAGACCAACATGTCCGGGTAGGCTTCACACATCATGCCTATGTCCGTTCTCGCTTACGGACTCTAAACAACGGGGACTTCACATATCTACCCGAAGGAACGCCTCCAACTCTCCGCAAACTCGCGAGAGCGGGCTTCCTATGCAAAGAAAGAGAGCTACTCATGCTCAAGATGAGGATCGTTACCCTAGCGTTCCTCTTTGGCGCCATTGAAAAGTAATCAGATGAAAAGCACCGCACTAGCTTTGCCTCCGTGGATCCGGAGTTGGCTCACGATTTGGAGCTTCGAAGCTCCTCCAATGGCGGGATCTAGCTCCTTCTTCCTCCCTTAGCTCTCCTCTCTCTCTAAGGTTTTAGAAAGATAACACTTAAAAAAAGTGAGGGTTTCTAAGTCCAATCCCGGGTATATCCCTTCAGGAACAACCCCCAGCCGTTGGATCTCAAAATAAGGAAACGAACGGCTTTGATTCGGGACTGAAATGCCCAATCTGGACCGAACATGGCCTGGCACACGCCCATGTCCCGGGCCGTGTGCCTCATTCGCCATCAAAATCGAATCACCTAGAACCTCACACGGGTATCGAACACGCCCTTGTTCGAGCTGACACGCCCGTGTTCCACCCGACACGGCCGTGTGGCCGGCCGTGTACCCCATCATATTTCCCCAAAATCAACCCGAGCACTGCACGGGTTCTAGGACACGCCCGTGTCCTTACCCATGTCACCTCAACACGCCTGGAACCCAGGCCGTGTACACGGTCTCGACACTCGACACTTCGTCGAGCGAAGATCGTCGACCTCTCGACACATTGTCGACACCAAAGTGTCGACTTCCCGGGACGAGTGTCGACACGGGTCGACACACCCTGCGACACGCCCGTGTCGCAGGCCGTGTGCCATGTCTCGACACTTCGTCGAATGCAGAGTGTCGACTTCGCGGCTAAGTGTCGACACGGGTCAACACGCCCTGTGACACGCCCGTGTCGCAGGCCGTGTGCCCAGTCTCGACACAATGTCGAGACCAAAGTGTCGACTTCCCGACTGAGTGTTGACACAGGCTTGACACGCCCTGGGACACGCCCGTGTCCCAGGCCGTGTGCCTGCAGCCAGAACCCAAACTGGCCCAAAACGTCGCCCTTTTGCTCCTTTGAGTTTCGGGGCGTTACATTCCTCCTGATGGAAGTCCATGCTTAGCAAGCACATCAGCCTCTTTATTCTCAATTCTTGGGATGTACTCGATGGTGAAACTCTTGAATTTGTTGATCTCAATCTTGACTAGAGCAAGGTATTTCTTAAAGATTGGTTCTCTAGTCTCAAGGTTCCCAAAAACATGGGATGCCATTACCAGAGAATCAGTTTTGACATGAACATGATCGATCCCAAGTTCTCTTGCAAGCATTAAACTATCCAATAAAGCTTCATATTCTGCCTGATTATTTGTTGTTGGAAAGAAAAACTTTATTGCCTGCTCCAACTTGATGTCGTTGGGGTTTATTAAGAATACTCCTGCTCCTGAGGAATATCTGCCTGAGGCCCCATCAACATAGATGGTCCAAGCCAAAGGAGATCTCTCTTCTTGACCAGAGTTGTAGTATGTTGTATCAATCAAGAAGTTTGTCAGCACTTGAGTTTTGATAGCTGTTCTCGGCACATAAGAGATTTCAAACTTACTTAGCTCTATTGCCCATTTAGTCGGTCTCCTTGAATGTTCTGTCTTTTACAACACACTTCTCAAAGGTTGATCTGTCACAACTTGAATTACATGTGCCTGAAAATTCGGACGGAGTCTCTGAGCTGACATTACTAGTGCTAAAGCCAACCTCTCCAGAATCAAATATCTTGTTTCAGCGCTTTTGAGGATATGGATAACATAGTAAATTGGAAACTGCCTCATGTTCTCTACTCGAAAAAGAACTAATATGACCGTCTCTGGGCCAACTAGTTGATATAAGAACAACATTTCTACTGTAACATCCCTCGGACTTCTAGACCCCTAGGATGGTTTGGTCATGACTGGGTCATGACAAAACTGTGAGAAGTATCAAAAAGGTGGGTTGAACTATGGAGGTAGTGTGTGAACCACCTTGGTCTGGAAATAGTAGAATTCTAATTTCTAGCTTAGGGATGAACATAGTGCTTCACCATGACACTATGACCCCACTACAACATCACTAACCTATTAAAGGTTTCATTAGAGCCATAGAGACCCACTAGGGTCAACTAAAATGGCCAAGTTCACCAAACTCAACACAAAGCCTAATAAGGTCAAACTAAGCTCACACATGGTCAACTGACCTCCCCTTGGACGAAATTCACCATTAAGGCCATTAATGGCCACTTCAAGCTAGGCCCTTCCCCTCCCACATTTGAATGTTTTAAAAGCTTCCCTAGACTCAGGACAGGAGTTTCCACCTTTTTTCTGGAGAAATTGAGCCCTCCCACTGTACGGTTGTAACAAACACGAAGTTCCAAAAACCGGCCATGGCGCACCACCACTAAACCTGTCGGCAAGCACGGTTAAAGGTCCTCCTCTACTCCTCTCTTCGTGGTCTAGATCTTTAAATCTTTTAGGAGAGAAATCGGGCTCAATTGAGCCCGATCGGGTGAGAGAAAATTCAAATTTTCATGTTTTTTCCAACCTCACGGGTTCGTCAGAAACAGCACCTCCGGCAGTCGTGCCGCCACCAGGCGATAGCCCCCACCTCAACGAAGGTGGTGGCTGTGGTGGCCGTCCAGGGAGGTGGTCGGGTGGCCGGGAAAATGACTTGCAGTAAGCTCCAGGTCGGGCTGATCCCAGCCCTTGGCTGGAGGAAGAAGATGACTACGAGGCGTTGGATCTGCTTCAAGATCTGTGATGGATCATATTTATTTATTTTGATTTTTTTTGTATTTTCTATCCTATTTATGAGGATATTGTAAATTAAATATTAGAAATACTTTGGTTCACCTACAGAAAAAGTTAGCCACATGAAATTTGTAGATCTGTTAGTCTATTTTATTTTAAAATTGGTTTTAGTCAATTTGGATTTAAGGTTAGACCTCAACGCTCATATTGGTGAGGTCTATACAAAGGGTTGAGTTGCGGTTGATTTGAGTGCCCCCATCAATCCATCAATCAAAATGAACTGAAATTTGGACTGGGGGTCACACTTATCTATATCAACAATCTACCCAAAAATGGGAATTTTTAGAAAATATTTTCCTAAAGTTTTTGTAGAAATTTAATAATTCATGTATGAATCATTTATAGGGTCTAAATACCTCCAATTTCTCCCAAATTTTGGTGAGAAGTTTTTGGTGTCAATATAAGTCTCTGTGGAAAATGTCATCTCATTTGTATGTGATTTGGTTTGGATTTTAGTAAACCCTAGCCTTGACCCAAAAGGGTAATTAGGTCAAAGTGTCCCTTGTGGGCTTAAGGGGCCAAACCACCTCAACAGAGGTTGATACTTGATCCCCTGATGTGTTATGTCAGTAAACACCCTCCCAAAGATTATGGTGTGGATTAGGGTGGATTTGCCCTAGGACTCTAGTTCAAACCGTATGGTTGATCTCTGGGCGTTTGTGAAGGACATAAGGTGTTATGTCCTTGTATGAACTTGGTGTTTAGTCCACGTGATTCTTGGGTGGAAAATGCCCTAGGGAAGAATTTTGTGACATTTAGACTTATGCACATAACTTAAACCAATTAGGGTTAGTTTAGGCCTTTAACTTTTAGGAAAATATTGAAGGGGCATATGACCTTGGATCCTTAGGAAATTTTGGCAGTACAGTTTTTATAACATTATGAGCCTCTAGAAATTATTATCGAATGTTTGGAAGATAGTATATTGTGTTGGAGCATGCGTTCCGTGCTTCTTAGTTTGAGAATAACAAATCCCGGATGTATTTGATCTTGGTATGTATTTTAAATGTGCAGGGATAACAGCATTTTTATGTACAAAATAAAGGCTGAGCATGGCATTGATGAAAAAGAAAAACGCGCTATCACCGGCGATAACGCTACTGCGGGCGATAGCCTAATCAGTTCCTGCTGACGTCAGCCTTAATCTGCACGTTGCCGCACACGAAGTCAGTCACGATCAGCGATATCGCCGGGCGATACCGATGTCGCCGCGCGATATCCCACGATCGTCACGTTCTCCGCTCAGATCTGAAAATCAGCGCGACGTGTGCCATGTGTCAAGCAACGGAGAGCTATCCCTATCGCGGGGCGTTACCGCTACCGCCGGCGATAGCATGAAATGATATATACGGCCAAAAATTTCAGGGAAGAGTTACACTACACAGAGATTTGTTTTCCCAGAGAATTTTCAGAGCCTTCATCTCCGTTTCCAGACGAACTCCCTTGGTCCGTTGAAATCTCAAGAGCGAAGGAGATACGACCGTGTGTTCAAGATTGGAGATCTTCTCGTTGGTCCACCATCATCTTCAGAGCTCGTGATTTTGAGGGAGTTTTTAAGTTTTACTATTATACTTTCATTTTCATTCTTTATCTTTGTAATTGGGTAGGGAAAATCATCACCTTGTGTGTGGTGTCTAAGTCCGTGTGTGGCTTAGGGGCAAATCACCACCCTGTGTGTGGTGTCTAGGTCCGTGTGAGGCTTAGGAGTAAATCGCAGCGAGTTGTGCAGCGTCTAGATCATAGGTTTGATCTAGGGGGAGGCTAGTAGGCATATCTAGGGAGATATTGACTATAGCCTACCAGTACTTGGGAGAAGGATCGGTGAAAAAAAAAAACTAAAAACTATTATCGTTGTAAGCCTTGATTTCAAGCTTTATTGGAATCATTTTACATTTTCATTTTGGAGAAGTATAATCTTGTTTTTCATTTCATTGATTTGTCTCATTCGTAGTAGCTAGTCTTATATTTTATAAAAAGTTGGAAAAATTTTAAAGAGCCCTTATTCACCCCCCCTCTAAGGGCGCCACAAGATCCTACAAGTGGTATCAGAGGTTGGTTATTCCTAATACGGTTTCACCACCAGGAATTATGGCGCAGCATGACCATGCATTCTCTGAGGGGCAAGGAATTAGCAGACCTCCATTATTCACTGGATCTGACTATAATTACTGGAAAACTAGGATGAAGTGTTTTCTTATTTCTCTTGATATTGAGGTTTGGAATATGGTAGAGACTAATTATGTTCATCCCACTTATACAGTAGGCAATGTAGAAATGGAAAAACCAAAAGATAAATGGGATGATCAAGATAAACTAAGATGCAAAAATAATGCAAAAGCCATGAATGCATTATTTTGTGCATTAGATAGGACTGAATTTAATAGAACGTGTGCTTGTAGTAATGCTTATGAGATTTGGAATTTACTTGAAGTAACTCATGAAGGTACCTCGCAGGTGAAGGACTCGAAGCTGTTTCAACTTGAATCGGAATTTGAAAAGTTTAGGATGGAAGTGGATGAGGACGTAGACTCAATGTACACCAGATTCACCAAGATAGTGAATGACTCAAAAGTGCTTGGAAAAAATTTCTCAAATGGTGATTTGGTGAGAAAACTTCTTAGATCTCTCCCCCCTAAGTTTAATCCCAAAGTGACGGCTATTTCTGAATCTCATGATCTTAAATCTCTGAATATTGAAAGCCTGATTGGGAACTTGAAAACTCATGAAGTTGAATTAAAAATTCAACAACAAGAGTACATGGAGCCTAAGAAGAAGGGGTTGGCTCTAAGATCTAAGAAAGAAGAATGCAGTAATTCTGAGGATGAAGAAGATGATGAGGAGAGTCTTTTTGTAAGAAAGTTTAAAAAATTTATGAGAAATCCGGAGAGGAGAAATGCTTTTAAAAAGTATTTTAAGAAGGAGACGTTTAGAAAGAAAAAACAAAAGGATGACGACGATGAGGAGGAAGAGAGACCCCCACCGGAGTGCTATCATTGCAGGAAGTTAGGACACATTCGAAGCAAGTGTCCAAAGTACTTGAAAGAACTTAAGGAAAAGAAGCACAAAGGGAAGAAGAAGGTCCTGAAGGCTGAAACATGGGATGATACTACTTTTGATGGTGCAAGCAGTTCAAGCTCAAGCGAGGAGGAGGAGGCCAATATGTGCCTAATGGGAAAAAGCATCACATCTGATGACGAGTGCAGTGTCCAAAGCGACACTGAGGTAACTCCTCCAACTTATGATGAATTATTTTCTGAATTTTTAAATACTTGCAAATATCTTGAAAAAAGCTTAAAAGATAATGATATTCTTAAAACTGAAAATAAAGTTTTAATTAAAGAAAACAAAAAATTGTTAAATGAAAATAAGACTATTGGAAAAGAAAAAGTCTCTTGCCAAGAGTGTGATCACTTTATGGGAAGAATAAAAGAGCTTGAAGAATCTCTTTCCAAATCTCATTCAGAGATAAAAATTCTAAATAAAAAGAATGAGATTTTAGAGAGAGATCTGAAATCCTCTATTTCCAAAGTGCATGAAGGAAAGAAAGCTTTTGAACGTAGATGTGTAAATCTAGTATCCGAGAATAATGAAATGAGAAAGCAGATTCATGACTTAACACTAGCCATGAAAAAGTTTGGATTGGGACAAAGATCACTGGATATGATCTTAGGTTACCAATGTCACGGATCTGGAAGATTTGGACTCGGATACACGACTGGAAGCTATCTCCCGGCGATAGGTACTACCGCCGGCGATATCTATAAGTCCAGAAAATCAAATTTTAAAAGTAATGATAATAATAAATTAACTGATACTACCTTTTCTCACAGTAAAAGTCCAGAGAAGTTATATTCTTCTTGTTACATTACATGTGCCAAATGCAATAGATTTGGTCACACCACGGACTTGTGCTGGAAGAAAGGAAAAAGTAAAATCAAGCAAATCTGGATGCCTAAGGCCTCTACCTATACTATGGGTGGAACCACTTGGGTAGCCAGATCTTTACTCACATCCTCTTTCTAGGTGTGTTGGCAGGCTAAGGACAAAGAAGACGTGTGGTACTTGGACTCAGGTTGTTCAAAGCACATGACGGACAATAAAGAGAAGTTTCTTAGCCTGGAGATGAAGAAAGGAGGAGTCGTTACATTTGGAGATAATGGAAAAGGAAAAATCATCGGCATCGGTGTTGTGGGTAACGAAAGTTTTTCAATTTCAAATGTTTTGTTAGTAGAAGGTTTAAAACATAATTTGATTTCTATTAGCCAACTATGTGATAAGGGTTTAAATGTTTTGTTTGAATCTTCTACAAATTTATGCAAAATTATTGATTCCAAAACAAATGAAACTGTTTTCACCGCCCCTAGATGTCATAACGTATATATGATTAAATTTAATGATTTTTCAAATTCTACTTTAAAATGTTTTTTATCAAAAAATGATGAGTTAGAATTATGGCATAGGCGACTTGGACATACTAGTGCAAAGTTAATTAAAAAACTTTCAAAAGATAAATTAATCAAAGGTTTACCATTGCTAGATGGAAATTTATCTTCATTATGTGAGCCTTGTCAAAAAGGGAAATTTACAAAATCATCTTTTAAAAGTAAAAATATTATTTCTACAACTAGGCCACTCCAATTAATTCATATGGATTTATTTGGGCCAATCACTATTTCTAGCTTAGGAGGTAGAAAGTATACATTTGTATTGATTGATGATTATTCACGTTTTTGTTGGACTTTGTTTCTAACCTCAAAATCCGATGCGTTTTCAAAATTTTCTAAATTATGTTTGCGTATTCAAAATGAATTTGAGTTAAAAATTAAACGCATACGTTCGGATCATGGAGGGGAATTTGAAAATGAAAAGTTTATTTCTTTTTGTACGGAGTTAGGAATTAAACATGAATTTTCCGCTCCACGCACACCACAGCAAAATGGTGTAGTGGAGAGGAAAAATAGGATTCTTCAAGAGCTAGCCCGTACGATGTTATCTGAATTTTCTTTACCAAAATCTTTTTGGGCTGAAGCGGTGAGTACTGCATGTTATGTAATTTATAGAGTAATGCTTCGCCCTATTTTAAAAGTAACTCCTTATGAATTAATTTTTAATAAAAAACCAAATGTTTCTTATTTCAAAGTTTTTGGGTGTAAATGTTTTATTTTAAATTCTAAAGATTCCTTAGGAAACTTTGATGAAAAATGTGATGAAGGAGTTTTCATTGGGTATTCTTCAACTAGTAAAGCTTATAGAATTTTTAATAAACGAACGAAAATACTTGAAGAATCTATTCATGTTAGGTTTGATGAGTTTGCTCCATGTGTAGATAACAAAACTACAGGAAAAGAAGATACACCCCTACCTTTGATGGAAAATGATGATGAAGAACATGAAAGGAATGAAGAAGGAAAAGAAGAAGAAGAAAGAGAACAACATGTCCCTCCAAGGGAATTAATATTTTCAAAGGATCATCCGAAGGAGCTTATTATTGGAGATCCACAAAAAGGGGTAAGTACTCGTTCTTCTTTACATGTTTTATTTTCAAACCTTTGCTTTGTCTCTGAAATAGAACCAAAAGATGTTTCCACCGCTTTAAATGATGAATTTTGGTTTTTAGCTATGAATGAAGAACTTAATCAATTTGAACGTAATAAGGTTTGGAATCTTGTAGAACGACCCAAAAATCATCCTGTAGTTGGAGTAAAGTGGATTTTTAAAAATAAATTGGATAGTGATTCTAGAATTGTTAGAAATAAAGCCAGATTAGTTGCAAAAGGTTATGCACAAATTGAAGGGGTAGACTATGATGAAACTTTTGCACCCGTTGCTAGACTAGAAGCGGTTAGGATATTTCTTGCATTTGCCTGCTTTAAAAGATTTAAATTATATCAAATGGATGTCAAAACTGCATTTTTAAACGGGTATATAAAAGAAGAGGTTTATGTAGAACAACCCCCTGGCTTTATTAATGAAAAATATCCAAATCATGTTTATAAATTAGATAAAGCACTTTATGGGTTAAAACAAGCGCCTCGTGCTTGGTATGATCGTTTAACTCAATACTTATTAAAGCACGATTATAAAATGGGAAGTGCCGATTCTACACTCTTCATTAAGCAAATTGATCATGATTTAGTTATTTTGCAAATTTATGTTGATGATATAATTTTTGGAGCCACTAATGAAGAGTTATGCAATGAAGTAGTTCAAATTATGAAAAATGAATTTGAAATGAGCATGGTAGGAGAACTTTCATATTTTCTAGGTTTTCAAATTACACAAAAACATGATGGTATTTTTATTTGCCAATCCAAGTATATTCATGATATGTTAAAAAGATTTGGATTTGATAACCTTAAACATGCAAATACTCTTATGAGCGCTTCATTGAAATTGGGAAAAGATGAAAGTGGTAGTTCAATTGACCAAACCCTTTATAGAAGTATGATTGGGTCTTTATTATATTTAACTTCTTCTAGACCCGATATTATGTTCGCCGTTTGTTTATGTGCTAGGTTTCAAGCTAATCCAAAAGAATCACATTTAAAAGCGGTGAAACGTATTTTTAGGTACCTTATAGGAACATCTAAACTAGGCTTATGGTATCCTCATAATGACTCTTTTATTTTACATGGATATTCTGATTCTGATTATGTGGGGTGTTCATTAGATCGAAAGAGCACAAGTGGCACTTGTCACTTTATCGGCCCAACACTTATTTCTTGGTCGAGTAGGAAACAGAATTCTGTTGCCCTCTCCACTACTGAGGCCGAATATATTGCACTTGGTAGTTGTTGTGCTCAAGCACTTTGGATGACACAAACACTAGAAGATTTTGGCGTATACCAAAATAATGTTGAATTAAAATGTGATAGCAAAAGTGCTATCGATTTAACAAACAATCCCGTATTACATTCTAGATCCAAACACATAGATGTTCGTCATCATTTTATTAGAGATCACATAAAGAAAGGACATATTAAAATAAATTTTATTGGTACCGATTCTCAAATAGCAGATATTTTCACAAAACCACTTAATGATTCACGCTTTTCAATGCTAAGACTAGAACTTGGAATCTTAGAATTATAAATAAAATTTAAGAACTGGCCAACACATAAACATTACAGAAAACATAACATAAAACTAGGCAGCACATAGGATAACACTGAAACAGAGAGTACAAACAACAGAACCACAAATTAAAAGAGTTTCACTATCGCCAGGCGACAGCACTATCGCCGGCGATATCACAGATACATTAAACCATAAAATATTACATCACTGATCATAAAAATCATTCATCCATGTTCTCTTCTGCAGACACATTCACATCTTCACTGGAAGTCGGAGTTGGTTCTCTAGGCCTTCGCGTCCGCCTTATCGAATGTCGTGGAGGATCCTCGACTGGACTCCCCCATTCTCATTCTTCTTCCGGAGTTGGCTTTAGTTTCAGTCCCTTTACCAGAAATTTCATGAATTTGCGAAAACCAGAATGACTACGCCTTTGTTCCTCTTTCATCTCCTCCACAGTCTCTCTTAGATCCTCAATAGATTCACGCAAAGAACCTCCTCTTTGGAGTGGTTGTCTTGATGATGAGGCAGCCCTAGGAGATGGACCTCTAGCTGGTTCTACGGTATGTATCGCCGGGATACAATCATCAATATAGAACTCCTGATCTATCCAATCATATTTTTGATATACGATCCTTTGAATAACACTTCCTAAAGGAAGTGTATTCAGTTTCCTCCTAAGGGGATGCTTCATTTTATATGTATATCGTATGATGGATAACACAAAATCCGCCACATCAAATTTGACTCTCTCTAATACATAATACGTCACTAAGCTCAATTGAGCCGTGATCTTCTTTGTGTCACCGGATTTCAACATAACCGTGTTCCTTAATATGTCTTGAATCACAAATGCATCGCGAGAGAGTGATGAGACGTCTTGAATCAAACTCCTATTTTCTTTTCCATGAAGGACTTGGTTCAATATACTCCAATCACGATCCTTACGGTAATTCTCTACTATATCAATAAAATGATCCTCACAAGTGGCAAGACTATATTCTCGTCTCAAATCAGCATGAGTAATATCTATTTGCGCTCCTTGGATTCGAGACCTTACTCCTCCATTTAACCCCGTATATTTAGGGTCTTCCAAATTATTATAAAAATCCCTTACGAAGATGGAGCTAAACGTGTTCGGTACAACGAGAGACATTATACCTGACTCAACAAGTAGTTCATAGCTATGTGGTGGCAGTGATTCATCCAAAAGTTTCGCGATCCCAACTGACGCATTCTCAATTCCCGGGTATGTTTGATATGATGCATGAGGATTGCGGCTGGTACTCTTTCTTGCACGGGAGGATGATGCCATTTCCTGAAAACATAATAAAAACATCGTGTTAACTCAAAAAAAAAATTAAATTTTCCAAATTTTTTTCTGTCGCCGGCGACAGTGCTAACGCCGGGCGATAGTAGAAAATCTTCTCCTTTTGAAATGACCGGTCGATTTCCTCTCCTAGGTTCAGAAAAATTACTAAACTTCCACACATCTCACAGATCTATAACCTATAACTCGTTTTTATAAGGATTTTGCATCAAAATGGTATGTTCTTCAAAATTTTTTTTTAACAAAATATATGACCAAAATCAAATTTTTTTCTTAGATCTATCTCCTTTCATGCTATAGAGTGCAGATCTATATTTTGTTTTAAGTGAAACATCACCATAAAGAGGGATCTAAGCCTTACCTTTTGGAGTTTTGAGGGTTTCCGCTGAAGAAGACGTTGCCAAATAGCCCAGGGTCGGTCAAAGCAGGAAATGAGTCAGCCCCCTTCGGTTTTTCGCCTTTAATATCAAAAATCGCTCTCGCCGCGCGGTATCGCTACCGCTGGCGATAGTATATATTTTTTTTCCCACACTTTCCAAAAAAGTCTGCCATTTTTTTAAAACCTGTTTCTAGTATTATCTTAAAGTGTTGGATGCTTATCATAATACAATACATAGTACCTGTGTGATTATTAGTTTATCAGTTGTTTGAGCATTGTTTTTTAACGTGTCGTGCTCTTGATATCTACCTGTATCATTGATGACTGGAACTTGAATAGACTTGTTTCCGCATGCCTCTAAATATGAGTAATATTTTATGCTTGATAATGTGCTCCCACTGACACGAGCTGATATTTACACATCCTTAAGTTTCTTCTTACATGTTATTGTTTGTTTCAAAGGTTCGCATACAACGCTCACATTTTCATTTATGCCTCATTCACATTGATTTTCCAAACTGATGGCCATTCTGAAAAACCCTTTTTGGGGTTTGCAATACAAGTGAATTCAGAGTCCTAAGTCAAAGTTTCTTAAAAAAAAATGAATGCAAAATCAAAAAAGAAAAAAAAACAAAAACAACAATTACACATGACTAGGATACTCCAATCAAGCTCTACTCACCCTCCTGATAAGTCTTAATGAGCATTGTGAGGTTGAGCACCTTGACAAGGATTGTAAAGTGTCTTGTGCAAACCCACTTGGCCATTTTTTTAAGAGAAAAATCTTTATGACATGAGGTTATCTATGTAAAGGTGTTAGCTTCTTGTATCCATATCTTGCAAACCGTCCTGTAACAGTATTTCTTAAGGAATATGTATCCTAAATCACTCTTCACATGTACACAACATTATCACTTATAAAATTTCTTCTCATGAGAATTGGACCGGTCATAGTTCTTCTCCTCCATTTCATCAATTTTCTTGTTTTCGATATCTTCACCTGACAATTTTTCAATGTTTCCATTCAACTCTTAAATTAATTTTTTCCATCGCCTATATTTTTTTTGATAAACTTGCCAATCTTAAGGTAATACTATTCCATGGTTTTTACTGTCTATATAATACTCACTCAGCTTCTTTTAGCTTCCGCATCTCCACCTCATTTTCTTTCCACCATCTTTTGCTAATACCAAAAGGGGGAGATTCAGTACGCAATAAATTGATTAGTACATTTAGGGGGAGTCACTATTTCTTCTTTTGAAGACGGGGAAAATATAGGGGGAGCAACTAGAATTTCTTAAATGAGGAGTTTATTATAGCTAGATATAGGGGGAGCAACTAGTATTTATGAACTGAGGAGTTTATTATAACTAGATTATAACTAGTTATGCACTTTGACTCATATTGATTATTAATATTGTTTTACATTCTCCTGATCTAATGCAATTTCTTTATTAGTGGATTTGTTATTATCAAAAGGGGGAGATTGTTGGAGCATGCGTTCCGCGCTTCTTAGTTTGAGAATAACAAATCCCGGATGTATTTGATCTTGGTATGTATTTTAAATGTGCAGGGATAACAGCATTTTTATGTACAAAATGAAGGCTGAGCATGGCATTGATGAAAAGGAAAAAACGCGCTATCACCGGCGATAACGCTACCGCGGGCGATAGCCTAATCAGTTCCTGCTGACGTCAGCCTTAATCCGCACGTTGCCGCGCACGAAGTCAGTCACGATCAGCGATATCGCCGGGCGATACCGATGTCGCCGCACGATATGCCACGATCGTCACGTTCTCCGCTCAGATCTGAAAATCAGCGCGACGTGTGGCACGTGTCAAGCAACGGAGAGCTATCCCTATCGCGGGGCGTTACCGCTACCGCCGGCGATAGCGTGAAATGATATATACGGCCAAAAATTTCAGGGAAGAGTTACACTACACAGAGATTTGTTTTCCCAGAGAATTTTCAGAGCCTTCATCTCCGTTTCCAGACGAACTCCCTTGGTCCGTTGAAATCTCAAGAGTGAAGGAGATACGACCGTGTGTTCAAGATTGGAGATCTTCTCGTTGGTCCACCATCATCTTCAGAGCTCGTGATTTTGAGGGAGTTTTTAAGTTTTACTATTGTACTTTCATTTTCATTCTTTATCTTTGTAATTGGGTAGGGAAAATCATCACCTTGTGTGTGGTGTCTAAGTCCGTGTGTGGCTTAGGGGCAAATCACCACCCTGTGTGTGGTGTCTAGGTCCGTGTGAGGCTTAGGAGTAAATCGCAGCGAGTTGTGCAGCGTCTAGATCATAGGTTTGATCTAGGGGGAGGCTAGTAGGCATATCTAGGGAGATATTGACTATAGCCTACCGGTTCTTGGGAGAAGGATCGGTGAAAAAAAAACTAAAAACTATTATCGTTGTAAGCCTTGATTTCAAGCTTTATTGGAATCATTTTACATTTTCATTTTGGAGAAGTATAATCTTGTTTTTCATTTCATTGATTTGTCTCATTCGTAGTAGCTAGTCTTATATTTTATAAAAAGTTGGAAAAATTTTAAAGAGCCCTTATTCACCCCTCCCCCCCCCCCCTCTAAGGGCGCCACAAGATCCTACATATTGTACTTGTAGTTTTAATCCTTGTGTTGCCCCTATTAATCACTTTGATAAAATAGTGGTTAAAATAACTTAGAATGTTATGAAACTTAATCAGTAATATTTTGTTATCATATTAAATTTCTGATAATTTTTGATAATTTTTGGATTAAGTTTAATGATGCATCCTTCTTTACATCTATTTATTGGTAATAACTTGGATCAATTAATTACAGGTTAATGTTTTTATGAAAATTAATGAAATTTGGTGCTCTCTGATGTTTTGGAATCTTGTAGTGTTCATAAATTTTGGGTGGCCATAACTTAAGAAAATCTAGTATTTCATGTTCAAAATTACCCATGACGGGGCCATCTACAAGCTCTCCTGTAACTGTTATTGTATGAAAAATCCATCAATCTCAAACGCTCATCCCACATTCCTCCGCAGTCCAAAATATAACACCTGATCATATCCTCCACGATCTGATTTACTCTCTCAATCTAACCATTTGTCTGTGGACGATAGGCGGTGGAATACCTCAAATCGATACCCAACCTGTGGGAGCAAGCATTTCACGCTTCCTAGTTTGCTAATAACAAATCTTGGTTGTATTTGATATTTGGATGTTTTTGGTGTGCAGATAACACAGGTCTTAGCTAATATCTTTTTGGTGCTGAATCAGGTCAGAATTGAACACGAGAGATATCGCCAGGCGATATTGGGTATCGCCAACAGGCGACAGCGCCACTCGACTCATTTCCGCTCGACACTCGACACATTTCCGCTCGACACTCGACATATTTCACTATCGCCAACAGGCGATAGTGGGTATCGCCAACAGGCGATAGCGCCACTCGACACATTTCCGCTCGACGCTCGATGAAATCGTGGCTTCAATTATTTCGCTATCGCCAGATGGCGATAACCGGTATCGCTCAGCGATAGTGCATGATTCGGCGCTCAACGTTTATGTGATGCAACAATGAGGAGTTCATGGTACATGTGTCAGCGGTTACCAATATCGTCAGATGGCGATACCCAGTATCGCCCGACGATAGCACCAGAATATAAAAGCCTTTCATTTTCTAAGGAAATCACAAATTTCATTTCCGGGTGTGTATTTTCCTGCATTGATGGTTTCAGAGAGCTCCAGAACTCAGAGATACTCTATACTTTAAAGAAGGCCAAAAGCACGAAAGATTGACAGCACGTGCGAAGCATTCGAAGCATCTCTAACAAGGATTCGTCGGCATCTTCAGCGCATTGTTTGAAGGGAGTGTCTAGTCTAAACTGTTCAATTTGTTTTTGTTCTTTCTTTTACTTTATCATTATAATCGGCAGAGAAATCACCGCCTTGGGCGTGGCGTCTAGGTCCTTGTGTGGCTTAGGAGAGAATCGCCGCCTTGTAAGTGGCGTCCAAGTCCTTGTGTGGCTTAGGGAGAAATTGTTGCCTTGTGTGCAGTGTCTAGATTGTGGTTAGATCTAGGGGAGGCTAGTAGCAAGATATAGGAAGAGATACGCTTTAGCCTGCCGGTTCTTGGTAGAAGAACCGGCGAAAACACTAGCAAATTATTTATTTCATGAGCCTTTGTCTCTAGCTCTATAGAGACAACTTGTATTCAATTTATCTCTTTTGAAATATATCATTATTGTTTTTTTGCTAATATACATTTGCACTATTCAATTATATTGTTGTTATTCTTCTAGTAAAGTTTGTTTAATTTTGAAGTCAAAATTAAAAGAACCCTTATTCACCCCCCCCCCCTCTAAGGGTGCTGCAAGATCCAACACTTGGTATCAGAGCCAGGTTAATCCAAAAACGGTTTCACCACCGGGAGTAATGGTGCAAAACACGCACGCGTTTTCTGAGGGGCAAGGTATTAGTAGACCTCCCCTATTCACGGGCACTGAGTATAACTATTGGAAAGCTCTCATGCGATGCTTTCTAATAGCACTAGATATCGATGTTTAGGGCATGGTACAAACATGCTACACCGCCCCTATTACTGTTGTAGGAAGTGTCTGCCATCTCGGAGTCACATGATGTAAAAATAATGCTAAGGCAATGAACGCTTTATTTTGTGCGTTATATAGGACTGAATTTAACCATGTTTGTGCATGTGATACTGCATATGATATTTGCAATCTTCTTGAAGTTACTCATCAAGGAACTTCGCAGGTAAAGGACTCGAAGCTTTTCCAGCTCGAATCAGAATTTGAGAAGTTCAAAATGGAGGTTGATGAAGATATAGACTCCATGTACACGAGGTTTAGCAAGATAGTAAACGACTCGAGGATTCTAGGGAAGAATTTCTCAAATGGTGATTTGTGAGGAAAACACTTAGATCGCTTCCCACGAAGTTTAATCCTAAAGTGACTGCCATCTCGGAGTCACATGATCTAAAGTCTCTCGAGAATCTCATAGGCAACTTGAAAACTCATGAAGTAGAATTGAGGATTCAACAATAAGAGTATAGCTTGGAGCCAAGAAAGAAAGCTTTGGCGTTGAATTCCAAGAAGGAGTAGGAAAGCAAGTCCGATGAAAATGACGATGAAGATGAAGAGAGTTTGTTTGTGAAGAAATTCAGGAGATTTATGAGAAATCCTGAAAGAAGAAATTCTTTCAAGAGATTTTTCAATAGGAAAGAAACTGGGAATAGGAAAGGAAAATCCCAAGCTGAAGGAGAAGATGATGAAGATAGACCACCACCTGAATGCTATCATTGCAGGAAGATCAGCAACATAAAGAGCAAGTTCCCAGTGTATCTGAAAGAGCCGAAGGAGAAGCGGCACGGAAAGAAAGATAAGAAGAAAGTTCTAAATGCTAAAATATGGGATGACGCCACTTCTGAGGAGTCAAGCAGTTCAGGATCAGAAACTGAAGAGGAGGCCAACATGTGCTTGATGAGAAAGAGCGCTTCATCTTATGATGAAGGAAGCAGTGTCCAAAGCGACACTGAGGTAACTTCTGAAACTTATGATGCTTTATATTTAGAATTTTTGAGAACTTGCGAGTTTTTAGACAAAAACATGCATGAAATTAAATTGATTAAATATGAAAATAAAGTATTAGTTAAAGAAAATAAAAAACTAAAAAATGAAGTAAAAGTTCTTAGAAAGGAGAAAGTGTCTTGTCAAGAGGATTGTCCCTCCTTGACAAAGATAGTGGAGCTTGAGAAAGATCTCTCTAAGACTCAGACTCGGGTTGAGACCCTTATAAAAGAGAAAGAGGCCTTAGAGAGATCTCTAAAGTTTTCTCAATCTCAAGTGGAAAGCAGCAGGAAGTCCTTCGCTAATCGTTGCGGCACCATAGTTGCCAAAAATAATGTGTTAAGGGGACAAGTCCATAATTTAGAAATGGTTACTAACAAATTTAGAGTGGGCCAAAAATCTCTAAATATTATTTTGGGAAACCAATACTATGGTTCTAGAAAATTCAGACTTGGATACTCTCCTGAGCACTATCGCCCGGCGACATCCACTGTCGCCGGCGATTTGAAAAATTCGAGGAAAGGTCAAAATCTGATTTTCAAATTAAAAACAATAAACCCCCTGCCCTGTAGCTTCCAGCAAAGGGTCAAAATTTACTTTAAAGAATCCGTCGACTTCTTTCATCAAGTGTGCCAAATGTTATAAGTTTGGTCACACAACACATACTTGTATGAAGACGGGATACTGCTCAGTCAAACAAATCTGGGTGCCTAAGGATTCCACCTATTCTATGGGAGGAACCACTTGGGCATCCGGATCTTTACTCTCATCCACTTTCTAGGTGTGTTGGCAGGCTAAGGATAAAGAAGACATGTGGTACTTGGACTCAGGGTGTTCTGATGAGTCCACATTTTACACTGATTTTTGGACTCATCTGGGCTAGTTTTATCGCCTTAGCACTACACTTGAGAGCCTTTATTGCTTATTTGTGTTTATGTACCTATTTCACGATTAAGTGTACTGTAGGCCCGCTTCTGTATGCTTTCTATGTTTCCATTTTGTTGTTATTCTCTAGCCCTATCTCGGGGATGTGGTGTGCACGTTCTGGTGGCCTTTCTGCCCCTTCTGCTGGTACAGGGGTCGTGTGCGTGTTCCGGGATGGTTGTGAAACAAGAATACTGTGCATGATCAGGGGATATAATGCGCACGACCACTGGTCGTGCGCCCTCGATCGTGCGCACTACTCTACATTTTCTATAGAATCAACCTGGGGTAAGTGCACGACCACTGGACTTACTGCGCACGACCACTAGTCGTGCGCCACTGTTCGTGCGCATTACACCCCCTTTTTCATAACCCTGTCTCGGTAATCGCACGAGCACTGGCCATAGTGCGTAAGACCACTAGTCGTGCGCCACTGCTCGTGCGCGTATATGCTGATGCTTCTTGTCCAGGTTGCAGGTTTATTTGGAAAAGCCGTACGATCATCGACCTACAGTGCGCACGACCACTGGTCGTGCGCCACTGATCGTGCACACTGCTTCTGATGTCTCCGTATAAAAGGCCCTGCTCCGCGTTTTAGGTCAACGCCTGTCATTTGCTGCGATTGGAGAGTGTGCGGGAATCGCCTTTTCACTTCTCCAGCTGCTCCATCACTTCCACCTTCGTCGGGAAGCCATTTCCACTTACTCTGAAGCTTTCCAACACTCCGGCGAAGCCCTCGGCCATTGATGACTTCAACTCCAAGCTTTCCTGCAGAGTTGGTGAAGTAGATAACCTAGGGAACGGACTTAAAGGCCTTCGAGGTGACAGTTCGTTGGTACCGGAAGCCTCCTTGGACTGAGCCCGGAAGCGGATTGACAACTCGCTACTCCGGCCATGACCGCGATGGATCTTCATTCTCTTTTGGTTTACTCCTCTTCCCCTTCCTCTGTGTTATGAATGTTTTCAGCAGTGTAATGAACATTTCCATCCCTGAACATCAAGTTTACTTTCTAGTTAATGGAATGTTAGTTTCTTCTTATGCTTGTGAGTTCTGTCTGTGAATGCGCCTCACTCACCCCACATCCACTTCATTCCTGTGCCTTGTCCGATTGCAATCCACACAAGAACGCTGCAATCCATTATTTTCCCTTCCACTCGCCCAACTGAAGTTCGGCATAGCAGCCGACAAACCCACTTCACCTTGCGAAGCGGTGCCGTCGACCCGCATAGTTTTTACTAGTTCAGTAGATCAAACATCCACAATCTCCCTAGTCTGCTATTTCCTTTTTGTTCTATTTTTAACTCTCATAACAATATTCTCAGTACTGTTGCCGTTCTACGCTAATTGCATTCTTCAAGAGACCGACACTTGGGGATTTACTCCCAAAACTTTATTACTTATGTGACCGGTGCGCTTGCTGTATTACACGCATCAAGTTTTTGGCGCCGTTGCCGGGGAATGCAACTGTAGAGCGACTTCGGATGACTTCCAATATTGTTATAAGAGTTAGTATTGTTTTGTTTTGACTGCTGTTTCTTCTAGTGTGTAGTGTTTGCCACAGTGAATGCAAGGCCGAGCTACAAGAGATTTTGTCACCTACGACCCAGAGATCGAACGTACTCTCTTAGCACGAAGACGCGCCGCAGCCATCATTTTTGCTCCAATGGGAGACCAGCTGAATATTGATGCAGGCAACCGAGTTGGAGGGCTACCTCATGACGACGAAAATGAAGTGAATCCTCCCCAGGTCCGCACCATGAGGGATTATACTACACCCACTGTTGGGAGTATATACCCCGGTTTCGGACCTGCTATTACCAATCCTCAGTTCAAGATTAAACCAGCTATTCTGAATATTATTCGGAACAACACTCAGTTCTCCGGAATGGCCACTGAAGACGCTCATCTTCACCTTATAGAATTCTCCGAAATCTGCGCCACGTTCCGCTACGCTGGAATCCCAGATGAAACAGTCAAGCTCTGTCTCTTCCCTTTTTCATTAAGAGACAAAGCCAAGACATGGCTTCACTCCTTTCCACCTGGAACAGCCCCCACCTGGAAGGCTTTGACTACAAAATTTCTAGCTAAGTTCCATCCGGTGGATCGGATCGTGACCTTCAGGCGCGCAATAGCCAACTTCCGGCAAGCCGATCAAGAAATTTTAGCCGAAGTTTGAGAGCGTTTTAATGAGCTGCTGAGGAAGTGCCCTAATCATGGATTCCAAACGTGGAATCTCGTCGAAAGTTTCTACTTTGCTATTGATCCCCACCACCGAGCCATGATCGATGCTGCCTCCGGAGTAACCATCATGAATCTTGCTACAGATGATGCTCTGAAAGTCTTACAAGACACCGCAACTCACAGTGCGTACTGGACCGCGGGAAGAAACATCCCACGAAGCACCAGTGGAGTGTTTGCCTTGGATATCACCAAGCCTGCTCCTGCCGCCCCAGTGATGGCAATCTCATGTCAAGGGTGCGAAAGCACTGATCATCACAGCTTCGAATGCTCAGGAGTTGAGGTACAAGACGGATCTTTGTTTTTGAATGAATATGTTAATTTTGTTGCCAATCAAAACAGGGGAGTGCCATACGGGAATACTTACAACCCGGGGGTGAGAAATCACCCCAACTTTTCTTGGAATCCTAACACATCTGGCCAAAGATGGCAACCGGGGCAGCATCAAAACGATGCGTATGCTTCCGGTAGCCAACCGCGGCCGCCTCAACCAAATTATTCCCAAGGGCCCCCGATCGTTAAGAAAAATTCTTTGGAAGAAATGTTCGAGAAGTATGTTGAGATTTCCCAGACCAACATGACAAATCAGGCCGCCTCGATGCGCAAACTGGAGGCACAATTGGGCCAATTGGCTCAAGTGGTTTCCGAGCACACCCAAGGCACCTTACCGAGCAACACTGAAAAGAACCCCCATGAACAAGGAAAGCGCCTTGGGGAGGACACTTCGGGAAACCGCAACGAACTTGTCATTAATTGTAAAATCAATAACATCGACACTCCAGCATTATGTGATTCCGGGGCGTCCAGCAACATTCTCACTTTGCAAGATGCTGCAAAGATGCAGTTACAAGTTGACATTGAAAACCGGAAATCACTTATCTTAGCTAATGGCAATCTCGTTGACACGGAGGGCGGTGTGCGGGACGTTGAAATCGAGGTTAACGGCACCAGTATCACCACTGACTTTCAGGTTTTGGGACCACAGGATAATAACTCCATTCCTATATTAGGAGTCTCATTCCTAACAGCCAGTGGCGCATCCCACGACTTTTCCAAAGGCCGTGTCACTTGGCCAAACGAAGAGTCCACCCTCGATAAAACATCCATACATTTTTCTTCCATCCCAAATAACATTTCTCTGAGTGTCACAGATGTCAAGCTGGATTCAGGTTCCCCCGCATTGGAAGCACATCTGGAGGAGACGCCAAAGAACGGACTTCCTCCGGAAGTCGATGAGAAGCAGGAGCTACGGGTCCACGAAGGGATCAATTGCACCAAAGCCACGACTGCCTTTCTACTACCAGCCAAATCTGTTGTTGAGCATGGCGAACTAAGTTTTATTCGGGAGAAATCCCTGGACAATAATTTGTATAATTCTGTTAAACGATCTGTCACTTGGGCAGATCCGGTTGCCGTCACGGTGCCAGATAGGCCGCCACCAACCACGATACAAGCAAACCCCACAGCCTACCTTCATTGGAAGTCTCCCACGGTGGAGAAACTGAAAGAGGCCAAGCGTTTACATGAAGAGCGCTACGCTGCCTTCCTGCTCGCGAAAGAGTGCACTCGCAGTAATAGGACAATGCCTACCCCGAATGCAAAAAGACACTCTGCTGTTTTCTCGCATCCCACCGGAGAGACTTACCATAAATCTGCGTATAGCTGATTGTGCCATCTTTTTTTTCTTGCTACTTGTTGAATGTTGGTTGCTCTATTTTTCATTTTGTTTCCTTTTGCTACTGCCAAGAACTCTCTATTTGAACTGCTAATACAGGTATTTGGTCCACCTTAAGGACGGTAAACAAAAGGTCTTTCGGGAGACAACCCAAGTTGGACAGTTCGGTCCTATGCTGTGTTTTGAGTTCGGTTTATTTCTTCATATATATATATATATATGTCCAGATTTTGTTTGGATTGCATCCTTTAATCGCAGGTGCAGGAATATTTGAGGCGTGGCAACTTGGCCGCACTTGGACATCTCATTTCCCGACTGGTATGCTCAATTTTGAGCATAGGTAACTTCCTACCGTAGCTATTTCTCCTCTTTGGAATGCTTATTTTTACTCGTTGTCAACTTTAAGTCTGGGGGGAGTATGCTTGTGGTCACTACACCGCACTTTCTGTTGCATTCCAGTTTCTTATTTACTTATTTCTTGCTTTTTGGTTGCACACACTGATTCACCCACACGAGTGCGCTCTTACCCACGCGCACAACCCGAGTTAAATTTATTGCTTTTGTGTAAACTTTAAAATAGTGGTACTGGCTTAGTATTTCAGGATTGAGTATTTCGAAACTCATGCAGTGCTCCTAATCGAATACTCATGGTTTGTGTAGAGTTAGGATAGAACTAATTTTTCTTTATGCTCGTAGAATTATTCTTTTCTACATATGTAAATATTGTTTGTACTGCTCAAAATCTGAATCTGGGATAATCAAACGATAGTGTAGGAATGTGTGTAGCCGCCACTAGACTCGTATTGCTCGAGTCGGGGGGAAGGATCATCTTTCTCGGTGGCTAAGAACTTGCCCTAAGCTACTCTCGAAGCATTGGTGCACGGTTAGTTAAGCGTGAGCATGACGTAGGCCTTCGTTTTGGCTAGTTTGAGCCTTGTTTAGCCATTCCTACCTGTTAACCATTGCATGCCAAATTTGTGCCTACCCTTCCTTTGATCCAGCTCCACTCACTTTCACCAAGTCCTGAAGCTAAACCCACCTTCGCAATCAAATGCTTGAGCTGATTTGTAATTCCTGTTTTGCCGAGGTTGTGATTAGTGGACATTGTTTTTGGGGGTGCTGATTTTATTCCTGTTTTGATTGCTTCGTTTGGGGATTGCTAGCGCAGAAAAGAAAACAACAGTTTATGAAAATAAAAAGTTGATTCGCGCAATAGAAAAAACGAATATATTTATGAAAGAATTGCTTTGAGATCTTGATCCCCATCCTCTTTATTGAATTTGGTCGGGTTCAGTCATGTTCACACCCGGATTTCAAGCTAAGTCTGGGGGCGTGTGCCCCATTCTTTTCTAAGTGGCTGTTTTGGTTTGGGTTGTTTTCGCTCGCTTTGGTTGCATAGAGCCTTCATGTTTATCCTTGGCCACCAAGCCGTTGCCTAAGCCACATTTCCTCCTACAAGTCCTACTGATTCACGCTTGAGTCTAACCCGCGCCGTGGAGAGAGTGTGAACGTGCAAGCGTATGGTCCCCGACATTGGTGGATTCCTTTGGAGGTGATCCTGAGTCCCGAACTTTGGCAATGCTCACCTTAGTGGCCTGCCTACTTTCTTCCTGCACATGATCGCACGATTCTCCAGAATTCTAATTTTGAGCAATTACAATATATATTTATGTCTGTCGAATAGTTTAAACTACGTTGTATAATTAAAAAGTTTTTCTATTATATCTTCTATACTCATGATATTTTTGATTTCTCGTCTTACTTCTTTTTGAAATTTCTGTGCCAGTTAGCTATCTTCGAGTCCATGGAGTGATGATTTGCTCGGGACATGCAAATGGTTAAGTCTGGGGGTGTGATGAGTCCACATTTTACAATGATTTTTGGACTCATCTGGGCTAGTTTTATCGCCTTAGCACTACACTTGAGAGCCTTTATTGCTTATTTGTGTTTATGTACCTATTTCACGATTAAGTGCACTGTAGGCCCGCTTCTGTGTGCTTTCTGTGTTTCCATTTTGTTGTTATTCTCTAGCCCTATCTCGGGGATGTGGTGTGCATGTTCTGGTGGCCTTTCTGCCCCTTCTGCTGGTACAGGGGTCGTGTGCGTGTTCCGGGATGGTTGTGAAATAGGAATACTGCGCACGATTAGGGGATCTAATGCGCACGACCACTGGTCGTGCGCCCCCGATCATGCGCACTACTCTACGTTTTCTATAGAATCAACCTGGGGTAAGCGCACGACCGCTGGACTTACTGCGCACGAGCACTGGTCGTGCGCCACAGTTCGTGCGCATTACACCCCCTTTTTCATAACCCTGTCTCGGTAATCGCACGAGCACTGGCCATAGTCTGCACGACCACTGGTCGTGCGCCACTGCTCGTGCGCGTATATGCTGATGCTTCTTGTCTAGGTTGCAGGTTTATTTGGAAAAGCCGCACGATCATCGACCTACAATGCGCACGACCACTAGTCGTTGCGCCACTGATCGTGCGCACTGCTTCTGCTGTCTCCGTATAAAAGGCCCTGCTCCGCGTTTTAGGTCAACGCCTGTCATTTGCTGCGATTGGAGAGTGCGCGGGAATCGCCTTTTCACTTCTCCAGCTGCTCCATCACTTCCACCTTCATCGGGAAGCCATTTCCACTTACTCCGAAGCTTTCCAACACTCCGGCGAAGCCCTCGGCCATTGATGACTTCAACTCCAAGCTTTCCTGCAGAGTTGGTGAAGTAGATAACCTAGAGAATGGACTTAAAGGCCTTCGAGGTGACAGATCATTGGTACTGGAAGCCTCCTTGGACTGAGCCCGGAAGCAGATTGACAACTCACTACTCCGGCCACGACCCGCGGTGGATCTTCATTCTCTTTTGGTTTACTCCTCTTCCCCTTCCTCTATGTTATGAATGTTTTGAGCAGTGTAATGAACATTTCCATCCCTGAACATCAAGTTTACTTTCTAGTTAATGGAATGTTAGTTTCTTCTTATGCTTGTGAGTTCTGTCTGTGAATGCGCCTCACTCACCCCACATCCACTTCATTCCTGTGCCTTGTCCGATTGTAATCCACACAAGAACGCTGCAATCCATTAGTTTCCCTTCCACTCGCCCAACTGAAGTTCGGCATAGCGGCCGACAAACCCACTTCACCTTACGAAGCGGTGTCGTCGACCCGCATAGTTTTTACTAGTTCAGTAGATCAAACATCCACAATCTCCCTAGTCCGCTATTTCCTTTTTGTTCTATTTTTAACTCTCATAACGATATTCTCAGTACTGTTGCCGTTCTACGCTAATTGCATTCCTCAAGAGACCGACACTTGGGGATTTACTCCCAAAACTTTATTACTTGTGTGACCGGTGCGCTTGTCGTATTACACGCATCATGTTCCAAGCACATGACGGGCAAAAAATCAAAATTACGTAGCCTAGATATGAAGAAAGGAGGAGTAGTTACTTTTGCAGACAACGGAAAGGGAAAAATCATCGGCATTGGAGTAGTAGGTAACAAATCATTTTCTATCACAAATGTTTTATATGTTAAAGGTTTGAAGCATAATTTAATTTTAATAACTCAGTTATGTGATATTGGCTTAAACGTCTTGTTTGACTCATCTTCAAACCTATTCAAAATTATTAACTCTAAAACAAATGATATTTTTATTACTGCTCCTAGATTTCAAAATATTTACATGATAGGCAAAAGACTGGATTTGACATCGCTAAAAGACACTACCATTCGACCGTTATTGCCTTTGGGCTAACTTTGACTTCTTCCTTATTCCAGAAGGCTATGTCAAGAATTTTCCAACCCATCATACATAATGCTTTGGTCTACATTGACGATATCCTGTTGTTCTCTCCATATATTGACTCTCACCATGCCTTGCTATCATAATTTCATGATTTTGTCAAACAATAGATCATTATGTTATCCAAAAGAGATGATTATGGGAAAACTGACATTAACTTCTTGGGAAAGCATATATCAGATAGTCAATACCATCTCCAGCCACACATTGCAACCTTGTTTGATCATTCTTCCGATGAGAACTTAACGTTCAAGTAGGTTCCTCAATTCTTGGGGATTGTTAGTTATATGGAAGAATTCATACATTATTTAGTCAAATTTAGTGATCATCTCACTAATTAGCTCAAGAAGGAGGCACCACCTTGGAATGAGGCATGCACTAATGTGGTCAGAAAATTAAAGTCTCTAATAATGGACTTGCCACCACTAATGATTCCATCATCAGGTAGGAAAATCCTTCAGACAGACGCCAGAGATCGCTTTTGGGGAGCCATATTACTTGAATAACTACATGGAAAGCGATGAATCTATTTTTAAAAGAGTAGGGCTTCCAAAAAAGAAAACTTCTCTATCACCCCACATACAAAGAAATCCTAGCCGTGAAAAGGGGTATTGAAAAATTCCAATTTCATTTTATTGGACAATCTTTTCTAATAGAGATGGATATATTAGCATTTCCAAGAATGATACACTTCAAACAAAAGATGTTGCCTCTTGCCCAACTCTTATAATGGGCTAATTTGATCTCTCTGTAGATATTTGAAGGCCCATACACCAAAGGAAAAAACAATTTCCTCCCAGATTTCTTATCTAGAAGTTAGAGGACAATATCTACGGTATTTACAGTCATCTACGCATTTCAAACAACATATCTTCCTGCACACATTAAAGACAAATTACTTCATTTGATCCTCCAAAAAAGATCTCTACCATGTTTGCTTGTTTTCCAGAAACTTTATGTCAGACGATATTTCCTGAATGAAGGTCCTCTTGCCAGTTTTCAATAACATCCCAAGTTTCCCTTTCTCAACATCTTTGAATGTAGGAAAGACTTTTATTATAATTTTATTCAAGAAGCCTACATGGTTTTATGGTACGTCTGTAACACCCCCATCCATCGCATAGGATATAACACAAGGTTCGGTCAGGGACCCATTCCATATTCTATAGACAGTTAGCGGAGTTACTTATTGAGATAATAATCTATTTATGCATCCTAACTCAGAGAGCATTCTAGCAAGAGTTAATGAAATTGCTTAGAACCCAACCACACGAATGTCCACTAAACCAAAGAAGGAATGATAACTCAAATACACAAATCCTTATGGCCTTAAGGCCTTACAACTGTTTTATCTATTACAAGTATTTTACAGACATCAGCAAGTAGGCCGGACACACTTGAAACAGTAAAAGCACGCTTCGCTTGTCCTTCAAGGGTTGGCAGAGCAAATATGGCTTCAGCCCGCTACTTTCCACTTCGTTTAGCTGCACCTACATAAAAGAATTCCACCCCAATGGTGGCAAACAAAGCAACGATCGGCATTATCTAATCAAATTATAATGACTCTGCCCCTCTCCTGGTACGGTGGTGCTCCTTCCTTGTAGGCAGAACAACATGTACAATAATGGTAATAGAACGCGCAATTTAAGCACTATTCATCACAAACGCTAGCACAGTCGGACACGCATCTCGTGCACTTAGGGTACATAATCGGTGTGCTGAGATTCAAGCCCCACCACTGTTCTCAAGATGGCACCATTAAGCATTACTAGTCATTCCGACCCGAAGCCTAAGACTCTCCCTATGCTACGGCAAAGTCATGATGAGATTCAAGCCACTAACTCTCTCCAAGCTGAACGCCATAAAGTGGGTACTGGTCATCCATAGCACATTGCTCAAACCGTCAGGCTCGCAAGCCACGACGCAGGTAAGTTTCCCTTGCCCATTCACATAATACATAACAACGTTATGTTACAAGGCTACCTCTCACGACCACCATAAAGAAGAAATCTAAGCTCATAGTTCAACCGACAGGCCCCCAAATCTTCATAAGACAGGCCTTACAATCATTGCTCACTATGATCTATTGTCGTTCGGTAGGGGACAAACGATCGTTTCTTCCCCAACATGGGTGTTTCCCTAGAGACCTACTCCATTACTGCCACTACAACAACCTGCACGCCCCACAACTCCATAAATTACATGTTTACCACGGAGTTTTCTCTGGCATACAAAACAATCATCACCAATCCATACTAACCTATTTGTATGGGCATCAAAGAACATGTCTATTCTGTACTTTGATTCCAGATTATAAATGCAAAGGTATCGATGATACAAGTGTTCAACCTATCGGGAGACTCGCTTCCATATGTTCATAGAGTTTCTACCCTCACATGCTAAAAAAAAGTGTTGGATCCCTAGTTGGATATGGGCTAGGTTCACTAAACTAGGATGTTTGACTCAACATGTTTAGTCAGGGTCATTTTTATGTCCTAGAGTCTAGGCCATGTCCTTAGAGGCAACACTACATGGACCAGCCATCAACAGACTGCAGAAGACTCAGGACATAGAGAAATTTCAAAGACTCAGGAAATGAGTTCGCCGTTCATCGAACTCAGCTCGATGAAAGGCGTGCTAAGCTCGATGAACTCAGAGACAATTCTTTGAGGTGAGCTCGACGAATTTGGTTCTCATGTCGACGATCTCTGGATGCTCTACCTCAACATTCTAAAGTCCAGAAACATCTAAATATTCTAAGTCCAGAATCATACTCCAGTCGACGAATTCATGTTCTCCGCTCGACGAACTTAGACCACAGTCTCGACAAGTTGTATCAAGTAGCTGTTAGCAATTCTCAGGTCGACGAACTTAATTCTCAGGTCGACGATTTCTGGACACTTTACTTCTACATTCTTAAGTCCAGAATCATACTCCAGTCGACGAAGTTAGAATCTCAGCTCGACGATCTTGATGCGCAGAATTGGCAAGGTTCTAGAGGAAGCAGTTATCTATTCTTAGGTCGACGATCTTGGATCTCAGGTCGACGAACAACAATTATCTGGTCGATGAACATAACTTCTTAGCTCAACAAAATCAGGACCCAGGTCGACGAATTCTGTTTTTTGGTCGACGATTTCTGTGCAGTTCCATACATGGTCTTTTACTCCCTTTATCCCTTATTTTATTGCACTAATTCCTGAGTAATCAATGCTTAATATTATCTGAATATTACCATTAGACGTGGCATTGATTATGGTCTTCATCAGGATTATTACTTATCATTATTGAATGGGACAGTTGGGGAAATCAATCAATGCAGACATTCTCAAGGCCGTCAGCAATCAATGCTGGAAGGAATTCAAAAATTCAGAAGGAAGATTTCACAGAAAATATAAAAGGATTTTTCTTCTTCCTTCTAAGATGAACAGATATAGAGAATATACTGAATAGGGCTAGCAGAGCACGACATAGAAAGCAATATACAGTAACAGAGAAAAGAACAAGACCCGGACTAGAGAAACAACAGCATATTGAAGAAGAAAAAGAACATCCATTCTAAATCAAGAGTCTTCATCCTTCTTCATTCCAGGATTCTTCAAGTACAACAATAACTCTATCAGTCAAGAAGTTCCTGGATATCTTCTGGTCAAGGCTAAAGCATTGAAGGCCTACTCACCCTGAAGCAAAGCTCCAACCTTCCTAAACAGATCAATATCTCAGGAGGAGCTTTGTTGATATCAAAAGATCCACTAAAGTCTTCTCAGTTGTATTTGAGATAGAGAATACATCATCACTCTCTCACCCCCACTATAAAAAGGGTTCTTTAACTCCCTTCAAAATTGATTCCTGGTTGCAAGTCACCTGATCAAAAGACTTGGGATTTATTTTTGAGCACCTGATCAAAAGCTCATTGGTGGCAGTCACCTGATCAAAAACCTGAGTGGATTCCTACCATGGTGGTAGAAGAGTGGATGTACCCAAGTTGAGGGAAGCCACTATAATATTCTTGTGTTGTCTCGTTGCCATATTTTTTTTGTTCTTGCTGTGGCTGTGCTAGTTAGGTTGTTGTGTCTGTGATATCAGATTATATTTACAGTGTATGTGGTAGACTACTTTATCTTAGGACTGTTTTTATTTACAGCAAAAAGGCCTTAAAGTTTCAAGATACTCTATTCACCCCCCCCCCCCCCCCCGTCTAGAGTATATCAGATCTAACCCTAACTTTCAATTGGTATCAGAGCAAGGTTCCTTTGGTTGTACAAGCTAACCCTTGAACCAGAAGATCCTTTGTTAAATATGATTTTTTTTTATTTTTTTTATTAGGATTATATACACAGCATGACACAGAACAAAGACTATGCAAGCACCAGATCTCCAGTGTGCAACTTAAATAAGTTTTCCATCTGCAAGGCAAGAATAAAACTGTATATGAATTCTATTGATGAGGACAACTACAACTCTATTTTGACATGTCCTCCTCAAGCAACTGCCTCTACATCTATAGTAGTCTCAAGCACTAATGCAGTTCCACCACCTGAGTGGACTGATGCTCAGAAGAAAGCAAAGGTTGTTGATGCTAAAGCAATGAACATTTTGGCCCAAACAATGTCTGATGACATTTTCCAGAAAGTGGCTGAATGCACTTCAGCTAAGGCCATTTAGGACTCTCTCAACCAAATGGTGGCTGGCTTTGCTGATGAAAGAAAGGACAGAAGGTCTAATTTCATATTCTAGTATGAGAATTTCAAGAAGGATGAAGCAGAATCTGTTGCAGATATGTACAACAGATTAAGCTCAATAATCAATGAGTTGAAGACCTTGTATAAGGACATCACCCTCACTGAGGTGAATGATAAAATCCTCATGAACTTCCCAAGCTCATGGGATTCAAGGATCTGGCCAATCAAGGAGGCCAGGATCTTAACTGAGATTTCCATAGAATCTCTATTGGGAAAGCTCAACTCCTATGAGCAGCTAATCAAGTCCAGAGAAATAGCTGAACAAAGGACCCCTCCACTAGCAAGGAAAGAGCACAACCTGGCATTCAAGGCTGCTGAGGAGACATAAGATTCAACAATAAATGAAGAGCTAATGAGTCTCCTTGCCAAAAGATTTTACAAAATGACAAGGAAAGACTTCAGAAGAAAATCATCCAGGCAGGATGATAAGCCAAGGTATGACAAAACCCCGACTAAAGAAGTAGTTTGCTTTTGTTGTAGGAAACCTGGACACTTCATCTCAGAGTGTCCAAAGAATCAAAAGAACAAAAGAAGAAGAGAGAAGGACTCTAGATGACAACAAAGCTCAAGGCCTTCTTCCAGCAAATACAAAAAGAAGGAGAAGGGCTTTGTAGCTGAAAACTGGAGTGACACTGAAGATGAATTCACATCTTCCAATTCAAGTGAAGAGGAAGAAGAGGGAAGGGCCAAAGAAGTCTGCCTCATGGCCATTGATGCCTCTAGAAGTCAATCAGATGAAGAAGATGCATCTGAAAATGAAGGAGCTTCAAAATCTGAAGATGATCAGGTATTGTCATCTTTTGACTATAACACTGATAGTTTCAAAATTGAATTTAGGACAATGTGCATTGATTTGATAAACTATGAAAAGGAAATCAAAACACTTAGGGAAAAATTATCTAATCAAGAAAATCTAATTTTTGAAAACAATAAATTGAAAGATGAACTAACTCTAGCCAATGAACAAATCATGTCTTTAAAAACAGGGCTATGTGAGGCCAAACAACTTGAGGAATCTCTCAATGGGAGAAGCCTTACGCTGATGGACATCACAAGCACAGTCAATGCCAGACTGAATGACAAACTGGGCTTGGGTGCATAATCAAGTTTACCCCCATTCTGAAGAAGAACATATTTTCAACCCCCATTAAATTTGTGTCAGCTAAGATTAAAGAGGTAATGAACAACAAACAAATAACAGAAGAATTACCTAACTTTAAAAATCACAAAAACAGAAACCAGAAAACCTTAGATAAAAACAAAGTTCATCAGATTTCGTCAAACTCAGATCGACGAAATGTAGCCAGTTCGTCGAACTCAAGTCGACAAACTTTGAACACAAATCTATAAAGTAATAATTTATCTTACTATGATCGACAAACTGTGTATGGTTCGTTGAGCAGAGATCGACGAACTAGTGGCACAGAAAATGAATAGGTTCATTCTCTGAGCAGAGATCGATGATCTCATCCCATTCGTCAAACTCTGGTCGACGAACTTATAACTTTTCGTCGATCCCAGACAAACTTAATAAAAATTATAATTATAATAGCAACTCAAACCAATCTATGAAACCCTTTAATCCACTTTCTGATTAGACAATTCCTCCTAGAAGATATCACCCCTTAGGGTATAAATCACAACCGGAATTTTCAGTAATATCTAGTTTCTCTTATCAACAATATAAAGGACCCAAGGTAACCTGGCTCAAGAACAACTAACTGTTTTCATTGCTGGAAAAGGGCTGTCCAGTGGTTAATCAAAAATGGTATCTGGATAGTGGATTCTCCAAACACATGACTGGAAATAATGACAAATTAAACAACTACAAGTCCAAGCTGGAACCAAAGGTTATCTTTGGTTATTCAAATTGGGGCCAGTCAGAGGGCTTTGGAGAAGTAAAGATTGGAGCAGTCACTTTTAAAAAAGGTGACATATGTAAGTGGACTCAAGCATAACCTCATCTCTATAAGCCAATTATGTGATGAAGGTTATTAGGTACACTTTAACTCAACATCTTGTATTATTTCTAATAAAGAAAAACAAACTGTTATATTTGGAAATAGATAAGGTAACATATATATGGTAAATTTTCATTCGGCACCTTCAGATATATGTTTACTTAATATAGTTAACAATCGAAATGAACTATGGCATAGAAGGCTAGGACATGTTAACATGAAAAACATTGCTAGTCTATCTAAAGACAGCCTTATGAGAGGTTTACCTTCTGGTCCCTACAAGAAGGAAGGCCTATGCAGGGCTTGTCAACTAGGCAAGCAAACTAAATCTAACTTTAAATTAGTAAATAAGAGTGATTCACCTAGGATCTTGTACTTGCTACACATGGACCTCTTTGGACCTATTGTTGTACAGAGCCTAGGAGGGAAATCCTATACTCTAGTTATTGTAGATGACTTCTCAAGATTCACTTGGGTGTTCTTTCTGAGATCTAAGTCAGATACATTCAAAGTTCTTACAGATTATCTCAACACAATGCAGATTGAGTACTCTACTCATATTGCATTGATTGAAAGTGATCATGGTATAGAGTTTGAGTCTCTTCTAATGCATGAGTTTTGTGAGAAGGAAAGTATCAGGCACTGCTTCTCAGCTCCTAGAACTCCTCAACAAAGTGGGGTAGCTGAAAGGAAGAATAGAACCCTAATTGAAGCTGCAGGCACATTACTTGTAGATGCTTACATGCCCCTATCCTTTTGGGCAGAGGTTGTAAGCACAACAAACTATGTACTGAGCAGGAGTCTAATACATAAACTTAAGAATAGGACTCCCTATGAATTACTTAAAGGGAAAAAACCTAAAATCACCTATTTTAAAGTTTTTGGTTGCATATGTTATATACATAATAACAACAAGAAATATATTAGAAAGTTTGAAGCTAAGGCTGAAGAGGGAATTTTTCTAGGTTATTCCCAAGTAAGCAAAGCTTATAGGGTATTTAACAAGTCATCTTTAAAAATTGAAGAATCAATTCATGTTACCATTGATGATACTAACATTTCTTATAAGGAGAAAAAATTTCTAACAATGCACCTTGCAGGTACCTCACTTGTGTGAAACAATGGGTGAATTAAACCTTCCGCAAGAAGCTATAGCTCCTTCTCCTCCACAAGTTGATGAAGACACTGAAGATGAACCTTTGGAAGAGGCTGAACTTCATTCAACAGCAAACATAATACCACAAGAGGAATTAATTACAAATGTTGTTGCTGAACCAACTCCACCCACTGATCTTATCACACTAAGGAATCACCCTAGATCCCAAGTGATTGGAGATATATCAGCAGGTGTACATACAAGGCATCAACTCAACCAACATGTGATGCATGCATGTTTTCTCTCTCAAGTTGAGCCTCAATCCATAAAAGATGTTGAACAAGATCCCCACTGGATCATTGCAATGCAAGAGAAACTCAACCAATTTGAGAGATGTAGATTTTGCGATTTAGTTCCAAGACCCAAAGACTATCCAGTCATTGGAACTAAATGGGTGTATAGAAACAAACTAGATGCCCATGGTGAAATTGTGAGGAACAAGGCTAGGCTTGTTGCTCAAGGTTATACGCAAGAAGAAGGTATAGACTATGACCAAACATTTGCACCAGTTGCAAGGTTAGAAGTAATAAGAATCTTCCTTGCTTATACTACATATAAGAAGTTCAAAGTTTACCAGATGGATGTAAAGAGTGCATTTCTAAATGGAGTACTTAAAGAAGAGGTTTATATTGAACAACCTCCAGGTTTTATCTCTCCAACCCATCCTTCATATGTTTTTAGATTGTATAAAGCTCTCTATAGTTTAAAGCAAGCTCCAAGAGCTTGGTATGAGACCCTAGCTAGCTTTTTGATAGATCATAAATTCACTAGAGGCATTGTAGATAAAACATTGTTCACTAGGCACCATAAGGATCAAACTCTGTTAGTACAAATATATGTAGATGACATTATATTTGGGTCTACTAATTCCAAACTATGCAAGAGGTTTTCTGACCTCATGCATTCTAAGTTTGAAATGAGTAGCACGGGTGAGCTCTCCTACTTCCTTGGTCTCCAAGTGAAGCAGCTGCCTGATGGCATCTTCATCTCCAAAGCTAAATATGCTAAAGAGCTTCTTAAAAAGTTTGGGATGGCTGATGCCTCAGCAAAGAAAACACCTATGGCCACAAATGCTGTAATAGACACTGATGAACATGGGAAACTAGTTGATCAGAAATTTTATAGGGGCATTGTTGGGTCCCTACTATACCTTACAGTAAGTAAACCTGACATAATGTTTGTCACATGTCTTTGTGCTAGGTTCCAAGTGAACTCTAAAGAATCTCATCTAATTTTTCTAAAAAGAATTTTGAGATAGATAAAGAGTTGTCCCAGTCTAGGTCTCTGGTATCCTACTGAGTTAGAATTTGAGTTAACTGGATACTCATATGCTGACTTTGTTGGATGCAGGGTTGACAGAAAAAGTGACTCAGCAACTTGCCAGTTCCTTAGTATGAGATTAGTGTCTTGGTTCTGCAAGAAACAGTCATCTGTGTCTACCTCAACTGCTGAAGAAGAATACATAGCAGCTGGCAGTTTTTGTTCCCAGATGTTGTGGATTCAAAACAAACTCCTGGACAATAGGTTCAACTTAAATAATACAACTCTCTTATATGATAACACAAGTGCTATATCCATAGCATAAAATCCAGTCCATCACAGTAGGACTAAGCATATAGACATTAGGCATCATTTCATTAGAAAGTGTATAGACAAAAGCAAAATTAAACTTGTCTATATATACACTGATTTACAAAGGGCAGATATTTTCACCAAACCCTTAGATGAAAGAAATCACTTGTTCTTTATAAATTACCTTGGAATGATCAATGGAGAAGCTTTAGTTTAATTTTTGTCTGCAGTCGATGAATTTTTCACAGATCATTGAACGGAGTTCGACGAACTGAGAAAAGTTCTAGAGAAATTCGTCGAATGGAGATCGACGAACTCTCTGTGAGTGAAGTTATTTTCGTCGAACGGAGATCGACGAATCTGCTTCAGAAAATTTTCGTCGAACGGAGCTCGATGAAATGTTCTCAAAACTTCAAACTAAGCTCGACGAATTATTTAACTACAAAATCTTTCGTCGACCTCAGATCGAAGAATTCTTTTATTTTTTTGTGGAACGGAGTTTGTCGATTCATATTTTGAAAAAATTTATATCTAGGTTTTGCTTCGACCTCTGTCCCGCGCTTTCAGTTCAATTGCACTTGATCTTCATTTTTCTCTTGAAGGAGAACTAATAGCGATACCAGCAGGCAGTCTTGCAGACATGAAATTTGATACCGAATTTGATGTGGACTTTGAATCATTTCAACACTCAGATCCAATCTTCCTGGATATTCTAAAACTGCTTGAAGAATAGCAGTTGAAAAATTTGATGACCACAAGGATCAAGCTCGCCAGTGTAGAAATCAGGGAATGGATCTATACTTCCTCCACAATAGATGAGAACACCATGACCGGCAAAATATCGGGTAATGTCATCTCTATTACCCCCGCAGTCCTAACTGAGATTTTTGGCTTAATAAATGGTGATGAGGAATTAGAAATTGATAGTAATGAATTTAATGGGATGTTAAATAAGATGGGTTATTCTGGAGAAACCCCCAACAAACTACTGAAGAAACACCTATCTGCTGAGTATAAATTTCTAGTAGATATTTTGGGGAAAGTGCTGCTGGGTAAGCACACTACCCATGATTACATCACCAGACATCAATTTATATTAATGTGTGCAGTGGTGAATAAGAAAACATTGAATTGGGCTAAAATAATGTTTGAACTGATTAGGAAAAAGAACACTAAAATGGAGGATTGCTTTGGAAGGATTCTAGGAATCTTCCTTAAAGAAAAGGTTGTTGAATCCCTTGTCACCACGACCATATTCATAAATGCCTCCAACAGGCTCACCTGTGCCCACTTTGGCAGGTGGGATAGGAACATCACCATGCCCTCCAAGCCTTCTTCCTCCTCCTGGTCTTCTGAAAGCACTAGGGCTATCACAGCCACACCTCTAACCTCAGAAGAGGCCCCCTCCACCTCCAACATTCCTTATTCTCCTCAACATCAATAACAACAACAACCACTTCACATTTATACACCAGTTCCATCTCCTGCACATTCTCCACCTCCGTCCTCTCCTCAAATAAATCTCACTGCAATCCAATCAACTGAAATCCCATCTTCTCCCATTCAGGAATCCATACGCCACTCTCCTTCCCAAGCACCACAACCATCCCCACCTCAATCCCTTCTTCCACCTCATTTAACTACCACAGATCATGACACCTTTATCTCCTCCAACACATTCAATCTAGTTATACCCCCATCATCCCCACATTAAGAATCCATCCCCACAACTATAATTCAATCTTCTGCACCTGCCCCCAAACACCAAGATATGTCTAGTGCATTTTCTGTTTACTGAAATTATGGTCACCACAATCCCTACTCCTCCATTGCTCCAGAATACCTTTATTTAAATTTCTCTGAAATTGCTTAGGATTTGCTTGCTTTCAGCTCTCCCACTCTTCAAAATCTTCTAACTAATGCTCTAGCTGCCCTCATTGCTTGCATCAAAAATCTCTCTACCATAGTTGCTGCTCTATCCCTGTCCCTTCTTCTGGGGACTGGCTCCAGGACCTTCTACAGCCAGTCAGGGGGAGATGCTTCATGACGTAGAAGTTCCAGTGAATATAGATGCAGAAACTACAGCAACAGCAGCAGAAACAGCAGTAACAACAGTAGCAGAAAAAGCAGCAGTAGAAGCAGAAGCAGCAGCAGTTGCAGAACTTGATTCTTTCATGACTGATTCTTCAGAAGATGCAGATCCTTCTAACATAATAGATTTAATAGAATCGGATACTGATATGGATGAGCCTGTTATGGCTGAGATAGACACTATTGGTGATTATATTATAAATCTCACAACTGATCTTTTGAAATTGTTGAGCATGTTTGATATAGCTCATTTGAACTTTCTGCCAGAAGACTGCATAAAGCCATTTTTGGCTATAGTACCCTACACCTCACCAATAAGCCCCAAGGTTGCCAAGCAACTAAAGCCTAGTTTTGCTATTATAGAGGCTCCAGCTATTTCATCTCCACCAAAAGTTGCTCCCTCATTACTTCATCCCCTCCTAGAGATATTTATGCTCCAACTTTTGTTATGGATGACTCCCCAATGCCTGAACTTGATGAATTGATCATGGCTGATGTAGAAGAAGAGAATAAAACAGTTGCTGAAAGCACTATTGTGTATAGCTCTCTAGCTCCAGCTCCTCCTCCTCCAGCTCCTTCCCAGATAGAGAAACCCTCGATATCTGCAGAGGCTCTAAAAGAAATAAATGCACTGTATGATACTCCTCAAGACACTTCTGATGATGATGAAGAAGTGGATTCTAATGATGAGCCTAAAAAGAAGAAAGTCTCTAAGAAAAGGAATGCTCCTCCACCTCCTGCCCCAAAACCTAATCTAACAAATGATACTCCCTATTATATACTTCAAAAAATCACACCTTACAAGGGCATTCCAGCATGGATGTGGCTGTCCAAGAACTAGCAGAAAGAAAGAAAGAAAAGCAAGAAATACTCACCTCCTCCTCAAAGATTCAGAAAGGACCCTCCTCCTCCTCCTCCACCTGCTGGTGCTTCAGGTTCTTCAACTCAGAGGACTACCCAATACCAAACATATCAGAGACATCAGGGTAGTTCCTCCACCTCTTCAGGAAGGATCCAGCAAAGGCATTATTCATCCGGAAAACAGCATCATCAACAACAACAACAAATTACTGAACAACAGAAAGTTGAAAGCCCAAAGAGACCTGCCTCCCCACCTGTACCTTTTGAAGATCCAGAAACAACTACAACAGCAAGGATGGCCAAATTCCAGGAATTGGTTGGCCTATCCATGTTCAACAAAGCAAAAGCTGAAGGAAAGGATCCTTCCGAATACACTACCATGTCCAAATACAGGAAGGAAGAACTCAACAGATTTGCTAAAGCTAACAAATTTTTTAATGTTGATGACTACATAAAATTGCATCCAGAAGCTGTAGTGCCAAGGGCCACCTCTCTCAATATCATTGGGTCTGTTGATATGATAATGACAAAAGTACAAGCAGCCAATCCAAATAGAGAGATCAGGTTCACTCAGCCTAGTGAAAAAGCTAAAGAGGAGAAGCATAAGGAGCAAAAGAAGAAATAAATTTTGAACTGCCTATAGTCTTTCTGTTATTCTAAAACTGTCTGGTTAATTCCTGAGACAAAGCTTACTATATATATATATATATATATATATATATATATATATATATATATATATATATATATATATATATATATATATATCTGATGCACATTTAAATTTTTCCTGCCAGATAAATGTTTTCTTGCTTTGTAAATTAGTGTGTGTCTGTAATTAGTGACCTTACCCAAATAGGGGGAGATTGTTGGATCCCTAGTTGGATTTGGGCTAGGTTCACTAAACTAGGATGTTTGACCCAACATGTATAGCTAGGGTCATGTTTGTGTCTTAGAGTCTAGGCTATGTCCTTAGAGTCAACACTACATGGACCAGCCATTAACAGACTGCAGAAGACTCAGGACTTAGAGAAATTTCAAAGACTCAGGAAATGAGTTCGACGTTCGTCGAACTCAGCTCGACGAAAGGCATGCTCAGCTCGACGAACTCAGAGACAATTCTCTGAGCTTAGCTCGATGAATTTGGTTCCCAAGTTGACGATCTCTGGATGATCTACCACAACATTCTAAAGTCCAAAAACATCTAAATATTCTAAGTCTAGAATCATACTCCAGTCGACAAAGTTAGAATCTCAGCTCGAGGATCTTGATGCACATAATTAGCAAGGTTCTAGAGAAAGCAGTTATATATTCTTAGGTCGACGATCTTGGATCTCAGGTCAACGAACAACAATTCTCTGTTCGACGAACATAACTTCTCAGCTCGACGAACTCAGGACCCTGGTCGATGAATTTTGTTCTTTGGTCGATGATTTCTGTGCAGTTCCAGACATGGACTTTTCCTCCCTCTGTCTCTTATTTTATTGCTCTAATTCCTGAGTAATCAATGCTTAATATTCTCTGAATATTATTGTTAGACGCAGCATTGATTATGGTCTTCATCAGGATTATTACTTGCCATTTTTCAATGGGACAGTTGGGGAAATCAATCAAAGTAGACATTGTCAAGGCCTTCAGCAATAAATGCTGGAAGGAATTCAAAAATTCAGAAGGAAGATTTCACAGAAAATATATAAAGATTTTTCTTCATCTTTCTAAGATGAACAGATACAGAGAATATACTGAATAGGGCTAGCAAAGCACGACATAGAAAGCAATATACAGTAACAGAGAAAAGAACAAGACCCAGACCAGAGAAACAACATCAAGCTGAAGAAGAAGAAAACATTCATCCTAAATCAAGAGTGTTCTTCCTTCTTCATTCCAGGGTTCTTCAAGGACAACAACAACTCTATCTGTCAAGAAGTTCCTGGATATCTTCTGGTCAAGGCTAAAGGATTGAAGGCCTACTCACCCTGAAGCAAAGCTCCAACCTTCCTGAATAGATCAATATCTTAGGGGGAGCTTTATTAACATCAAATGATCCACTAAAGTCTTCTCAGTTGTATTTGAGAAAGAGAATACATCATCACTCTCTCACCCCCACAGTAAAAAGGGTACTTTAACTCCCTTCAAAAGTTATTCTTTGTTGTAAGTCACCTGATCAAAAGACTTGGGATTGGTTTTTGAGCACCTGATCAAAAGCTCACTGGTGGCAGTCACCTGATCAAAAACCTGAGTGGATTCCTACCAGGGTCGTAGAAGAATGGATGTACCCAAGTTTGGGGAAACCACTATAAAATTCTTGTGTTGTCTAGTTGTCATCTTTTTCTTTTGTTCTTGCTGTGGCTGTGCTAGTTAGGTTGTTGTGTCTGTGATATTAGTTTATATTTGCAGTGCATGTGGTAGATCACTTTATCTTAGGACTGTTTATATTTACAGCAAAAAGGCCTTAAAGTTTCAAGATACTCTATTCAGCCCCCCCCTAGAGTATATCAGATCTAACCCTAACTTTCACAAAAGACTTCACATGTCCAAGGAGGAAGATCGATACCCTTAAAGCCCTCTTTGAAGCCATATATCAAAATCCAAATGGATGGAATGAACCACGCCGGGCCGTTCTTCACAGATCTAGACTCGATTCGCGATTTGGGTCTCTAAAGCTCCAACAACCAGCAATGGCAAGATTCCCCATCTTCTTCCTCTTTCTTACTTTCCCTTCTCTCTGAGTCTTATAGAGAGGGTGCCTACATTTAAAATGAGAGAAATCCCTCATCCCACGGACTTAAGCCAGCAGAAATTGAATCCAACAGTCGGATCTCAGCAAATGACTATGATTTAAAATGCTTCTCTGTATAGAGCACTACCGCTGCACGGTGGGAAGAGTGGTAGCCTCACTCAATAGCTTCTCCGACAAGTCGTCATTTGAAATCTCTAATCGTAGCCTTACACGTAGCCGCGTCGTAAATGCCCTACTACCGCCATGCATTAACTTCTCTTCTACCGTCGGGTCATAACTCACTGAGAGCTTTACTAAAATAAACGGCCCCGCTACCGCAAAAACTAATGTTACCGGTAGGAGATAGCTCACCGAAAACTCTACCGATTAAATCGACCAAGCTACTGCAATACGGTAACTTACTATCATCACGCGATACCATTCGTTGCTTCCTTACGTCGAATGCGTTGAGTGCTACCGCCACGCGGTATCATCCTACCGTCATGCGTTATTATCCTACCATCATGCGCTATCTCGTAGAGAACTCCTGCACAATTTTGCCACACTACCGCCGGCGATAACCCTACCGATGGGGGGGGGGGTGTGGGGGCGTAGCTCACAGAACCAAACTCCTGGCTACGAGAAACTTGGGGCGTTACAAATCTGCCCACTTAAAGAAATTTTGTCCTGAAGTTACACTTTGTAGGAAAATATAGAAGTATCAATATTACAATGTATATTACAAAGAAATAGCTCGGGAAACTCCGCTCTTATAGTTTGCTCATGCTCCCATGATAGCTCCTCGTGACCACAGTTGTCCCACCAGACCTTGACGAATCTGATCGACTTATTCTACGGCTGCTAAACCTCCATGTCTTCGATTCGAATGGGATTTGCCTTCGTTGTCAACCCACTATTGATTGGTGCTTGATCTGCAGTAATCACTTGTGTAGGCTCGTGCACCGCCTTCTACAATATCGATATGTGGAATACATCATGTAGACCACTAAGTTCAGCCGAAATCTTCAATTAATAGGTAGCTCCACCAGTATGCTCTAATATCTCAAACGGCCCAATGTACATCAGACTTAGCTTTTTCAAGCATTGAATCCTTCATATTCCCTTGAATGGTTTGATCTTCAGATAAATCCAATCGTCCACGACAAACTCGACATTTCTATGCTTGACATTATAATATTTGGCCTACCTATCATGAGCGATCAGTAATCGCTCATAGATTGCACATATAGTTAAAGTAGCATCTTCAACTTCCTTTCGCTTAAATAACTTTGTTTCGCACATCTCCAGCCATGACAAAAGAGTACGACACATTCTATTGTAAAGGACCTCATAGGGTGTAATCTGAATACTTGCTTCATAGCTATTATTGTAGGCGAACTCGGGCATATAGAGGTGGTCCTCCCACCTCTTCTCGAAATCTAGGGTGCACATGTGAAGCATATCTTACATCGTCCTGTTTACCCTCTCGGTCTGACCATCCTTCTAAGGAAGAAAGGTCGTACTGAACTTTAGTTTGGTACCCCAACAATTGATGTATAAGCCACCAATCATTAGACGTGAAGCGCCCATCTCGGTCACTAACGATTCTACGGGGCACACCTTGCACTCGTACGATATTGTTAACATAAAGCTTCACCATCTTTTCTACTAAATCGTCCTTCCTATTTAGAATTATGTGTGAAACCTTCGTTTAACGGCCAATGATCACCCAAATGGCATCGCTCCCTTTCGGCAATCTCGGCAAGCCGTGCACAAAATCCATAGATATGTCGTCATACTTCCACTCTGGTATAGGTAATGACTTTAGAAATCCCCAAGCTTCTGACATTCGGCTATAACTAGGGCACAAATCTGACACTTCTCCACAAAAAGGACTATGTCCTTCTTCAATCCTGGCCACCAAAACAACTTTTTCATGGCTTTGAAATATTGGATCGTGAGGCACGCTTAGAGGGTCGGTGAATAAGGATTAACACTAATTTCTCTTTGTCTATTTTTCAGGATGAAATAATTACAGAAATCAAAAACAAATTTTTCTTAATCATTGATGAACACTTAGTAATTAGAAGATCACGAATGACTATAGTTTATTTAGAAAGTGTTACAAACAAAGTACAAAGATTCTCTATAAAAATAGAGATCAACGCTATGAAAAAATAAACTTCTTTTGATTTCACCAGTCCTTCTACCAAGAACTGCCAACTATACTGTATCTCTCCCTAGATCTTGCTACTAGCCTCCCTCTAGATCAAACCACGATCTAAACGCTGCATATAAGGAGGCAAAAACTCCCTATGTTGCACAAGGACCTAGACGCCACGCACAAGGTGGCGATTTCCTTCTAAGCCACGCACGGACCTAGACATCATGCACAAGGCGACGATTTCTCTACCAATTACAATGAAAAAAAAGAATTACAAAGAATAACTTTCAGAATGAATATTCCCTCTAAATGAAGTGCTGAAATATGTCGACGAATCCTTTCTAAGGTTGCTTGATATGTCACATACGAGTCGACGCTCTTCGCTCTTTATCTTCATGGAGGTCTCCGATTCCGGACACCCCTACATCAATTTGGTATCAGAGGCGGTCATTTCAACTTTCACATTGCAAACATCCTCTCTGCATTCCTTGTTGATTGGATTTTAGAAAATAAAAAAAAAACAAAATTATTTTCTGTGGTCTGCCAATAGCGGGCTGAAATCTTTATTTTTTAGCAAAATTTCAAAAAAAAACTTTTTTAACGATCCACGTGTTCCTCACATCGGGAAACTATAACAATATCCTATTTTCAGTATAGCTACAGCCCTAGGAAAAATCACCTTTCCAAAAGTTTTCTAAACCTGAATGCGCACTAGGCTCTGTTCGGAATATTCGACTCAGTCTACGTCTAGGATGGCTGCGAATGAGCGTGGGGATCCCAACACCGAGGCCATAGCAGGGCTGCGTACTGAAATAACGGAGCTTAGGGACATGTTAACACAGATCCTACAAAATCAAGTTAGGCCACCCCCGCCACCCGTTAATGTTGACCGGCCCAACCGGCACCAACATAATTCTGATTCGAATTCTGATGGGGACTCCCCACGGGTGCCCCCTAGAGGACACTGCCCCGAGCGAGACGTTGATATTACTAGGGCAATTAAGATAAATGCCCCACTTATGATGGCATGGGAGACCCCCAAATCTTCCTTAACGGGATTGTGCATATGGAGTGTTACTTCGAGTGGCACAACCTGACGGATCCCCAAAAGGTCCAGGTTGCCCGGATGAAGTTAACAGGTCGTGCAAAGACGTTCTGGCTGAATGAGGAGCGGAGATTAGGAACCGGACACGGAGCCCCCTTATAGGTTGGCCAGTAATGAAGAACCTGTTGACCGATCAGTACGTTCCCGCGTACCATCGGACACAGATGTTCGATGAGCTTGCTACTCTGCGGCAGCGCTCAAACTCGATAGCTGAATATATGGGTGAACTTAAGGACCGTATGGTGCGATGTGATCTTAGGGAGATCCCCGAAGTCACCTTATCTAGATTTCGAAAGGGCTTCACCCTGATATCCAAAGGAAGCTCTTGCGATATGGGCATACGGACTTGAACACGACTTTCAATGCCGCCTTGGACAATGAAAAACACCTAGCCTCTAAGGCTCACTCCCGTTATGCTCATGCGAAGAACAATTCCACCACTAGGGCATCTTCTTCTACATACCCTGATAAGGGAAAGTTCAAATCCACCGAGTCGAAGTCAATCGTTATCACCGCTAGGAACACCAAGAACCCTGCGAGTGAGCGTGTCCCTATAGGGAAGGTTAGCAAGGCTAACACCACTGGTTACTCTTGCGACATTCAAGGCAACTATTCCTACGAATGCCCAACAAAGACAAAAACCCTAGCCTTATTAGAGCCAACTACCGAGCCTGACGATTATGTATACGAGGCTGCAGAGGAGAGTGACCCCGAAGGAGTCCCTAGTGACTTAGAGGACGATCACCCCCTTATGGTGATGCGTTGTATCTTGACCACTCCTCGTCCATTAGATGACTGGAATAGGACGAGCATATTTTCTGTGATTTTTAAGAGTGGCGAGAAGCTTTGCCAGCTGATTGTTGATAGTGGTAGCTGCGTTAATGTTGTATCTGAGAACGTCGTTGCACGTATGTCCTTGAACACGGAACCACACATGACCCCATTTAAGGTCACATGGATCAAAAAGATCTTTGTACCCGTTACCAAGCGATGCCTGGTCCCACTCTCAATCAAATCCTACATTGATGAGGTGTGGTGTAATGTCCTTCCGATGGACGCTTGTCATGTGTTGTTAGGCCGCCCTTGGCTATACGACCGTGATGTTACACATTTTGGTAAAGCCAACACTTATGAATTCAAATTCAATGGCAAACCCATCACTTTCAAGCCGACCATCCCAAAGGAGCCCGTAGTCTTGGCTAAGGACACCACTATTCCGGTAGAACGGAAAACGTTTAATCTAGTTGTTAGGAAAGAGTTTGAGAGAGGTCCGTTCTTTGATGGAATTATGTATGCGCTAGTCCTCTTAAGTGCGAAGCCCGATTCTAGCATTTTGGATGAGTTACCTAGTGAGTTACGGGTACTGTTGGAGGAGTATAGGGACGTGTACCCGGATGAGTTGCCGCCCACGTTACCCCCCGCTTAGGAATATCCAGCATGTGATACATCTCATCCCGGGGTCTTCCTAGCCAAATCAGCCCCATTATCGACTCCAACCCGCAGCTCACCTGGAGTTGTAGTCCCAGATAGAGGGCTTGCTAGCGAAGGTATTTATTAGTACTAGTATGATTCCATGTGTTGTACCAGCCCTACTTGCCCTCAAGAAGGATAGTACATGGCGGATGTGCGTTGATAGCCGGGCTATCAACATAATCACCATCAAGTATAGGTTCCCCATTCCCCGCCAAGATGATTTGTTGGATGTCTTGTCTGGAGCCAGTGTATTCTCCAAATTAGATCTTCGGAGTGGCTATCACCAGATTAGGATACGAGAGGTCGATGAGTGGAAGACGGCATTTAAGTCGAAGGATGGTCTGTACGAATGGCTTGGGATGCCCTTTGGGTTGTCCAATGCCCCTAGTACCTTCTCCCGGATGATGACACATGTCTTTCAGCCATTCATGGGGAAGTTCGTTGTCGTCTACTTTGACGATATTCTGATTTATAGCACCTCTACTATAGAGCACATCTCCCACATGAGAGTGATCCTTTCCACCCGGCGAATGGAGACTTTATTTCTCAATCTTAAGAAATGCACTTTATATGTCTCGGAGTTAGAGTTCTTAGGCTATATAGTCGGCTCTAAAGGTATTCGAGTTGATCCGGGCAAGGTTCAGGTCATTAAGGACTGGCCCGTGCCAACCACCCTACGTGAGGTGCGTAGTTTCCATCGGTTAGCCACGTTTTATCGTCGTTTCATACGAGACTTCAATAGTATTATTGCGCCTATCACAGACTGTATGAAGAAGGGAGAGTTTACGTGGACGAAGTCCGCCACCCATGCTTTTGAATGAATAAAAGAGCTTATGACTAAGGCACCTGTCTTACGTCTACCTGACTTTGCTAAAGTCTTTGAGCTCACATGTGATGCGTCTGGGGTAGGGATTGGAGGTGTCTTGAGTCAGTAGGGCCATCCCGTTAGTTATTTTAGCGAGAAGTTGTCCGGCCCTAAGCTGAACTATTCGAATTACGATAGGGAATTTTATGTTGTAGTCCGATGTCTACACCATTGGAGGCACTATCTCCTCTCCAAGGAGTTTGTGATCCTCTCCGATCATGAGGCTTTACGTTTCATCAACGGCCAGCATAAGATCAGCCCACGACACGCTAAGTGGGTAGCTTTCTTACAAGGTTACACGTTTAATCTCAAGCACCTTAAGGGAGCTGATAACCGAGTCGCAGACGCCCTTAGTCGTCTTACTCTTTTACTCACCTCTATGGAAGTACATGTTGTAGGATTTGAGCGAATTAAGGTTGAGTACGCCACGTGTCCTGACTTCCAGGACTTCTATCTTTCTGCCCAGGATAGCTCCCCCACGATGATATCTGCATACGTCATCAAGGACGATTACCTGTTTAGGAACGGGAAGCTATGTATTCCGTAGTCATCGTTACGACTACATATCATATGGGAGTTGCAAGAGGAGGGTTGAGTGGACACTTCGGTAGAGATAAGACCATTACGTTAGTCGAGGACAAATTCTATTGGCCAAAACTTAAGGTTATTGTGGGACAGGTAGTGAGTAGTTGTCGCACCTGTCAGGTGTCTAAGGGTAGTAAAACCAACGTAGGATTATATACACCCTTGCCTATTCCCTCCATGCCTTGGGTAGACGTTAGTATGGATTTTGTATTAGGCCTCCCCATTACCCTACGCCGTCACGACTCAATTTTTGTAGTTGTGGATAGGTTTTCAAAGATGGCTTATTTCATCTAGTGCAGTAGGACAAACGATGCGTCTCACGTCGCTAAACTTTATTTTAAAGAAGTCGTTAGTCACAGTGGAGTGCCAAAGACCAAAGTATCGGATAGGGACGTAAAATTCACTAGTTATTTTTGGAAGACTCTTTGGATATTAATGGGAACAAAATTATTGTTTTCCTCCGCCTATCATCCCCAAACTGATGGGCAGACGGAAGTGGTTAATCGGAGCTTAGGAAATTTGTTACGATGCCTTGTGAGTGATCACAAGAGCACTTGGGATCTCCTCCTTCCCCATGCCCAATTAGCCTATAATAATTCCAAGAATAGGTCTACGGGTCTGTCTCCAAATGAGATTGTCCACGGGTATAAGGCTCCTGTGCCGCTTGACTTGGTGTCGTTGCCCCCAACGTACAAGGCAAGTCAGTTTGCACAATGCTTTGCCCAGCACATCCATGATTTACACGCACGTATACGGGCCACCTTGACTATGCAATACGACTCTTATCAAGCGCACGCTAATTTACATCGGAGAGTGTCAAACTTCAAAATTGGCGATCTAGTTTTAGTACGTTTGGTTCCCGAACGCTTGCCAACTGGCACCGTTAAAACATTAGCACCAAAGCACGCCGACCCTTTTCGGATTATTAAGAAGTTAGGTGACAACGCTTTCGTTTTGGACTTGCCTGCTGATTGGGGTATCTCCCCCATTTTTAACATTTCAGATTTAACGATGTTTGTATCACCACCATAAGAGTTGATTTATGTGTCGTCTTCTTCTCCCACTCTAAATTCTCATGGGTTGGGGAGTGGTAGTACGGATGATCTCTTTCTTTCGGTCCCCACAGGTATATCATCGGATGGTAAGTTGCCTTCTTTCCTGCCTACTGCTAATATGTTCCCCAGGTTTCCACGGACGTTTTCCACTCCAGAGATGATACTTGATGCTGAGCCTGTTACCACTGCTGATGGCGACACCCACCGCTTTCTCATCCATTGGCGTGATCGGCCCCCTTTGGATGACTCTTGGGTACTCGAGACGGAGCTGCAAAGTTTGGATGTCGCTCTCCTTCACCGCTATCGCTTGGACCACGCAACGGAGATGCGTGCATTCGAGCGGGGGAGGATTGATGGCGTGCCCCTCCTCCACCATTTGAAGGCGATACTGACGATGCTGATGATGATCCGGTTAATAAGGCAATACAACTCAAGGACGTAAGGCGGCATGATGACGCTAACGGAAGGCTACGCTACAACCTCCGCCTGCGGCGTGCTGCAGCCACTATAAAGAATTAGCCTTATTTATTTCCTTTTCTTGCATTCTATTTTATATTGGGAATATAAAATTATCCTATGTTTATGTGATAATTTTATATTCATTGCATGTTTTGTTATTTTTAATTTTAAACAATTTTAATGTTGGTGTGCAATTAGCCATTCGGATGGATGAGATTACATCTCCATCATGAAGGGTTAAGGCTTGTTTGTAACTCCTATATAAGGAGGATTCCTTATGAGATAATTAGAGAAAGATTGAAACCTAATTTTCCTTTGAAAATTTCGGCCAAGAGGAGTGCTCTCCAATTCGCCCCCCCGCCCCCCCCCCCCCCCCCCCCTTGTGTGGTGTGAAGCCCCCCCCCCCCCCCCCCCTGCTCCCTCCATCCGTTCGGTGCGACTCCGGCGTGGCTTCCTTCGCTGCGACTCCTTCGAAGAAGGTTGCAAACCCTTCGGTGTGATGCCGGTGGATCCGTGGAGAGAGTGATTCTCCCACAGTTATCTTGTGTGAAAGCTTTCCGGTTGGGTAATATCTTCCCCTCCCTTGTGTGATTCTTCTCTTTAGTTGTGGTGGTTTTCGCAAATCGTTTTCTCCAGAAAGTTAATTTAATCGCTGCAAGTTTTGGATCGAAATCGCCGTTGCTAGGCTTTTTATTTCCGGATCGGGTGGATCCTATTTGCCTGAGCGGATCTTGGCCTATAGCCTTGGTCTTGCTCTCAAAAAGGAGTGGCAACCTTTGTGTTTTCTTGGGGAATATTCCGACTCAAATTTTCGATCGTCGTTTTCGAGTCGACCTTTCCTCCTTTGTTATTTGTGTTGTGTTCTTGTGACGTGAAGCTATTGTGGGTGATAGGTACTGTGTTGGTGCGGTAGATCTACAACGTGTAGAGCGTAGATAGAGCGTTAGCTTCGTGGAGGTCTCCGATTTCCGACACCCCTACATCAACCACAGAAGGCATGCTTCATGTGCTCTCTTGCTCCAGTTTTCAAGTGCTTTCTGAGGGTACCTTAGCTCGGCCTTTCGCAAAGGAGGGGAAGCGCTCTCAGATCTTTCGGGTGTGTGGTGGGTCCTCCCCGCCGAGCCCTTGGGTCATTTCCCCTTGTTTCTTTTGTTGTTTTGCTTGGAGGAGTGAAGTAGGTGCACGATCACCCCTTCTCCAAGGGTGAACTCCACAGGAGACCGTTTTTCGGTTTCAACATTTTGGTACGGTGAGCGTGGAAAGTGGCCAGTACAAAAAAACTTCAGCGAGCTCGATGATGGGAGGACAGGGATCTGACAGGCCAGACTCGCCCCCCTCCCCACGCCTCTTTCTACGTTAGGGATGTTAGAGGATTTCAGGAACAAGGTGCTGAACCTTGTCAAGTGCGCACTCGGCACCTGGGCCGAGTGCTCGACTCCAGCAGTTCAGATCGCAGCTGCCCCTTCTATGGGCGAAGACGCCCCCGGCAGGTGGGCCGGTAAGGAGGTTGCCGAGGAAGGCCGGGGGTGCGAGCTCCCCGGGCGCGAGCTCTTCCCCGGGTCAGCAGGCGGAGGTCGGTTCGGCGAGCTGGGCTCGCGAGATGGGCCGGCTCGCCCAGTAGGGGGAAGCCCCTTCAGTGATTTGGTCTCCTCCGCCTCGGTTCTAGATGGGTTCAGGGACCCAAAATGTCCTACTACACCGGGAAGGGAGACCCGATCTAACACGTCCAATGGTTCAAGTACGTGGTCTCGATCTGACAAATGTCGGATGGGTTCAAATGCTGGCACTTCGCCATCACCCTTAGAGAGAAGGCGAGGGAGTGGTTCCATCAGCTGCCAGCCATCTCAATCTACTGCTTTGAGGACCTACGACAGGGGTTCATGCTGAGGTACACTACCTCGAAGAGGAGGAAGAAAGAATCGGAGTCCCCGTTCCACATCAAGCAGGGAGTGAACGAGATGTTGGGGAGCTACATGGATCGGTTCCAAAAGGAGGTCACCCAGGTCCAGGAGATGCCGATCCATAGTTTGATGATGACCTTTACCTTGGGCCTGCAACAGGGATTCTTCAGGATGGAGCTGAAGAGAGTTCCCCCCCCCCTCTCCTACGAGGAGGTGATGTAGAGGGCAGCGAGAGAAGTTGACGGGGATGTGTCAAACCCGGAGTTTGCGCGGAAGCTAGCCAGGTGGGCCACGGAGGAGGAGAACGAGTCGAGTGGAGGAAGAGGATGGGAAGAGAGGAGAGGAGAGTCCAGGCAGAGGGAGCAGAGGCAGCTCCAAGGGCAGCAGCAGCCCGGGTTGGCGCGTCAGGAGCCCTACCGTCGCCTGGGCTGTAGGCCCGAATGGCAAGGGCAGGGGCCATAGAGAGGGTACCAAGGAAGGGATCGCCATCAAGGGGGCAAGATCATTTCCACCCCCCTGGCTGGAGGCATAACTAGAGGCCCTGAGTCACCGATCAAGAGGATGTTGTGGGGGAGAGGAGGAGAGTATCAAGGAGGTGGAGGAGAGAAGTTAGGGTGGAGTTGCCCTATTGCGACTCTCATTAGGAGGAGGGGCACACCACAACCACGTGCACGGAGTTCATTGAAATGAGAGAGAATAGGGAACAGCAGCAGCAGCAGCAGGGGTGCCAGGAAGTGAGGATCGAGGAGGTCCTGCCTCAGGCAAAGGAGGACCGTTGCGAAGACCGGGTGGACGTTGGGACCCAAGGAGGGATCAGAGTGATCCACGGGGGGGGGGGGGGGGGGGGGGGGGGGGGGGGGGGGGGGGGGGGGGGGGGGGGGGGTCGAGGCTTATCGGAAGGCGAGCCTCCACATCATGTATCGTCAGAGCATTGCCTCCACATCCCAAACCCCACCCCCAGAAAAGAGGATCACCTTGTCCAGGAGCGACATGCCGGATCACGAGGATCCATTCTGTGATGCGCTGGTCATCCAGACAGCCATCAAAAACTTTACCGTCTCTCGGATCCTCGTTGACAACGGAAGCTCCATCAACATCATCTTTAAGAAGGCGTTTGATGCGATGAAGGTGGAGGAGAAGAGGGTGCTGGCATCGGATGGAACCTTGTTCGGGTTTTCGGGGGAGATGAAGGAAGTGGAGGGAGGTGTCGGCCTCCATGTCACCATGGGGGGCAGTCCAGAAAATGCAGGTTCATTATCGTGGATGCCCCCATCAGCTACATCGCCATCTTCGGGCCTTATCAGAGCCTTCCACTGCGTCCCCTCATCATTCCATCAGTGCTTGAAGTTCAATGCTGAGGGGATTCAGGTCAGGGACAGGGGGACCCCAAGGTGGCGCAGGAATTCTATGTCACCGCCGTGAACTCCATCTCTTGGCAGGAGGGAGCCGAGGAGATGGGGCGAAGGATGGAGGAGGCTGAGCAGGAAGCTAGCAGGGAGGAGCTGGAGGTGGAGAGCTGCGCTGAGAAGGAGGCGGCAGGAAGAGATCAGGAGGAGACGGTCGAAGTGATGGCCATGGAGGAAGAGGTGGAGGTGGAGGTCCTTGCCCCGGAGGAGAGGGATGTTGAAGTATGGGGAGAGCAGTCCAGGTTGGAGGCTACAGAGGAAGTCTTGGAGTTGGAGGTCCTCACCCATGGAGGCAGGGTGGAGAAGGTCCGCGTCACCGGAGGGCTGACCCCGGGGGACCAAGGCAGGATGCTGGAGTGCATCCAGAAGAATGTGGACATCTTCGCATGGAACGCCGCGGAGATGCCGGGGGTTGACGTGGATGTGGCCTGCCACTGCCTCAACCTGGACCCGGGAGCACGCCCCGTCCAACAAATGAAGAGGTCCACCGCGGACAAGCTGGCAGAGCCCATCAGAGAGGAGGTTGCAAAGCTTCTCAAGGCCGTCTTCGTGTTCGAAATCCAATACCCTGGCTGGGCCTCCAATGTAGTCATGGTCAAAAATGGAGACGGCCGGTGGCGAATGTGTATCGATTTCTCTTTGCTTAATAAATCTTGTCCTAAGTACTGTTATCCCTTGCCTCGGATCGATGCGCTGGTTGACTCAGCCGTTGGTTTTTATGTAATGAGTTTTTTAGATGCCTTTTCAGGTTATCATCAAATCAGGATGCACCCCCCGGACGTCAAGGATGTTTCGCTCATCATGGGGGATGGATGCTACTGTTACAAGATGATGCCCTTCAGGCTAAAGAACGCAGGGGCAACCTACCAAAAGATGATGGACAGGGTCTTCAAAGAGCAAAAGGCGAGGAACCGGGAGGTGTACGTGGATGACCTCATGATCAAGAGTCATGATATGGATTCCCACCTCCAGGACCTAGAGCACACCTTTGCTACCCTGCGCAAGTACAAGATGCGATTTAACCCCCTGAAATGTGTCTTCCGGGCTAGCAGGGGAAAGTTCTTGGGGCTTCTCCTCACCCCTGCGGGGAATCCTTGCAAGGTCAAGGCTATCATGGAGCTAGGGTCGCCACGAAACACCAAGGAGGTGCAGCGCCTGATACGGAAACTGTTAGGGCTAAGTAGGTTCCTCTCCCGGGCTGGGGAAAAGTGTTCCCCCTTCTTCAAAATGCTAAGGGGCGGTCAAAGGTTTGAATGGACCAAGGAGTGCGATGAGGCACTCCAGGCCCTCAAGATGCAGTTGACCCAGGCTCCGGTGCTCCATGGGCCCAAGGAGGGGGAGGACCTATTTTTGTCTCTCAGGGTCGGGGCAGAGGCCTTGATCTCCGTCCTAGTTCACGAAGAAGGGAAGAAGCAGCTCCCTATTTACTACGTGAGTCGGGTACTGAGGAAGGCCGAGCTTTGGAATCCAATTTTGGAGAAGATGGCTTTCGCCCTGATCATCTCAGCCCGAAGGTTGCGACCTTATTTCCAGGCACACTCAATCCGAGTGGTGACTGACCATCCTCTCCGCAACATCTTCGAGGGGGTGGATCATTCTGGCAGGCTGGCCAAGTGGTCAGTGGAGTTGAGTGAGTTTGACGTTTCCTTCGTTCCCCGCCTCTCAATCAAAGCTCAAGCAATGGCCGACTTCTTGGCTGATTATGTGATTGAGGTGGCGGAGGAAGAGCTCACTCATCCGACTCCTTGGAAGGTGAAGGTGGATGGCACCTCAGGGAGGCATTCCCTAGGAGTGGGGGTGATCTTAGAGAGTCCCCAGGGAACTAGAATTAAGCAGACGGTGGTGGTGCACTTTCCCATCACCAACAATCAAGCCGAGTATGAGGCCGTGATAGCAGGGCTGCGCCTGGACAGGGAGCTGGGGGTGTTGGACGTGGAGGTCCTTACCGACTCCATGGAGGTAGCTTCCCAGATCAATGGGGAGTTTGAGGAAAGAGAGTCTACCCTGCGGTTATACTTAGCTAATGAAAAGGGGGTAATCGGCACGTTCCAAACATTTTCCATCCAACACGTGCCCCGGGATAAGAACGAGCAGGTTGATCGACTGGCAAAGCATGGTCCTCGTGTGGGGGGTACCATCACCGACCTATTCCGCCCTTCCATCGAGGAGGGGGAGCTCATGGAGATAGATCAGCGGCCTTCATGGACGGACCCGGTCACAACCTTCCTGTCCACGGGAGAGTACCCGAAGGGGGTAGATAAGAATAAGCTCAGGCATAAGTCGGCGTACTACCTCCTCCAGGACGGGAAGCTGTACAGGAAGACACTCTCGAGGATGTTGGCTCGTTGCGTGGCCGAGGGGGAGGTACAAAGAATCTTGGAGGAAGTCCACTCCGGAGAGTGTCGGAGTCACTCCGGGAGTCAGACCCTGGAAGGGAGGATTGTCGGGCAGGGGTACTTCTGGCCCACCCTGGGCCGTGATGCAACGGAGTTTGCAAGAAGGTGTCATAAATGCCAGCTGTTTGCTCCCCTCCGGCTACAGCCAGCTTAGCGACTCAAAAGTATCACAGCCCCCTGGCCCTTTGCCATTTGGGGAATGGATTTGGTTGGATCGTTCCCCCAGGCCAGTAGGCAGAGGAGGTTCCTACTGGTGATGATCGATTATTTCTACAAGTGGTTGGAGGTAAAGGCGCTGGCCAAGGTGACCTCCCAGGTTATCAGAAACTTTGTTTGGGGGGAGATCATCTGCCGCCATGGGCTGCCCCAGGACATTATCACGGACAATGGGCCCCAGTTTGCCAGCGCTGAGTTCACCAATTTTTGCTAGCAGCTTGGAATCGACCTCAGGTTCGCCTCAGTCCATCACCCCAAGAGCAACAGGAAGGTAGAGGCCGCGAACAAGATCATTTTCAACCTCCTGAAAAAGAAGGTGAAGAATCTGAAGGGGTGCTGGGTGGAGCAGCTTCCTACGGTTCTATGGGCCCTGAGAACCACCCCCAACACAACTACAGGAGAGACCCCCTTCAAGCTCTCCCATGGGTGCGAGGCAGTTCTCCTCGTGTAATTTGAAGTTCAGACAACGCGAGTCATTGCGGTCGGCGAAGGCAGGGAAGAATGGCAGGAGGAGAACGAGTAAGAGCTGCGGCTTTCCCTCGACATGGTGGAAGAATTGTGGGACCTTTCCATCGTCCGACAAGTAGAGGTGAAGAGGAGGATGTCTAAGTACTTTGACAAGCATGTCAGAGTCAAACAGTTTACGGAAGGGGACCTGGTTCTAAAGAAAGTGGATGCAGTGGGAAGGTCGGCAACCGTGGGGAAACTCAACCCTAACTGGGAGGTACCATTCATTGTAAAGGAAGCACTAAGGTCAGGAGGGTATCGAATCCAAAATGTGGATGGCGAGGCCCCAAGTCTCACCTGGAGTGGTGATGACTTGAAGCGATTTTTTCCTTAAAACATGTAAGTGGTGCTCTGATTTTTAATAAGATTTCTTTAAACACACCAATACTGTCGCAATGAGCTCGCATGAAGAAGTGAAGTGAATTCGGACCCCGAGCAGATCCCGCTGACAGGCTCTCACCTAGCTAACAAGGCTGGAAGTCACTCGGTGTCATCCTTGGGCCTTGAGCAGATCCCGCTGACAGGATCTCACCTAGCTGGCAGGGCTGGAAGTCACTCGATGGTGTTAGTAGTGGACCCCAAGCAGATCCCGCTGTCAGGCTCTTACCTAGCTGGCAGGGCTGGAAGTCACTCGGTGTCATCCTTGGGCCTCGAGCAGATCCTGCTGATAGGCTCTCACCTAGCTGGCAAAGCTGGAAGTCACTCGATGGTGTTAGTAGTGGACCACGAGCAGATCCCGCTGTCAGACTCTCACCTAGCTGGCAGGGATGGAAGTCACTCGGTGTCATCCTTGGGCCTCGAGCAGATCCCGTTGTCAGGCTCTCACCTAGCTGGCAGGGCTGGAAGTCACTCGATGGTGTTAGAAGTGGACCCCGAGCAGATCCCGCTGTCAGGCTCTCACCTAGCTGACAGGCTGAAGGTCACCCAGGGAAGTCCTCCCCCCTCCCAGGTAGTGCGTAACAAACTTGGCCCTTCCAAGAGAGGAGAGCTCGGCATGGGCGAGTTCGAGCTCGCTAATTCAGCTCGGACCGGGCAGAAGATCGTCAAGCTAGGGCCTTGGACCTCGCTAAGAGGAGGCGGATCCCGCCGGGCCACCTCATCCCACCACTAGGTTTTACTCCGTAAGATTTAGAGAATTTGGTCTCACATCGATAAGATGACAGACAGCTCGCGAGCAAGCTGGGGCGAATCCTGAGAATTGGCAAGCCAGGCCCTTGGACCTCGCCAAGGGGAGGCGGATCCCGTCGAGACGCCCCTCCCCCGCTTTATTTTACTTGGAATTGCCGAGCACTGAAGCTACTCTCTCGTGGGCGAGTCCTAACGGCTGTCCTACTCGCAGTACCTATCTATGCGAGGTCGCCTGGGGAAGGGCTCGCGGACACACAAAACACAGCAAAAAGAGATGGAAAAATATCTCGGATATGATCAAAAATCTTTTTCATTAAATAATGATATTTATAGGTGGAGCTTTCCACGGTGAGGAAACAAAATGAAAGCATACACATTTAGGCCTCGCCGCCCCCCCCCCCCCCCCCTCCCCCCCACCCCCCCCCCCCCCCCCCCCCCCCGCCGGACTGGTCCTCCCCTTCGCCCGACTAATCTGGAAACCCTTCCCGAACATCGCGTCAAGGTTGTCTTCCTTCTTGCTGGGAGGCGTCGCTGGGAACAGGCTCGACATTAGATCCCGGGCCGAAATCTCCTCGCATCCCTCCACCAGCACCCCCGTGTCCTTCATCATTTGGAGGGTGCATTCGACAGCTTGGATGGAGTTGATCCGCAGCCTCTCGGCGAGGTCGACCTCGCCAAAGACCCTTGGCCTTTTGTAGGGGAGGGTAGGATCGGCGCCGCTGGGCTCTAAGAAGATCTCCACCTGATGGCGGACCTCGCGGGTGAGATTCTAGTTCTCATCCTTCAGCTTCACATTCGCCCCCTCCAGCTCGGCAAGCCGAACGTGCAGCTGGCTGATCTCCTCCTCTTGCTCGACATTGCGAGCCCGTAGCTCCCTGGCGGCCTTGGCATCCTGAAAAAATAAAAGTTCATTAGTGTCTGCGCAAAGGTTTTTCAAAATAAAAGAGAGAAGGTGAAGCCCGATACTCAAAAATCCGCCGACGGCCTGGGCGAGGAGACCCTCGGCGATGCCGAGCTACCTCGACTGGTCGGCGACCTTGTCCTTGGCGATATTGCGAGCCTGCTCGGCTTTTTGGAGTTGGTTGTTGAGGACGAAGCTACGACGGGTCAGAATGTGGTGGAGCTCCATGGCCCGCAGATGGGCCTGCAGACCCTCATGGCCGAGCTGCCGCAGGGTCATGTTCTTGTATGCCTCAGCATCCTCGCGGCCATAGAGGCTGAAGCCGAGGGCATAAGCATGGCCAGTGGAGGGCTCGCGGTCATGCCAGGTAGGATGCAGGGTGGAGATGGAGACCCGATGGGCCAGCTCGTCCCACTACACCATGGGCTCGCCCGCCGAGTCCTTCCACCGCCCCCCCGAAGCTGAAGAGAGGATGTTGTTTCGGCGCCCCGCGCTCGCGAGCCGCCCTCATCGCCGAAGGAGGTGAGGAGATCGCCGTCGTGGGAGCAGGAGCCTCGCCGCCCTTCCTCCCTTTTCTGACGATCTCCTTCAGCGGGCTCTCTGGCGACGCGTCGGGCATGGTCTCAGGCGAGCTTATGTATTTGGGGCTGGATTGATGTTGTTGATGTTGTTTCCCCCGCGAAGCGAGCACGGCTTTCTTCATCTATTTTGATAATGGCTGGTGGTGTGGAGGGTTTGATCCCGCATCCTCACACCGCCTCTTGCTGGAGGAGGGTTGGGAGAAGGCCGCCTCATCTCGGTAGGTCGCCGCCGCCTTCTCGCGAGCAAGGGGGTCCGGGTACAACCCCGGGTCCTCAAACGGTGGGTTCGCGGGAATCAACCGCTCCCGTGCAAGAAAACTTTGAAAGAGTTAGAGCACTTTCAACAGCAATATGGCGAGCTCGGCAACCGGGCGAGCTCAGCAATATGGGGAGAGCAATACCTTCACCGGGTAGGACAGGGAGAAGCGCGTCGAGGCCACTTCACAGGTAGGCGACCTCGAAGTCCTTGTGGAGGAAGTATTTGTGGAGCTCGGCATCATTGCCGGACACGGCCGGCGGGCGGTAGACCTCCTCGCCTTTCTGCTGCGGCGAGTAAGGGATGTTGCCGAAATCGCCCTTGATAAAGGCGATCCTGATCATCGAGTTATGGTGCTTGTTCGCGATCTCACGAACTTTGATCAGCGAGCCGCCAAACTAAGCGACCCCATCCGGCTTCGCCTTATAAGAGAAGAGTTTCCTGAACACTGTTAGGTTGAACTCTATCCTCTCTCGCCGAAGGTATCTCGCGAATACCATCATCATGGCGATGGCGCCGGAGTTTAGCTGCGCAGGTACCGCGCCATAGTACTTCAAAATTTGCCGGATCTCCGGCCAGAGGGGGAGGCGCAACCCCACCTCAAAGTGAGAGATGGGTAAGGCGAGCTCATCGTCACAGAAGGTATTGATGGCCTCCACTTGCCTCGGCCGGCGCGCCTTGAAGCCGGGCGGCACATATTCTGCCTCGAACTCCGCGAGCTCCTCCTCGCTAGTATGCACCTCGAAGAAGCAGTAATAGGTAAAGTGCTGGGCGCACTTGCTGTAGCCATCAGCACCGGGGTTGGTCTTGCCCATGCTCGCGAAAGAAGACGGGGTGCGAGTAGAAAAGGAGAGAAGCGCAGAAAGAAAGAGAGCAATAAAAGCAGCAGTACGGGATTTGGTGGTGGGGGGCTATTTATAGAAAATGAAATCTGGGGTCAGGCTGTCCAATCGGCTCAGCTCGCCTCCCCAGCTCACCACCCCCAACTCGCCACCCCAGCTCGCCGACTTTCGGCGCGTCCCAACAATGGCTAAGTCAACAGAGCAATATATTATTTGAATACCGCATGTCCAAGAATACTTTAAAGTTACTTATTACAAAGACCAAGTGCAGGAATAAAAAAGCGGGGCGCACGAGCAGGGGGAACACCAGGAGGCAAGTACCGGTTGGCTCGGCAAGGGAGCCGCCCTTCAGCTACCCCGGCCTCGCCCCTCCTGCCCCGCAGACTGCCGTTCGCGAAGCAGCTCGCGGATCCTCCCCGAATTCCTCTGCGCCACCGAGAGGCCGTCGTCTATCTCATCCAGAAGCCGGGAAGGGGATGTCGTCTCACCAGCCTGGCCGCTTCGCACCTCATCAGCAAGGCGCGCATAGTCCCGTTGTAGCGACTCGTTGACTCCCAGCACCTCACACAGCCCGCACACCAGCTTCTTGAGAAGCTTAACCTCCCTCCTCATCAGCTCGCCTTGATCCACTTCGGGGCCCAGGTAAGAGTCCAACGAGCTTGGGGAGGGGAGGGGAGAGTAGTGGGCTGCCCGCAAAGAATCCTCGGCAGCGGATTGGCTGGGGGGAACTTTGGACACAAACATCAGCAAAAAGAGAAATGCAGGAAAAGCGCATGAGGCAGGAATCCAAGCAAAATTGACATGACAAGCTCGGCAGTTCGAAGGATATGCGGGGAGGAATGAACTTCGGACCCTTCCCGCGACCTGGGCCGCGAGTCCCTGGCGGGAGAAGCTCGAATCCCGGGGTAGGGATGCTTTCTAGACCCGCCCCCGCGGTCACGACAGCTTGCCGAGGAGAGGGGGTGCGCACAAGCGAGCTCGGCCTCTGCGAGCTCAACCCCAAGGTCCCAAAGGGAGAGGACGGCTCCCAGTAGCGGTTCTTCGGAGTCATGAACCGCGAGTCCCCAAGAGTGATCTTGGCTCGCGGAGTGGCATCTTGCGGCGCGGCGTCTTCTATACCATCAGGGTGGTAGTCTCGGCCATCGCAGATCTCTACAATATTCCTCCCCTTTTCAGAGGCAGGCAGAGTGGAGGAGCCGGTCCCGTGCTCCAAGGGGGTCCTCAGGTCGTCATAGATGGGCTCGGCCGCCTGAAGGAACCGTTTCATCTTCTTGGACCTAGGCTTGGTAGAGCCACCCTGCGGCACAGTGGCTGGAACCGCCGTCAGGGCAGCTACGTGAGCTGCAGAGGCCTGGCGAGCTCGGTCAAGGCGCTCTTGGATCTCCTTGGGGATCGGCATCTTGGCAGGGCCAGAGCAGAGGGAATGGCAAGAGTTAGGCAGGTGCGCAGGTGCATATATATAGCCGCAGGTGGACCCCACCCGAAGATTCAATCCAGTCCACCCCGCGCTCGCTGAACTCTTGGGGTTGGATGTTTCTTTCCGAGCTTTTCCAAGCTCAAAAAGAGCGGGGATTATGTACAACCCCGTGTCCGACGAATAAGATCGCCAGGAACCAGACCGATCGGGCTGAAACTAGTGGGCGAGCTCGGCAGTAGAGAAGCCAAGCCCGAGCTCGGCATTCGTCGTACGGGAGATCGACATTCGTCGACCGCGAGCTCGGCATTCGCCGAGCTAGTCCACGAATCGTCGAGCTGAGGTCGACTAATGGAGACTAACGGATGGGCGAGCTCACCGTCCCATCTCGTGCTCTCGCAATGAAGCTCGGCAACAGTAGGCGAATTTGATCCACCGAGGTGACCAAGCTCCCCATCTCGCCTGGACCCATGAGCTACTTTTTATTGTTTTGCCCCCACAGGTCTGCCCATAGCCCTTCAAAACAGCGGAGTTTGGCTGTTGGCAGACCCAACCGAGGGCACTTTGGTAACTTCAGTTCAGTTCTGTTTGGTTATTGGCAGTTCAGATTTCAAAAACTATAAACTTTGGAAACTTCAGGTCAGTTCAGTTTGGTTATTGGCAGTTCAGATTCCGAAAACTATAAATAGGACCCAAGGGGTACCCCAGAAGGCATGCTTCCTATGCTCTCTTGCACCAGTTTTCAAGTGCTTTCTGAGTGTACAACCCCATATTCGCTGAGTCGGGTTGGGAGAGCACCATCGGTCAAAGGGCTAGCCAGAGGAGTTTCCGCCCTAAGGAAGTTCTCACCCATAAGTGGGGCGGGAACGTTTGCCCTTGCTCCAGGCTCCTATCTCGAAGTAGCTCTCGCATGTAAGCAGGCGAGACCGCTTGCGTCATACTCTTTATATAAGGCTCTCGGCTCAGAGTTCTCGCCGGGTGGGGCCCAGTGCCCTAGGTAAAATGACCTAATTACCCTCAGGATAAATAGCGGGATTTGGCTATTGGCAGATCAACTAAGGGTGTTTCAGTAATCTCAGGTCAGCAAAGGCTATAAATAGACCCATAAGGGCTCCTTAGAAGGCAAGCTTTCATAATCTTCCAACTTTCAGTGCTTTTTGAGGAGCTCCTAGCCTAGCTTTTGGCTTTGGAGGGGAAGCCCTCAGAGATCTTCCGGGTGTGAGATGGGACCTCCCTACTGAGGCTTTGGGTCAGTCCAGGGACCCTTGAATCTAGTCGAGGGTTGAGGCATGGGAGAAGTAGGTGTTGGTTGCACTCCTGTTTTGAACTCCCGTTGAGGTCATTTTTGGCTTCAATAGTTCTGGTGCGGTGAGCGTGGATAGCAGCTGATACAAGAAAACCTTGAGTTTTGTCCCATGGCTGGAGGTGAAGGTGAAGGATCCGGTTCTGGAGGCTCCCCCAACTGGGGAGAAGAAGCGACGAGGAAGATGTTGGAGGACTTCAGGCGAGAAGTCCTGCAGACCATCAGCTTGGCCTTCTCGGCCCGAAGCGAGTGGGCCACACCTTAGATTCCGATAGAGGAGGTCCCGCTCTTGGGCGAGAACACCCTTGGACAGCGCCCGTGGAAGGAGGTCCCGGCGGGGGCTGGTGAGAGAGACGTGGCGGCACGGGAGCTTTTCCCAGTCCAGCGCCTAGGCAAGGAGGCTTTGACATATTTGGGTGAGAGGGAGGCGGCAGTGCGAGAGCTCTTCCCTGGACACGGTCTCGCGGATCGGGCCATTCAGCCGAGATCGCGGGACGTGCCCTCTCGCCAGGTAGGAGGCGAGAGCCCATTCAGCGAGCTCATCATCTCAGCTCCGGTACCGGAGGGGTTCCGGGAGCCTGACATGTCCTACTACTCAGGAAAGGATTACCCTGTACAGCATGTGTAGTGGTTTGAAGATGTCGTTTCGATAAGGCAGATGACGGATGCCTTCAAGTGCTGGCTATTTGCAATCACGTTGAAGGAGAAGGCTCGGGACTTGTTCCACTAGTTGCCAGTAAGGTCGATCTACTATTTTGAAGATCTGCGAAGAAGTTTCCTTTTGAGGTTCTCAACATCGAAGAAGCGGAAGAAGGAAGCGGAGTGCCTATTTGTGGTGAGGCAGAAGTCGGATGAGACACTGGGTCACTATGTCGACCAGTTTCAGGAAGAGATCCTCCTGGTCCAGGAGGTCCCAGGGTACGCATTGATGCTCGCCTTTACCCTGGGGCTGAGGCCAGGATTTTTAGTATGGAGTTGAAGAGAGTGCCCCCCCCCCTCTCCTTTGAGGAGCTCATGGAGAGGGCGGCAAAAGAGATAGACTCCGAGAGAGCAAACCCAGCGTTCGCCAGGAAGTTGGCCAGGCTGGCGGAGGATGATGTGAAGGAACCTGCAGCAGGAAGGCAGAAGGAGCCGAGGGAGCAGAGGGAGCCAGGAGAAGAAAGGAGGAGTGAAGGGCCCCGAAGGCAGGGGCAGCAGCAGGGATGGGGGGCCTGGGAGCCGAACAACCGGTTGGGTTGGATGCCCCAGGAGGTTAGCCCCCAGGGCCAGGGAGGAGGCTATCAGGGAAGAGATAACCTACGGGAAGCCAGGAGGTTTGACCAACCGGCGTGGAGGCAGGAGCCAAGGGGTCGTGTCCTGCCACCGCAAGAGGCCATGGAGGTGGGTAGAGGAAGAGGAGCGAGTAGAGGAGTTCGAGGAGCAGGGAGAAGAGGAGGAGGAGAAGGAAGAAGGGTAGGGTGGCGTTGCTCTTTTTTGACTTCCACCAGGAGGAGGGTCATGCAACGGCCACCTGCCCTGAGTTATTGGAGATGAGGGAAGCAAGAGGAGCAGGGAGGCAGGATCCACCGGTTAGGATCGTGGAAGTACAGCAGGGGGAGATGGAGGATAGGTGTGAAGATCGGGTAGACGTGGGAACCCGGGGAGGAATCGGGGTGATCCACGGAGGAGTGGGGATCGAGGCAACTCGCAAGGGGAGCCTTCAAACCATGTACTGAAGGGGGGTCGCCTCTACCTCCCAGGCTACCCCACCGGAAGAAAAGATCACCTTCTCGTCAACAGACATGTCGGACTACGAAGATCCGTTCTGTGACGCCCTGGTGATCCAGACGGCGGTGGAGAATTTCACGGTCTCGAGGATACTGGTGGATAACGGGAGCTCAGTAAATGTTATCTTCAAGAAGGCATTCGATGAGATGAGGGTTGAGCGGAAGAGGATCTTGGCTTCCGATGGACCGATGTTCGGGTTCTGTAGAGAGAGGAAGGAAGTGGAAGGGGGAGTAGGGCTACACGTGAAGTTGGGGGGCATGTCACGGAACTTCAGGTTCGTGATCGTGGACGCCCCAAACAGCTATAATGCCATCTTAGGGCGCCCCTCGTTAACGCCTTTTGTTGTGTCCCCTCCTCGTTTCATCAGTCCCTCAAGTTCAACAATGGAGGGGTGCAGGTCAGGGTCAGAGGGGACCCGAAGGTGGCAAGACAGTGCTACATTACGGATGTCAACACCATATCTTGTATGTCAGAGGCGGAGGAGTTGGAGAAGGAGATGGCGGCGCATGAAGAGCTTGTCGGAGAAGAGGAGGTGAGCCTAGAGGAGGCGAGAGAGGTAGCTGAAGAGGAAGTCAGGGGGAGGAGATTGTAGAGGAGCAGCAGGGAGGAGACGTGCAGGAGGTCCAAAGGGACGAGGAGCAGGAGAGCCCAGAGGGGGCAATGGAGGTAGAAGAGCAAGAAGTAGGAGGAGCTGAGTGAGAGGCCCCGAAGGGCATGGAAGTCGAGCAGCAGCAAGAGGGGCCGGAGGAGGTGATGGAGATTGAGGAGGAGGTAGGAAGGGAGGAGTTGGAGCTGGAGGAAGAAGCAAGGGTCGGCTGGGAGCAGTCGCGGCAGGAACTAGCTGAGGAAGTGGTGGAGATGGAGGTCTTCACCAGCGCAGGGTAGGTGCAGAAGATGCAGGTCAGTAGGGGCTTGAGTCCCGAGGCCCGGGAAGGAGTGTGGGCCTGCATTCAAAGCAACATCGACGTCTTTTCTTGGAACGCGGCGGACATGCCGGTCATCGACGCGGACGTGGCCTGCCACCGCCTGAACCTGGACCCCCGCACTCGCCCCATACGCCAAAAGATGAGAGCCATCGCCACCATGCTGGAGGAGCCCATCCGCGAAGAGGTCAGGAAGCTCCTGGAGGCCGATTTCATTTCAGAGATTCAGTATCCAAGCTGGATCTCCAATGTGGTAATGGTTAAAAAAAGGGGGTGGTAAATGGAGAATGTGTATCGATTTCTCTTTATTAAATAAATCATGCCCTAAGGATTTCTACCACCTGCATCGGATCGACGCGCTGGTTGATTCAACCTTCGGTTTTTCTATTATGAGCTTTTTGGATGTTTTTTCAGGTTATCACCAGATCCGGATGCACCCTCCCGATGTCGAGGATGTTTCCTTCATCGCGAGGGAGGAATGGTTCAGTTATAAAATGATGACTTTGGGTTGAAGAATGTCGGGGCTACATACCAACGCATGATGGATCGGGTCTTCCGAGATCAAAGGGGAAAGAACTTTGAGGTCTATGTTGACGACCTGATGATCAAGAGCAAGTGTGGGGATTCGCACCTGAAAGATCTAGAAGAGACGTTCACCACCCTGCAGAGATACAAGATGAGGTTGAACCCCTTGAAGTGTGTCTTCGGGGCCAGTCGCGGGAAGTTCCTTGGGCACCTCTTGACTTCGACAGGGGTGGAGCCCAACCCGGACAAGATGAAGGCCATCCTGGATCTAGAATTGCCTCGCGATGCCAAGGAGGTCCAACGCTTGATAGGCAAGCTAGATGGGCTGAGAAGGTTCCTCTCTAGGTCAGGAGACAAGTGTTTTTCATTCTTCAAGATGCTTCGAGGGAACCAAAGGTTTGAGTGGACCTCCGAGTGCGAAGAAGCCTTCCAAGGGCTGAAGAGACAGCTCTCTCAGTCTCCTCTGCTTTAGTGCACAAAAGAAGGGGAGGACCTGACCTTGTACTTTGGAGTAGGAGCCGAGGCGGTGAGCTCCGTCAAAGTAAGGGAAGAAGGAAAGAATCAACTGCCCATCTACTACGTTAGCCGGATCTTGAAGAAGGCAGAGCTCCGCTAACCAATCCTTGAAAAGCTGGCTTACCCTTTAGCCAACTCTGCAAGGAAACTCCGGCCATACTTTCAAGCACATTCGATTAGGGTGGTAACCGACCATCCTCTTCGCAAGATCTTTGAAGGAGTAGAGCATTCGAGAAGACTTGCCAAGTGGTCTATTGAACTAAGCGTGTTCGACATCTCTTTTGTTCTGAGACTCTCCATCAAGACGCAAGCGGTGGCGGACTTTCTGGCAGATTATGTTTTTGAAGTCGGGGAGGGAGAGCAGTAGCCACAAGAAGCTTGGTAGATGATGGTTGATGGGGCCTCGGGAAAACATTCCCTCGGGGGAGGAGCGGTGCTGATAAGCCCCTAGGGAGTCGCAAAAGAGCTGGTAGTGGCTTACCATTTTCTAGTGACCAACAACCAAGCAGAGTATGAGGCTGTGATTGTCGGTCTTCGCTTGGCAAAGTAGCTTGAGATTCAGGATGTGGAGGCCTTCACCGACTCAATGGTGGTAGCATCGTAGATCCGAGGAGAGTTTGAGGCTGGGGAACCCACCCTCATAAAATACCTATCCAAAGTAAGGGCTATCATCGGTGGGTTCCGGTCATTCTCAATCCAGCATGTCCCCAGGGAGGAGAGCACGACCGCCGATCGATTTGCAAAGTTTGGGCCTCGGGGAGGAGGGACCCTGACTGAACTTTTTCGGCCAGCCAATGAGGAAGGGGAGTTGATGGAGATAGGTCGGCGATCCTCGTGGGTGGACCCGTTGGTAACCTTCCTGACCACAGGCATGCTGACAGAGGAGGTTAAAGATGCAAAGATCTTCAGGTGCAAGGCCGCTCATTACCTGATGATAGAAGGGGGGCTGCATCATAAGATGTTGTCAGGGCTCCTAACTAGATGTGTGACTGAAGAAGAGATACCAAGGGTCTTGGGAGAGGTGCACTCAGGAGAGTGCGACAGTCATTCGGGAGGCAGGATGTTAGAGGCGAGGGTGGTAAGACAGTGGTACTTCTGGCCCACCCTAAGGAAGGATACCACAGAGTTTGCAAGGAGGTCTCAAAAGTGCCAGCTCTGCGCCCCCTCCAGCTCTTGGCAGCTCAAAGACTCTGAAGCATCACGACACCGTGGCCGTTTGCTGTCTGGGGAATGGATCTAATCGGGCCTTCTCCTCCGGCTAGCCGGCAGAGGAGGTTCCTCTTGGTCATGGTCGATTACTTTTCAAAATGGCTAGATGATAAGGTCTTGGCCAAGGTCACCTCGCAAGTCATAGGGAACTTCATCTGGGGGGAGATCAGATGCAGACACGGGTTACCTCAAGCGATAGTGACAGATAACGGCCCCCAGTTTTCCAGTGAAGAGTTCATCAGCTTCTGCGCCCAACTGGTGATAGACCTCAGATTTGCCTCTGTCCACTACCCCCGGACCAACGGCCAGGTGGAAGCGGCAAACAAAATCATTGAAACCTGCTCAAAAAGAAGGTGGAGAACTTAAAGGGAAATTGGGTGGAGCAGCTCCCCTCGGTCCTATGGGACTTGCGAATGACCCCGAACACGGCCACCGGTGAGACCCCCTTCAAGCTTTCTCATAGGTGTGAGGCGGTCCTACCAGTGTAGTTCGAGGTTCGGTCCCCGCGGGTCACAACCGCGGGCGAAGGAGATGAGAATTGGAGGTTGGAGAATGAAGAGGGGCTATGCCTCTCGCTAGATATGGTGGAAGAACTGCGGGACGTGGCAGCTATCAGGCAAGAAGAGATCAAGCGGTGGATGGCCAAGTATTTTGATAAGCATGTCAGGGTCAAGCAGTTTACAGAAGGAGATCTGGTGCTAAGAAAGGTTGACGCGGCAGGAAGGTCGTCTCCCGTGGGCAAGCTTAACCCGAACTGGGAAGGACCGTACATAGTGAAGGAAGTCCTTGGAATAGGAGGTTACTACCTCCAGGACGTGGAGGGAAGAGCCTTAAGTCACACCTGGAGCGACGATGACCTGAAATGCTTCTAACCATGAAATGGGAAGGATGTAATTGTGTATCCAAAATTAAACTTATTATACTGCATCAGTTGTCTTGATTTTCCCTTGCCTATTGTGAAATGTTTATAATATGACGTAATTATGTGTTTTGTAATACCCCGAGCTCGTCTCGGCCCCAAGCAGACCCGCTGCACAGGCTCTCATCTAGCTGGCAGGTCCGAAGGCTCGCCTGTGGCGGATAGGTTTGGTTTGAGAACTTCATCGACACCCCCGAGCTCGGCTCAGTCCTAGGTAGACCCGCTGCGCAGGCTCTCATCTAGCTAGCAGGTCTGAAGGCTCGCCTATGGGGGATAGGTTTGGTTTGAGAACTTCATCGGCACCCCGAGCTCGGCTTGGCCACAGGTAGACCCGATGTGTAGACTCTTATCTAGCTGGCAGGTCCGAAGGCTTGCCTGTGGGGGATAGGTTGGGTTTGAGAACTTCATCAGTACCCCGAGCTTGGCTCGGCCCCAGGTAGACCTGCTTCGCAGGCTCTCATCTAGCTGGCAGGTCCGTAGGCTCGCCTATGGGGGATAGGTTTGGTTTGAGAACTTCAACGGCACCCCGAGCTCGGCTCGGCCCCAAGTAGACCCGCTGCGCAGGCTCTCATCTAGCTGGCAGGTCCGAAGGCTCGCCTGTGGGGGATAGGTTTGGTTTGAGAACTTCATCGGCAACCCGAGCTCGGCTCGGCCCCATGTAGACCCGCTGCGCAGGGTCTCATCTAGCTGGCAGGTCCGAAGGCTCGCCTGTGGGGGATTGGTTTGGTTTGAGAACTTCATCGGCACCCCGAGCTCGGCTCGGCCACAGGTAGACCCACTGCGCAGGCTCTCATTTAGCTGGCAGGTCTGAAGGCTCGCCTGTGGGGGATAAGTTTGGTTTGAGAACTTCATCGGCATCCCGAGCTCGGCTCGGCCCCAGGTAGTCCCGCTGTTCAGGCTCTCATCTAGCTGGTAGGTCTGAAGGCTCGCCTGTGGGGGATAGGTTTTGTTTGAGAACTTCATCGGCACCCCGAGCTCGGCTCGGCCCTAGGTAGACCCGCTGCGCTGGCTCTCATCTAGCTGGCAGGACCGAAGGCTCGCTTGTGTGGGATAAGTTTGGTTTGAGAAATTCATCGGCACCCCGAGCTCAGCTCGTCCCTAGGTAGACCTGCTGCGCAGGTTCTCATCTATTTGGCAGGTCCGAAGGCGTACCTATGGGGGATAGGTTTGGTTTGAGAACTTCATCGGCACCCCGAGCTCGGCTCGGCCCCAGGTAGACCCTCTGCGTAGGCTCTCATCTAGCTGGCAGGTCCAAAGGCTCGCCTGTGGTGGATAGGTTTGGTTTTAGAACTTCATCGGTACCCCGAGCTCGGCTCGGCCCCAGGTAGACCCGCTGCGCAGGCCCGCATCTAGCTGGCCGGTTCGAAGGCTCGCCTGTGGGGGATAGTTTTGGTTTGAGAACTTTATCGGCACCCCGAGCTAGGCTCGGCCCCAGGTAGACCTGCTTCGCAGACTCTCATCTAGTTGGCAGGTCTGAAGTCTTACCTGTGGGAGATAGGTTTAGATTGGTAACTTCATCGGCGTCCCGAGTTCGCCTCGGCCCCAGGTAGACCCGCTGCGCAGGATCATGTTAGCTGGTAGGCCTGAGGGCTCTCCTGGGGGAGGGAAGTTTTTGATACTAGGAGACACTCGGACTCGGATGCTCTAAGCAGGGCAAGAAACGCACCCGGAATGCGGAATGAAAAGAGGTAAGGCCCCTTCAGGTAGGAGAGGCCTCGTCCAAAGAAGATCTCGACAGGGAAGTCCACGCCAAGGAGATCTCGCCGAAGGAAGCTCTCGGCGAGAAGACTCTTGATAGTATCCTTGGACAGGGGGAAGCATTAGGCAAAAGCTTCGAACAGTTCGTGTAAGCTAAGGGGGGACGACCTCGTCTTAAAGGGTCCGCGAGCCATGTTCCCGGCAGACGGTTTTTGGCAGAACGCGGGAACGAAACGTCTAAGCCCTGGGCTCTTTTGACAGGTTCCCACCTATCCGTCACTAAGGGAGACTACCCTAGGGAGGCTAAGGGTCTCGGAGGAAGCATGCTTAAGAAGCACTCGGCCACAACAGTTGCATCAAACACTACAATGAAATAAATGTTTACAACATATTTACAATGTATTTTATATAGTTACAAGTCTAGAGCATCTCGCTCTTTACAAGGGCTCCAGCGGGGGCCTGACGTCATCAGGGGCCATTTCTTGTGAGAAGTATCGCGTCAGCTACGAATCCTCCCGCGTAAACAGCTAGTGGTTTCAATGATTAGAAAGTCGAGAGACATACCTTCTGCGGAGAGGGGTCATCCGCACGTCTTGGGGTCGGGGTAGGCGAGCTCCTGTTCTCGTGAGACAGGTCTCGCTGGACCACCTTCGCCCTCTTCTTCTCTTTATTTTTCTACTTTATCTGAGAGGGCTCAGCGGTTGACGACTTTCTCGGCAGCCAGGGGGCAACCAAGGCGCAGTTAGCCTTGGCTCGCGCATGGGCCACATCGATACAGTCTTGAAGATCCTGCGGAAGCGGTTTGTCAACACTCTTGGAACGCATCGCGAGAGGAAGCGAGAACTCAGGAGAGAAACGACGATTTGAGGGAAGATTTATGGCCGTCTATCAGTACATATATATATATAGCCACGGTACGGCCCACCAAAAGATTCCCTGATGTTGACACGTGCTCAGCGAATATTTACGGGTTGGATGTGTCTTTTCAAGTGCAGAGCTAGCTCAAAAAGAGCGTGGATTGTGTACAAGACCATATTTGCTGAGTCGGGCCGGGAGAGCACCATCGGTCAAAGGGCTAGCCAGAGGAGTTCCCGCCCTAAGGAAGTTCTCGCCCATATGTGGGGCGGGAACGTTCGCGCTTGGGGCAGGCTCCTGTCTCGAAGGAGCTATCGCTTTTAAGCAGGCGAGACCGCTTGCGCCATACTCTTTACAGAAGGCTCTCTTCTTAGAGTTCTCGTGGGGTGGGGCCCAGTGCCCTAGGTAAAATAATCTAATTACCCTCAGGATAAACAACGGGATTTGGCTATTGACAGATCAACTAAGGGTATTTCAGCAATCTCAGGTCAATAAAGGCTATAAATAGACCCATAAGGGCTCCTTAGAATGCAAGCTTTCATAATCTTCCAACTACCAGTGCTTTCTGAGGAGCTCCTACACAGCTTTTGTCTTTGGAGGGGAAGCTCTCAGAGATCTTCCGGGTGTGAGGTTGGACCTCCCTGCTGAGGCTTTGGGTCAGTCCAGGGACCTTTGAATCTAGTCAAGGGTTGAGGCTTGGGAGAAGTAGGTGTTGGATGTACCCCTGTTTTGAACTCCAGTTGAGGTCATTTTTGGCTTCAACACTATGGGTACCTTAGCTCGGTCTTTGGCTAAGGAGGGGAAGCACTCTCAGATCTTCCGGGTGTGTGGTGGGTCCTCCCCGCCGATCCCTTGGGACATTTCCCCTTGTTTCTTTTGTTGTTTTGCTTGTAGGAGTGAAGTAGGTGCGCGATCACCCCCTTCCCCAAGGGTGAACTCCACAGGATACCATTTTTCGGTTTCAACAATGTGGAAGTATTGTGTTGACTATTGTTAAATGGTGTTCGGGACCGACGAAACATTGTTCTTCCTTTGGAGTGAGAAAGAGTCAAAATACACTAGGGTTTGATTAAGAATAACTTTAAATGGTGTTGGCTATAGATAAATAGTAATAATAATAAGTATCATGTGAAAGGGAGCTTTGGGCATCAGCCCATCATAGTTCCTAGTGCCTTCGAGAGCTCTTCATAGGGAATCTCCTGGGCTGTCCAAGGTTAACGTAAACCGTAAGACTAAATGGAATACAAGAGTAATTAGAAATACTCTATGATTACACTTACACTCACACACCCTGGTGTTGTGGGAGTTCGGTTAGGTCTCACGAGCGGTTGGCTCGGTGGTTTTGGTGATGGGCATGTTAGCCCGGCGAGCAGAAGGCTCAGTATATATTTATTACGGACCGGTTAGTCCTGGGAGCTTTGGCTCGGGAGTAAATACATTAATATTGCATGTGCGTAAAATATAAGGTGGTCGATCTTCGGTATGGGAGGTTCGTCGCACCGACAATAATACGTTGACTCGACAAGTGTGGTTTAGAACTTAGCCAAATAAAGTCAGGTGTGCCAGCCGGCAAGAGTATGCAGGAGATCCGCTTAGTGCACTAGTGTTGAGGAGTATGATAGGTCTGACTGGTAGTGTTGATACCAGTTTAGAGGTGGGCGAGGCCCAACTCAATGCTTCTGTTTGCCACTATGGAGGTATCCTGGGAGGTTAGGCTCCAAAAAGGGGGAATTAAAGGTCTATGTGCACACAATCGGGTGTGTGTGTTGCACTTGCATGTTCTTATCATAGAATACTTGCATGACATAGAATAATCATTGCATATAAACATTGACACCTATTGTATAAATTGGCATGAGATACTTTATACAATAGGCCTAACAAAACGACCCCTTGGTCTATAAGTTTGTATGGGCATTCCTATATGTCATGGTTACTTAGTTTAACTTCTTGTACTTTACTTGATCACCTTGTTCATGTGTATACTCATATTGCTTACCTACTATTTGCTTACTTGTACTTGCTGTGATTTTATGCTCATGATAAACTAGTTCCGCGATAACCTGCTTACTTTTGTTACCCTCCACCTTAAATACCATCCCTTTCCTTCTCCCAGCTCGGTGCCTAGGAGCCATTGGGGTAGGGGTGGTGGATGATAGGACTTAGTATTTTTGACTAATGGTCAATGATGAAATCATTTTAGGGGATCGTGGAGTAGAAACTGGAGATGCAGCCTCAGAGGTCGGTGCGCTTGGAGATGGGACAGTCTAACTCGGGAGTTCAGGCAGCAAGGACAGTGAGTCTCAATCATTAGTAGTTATTATAGATTTGCTTCCGCGTTTAGTGACTTGTAGTGAGGATCATGATGTATCGGGCAGGAGCCCTCTTATTAGAACTTTGATTTATTGTTACTGTGGACTGTCCCTTCGTGGGGATTTATTTTATATTCATGTGATTTCTGGTGGACCAGTATTTGAGTTCCACTTTACTCCTTGTACTTACACTTCTCTTATGTGATCGGTATGGCCGACAGGATCGGCGTTTTGTAGTGACAACCTTCCCAGGAGTGTTGGTGTCATCACAAAGCGGTGGTTCTGGGCATAAAACCCTATTGGTTTTGCAAAAAATGGGGTGTTACAAACTGGTATCTGAGGGAAAACTTGATTGGAAGAGTAGAAGTCCACTAACCCTGGGTCAACCCTGGTCGAGTTTAGTTTGAGGACAAACTAAGCAGCGGAAGCTGTGGTGTGCCCATATCGGGGATCACAAGTAATTGTGCACATTTAACTTGGTTTGCTTCAAATTTATTACAAGTGGCCTTTGTTATGCAGCCCCCGGCACATCCTACACTGCAGGGCAGAGCCCAACAAACTCTGAATGCTGCACCTCCTCCCCCGGCTCCCACTCCATTTCTACAGTTAGAGGTGGGGCAGACTCTGACGGCCATTCTGGAGACCTTCAGGGTCCAGCAGGCTCCGGCTCCGCAGCCGAACTTGGGGGCCAATTGGTTGAGCATCTTCCGAGGACTCTCTCCCCCATCTTACATTGGAACAGAGTCAGTTGTACAGACAGGAGAGTGCCTTGATATCATGTTCGAGATGCTGATCGGGATACGGTGCCCGTGGTAGGAGAGCGTGCCTCTGGTGGTCTCCTGCTTGGAGTCTCATGCCAAGAGGTGGTGGAAGACACTTCTAGATACGGTGTTTATAGATCGGGAGGTTGCTGATATCACTTAGGAGGAGTTCATGGTCGCACTTTTGGAGCACTTCATCCCACAGTCGGCAAGAGACGAGCTGGATGACAGGTTCCTACACCTGAGGCAGGACAATAGGACAGTACTGGAGTACCACCAGGAGTTCACTCACTTAGCCCGGTTTGCGGAATCCTATCAGCTGGATGATGCGAGGTACACCAAGAAGTTCTATAAGGGCCTTCGAGATGATCTGAGACAATCTCTTATGTTTGTGTCTGACGGGCCTTTACCTCGGATTCTGGAGACGGCAAAGTGGATGGAGTCTGATTTGCACACGGCTCAAGGGCGAAAGAGGCCAAATGACAATCTGCGTCGGGGAGGCAGGAATGATCAGCGGAGGGGCCGCTTTATTGATGAGAGAAGGGCAGAGGACCAACCCCGCTAAGAGGTGATGCAGGAGCCGAGAGATCCGATGGTATTGGCCCCTCAACCTCTTCAGATATGGGAGATACATAGGCCCAGAGGTGTGGCACTTCCCCTGCCCGAGTGCTACAACTACCATCAAGTAAGGCACATCTGAAGAAACTGCCCCATGAGAAGGGCACCTCTACCGGCACAACAGACTTCCCCGCCCGCTCAGCAGTTTGCAGGCCGAGGCCATGGACGAGAATGTGGTTTCCAGGGCGGAGATCGGAGGCAAGAGAGGGAGCAGGTGTTTACTTAAAGTCCACCTAGTGTCGTCAAAGTGCACCTATGGGGGGGGTGAAAGATATGGTACCTAAACACCTAGAGGGGGGGGTGAATAGGTGACCTAATCCTTTTCTTTATTCTTTGTTGGCAGTCAACAGTTTATAACACAGATTTCTGAATAAGTAATCACAGCACACAGCAATTCTCAACACAGTATAATCACAGCACAGAATACACAAGATTTTATAGTGGTTCCCCAATCTTTGGGTACATCCACTTTCCCCCTTCGCCTATCTAGCAGTGTACTAGATTCGGCCAAACTTCTCCACTAACTCAGAACCAAACTAGGTTCCTACCTCAGGCCCAAGGCCTTACACTCAGCCAAAAGGCCTACACTCAGCCACCCAGGCCTACACTCAGCCAATTAAAGGCCTACACTCAGAGTTCTTCAACTCCTACACTCAGGCACCAAGCCCTACCCTCAGCCTTTATAAAATAGGCTTACAATCACTCAGATCCAATGGATCTTACAAGTTTAAAATAGAATTTACAAATGCTAACTCTACAACTCAGAAAGAATGAGAGGAGTTGAGAGTTTCTTGAAGAGTTCTTGGAAGAACTCAGCTTGATCCAAACTGACTTAGCTTTCTTCAAAGCTTCTTGAGTAGAACTGAATTAGTCTGAATCTTCTGCAGTTGATCCTTGATCTCTGCTTCTTGAAATCCAGATGACTCTGAATTGATCTTCTCAGCCTTAGTTCCAAAGACTGAATCCTTAGTTGGAGCTCTCTCTCTCCAACTACTTAGATCTGCAGTTGGACTGCCTGATCTTCTTGTGTTGATCCTCTATGTATCACTTCTTGATTTAATCTGATCAACCACTTCAATTATTCTCACAACAAGTAATGATTGTGAACAACTTGACCACTTAACAACTTCACCTCCTATTCTGTAAACTGTGGGTGCCTATTTATAGGCTTCCTTCATGGTAACCGGTTGATCCGGTTTATAACAGACTTTTGACTTCTCTGACAGTTGCTATAGACCGGCTGGATTGGCAGCTGTCATGTCAACCAGTCACTTCTTGAAATTCTCTAACTGTCAGTTAGTGTCGAGACTTTCTGTTCTTAAGTGTCGACACTTATAGACCAAGTGTCGACACATGTTGTGTAAGTGTCGACACAAGTCTACAAGGTGTCGACACAATTCCTTGTATGTCTCGACACAGTTTCTTCTGCATGTGTCGACACTGAAATTGAGTGTCGACACAAGTACTTGTACTTCATCCTTTAACTGTATTCTTCTAAGTGTCGACACATCTCCTTTGTGTCGACACATCTTCATGTGTTGAAACTGTCAAGTGTCGACACTGATTCTTGGTGTCGACACAAGTCTTCATTCTTGATTCTTCAGCAGAGTGTCGACACATTCCCTTAGTGTCGACACTTATACTTAGAATATTTTACAACTTTTCTGTTCTTTGCTAAGTGTCGACACAGCTCCTTGTGTCGACACTTTCTTCAAGTGTAGAGTCTTTAACTAAGTGTCGACACATTGTGCTGAGTGTCGACACTTTCTTCAAGTGTTGACTCTTCTGGTTGTGTGTCGACACATTGTGCTGAGTGTCGACACATTCTTCAAATACTGAGTCTTTAGCTAAGTGTCGACACATTGTGTTGAGTGTCGACACTTACTTCCAGTGCTGAGTCTTCTGCATAGTGTCGACACATTGTGTTGAGTGTCGACACTTGTACTTAGATTCTGCAGACTTTTGCTGAGTGTCGACACTCACTTCAAGTGTCGACACTTTCTGGTGTTGACTCAGCTCTTCTAGGTGTCGACACTTCTGCTAAGTGTCGACACAGCTTTTCTGCATTCTTCTACACTGAGTGTCGACACAGCTCCAAGTGTCGACACTTTCTGACTGGTGTCGACTCTTCTTCCCAGGTGTCGACACAATGACTCCAAGTGTCGACACTGCATGTCTGGGTGTCGACACAAGCTTTCTCAAGTGTCGACACTTTGCCTCTGGGTGTCGACACATGGACTTAGAAATTTTCAGCTTCAGTCCAGTGTATACCTAACCTGCACAAGTAACTCAAACAAACATCAAATACATTCTGATGTATATCATTGAGTTAGGTGAGGCTTCTTCAAATCAGGTACATTTGACCAATGTACCCAACAATCTCCCCCTATTTGGAGAAGTCATAACCCTTAGTCAATGATATACACCACTCATAATTAAAAATTATAAAATGATGTAAAGCATATAAATGACAACAGGGTAAACTTGAACATGTAATAAAGCACACATGTATACTTATTAAAACATTGCAGAACAATTAAGAAACACACATATTTCAGAACATTCATACTATATTTAATATACTGTTCCAATAATGTTCCTTATACATTTTCAATGAAGTATTACAATGTTTTTCACTCAACAGATTACAACAAGCATCAAGTTAATTCCTAATCTAGTGCTGATCAGGTTCTTTAATAACAATGCCTTTTCCAGCTTTAACTTGAGCTTTCACAACAGCAGCAGCAGCAGGCTCAGCTTCAGCAGTCTTCTTCCCTTTAGAGTCCTTCTTCTTCTGTTCTTCAGCCTTGATCTTTTGTCTTTCAAAATAATGATAGGGCTTAGGAAAGTACTTGCTAGGCTCCACAGCTGTTGGAGGTAGCTTTCCTAACTTAGCCTTCCTTCTAAATTGGACAATTGCTTCCTGCCTACTCTCATGCTTTCTCCATTCAGCCTCTGAGAACCACTTGTTCCTCTCATGGGCATTGTCCTTGGCAGCTTTCCAGGCTGTGAGAATTATGTTCCTAGAAGTAGGGCTCCACTGTTCAAAATCTGGCTTTTGTTCAGCAAGTTCCCTGAACTTCTTTTTTGACAGCCTAGTTTCTTCTTCTTTGTCCAAAGCCTCTTGCATTGCAGCTGTGATAGGTTGAACAACCTTTTCCAGAATAATATTAGGCTTGCCAGCAGGTGGACTATACATTGTGCTAATATCTGCATGAATCATTTCAAAGTCTGGAGGTGGATAGATTACATCAGCCACTGCTTGTTGCTCACCTCCAAGATATGCTCCTTGAATGCCAGATTCACCTACTTCATTGTCATCACACAGGGGAGGATATCCAAGTGTAGCCCTTATAGAATTTGAAATCCATTTTGCATGCTCAGAACTGGCTTTGACTAACACTCTCTCCCCCTTTATGACTTCTTGTGCTACATGATCTCTCACATCATCTTTCTGAAATCTGATTTGGCTATCCAAATACCTTATGCCCTCTTTAAAGAAAGGTCTAAGCTTTGTAAGCTGTTCTGAAATGACCTTCTGTGAGTCTTTTATTGCAGTCTGTACAGCAGCAATCTCTGCTTGAAATATCTTATCAAAATCAGCCTTGGCAGCAGCAGTGGAGGTTGAAGGTTCATCTGACTTATTCTTGAGTTCTGTGACTATTGCATTGTGAGATGCAGTCAGATTATCATTCATCCTTAACTGATTCTCCAGCACATAGCCTTGCTTGAGTGCTATATCATCCACTTTCTCTTTAATTGTTTCTTGATGTTTAGCCAGATATACCACAGCATTAGCACCCTTGGTAAAACAGTCAGTCATTTCCCTTTTATTAAGGTTCATTTCAAACCTTATGGACTTGATTTCCTGGCCCAGATCAGATTGTAGTGCTTTGTGCCCTTCATCAACATAAGTTTCTAAGGCTTTCCTTTGTTCATCCATCTTGATTTGCATTGCAAGTAGTAGAGCACTATAATCAGTGGATGGAGCTTGTTGGACCAGTGAGTGTTGAGCAACAGTTTGGAGAGCCTTCTTGTAGCTCTGGCTTCTCCTTTTGAAAACAAAGAACTTCTTTTTCTGAGCTTGCTCAGCTTCATCATCTTCAGACTCAGATGTACTGGCTATATCCACCCTATCCTTAGGGCTGGATTGTTTTTCAGTATGCACATCTTGTGCCTTCTCAGTATTTAGCCTTATAGGCTCTTCTTGAATTTCCAAAGTTTCCCCCTCAGCAGCAGCATCCTTTACTGCATCAGCAGCATTCTTGTCCATATCAAAATCTTCTTGATCTAAGTTCAAAAAGAGATCTTCCATTGTATATTCTGCTGGAAACTGTGCAGGAGATGTTCTGGTTTCTTCAACCACTGTATCAGGTATCACAACAGATGTGTCTGGAAGAACAACATCTGGTTCTTGGTTTGCTGGCTGATTTTGCTGATGGACATCAGACAATTCAGAATCTATTACAGAAAAATCTAATGTATTAAGGTCAGAAAGTACCTCTTGGATGATGAGAGTAGCCTGCTCACTATCCAGTGTAGATGGATGTTCTACAGCTGGAGGCTCCCCCTGGATATCAGCTGGCTCCTGAGGAGCAGGTGACTTTTCTGCAGTCACATCTACTGGACTGTCAGGAGTGAAGACCACATGTTCTTCTCTGCCTGAGCTGCTTGAGGACTCTTGAGGCACAGCAGCAGTCTTCCTCTTCTTCCTGGGAGGAGAGTCTCTCTTAGAAGCTTGTTTCTCAGGGGTGGTCAATTCCTTTGACACCAGCACCCTTTCCCATCTAGAGAATATCCTGGAGTCCATTCTCCTCATATGATTGATCTTAGATCCTGCAGCTGAGCTCATTACCTCTAGAATTGATCCAGCCAGGTAGAGACTTATTATCCTGCCCAAATTGGGCTTTTTCAGGCTTTCCTTTACTTTCTCATAAACCACCATTGACCAATCTGTCTTCAGAGTGAAGATGATTCTGGTCATGATATTAAACATAGAGGCTGACACCCTGTCATGCCCTCCTGGTTTGCTTAGAAGAACCTTGCCTACAACTTCAGACAGGAATTTGCCTTGATTGTTCATCCCCTTCCTGTTGAAGACTGATCCCACTTTCATCTTTGGATCCAGTCCACACCAAGTAAGAGCTTCCCTGGTCTTAGAAGCAGTTACTTCCTCTTCTTCTTGAATCTTAGGTAGCTGAAGTACCTTTCTTAAAGATTTGGGTGATAGTTTGACCTTGGTGCCATGCACCCTTGACTTAATCCTGAAGCCTGAGTCATCTATGGACGCACCAGAAAGGAATTCAATGACTTCCTTCTTCCAGATTTTCGTTGGTTCTGAAACCAAGAACTCCAATCCTGAATTGGCAATTAGGGTTATCACTGATTTGAATTCCTGATCACTGTCGTCGAAGGCGCCTCGCACGAGCTCATAGCCCTCGTTGACGTTCTCTTCCAGCTTGGGAGCCATTAGGGTTTGAAGATTTAGTCTTGAGATGAGAGAAATGTCGACACAAGAGTTTAGGTCTCGAAATTTTGAAAGTGTGTCGACAAACACAAACAGAACCCTATTTATACCTTTCTTGATTGAAGACGAACAGGCGGGATGAATTTCTAATGATGTGTCGACACTGTCAATAAGTGTCGACACTGACATATAATGTCTCGACACACATGTGTCGACACAAATTTAGTCAACAGATTTTATGTGTTGACACTTGGTTAAGTGTCGACACCACTATACTCGACATGTGTCGAGACTTTACTTAGAAAAATTCTGAGTAAAACTTAAGTGTCGACACTTTATTGGATGTGTCGACACCTACTCGACATGTGTCGACACTAACATTCTGAAGTGTCGACACTAACTTCCTAGATGTGTCGACACCATTTTCCTGAAGTGTCGACACTTACTATTCTGTGTCGACATAGACTTGTCTATGTGTCGACACCTTTTTACTTAGCCAATTTTTGTTCTGTATATTTAGTCTAAGTTTATCATACCTAGTTCAATTTTGAACCTATTAAACTTAGCTTCTTCTAAGGGCTTAGTGAACATATCAGCTATCTGATTATCTGTTTTAACATATTCAAGTGCAATATCATTTCTTTCTACATGCTCCCTAAGAAAGTGATATTTAATCTCAATATGTTTAGTTCTACTATGTGATACAGGATTATTAGCTATGGAAATAGCACTAGTAGAATCACAATAAAGTGGAGTTCTACTTACCTGACATCCATAGTCTTCTAGCTGATGTTGAATCCACAGAAGTTGAGCACAGCAACTTCCTGCAGCTACATATTCTGACTCAGCTGTGGAGATGGCCACACTGGTTTGCTTTTTACTACTCCATGAAATGAGTCTTCCACCTAGGAATTGACAGGATCCAGTAGTGCTCTTTCTATCTTCTTTGCATCCTGCAAAGTCTGCATCTGAATAACCTGTTAGATCAAAATCTCCATTCCTAGGGTACCAGAGGCCTAGATAAGGTGTGCCCTTTAGATATCTCAAGATTCTCTTGACAGCAGTCAAGTGAGACTCTTTAGGGCAGGCTTGATACCTGGCACAAACACATGTAGCATACATAATGTCAGGTCTACTTGCAGTCAAGTAAAGTAGGGAGCCAACTATCCCTCTATACAAGGTTTCATCCACAGGTTTCCCTGCATCATCCTTGCTTAGAGACATACTTGACCCCATAGGAGTCTTCATGGTACTGGAGGAATCCATACCATATTTCCTTATGAGTTCTAGGGTGAACTTAGACTGACATATGGATAATCCACTTTCAGTCTGTTTAACTTGGAGACCCAAGAAAAACTTCAGCTCTCCCATACTACTCATTTCAAATTGACTCTGCATAAGCTTTGCAAACTTTTTGCAAAGGCTACTTTCAGTAGACCCAAATATAATGTCATCTACATATATTTGGACAAGTATTACTTTGCCTCTAGATTCCCTAAGGAATAGAGTCTTATCTACTTTCCCCCTTGTGAACTTGTTCTCAATGAGGAAACTAGATAGGGTTTCATACCAAGCTCTAGGAGCTTGCTTTAACCCATACAATGCTTTCCTAAGTCTATAGACATAATGTGGAAGAGTAGGATCAACAAAACCTGAAGGCTGCTCCACATATACTTCTTCTTTTAAATTACCATTAAGGAATGCTGACTTCACATCCATTTGGTATACTTTGAATCCTTGGTAGGTTGCATAGGCCAAGAACATCCTGATGGCTTCCAGTCTGGCTACTGGAGCAAAGGTTTGATCAAAATCAATACCTTCTTCTTGCCTATATCCTTTTGCAACCAATCTTGCCTTATTCTTAATGATGACTCCTTGTTCATCTAACTTGTTTCTGTAGATCCATTTTGTTCCTATCACATTGTGATCTTTAGGCTTAGGAACTAAGTCCCAAACCTTGCACCTCTTGAACTGGTTTAGCTCTTCCTGCATAGCTTCAGTCCACTGTGGATCTTGTATTGCTTCTTCAAATTTCTTTGGTTCTATTTGAGACAGAAAACTTGAATATACTACAGCATTCTGATTTCTGCTCCTTGTCTGAACACCTTGTCTTGGATCTCCAATGATCAGCTCCACTGGATGATCTCTTAGATGTCTGTTGGCTGGAGGCATCCTTACTTCTGGTTGTACTTCTTCAGCATCTGGTACATGTAGTTCTCCCCCTGGACATGAGCCATCTTCTTCTTCTTGCTGTCTTGCAGCAGGTACATCTTCCATGGTTAGCTTGTCCATCTTCTTAGAAAGACCTGAGGGGCTGCACACACTACTAGACAACTCATTGTTAATTAGTTGTGACTCATCAAAAACTACATGCACAGATTCCTCTACAACTTGTGTAGTCAAGTTGTAGACTCTATAAGACTTACTATTACTGCTGTACCCAACAAACACTCCCTCTTGGGATTTGGCAGCAAACTTAGTTAAGTAAGTCTTCCCATTGTTAAGTATGAAGCATTTACAACCAAAAATCCTGAAATAGGATAGATTTGGTTTCCTGCCTTTCACTACTTCATAAGGGGTCTTGTTTAACCTTTTAGTGATGGTAGCCCTATTTATCACATGGCATGCAGTGTTTACTGCTTCAGCCCAGAAATATTCTGGCAGTGATGAATCACTTAATAGAGTTCTACCAGCCTCTATCAAGGTTCTATTTTTCCTTTCAGCAATGCCATTTTGCTGAGGTGTTCTAGGTGAAGAGAATTCTTGAAATATCCCATAGTCTTCACATAATTTTGTCATGCTTTCAGATTGAAACTCTGTACCATGGTCACTTCTAATTTTGACCACTGTACAGTTCAATTCATTCTGAATTTGCCTAACAAAACTGTGGAAGACACTAGGTGTTTCAGATTTCTGCTTTAAGAAGAACACCCAGGAAAACCTTGAGTAGTCATCTACAACTACAAAGGTGTAGACCTTCCTACCTAAGCTGTGAACTGGCATTGGACCAAATAGATCCATATGCAAGAGGTATAAACACCTCACAGCATCCTTGTTGTCAATGCTTCTAAAGGTGGATTTAGTCTGCTTGCCCTTTTGACAAGCTGAGCAAATGCCATCTTTGACACACTTAACTTGAGGACCATTCCTCACTAACTCTTTACTAAAGAGTTTGCCAATAGTCTTGTAATTAAGATGAGCAAGCCTCTTGTGCCACTTGACACATTGAGAGACTGTCTCATCAGCTACAAGACAAACTGGAGAACTATTGTTCTCAACCATAATGTCTAAACAATAGACATTTCTCTTCCTATAACCTGTCAAAATGATCTTTTGATCACTTGACCTCTTGATATGACAACCATTTTTAACAAATGAGATGTCATACCCTACATCACTTAATTGACTTATACTAATGAGGTTATGTTTCAAACCTTTAACATAAGCCACTTGAGTAATGGTAACAAGGTTAGAAGAAATGTTACCAAACCCTTTGATGATTCCTTTTTCAGAACCACCAAAGGTCACCTTTGGACCATTTTTGATAGGGATGTAGTCCTTCAGTAGTCCCCTAGTTCCAGTCATGTGTCTGGAACATCCACTATCCAAGTACCATGTAGGGGTATGGCCACTTGGATTCTCCTGCAAAACAAATTAATGAACCTTAGAACCCAAAGTAAACTTGGGTCCTTGGTGATTGTTAGTTTGCAAATTGACATAGCTACCTGCTGTCCTTCCAACAGGTAACTTGCTACCCAACTTGGCACTGGCATTGTGCCAACAATCCAAAGCAAAGTGGCCAACCTTGCCACAGCACCAACATTCAAATTTGTTGTACCTTTGCTTAGGTTCTGACTTAGCTGTCTTAACTACAGCAGTCTTGTTGAATGTTGGGGCTTTGCCCTTGGACTTGGACTGATCCTGAACAGTCCTAGCTGGAATAACAAAACCCAGTCCAGTCTTTCCTTTATGATGAACAAAATCATCAATCAAGGGTAGCACTGATTTAGGTTTTGAATACCTAGCTGCTAGCTCTTTCTCCTTCTGAAGATTAATCTCCAGTTTCTTAATTTGATCATTCTTAAATGTAATAGTACCCATCTGAATCACAGTAATGTGTTTCAGCCTGGCCACTTCATTCAGTTTTTGATCATAATTCTTCTCATAATCTATTGCAGCTGCCTTGAGATCAGCAATTTCCTTGGCCAAATTTTTGGCTAGGGTCTTGCTTTTCTTATAGGCTTGCAATAGTACTTGATATTCATCTAGGAGTTGATGAATATCTCCCTCAGACTCAGATATATTCTCATCACTTGATGAAGAATAATCTGACTCTGAACTAGAACTGGAATCAGAACTTTGAGTTAAACCTTGTACCTGACTGGGTCCTGGCTGCTCCAGGTTTTTGGTACTTTCAGTCAAAGCCATCAGTCCTTGGCTTTGACAGTCTTCTTGCTCATAGATAGATTCCATGATCTGCATAAACTCTTCTTCTTCTTCAGCAAATAGCCCAATATAGGCTTCAGCATCTGTCTCAGTGTCTGAAGAAGACATATCTGAAAGAGTCTTCTCATTCTTTGCAACAAAGGACTTCTCCTTCTTTCCTTTGAAGTGTGTTTTCTTTTTGTCACTGGATTCTTTCCTTCTTTCAGGACAATCTGCAATAACATGGCCCTGTCTATTGCAGCAGTAACAAATTATCTTGGATCCAGTTGCCTTACTAGTCTTGGTCCTCTTCTTGTCCTTCTTTGAAGGCTTCTTTTCCTGATACTGAACCTCTTTCCCTTTGGAAGATGAAGGTCTAGACCTCCACTGTTTCTTCTTAAGGAACTTCTGAAAATGTCTGGTGAATGCAGCAAAGTCTTCATCACTTTCACTGCTTGTAGATTTTGTACTTTCTGACTCTTCAGATTCTGATTCAACTACCTCAGGAGGAGGAGTTGATGACTTGGTCCTGCTCTTTCTGGGTACATCTGACTTAAAGGCAACAGTCTTTTCTCTGTATTCAGTCCTTGTTGACTTTTCTTCTTCTTTTCTTACTGACAATTGCATCTCATAAGATAACAACTTGCCAAAAAGTGTGGGAGGAGGAATTTCTCCCAACTTTGCCATTTCTCTGATGGCACAGATCTTGGTGTCCCAGTCTTTGGTGAGGGACCTCAAGAATTTATCATTCAACTCATAGTTTGTGAACTCTCTTCCATATGACATGAGTTCATTTACAATTCTATAAAATTTCTTGTAGCATTCAGTGATGCTATCCCCTCTTCCTTGCCTAAAGCTTTCATATTCTTGATTAAGCAAGGACTTCCTATCTTGCCTTACTTCTTCAGAACCTTCCATATAGACAATGAGGGTGTCCCACATTTCTTTTGCAGTTTTACAGTGAATAAGGTTCTGGAAGGTGGCATCATCAATTGCACTAACTATTATATTCTGTGCTCTTTTGTCCATGGTTGCTAGGACAATCTCATCCTTGGTCATTTCAGAGAAATCCTTTGGAGTCCTCTGATTTGCATCCAATACTGAAATCTTCATGGGCACATATGGCCCTTCTTTGACTGTGATGTATATCCTAGGGTCAGAGGCTTCCATAAAAAGCCTAACCCTCTCTTTCCAGATCCCAAATATCTCTTTTCTGCATATAGGTAGTTTCATTGAACCCAACTCCTTATGATTCTCTGAAGAACCCATGTTCTTGATTTTCTTGAAACTGTTTCCTATTTCCTGACTTATACTGAATCTGCCAACTGGATCTCCTCAGACAGTTAGTCCTGATTTTGAGGAACCTTGCTCTGATACCACTTGAAAGATATGGTACCTAAACACCTAGAGGGGGGGGGGGGGTGAATAGGTGACCTAATCCTTTTCTTTATTCTTTGTTGGCAGTCAACAGTTTATAACACAGATTTCTGAATAAGTAATCACAGCACACAGCAATTCTCAACACAGTACAATCACAGCACAGAATACACAAGATTTTATAGTGGTTCCCCAATCTTTGGGTACATCCACTTTCCCCCTTCGCCTATCTAGCAGTGTACTAGATTCGGCCAAACTTCTCCACTAACTCAGAACCAAACTAGGTTCCTACCTCAGGCCCAAGGCCTTACACTCAGCCAAAAGGCCTACACTCAGCCACCCAGGCCTACACTCAGCCAATTAAAGGCCTACACTCAGAGTTCTTCAACTCCTACACTCAGGCACCAAGCCCTACCCTCAGCCTTTATAAAATAGGCTTACAATCACTCAGATCCAATGGATCTTACAAGTTTAAAATAGAATTTACAAATGCTAACTCTACAACTCAGAAAGAATGAGAGGAGTTGAGAGTTTCTTGAAGAGTTCTTGGAAGAACTCAGCTTGATCCAAACTGACTTAGCTTTCTTCAAAGCTTCTTGAGTAGAACTGAATTAGTCTGAATCTTCTGCAGTTGATCCTTGATCTCTGCTTCTTGAAATCCAGATGACTCTGAATTGATCTTCTCAGCCTTAGTTCCAAAGACTGAATCCTTAGTTGGAGCTCTCTCTCTCCAACTACTTAGATCTGCAGTTGGACTGCCTGATCTTCTTGTGTTGATCCTCTATGTATCACTTCTTGATTTAATCTGATCAACCACTTCAATTATTCTCACAACAAGTAATGATTGTGAACAACTTGACCACTTAACAACTTCACCTCCTATTCTGTAAACTGTGGGTGCCTATTTATAGGCTTCCTTCATGGTAACCGGTTGATCCGGTTTATAACAGACTTTTGACTTCTCTGACAGTTGCTATAGACCGGCTGGATTGGCAGCTGTCATGTCAACCAGTCACTTCTTGAAATTCTCTAACTGTCAGTTAGTGTCGAGACTTTCTGTTCTTAAGTGTCGACACTTATAGACCAAGTGTCGACACATGTTGTGTAAGTGTCGACACAAGTCTACAAGGTGTCGACACAATTCCTTGTATGTCTCGACACAGTTTCTTCTGCATGTGTCGACACTGAAATTGAGTGTCGACACAAGTACTTGTACTTCATCCTTTAACTGTATTCTTCTAAGTGTCGACACATCTCCTTTGTGTCGACACATCTTCATGTGTTGAAACTGTCAAGTGTCGACACTGATTCTTGGTGTCGACACAAGTCTTCATTCTTGATTCTTCAGCAGAGTGTCGACACATTCCCTTAGTGTCGACACTTATACTTAGAATATTTTACAACTTTTCTGTTCTTTGCTAAGTGTCGACACAGCTCCTTGTGTCGACACTTTCTTCAAGTGTAGAGTCTTTAACTAAGTGTCGACACATTGTGCTGAGTGTCGACACTTTCTTCAAGTGTTGACTCTTCTGGTTGTGTGTCGACACATTGTGCTGAGTGTCGACACATTCTTCAAATACTGAGTCTTTAGCTAAGTGTCGACACATTGTGTTGAGTGTCGACACTTACTTCCAGTGCTGAGTCTTCTGCATAGTGTCGACACATTGTGTTGAGTGTCGACACTTGTACTTAGATTCTGCAGACTTTTGCTGAGTGTCGACACTCACTTCAAGTGTCGACACTTTCTGGTGTTGACTCAGCTCTTCTAGGTGTCGACACTTCTGCTAAGTGTCGACACAGCTTTTCTGCATTCTTCTACACTGAGTGTCGACACAGCTCCAAGTGTCGACACTTTCTGACTGGTGTCGACTCTTCTTCCCAGGTGTCGACACAATGACTCCAAGTGTCGACACTGCATGTCTGGGTGTCGACACAAGCTTTCTCAAGTGTCGACACTTTGCCTCTGGGTGTCGACACATGGACTTAGAAATTTTCAGCTTCAGTCCAGTGTATACCTAACCTGCACAAGTAACTCAAACAAACATCAAATACATTCTGATGTATATCATTGAGTTAGGTGAGGCTTCTTCAAATCAGGTACATTTGACCAATGTACCCAACAGGGGGAATAGGCGACGAGTAGCGCTTTTGCGGAATTTACGAATGTACCTGCACAATAAAAATAAAGAGCACAGCACACAGAATACACAGGCAATTTATAGTGGTTCCCCAACTTGGGTACATCCACTTTCCCCCTTCGACCTATCTCCCAATAAGGGACGACTCGGTCACTTCTCCAACAGGATTGAAATCCAATCCCTGCACTATCGGAAGGAACCCTTCCACACGTGAGAGTCAACACTCCCACAAATCGGGTTGCACCCAACCCTTACAACACGGAACAAAAGTTCCTTTACAACAAAAGTAAATATAGAATGTACACGAGATACAAACTTCGTTTGGAGACTACGGTGTTCCTCTTCGTTCGACGACGTGTTCGTGAAGTCAACATAGAGTCTACAACCTTGGTCCCTCTTGGAGAGGATCTCCCCGGAACCGGCGGCGGCAACACGAGCGGCGGCTAGCTTCGGGATCGACGGCTATGATGATGAGCGGCTGCTGAACTTGGAGATCCAAACTTCGTAGCGAAGCTAGCTTGGTCTTCCAACGGTCACTCTAGGATCAGTCGTCTCGATCGATTCGGACGGGGGAGTTTTTCCCGGTCAACAAATCGAGAGACAAGAGATCTCCGGATAGACACGTGAGACTCAGAGCTTTGCTAAGCTTCTGTCGCCGGAGATCGGGAATAAAGGGATCTACAGCGGCGACCAACTTATCGCGAGCAGTGGCGGCGGCGACGGAGCGGAAGCGGGGATCTAGGGTTAGTCCATGCTCGCGTATGTCTGGTTTTCTTCGCACTTTTACTGTTCAAAAATACCTATGTATTTATACATTGAAGACCCATATAATATGACCGTTGTGGGTCCCACAAGTAGAAACCCGAAATCCGGTTCAAACTAGTCCAGCGGCATAATCCGGTCCAGCAGCATCCCGAGAAATCGCTAAGTGAAAATCGGCGAGAATCGCAGGTGATTCTCGACGAATCGGCGAGAATCACCAAGTGATTCTCGACGATTCGTCTAGAATCGCTAGTGATTCTCGCCGAATCACTTATTGATTCTCAGCGATTCTCACTTGGTATTCATGAGCTGCTTAACCACTAGTTCGGCGAGAATCACTAGTGATTCTCGCCGAATCTTACTTGGCACCATTTTGAGGTAGCCAGAAGGGGTCGGCGAGAATCACTAATGATTCTCGTCGATTCGGCGAGAATCACTAGTGATTCTCGCCGAATCGGCGAGAATCACTTGGTGATTCTCGTCGAATTTTCCTTGGACGAATTTTCGTCTTCCACCCAGGAGCTGCTCCTTGACCCATCCATGCTCCTTGTCTTCTCTTGCATATGAACGGCCCTGTACTTGAAAGTAAGTGCACTCCAATAGAGAGAGTACACGTAGGCCAACACACTGATCTGCTCAACGAGGAATTACGTCTTGCAGACCCGTGTATATTGACCTACTGCACCCTGACATTGGTGTGCACTTAGCGTGGAGGAGCTGCAAGCACAACTTAAGATGTTTCATCAAATACATTGTGAATTCATCTTAGCTTGACAGGTGGCTTCCTCAAATCCAGGTAATTGTGGATACAATACCCAACAATCTCCCCCTATTTGACGAAGCCAAAACCCTACTAGCTAAGATGAATAACACCTATCAAATAATAAACATAGCATTCAGAAATTAAACATGCAGCATAAGAGAATATATGCAACCAGATCAGGACTTGAGTCATTCACAAATTCAAATATATATGTCAATATATATATACACATATAATCTCAGAATTGTTCATATGATAACAATAATCATTAAATGTTCTTAAGACAAAGTGACAAGCTATAAGTTATTGACTATTTTTCCTTAGCTAAGTCACCCTTAGGATTTTGAGCCAAGTACTTCTTGCTTTGCCTCTCCATGTATTCTTTGGGCTTCGGGTAATACCTAGGAGGAGGAACTTTATCTGCATCCTTGTTGTTTCTGAAAAAGATGTTGCGTTTCGCTTCAAACGTTTTGTGCGTTTCCCACTCATACTGGCTATATACTTCGTTTCGATTGATCTCTCCTCTTTCTTGCAGCCAGAAGGTGTCTAAGATGATGTTCCTTGAAACTGGACTCCATTTTTCATTTCGTACGTCCTCCTCACTCATTCTGATCCTCTTTTCAGCTGGTGTCTCCTTGGAGGTCCCTTCCTGAGCTTTTCTCTTGGCCTTGGCTTTTGCTAGGGCCTCTTGATCAAACATGCTCCTCAGTTTAGCTTTGGAGAGAGCCCTAGCATCAGCTTCACTTATGGGAACATCTGCAGCACTTGCACTTATTCCCTCAGCAGCACTTACTCCCTCAGCGGCCATAGATGTCTCAGGAGGATGAATATCTGCAGGATTTTCAGCCAAGGGGATGCCTAACGCCTGGTGGAGCATCCACCGGCAGCTGTCATAGACGTACTTGTTTGACTGTTCGAAGTTTAGGATCATGACTTCTCGGAGCTCAGCCATCTTAGCTAGATACTCTTTCTCCCCCTTTTTGGCTTCTACAGCTATGAAGTTGGCATAGGAATGTAGGGAGTCATCAATATGATTCGTGGTCTTGGAGAATTCAGAGACCAAGGCCTGATGATTGGCGTTAAGAGTGACCATATTACCGTCAAACTTTTGAATGTTGTTGGCTACAACATGTGCATTCTGATTGACGACGGCAAGAGTGTCGGTGTTCTTCTTCAATCCGGCCATAAGAAGTGTGACAGCTTCGACGGCCGCGGTATACTTCTCTTCAAATTTCTTCTCCATCACGTCCAGTTTATGGTAGATTTCCACCATATTCTTGAGCATCAGATTTTCAGAAGTCTTAATCCTTTTCAGCAGTTTATTCTGAGCGTAAGAAAAGGAGTCTTTGAGTTCATTCACAATTCTCTGAATGACATTTACTGTGTGAGTGGCTAGCTCATCTCGTAACGGAATAGTCGGAGGCACTTCGTGGCCTTGCTCTTCAGCAGACGCATCTGTAGAGCTGGATACAATCACAGTCTCTAATGAAGGAATGCTGGCGGCCCCTTTCAATTCTTTGTCAGCAGTCTCTTCCAATTCTTTGTCAGCAGGCTCCAATACAGTGTCACTTTCTTCTTGAATTTCGGCCACCGCATCCCTGGCCACCTGGGAGATGTCAGATACTACATCGGTATGCGAGGGTAGAGGATCCCCCTCGATTCCTGTAGACAGGGTATCAGGAACTTCACTAGGGTTGACTGCTGGAGATACTCCCTGTTGTTCTTCCACTGCAGTCTGCCCAATACGCCTCTCCCATCGATGAAACACACTTGAGTCCATCTTCTTCAGGTAGTGGAGAGGGACACCTTTACTCATGTCGAATTTGTCTCCATTTAGCTGGTTTAGATATAGACATAAGATGCGGCCAAAACTTGGAGAGCCCAAGGTGTCCTTGATCTTCTCGAACAGCAACTCCCCCCAGTTAAACCTCTTGCGGCAGACGACAGCTATCAGGATCTTGAACATATCCCCTGAGATATGGTCATGAGAGCCTGGCTTGCAGATGAGCACCTTTCCAATAATGTCAGACAGGAGCTTCCCTTCTTCATTCATCTCTTTTCTCTTTATTGACCGAGTTCCCCGTGGGAGACCGCAGAATAAGAGAGTTCTGGTTTTGTCCTCGTCCTCCAGATAGTCCTCATGCTCCGAGCTAGAAAGCTGCAGGTAGTGAGTCAGCTTGCTGGCAGACAGCTTGACCTTTGCCCCAGCCACCTTGCTTTTGATTACGGAGTCGCCATTTCGGAGTCTTGCGGTAGCGAAGAACTCCAGCACCTCTTTGTACAGGATTTTGCAAGGGTGCTCCAGGACGAATGTTAGCCCAGCCTCTTCCAACATCAGAACGATGTTGCGGAATTCATCCGAGGCGTGAGAGAACCCAGTCCGAACAAGCTCGCAACCAGTGACCAACCCAGCAGTTGTCCTTGGGGCCATTGCAGATCTAGAGAGAGAATCCCTACTCTAAGTGTTAATGAACATTCAAAAAGAAAGCGTCACTAGTGAGAGCGTCCAAGTATGGGTGAGGGGATACCTAGCGATATAGACGGTGAGTTAGTTCGAGTGGAGAAGAATCGAAACTTGAAGAGTTCGTCAGTGAAAGCTTCGGCGGGAGTCTTGCGGGAGACCTTTGATGGAGACGGATTTGGCGAGCTTTCCAGCAGGAGTCGGCGAGTTGTCCTCCGGTGAGTTTCCCTTGCGGCGGTTAGTTGCCCCTCGGCGAGTGTCCAGCGGAGGAGAGTCGGCGAGGTTTGGCGTGCTTCCGCGAGTCGGTGAGAATGGGAAGAGTCGGCGTGATTCGACGGGATTTGGCGTAGGCGGTGCGACGAGCTTCCTGCGGGTCCGACGGAAGAAACCTTGCGATTCTGCGAAGAGCTTCCTTGCGGGAACTTTGGTGTTGCGGATCCTGGCGTGGATTCTGTGAAAGTCGGCGGGACTCGTGTAGCTTGCTCCTTCGGCGAGACTCTTGAGGAAGGCGAAGGGTCGGCGAGCCCTTTCGGCGGGATTCTTAAGTATAAAAATTAAAATTGAAGGGTTTTCTTTACTAAGTAAAAAAAATGATACCAAGATTCTGAGTATATAATGGCTCGGCGGGATTTGTCTAATCCGAAATTGAAAGGTTTCTCTACTGGGAATTTTCACGATAGGAAGCATTGTAATATTTTTGAATTCTTCTGATGTCAAGTCAAAATAAGAACGATAAATACATATTTATTGTAAAGACAATCTATTTGGATTTGAGCGAGGCTTCCCCAAACACTTCTTGATGTCAATTGTGAGTTGTCGAGATTCACAATGACATATCTTCGTTAACTTTTTATTGATGTATAAAGGTTTGCATGTATCGTGTTAACCTATCCTTAGATGTGCATACATACACTAATATATAAAGATGTATCTGTATATAAGGATATATATATATATAGGTAATTGTCAATTGAAAACGACTCAAGTCTTGGAACTGATCATGAGTACCTGGGATTTTGAGAGTCATCGTTTAAGTCCCACAGATAGAACATTTTAGAAGCTCAATGTGAGTATGCTCAAGTAGATATCACATCTGTTATTTCAGACGCTTGTTCCAATTTAGTCTTGAGCCACCTACTGTCTAGTTCCCATCATATTCACGGGAACCTAGACTACCCTGCAAGAAAGAATTACTTTACCTTAGGAACCCAAATCATATTGGGTCCTAGGTTCCTGTTAGCATAAGCACGCAACTGCCTTCCTTCAGAAAACCTGTCTGGAAGACAACCTCTGTCCCGAGAATGTGGATGAGCCCTTGCCGTGGGCACAGAGGGGTTGTGCCAACAGTCGATGGCAAAGTGCCCCACTTTGCCGCAGCACCAACATGGGTGAATGTTGTATCGCCGTTTCCGACCTGATCTAGTGACTGATGTAGTCACGGTCCTAGGTCTAAACGGGATAGGGTGTGATCTTGTCACAAAAATTCCTCTTCCATCGTGACACGTGGAAGGGTGGAAAGAATGCATGTTGTGAGCGTTATGAGGCCGGGAAGGTGGTGTCATTCTTTCAGGCATCTCCCTTACAGAGGCCCCATGGAACCTGACATCATGGCTTCTATCCTCTCTATCCCGTGTCCTCGAGTGGTGAGAAGTCTTCTGTGAGCTGGGACATGCAGATCCACACTGTGTTGAGGCAGTGGCAGTGAATACAAAGGGCTCAGAATGAGCCTTAGGTATTTCCTCATGGGTGGCCATGACGGCCCTTGCACTATGGACGTTTCCACATGGGGACAAATCACCCTTGCAGTGACCACGACTATTCCTGTGGTCATACCTGAAGGCATGATGAGTTGCCTTCCTGCCTGGAGTGGGGGGTCGGAATACCGTTTCCCCATTTCTCCATGCCTGGATAATCCGGGAGATCCACCCGGTTTCTTGCTTTCTCTTTATAGCATCAACTTTGGAAAAGTTTGATACTATACGTTTCTCATTATCTAGACTAGTCTCTAGAGCTGAGATCTTAGAGTCCTTGACCTTGTTGGACGCCAATTGGAGAACCAACAAGATCTTCAGTCGAGCAATCTCTCGAGCTTGCTCCTCAGCAAGTAGGTTGCTTTCCTGAAGGGCTCTCTTCAGGGAATCAGAATTTTCTGGAGGAGAGCAGTTTCTGTCTTCAGAAAGGTCAAAAGATATAGGGCAGGATGAAGAAGTTACCTGCTCAGCTGTGTCATTGTCATTAGAATTAGTGACCATTGTTTCATCCTCGTCAGAGCTGCTTTCCTCACTGGTCTCGTCAGTCTCTGATACGGACACTGGAGCTCTGATGTTGTCCGAGTGATGCTTGCCTTCATCTTCAGAGGTGAGGACCCCCACATAGGCTTCCTCGTCTGGTTGACAACATATTCCAGCTTTCTCTGACTCCCCCATCAACTCTGATATCATCACCCACATGGATTTAGCCGTCCTACATTTTTCCAATCTAGAGCGAGAGACTCCAGACCATATATCCATAATAATTTGACGAATCCTCTCGTCCAAGTGAAATAGTGATAGTTCCGTCTCTGACATCTCAGCAATGCCCATGGGCACTTGGATCCCAGAGTCGGAGGTCTTCATGGGAATAAATGAACCCTCTTCCAGGATGAAGGATGCTCGAGGATCGATAGAATCAAGGTGAAATGATACTCTCATTCTCCAGATGGGATAATAATCCTTTGTGCATGCGGGGAGTTTGAGTGGCGGTATCTCATAATCCAGATCCATGCTTCTGACACTGGTGGCAGGATTCTACTCAAGGTGTTAACCTTTTTGAAGAGCAACCTGCCTCTGATACCACTTGAAAGTCCACCTAGTGTCGGCAAAGTGCACCTATGGGGGGGGGGGGAATAGGTGACGAGTAGCGCTTTTGCGAAATTTACGAATGTACCTGCACAATAAAAATAAAAAGCACAGCACACAGAATACACAGGCAATTTATAGTGGTTCCCCAACTTGGGTACATCCACTTTCCCCCTTCGACCTATCTCCCAACAAGGGACGACTCGGTCACTTCTCCAACAGGATTGAAATCCAATCCCTGCACTATCGGAAGGAACCCTTCCACACGTGAGAGTCAACACTCCCACAAATCGGGTTGCACCCAACCCTTACAACACGGAACAAAAGTTCCTTTACAACAAAAGTAAATATAGAATGTACACGAGATACAAACTTCGTTTGGAGACTACGGTGTTCCTCTTCGTTCGACGACGTGTTCGTGAAGTCAACGAAGAGTCTACAACCTTGGTCCCTCTTGGAGAGGATCTCCCCGGAACCGGCGGCGGCAACACGAGCGGTGGCTAGCTTCGGGATCGGCGGCTATGATGATGAGTGGCTGCTGAACTTGGAGATCCAAACTTCGTAGCGAAGCTAGCTTGGTCTTCCAACGGTCACTCTAGGATCAGTCGTCTCGATCGATTCGGACGGGGGAGTTTTTCCCGGTCAACAAATCAAGAGACAAGAGATCTCCGGATAGACACGTGAGACTCAGAGCTTTGCTAAGCTTCTGTTGCCGGAGATCGGGAAGAAAGGGATCTACAGCGGCGACCAACTTATCGCGAGCAGTGGCGGCGGCGACGGAGAGGAAGCGGGGATCTAGGGTTAGTCCGTGCTCGCGTATGTCTGGTTTTCTTTGCACTTTTACTGTTCAAAAATACCCATGTATTTATACATTGAAGACCCATACAATATGACCGTTGTGGGTCCCACAAGTAGAAACCCGAAATCCAGTTCAAACTAGTCCAGCGGCATAATCCGGTCCAGCAGCATCCCGAGAAATCGCTAAGTGAAAATCGGCGAGAATCGCAGGTGATTCTCGACGAATCGGCGAGAATCACCAAGTGATTCTCGACGAATCGTCGAGAATCGCTAATGATTCTCGCCGAATCACTTATTGATTCTCAGCGATTTTCACTTGGTATTCATGAGCTGCTTAACCACTGGTTCGGCGAGAATCACTAGTGATTCTCGCCGAATCTTACTTGGCACCGTTTTGAGGTAGCCAGAAGGGGTCGGCGAGAATCACTAATGATTCTCGTCGATTCGGCGAGAATCACGAGTGATTCTCGCCGAATCGGCGAGAATCACTTGGTGATTCTCGTCGAATTTTCCTTGGACGAATTTTCGTCTTCCACCCAGGAGCTGCTCCTTGACCCATCCATGCTCCTTGTCTTCTCTTGCATATGAACGGCCCTGTACTTGAAAGTAAGTGCACTCCAATAGAGAGAGTACACGTAGACCAACACACTGATCTGCTCAACGAGGAATTACGTCTTGCAGACCCGTGTATATTGACCTACTGCACCCTGACATTGGTGTGCACTTAGCGTGGAGGAGCTGCAAGCACAACTTAAGATGTTTCATCAAATACATTGTGAATTCATCTTAGCTTGACAGGTGGCTTCCTCAAATCCAGGTAATTGTGGATACAATACCCAACATTTACTCTAGACTTGGCTACACCTTGGGAATTGGGCAGGGTTATTGCAGGTATGTTAGTAATTTTATGTTGTTATTTACCTGTGTAATTTTAGGAACAACAAACAACATTAGCATACTAGGAAAGAAAACGATAGGCTCATTTACCTAATCATACTTAAATAAACAGGAATAGTTATGGTGTGTGCCAAACCTGCCCATACCTTGGTGGATACTGGGGCGCCGCACAACTTCGTCTCTGAGGAGTTCGTAAAGGGACTGGAGGGAGTCAAACATTACTCGAGAGTCGCCGAGATGGTGCGTCTCCCCAATGGGATGGAGGTCTCACCTACTGCTAAGTGCCTCCTGATGGTGACTATTGATGGTCTGACACTCGAGGCCCCAATGACGGTCTTGAGGAAGCCGGATTTCGACATGGTCCTAAGCATGACATGGCTTACTTGGAACCATGCCCAGATAGATTGCACGGCAAGGAAGATCATTCTCAGATACGACAATACTTATGCGACCTTCGAAGGTATTGCCATAGTTTACCGCTCTTTTCTCTCGTCTATTCAGGCCGTCAAGGCCCATTTGTAGGGAGACGAGGACTATCAGGTTTTCTTCAAGATGGTCGAGGTCAATACGAAGGTTGCAGATATATCAGTGGTGCGGGACTTTGCAGATCTGTTTCTAGAGAAGTTACAACTAAGGCACTAAGCCAAACCCATGTCACAAAGACATTTCACCCAGCACAAAGCCCAACATAGGTCACTAAGACCTCAGCCTTTATAATACAGTCTTACAACTCCAGATTCACCAAAATCTTTACCGAAGAAGAAATAAATAGAGATTTGATTAGACACCAGAGCAAGATCTTTATGTCTTCTTTTTCATGGACTGAGCAGACATCAGTCCAAGCTTTTTGCTGTTGAAGACAATAGATTGGCAGTAGAGTCTTTCGTAAAACAGCTTCCTTTTTCCATACAGAACTTCTAGATGTGCTTCCTTAGAATAGCTTTTGATCATGCTGTTGCATATGGTGATTGCTTCAGCTATTTCTTCGCCCAGTAAAGTTCTCTGTGTAGAATAATTTCTTCAGGCTCGTCGAAAATGGCGAGGAAGAAGATGAAGTTCGGTCGCAGTTTTCATTTTCAAAAAACCTAGACAAGGAATCGATTTATTTGCTCTGGCCGATTTGTTTCTTTTTATTCTCTGAATGCCAATTGAGCAGTGGGTCCCACCACCAGGATTGATGGCTGAGATTGAGCCATTCAGCGCATACTTTCCATACAAATTTGAATCAATGGCTCTTTGTTGTGTGTGGGCCCCAGCACTTAATGTTGAAAATATTCCTTGGAAATTACAGAAAAAGATAACAGCTGGCCGCCATTGTTTCTGGTAGCATTTCCGCAACATTTGAATTTTGGTTGACTTTTTGACTTTGCTGATGTCAGCATGACTCAGCATCTCTGGACTTGGACAAAATTCAATCATTAGAACCAAAGGAATTAAGTGAGTAGGTATCACTCAACGCCACACCACTTAGACAAAATTCTGTCTATCTAGGTATTGAGCTCGATGAATGCTGAGCTTAATTCGACGAACGACAAGCTCAGCTCGACAAAAGCATAAGTTCAGTTCGACGAACTGTAGACTTAGTTTGACGAAAGGCTAAACTCTGTTCGATGAACTCCATGCTCAGTTCGACAAACGCATATGTTCAGTTTAACAAACTGTAGACTTAGTTCGACGAAAGGCTAAACTATGTTCGACGAACTCCATGCTCTGTTTGACGAATGCTGAGCTCAGTTCGACGAAGCTGAGATCGATAAAAGCAAAGCAATCCATGCATTTGGACATAGCCAAATTTCTGCTTCAAGGCGTTGAGAGCGTCAAGAGCATTGAGTGAGTTTGCCTCACTCAACTCTATTTGCCTTAGCAAATATTTCTGCACCTTGGCGTTGAGAGTGTAAGCTCCACTCAACGGCAAACTACTTAACAAAATTTTTCTGTTATTTGTCGTTGAGTGAGTAAGCTATACTCAACGCTTGTGGACTTGATGAAAATTTTGCCCAACTTTTTCGTGGAGTTGAGTGGCACAGCAACAGTCAACGCTAAAATTTGAATGACATTGAGTGAGTAGACCACACTTAACTCTTGTGGACTTAGCCACATTATCAGCCAATTTCTCTAGGCTTAGACTGACTCAGCCTGATGCATAGCCTTTTTGTTGTATGGCGTTGAGTGAGTAGACTGCACTCAACGCTTTTGTACTTAACCAAATTTTTGTCTATCATTCAGTTAGGCTGAGATAGACTCAACGCTATATGTTATATGGCATTGTGTGAGTAGACTACACTCAACGCTTTTATACTTGCCAAATTTTTGGCTATCTTTCAGTTAGGCTGAGATAGACTCAACGTTATATGTTATATAGAATTGAGTGAGCTGTCCTCACTTAACGCCTGTGGACTTAGGCAAATTTCTACTGGACAATACTGAATACATACCTCTAGCATTGAGTGAGCTTTCTCCACTCAACGCCTGTGTACTTAGTCGATTTTTGCTATGTCCAGCAACCACTTATTGTGTTTGCATGTCCAATCAATGTGATATGGACAACCTGCATTCAAGACCTCAAATGCACATCAAATACCATTGATGTGTGTGATATTGACATGTTTGACTTCTCACAAATCAGGGACATTGGGAACAATGGACCCAACAATCTCCCCCTATTTGAAGAAGTCAAAACCCTTATCAAAATGTTTTCTTTCCTTGGTTAGTGACACACACAACCTCTACAGCAAAATAAATATTGAAATTCTGATAAGCTATAAGTAAATGTACCTTATTTCGTGCTTGTATGGTTAGCATCACTTACTCCCCTATTTTACTACAAGGTGTTTGTCCTTACTTGAGTGTCACATTTCTTTCTTTCCCTTTTGTCATCTCTCCCACTTGCTATGTCTCCCCCTTGATAAGACCTTCTCTCTTCTCCCACCCTTTTGACTTCTGCAGAATAGGAAAATGGGGGCTTGCCCTTCCATTGGCTGACCTTCTCTCTTCTCTCCATAGTAACTTACTCTCCCTCAGTAGAAGCATCAGTGAACCGATATGTAACGCCCCGAATATTGTATTTGAGTCGGTTGCGTAAAAAGGGGATTTTTGGTGCCTGTATAGGTGTACACGACCTAGGACACGGGCATGTCCAAGGCCGTGTCTGGCTGGTGTTTTTGGCCATTTTCTTCCCGAGAAGGACATGGCTACAAACACGGCTAAAGGACACGGGCGTGTCATTGGACACGGGCGTGTGCCTAACCATGTCTGTACCTGTGTTCTGCGTTCGGCGATCGACAATTGTTGTTCGACGATTTTCAGGTGACACGGGCGTGTGCATACCCGTGTCCCTACCCGTGTTCTTTTGGGTCGTGTCCGTTGCCGTGGCGATTATGCGTGACACCCCCCCGAACATGGGCGTGTCGAGAGACCCGACACGGCCATATCGGGTGAGACACCGGTGTGTCTGTGCCCGTGTGATTGTTCTGAGTTCGACGATCATGCCTGGAGCGAGGCACACGGCCTAGGACACGGCCATGTGCCACGCCATGTTCGGCCCAGGTCTGGATATTTTTGAATGGATCTGAGCCGTTTGTTTTCTTTAATTAAGATCCAACGGCCCATATGGTTTCCTGCTCTGTTAAGGCCGGGAATAAGGGAGTTAATCCTTCATTTCTCTCCAACCATTCTCTCTCTCAAGGAGTTGGAAAGAGGAGGAAGAAGGAAGGGATTCCGGCCGCCGGCGGAGCATCAGAGCACCGTTTTGAAATCTGAGAGCAGATTTGTGGAGGAAAGTTCGTTGCGAAGATTTCCATCCGCGTAGTTTTTCCATGGCGCCAAAACGGACTGCAAGGGTAACGATTCTCTACTTGAGCATGTGAAGCTCTTTCTTTCTGCATAGGGAATCCCGCTCCCGCGAGTGTGCAGTGAGTGCGTGGTGTTCCTTGGGGTTGATGTGAATAGTCCCCCTTGTGTTGCATATAGAGTCCGGAATCGTAAGTACGGGCATAGGCATTGTGTGTAAAGCCTACCCTGACGTGTATTGTCTGGATCGGTGATGTTGCATTTGATATGTTTTGCCGGAGAAGACTCCGTGCTTTGGGTTTTTCGGGTTTCTATACGGTAGATTGCAGCAGGGATCCTTGGAGGTTAGCTTCAAGGCGCACCCGGAAAACTGAGTGGAAATGTGTTCTGCTAACTTGGCGGTCTGGGAACCGTCCTTGATCTTAACTGGGTTATGAGATTGTTTGGAAAATTTTGGGATCCGAGAGAAGCTTGGCCCGCACGTAGAACTTAAATTGTATAGGCGGCGTTAGCAACGGGAAAGTAGAATCGAACCTAGGCTATGTGGTACGGTGCGAGAAATCCGAAAAGGGCACTAGCCGTAGGCATAGTCGGGAGCCTTAGACTAGTCACGGTCAGAAAGGCTAAAAATCTCACTTGGTTGCCATCTTTGGGATGGTGGTGGAGACACTGATATGTCAGAACTCACCGTTAATGTGCCCTGAGTGCACGGGGTGTTTGGTCGTGCGATCCTACACCTGTGGCGTAGTATATTGCGCTTTATTGTTTTATTGGGCTAATGTTGTGCAGGGAAAGAGCACCGCCATCCCGAGTAAGGGGCGGGGTCGTTATAATTTGGTCGGCTTTTAGCTGACCGTTGCTTTGTTTGCCACCGTACGGTGGTATATGCATGCAGGTGCTGCAGAGCCGAGTGCCAAATAGCGGGCTGGAGCCCATGTTGTCGTGCTGGCCCTAGAAGGTCGTAGAATAGTTGTTTTTACGTTTATCATGTGTGGCCGACCTGCGAGCCAATGTATGTAAGACATGTTTTATTAAGTGAACATTTATAAGGCCATAAGGCCATGTACCTTTTCAGTGTATTTGGGTTCATTCCTGTGGTTGTGGTCGTGGACATTCATTTATATATTGGATTTAAGATTTGGGTTCTTTCAACTTTAAAAGCTTCCGCTAGAATGCTCTGTGTAGGACGAGTAGTCTTAATTGGATAGTTTGAATATTCATTTGGTAATCCTTCCGACTGTCTGTGGTATATGGTGTCGGGTTCCAGCTGGACCTTCTATTATATGCCATGCGACAGATGGGGGTGTTACAATTTGGTATCAAAGCTCTGGTTACGGTCAGGCTTAAATGAATTCGTGGGCGAATTCTTTTAAGGGGAGGCGAGCACATGTGTGCGTCATCGTTATAACATCAAAAAGAACTTATGAATGTCCACTTAGGAATGAAAATACACTTGTTTTGTGGAATTTGAGTGTTCCAATGATTGCTTTTAGCAATTTATTTGTCGTCTAATCGTGTGTCTTTGCTACTATAGGCAACTACGAGCGGTGTTGGTCGGTCAGAGCGTCCGCAATCAGCGGAAAGTAGTACACCAAGGGACGTGCCTACAACACCTCCTTCAGCGGAAACCATCAGGATGGTGGCTGAAGCCGTATTTGCAATGATAAATGCACAACCTGTAGGGCAAATGCATCAGTACCTCCTACGAATGAGCAAGAACCGGTTAGGACGGCAGAGCCGAGAGTGGTGGAGCGCGCAGTAGTTGAACTGGTAGAGCCGAGGAGAGCTACGGAGAAGCAGCTAAAGCATGTGATGGTCTTTAATCCTACGAGATTCGATGGGGTTGGAACGCCAGCTCAAGCTGAAGACTGGCTCTCTTCGATAAAGAGGGTGCTGACGGCCACGTTAACTGAGGAGTGGCAGAAGACCACCATAGCGACTTTTCTTTTGGTGGGTGAAGCGAGGCTGTGGTGGGATGAGTTGGAATTTCATCTTCTAGTGGGAAGGCAACTTGCTGATGTTCCTGTGGAGGAATTTTCAAGATTGTTCCTAGACAGATTTGTACCCTCTACTCAGAAGCTTGAGATGGAGAACCAATTTCTTGGGTTCACTCAGGGAGCCAGAAGCATGGATGAGTACCTCCACGAGTTCACACGGTTGGGTCGTTATGCTCATTTTACGTTTATGGAAGAAGAGCGGAAGACCAATCGGTTTTATGAGGGTCTACACGGCGATCTACAGTTACTACTTGCTGGGCCTAAGGCACAATGCTTCCTAGCCTTGGTCAATTCAGCCCGATCATTGGAGAAGGTCGCTAAGAAAGTTCAAGAGAACGACCCAGGAGAAAAGATGTCCAAGTTCAAGGTGCCAAATAACAAGTCAAGTTTTCGCAGATGGAACAAGAAGCAGAGGACTTCGAACTCAGCCCCTCAGCCTGGTGAGTCGTGGGCAACTACAAGCCGAGTCCCAGGAGCTTTCTACAACTGTGGGAAGACGGGGCATTTAGCTCGGGAGTGTTGGAGCGGACGTTCAAAGTCTGAGAGGAAGTCTGGAGCGACTTATGAGGAGAAAGGGAAGGCGGTGGAGTCAACCGCATCCCATCATGCTCCAGCCCATCCTAGAGTCTACAACCTTGGTCTGCAAGAGGCCATAAAGCAAGCGAACGTGGTGACAGGTATGAGTTAAATTATAGTGGTTTAACTTTTATAGTTGTTACCTTCGTATTTGTTAGCTTACTTTTGTTGGTGCTAGGGTTTGTGTTGATCTTTGAATTTCCGGCGAGAGCCCTGTTTGATTCGGGAGCATCACATTCCTTCTTGTCCGAAAAATTCATATCTCGCATCGGGGTTCCGTCCTCGATGTCAAAATACAAGTTGGATGTGTTATTGCCCAATGGGTGCTCAATGCGCGCGGATAGGGTCTGCGTAGTGAAGATTCGGATTGGAGACCAGGAGTTTGATTTGCGAGCGTCGCTTTTGCCGTTGGCAGAGTACGACATAATATTCGGTATGGATTGGCTCTCGGCGCAGGGTGCATGCATTGATTGCAACCGTATGGAAGTTAAGTTGGGTCTGAACACTGATCGGGAAACTACTTTTGTGGGCATGAAGGGGTCGGGGAAGATTTTGATGTCGGCCCTTCAGGTGATCAAGGCAGTCCGGTCTGGGGCAGAGCTGTATGTCACTCTAGTACAGACTTCGAACCCTAAGCCTAGTTTGGACAGCATCACAGTTGTGTCTGAGTATCCCGATGTGCTTCTAGATGATCTCCCAGGAGCCCCTCCTCAGCGGGAGATTGATTTTACCATTGAGATGGTACAGGGCGCCAAACCAGTGTCACGCTCTCCATATCGGATAGCGCCAAGAGAGATGGCATAGTTGAAGGTGCAACTGCAAGAGTTGCTAGAGCAAGGTTATGTGCGTCCAAGTTCATCGCCTTGGAGCGCACCAGTTCTCTTTGTTAAGAAGAAAGATGGGAGCTTGCAGCTTTGTATCGATTATCGGGAATTGAACAAGCTTACGGAAAAGAATAAGTATCTGATTTCGCGGATTGACGATCTGTTTGATCAGTTGGTTGGGTCAATGGTATATTCGAAGTTAGATCTGAAATCCGGATACTACCAGTTGAGGATACGGGAGAGCGACATCCCTAAGACAGCATTCAATACGCGGTTTGGGCATTACGAGTTCACGGTCATGCCGTTTGGGTTGACGAATGCGCCATCCGTGTTTATGGATCTGATGAACAGGATGTTCAGAGAGTACCTGGATCGTTTCGTGATAGTATTCATCGATGATATCCTGGTGTACTCGCGGTGTGAGGAGGATCACTATAATCATCTACACATGGTGTTGGAAACGTTGAGCAGGAATCAGTTGTATGCTAAGTTCTCCAAGTGTGAATTATGGTTATCCTCGATAGCGTTCCTTGGTCATGTTGTCAATGGAGAAGGGATAGCTGGGGATCCGGCGAAGATAGTGGCAATACGGGAGTGGCCTGCTTTGACTATAGTGACAGAGGTCCGGAGTTTTCTGGGGCTTGCTGGCTACTACAGGTGCTTCGTAGAGAACTTCTTGCGGATAGCGCTACCACTCACAACGTTTACTAGGAAGGATCAGAAGTTTGTGTGGTCTCCGGAGTGTGAACATGCTTTTGAAGAATTGAAGAGGTGGTTGACCACGGCGCCTATTTTATGTTCGCCAGTTGGAAACGAAGGGTTCGAGATCTTTAGTGATTCTTCGGGTAATGGTTTGGGTTGTGTTCTGTTACATCATGGGATAGTGATAGCCTATGGTTCACGACAACTGAAGGTCCATGAGAGGAATTATCCGATCCATGACTTAGAGTTAGCGGTCGTGATATTTGCTCTAAAGCTTTGGAGGCACTACTTGTACGGTGTGAAGGTCGATATTTACACCGATCATAAGAGCCTGAAGTACCTGTTGGATCAAAAGGACCTGAACATGACGCAGCGTAGGTGGATGGAGTTCTTGGGGGACTACACCTTCAAGATTCATTATGTGTCTGGGAAGGGAACTGTAGTGGCGGATGCGTTGAGTCGCACGACTTCAGCACAGGCCATCTCGTTATCAGTACATGATGAGATATTGGTTCATGAGTTGGAGGCTTTGGAGATATCGTGCGTCGACAAGCAGTCTAGCGCCGAGGCGAAACTGTTTTGGATAGAGGTGCAGTGTGACCTAGAGGATAGAGTTCGGCGGGCTTTGGTTCAGGATAACAGCATGAAGCAGATCTTGGATGAATCTTTGGAAGGGTCAAATTCCCAGTTTGCTGTTGAAGATGGGTTGCTAAGGAAGGATGGTCGCCTATGCATTCCTAGTGCGGATAATCTTCAGGAGGAATTGATGTATGAGGCTCATCATACCAAGTAATCAATCCACCTGGGAAGCACGAAGATGTATAAAGACATGAAGAAATTGTTCTAGTGGCCGGGATTGAAGAAAGATGTAGCACTTTATGTGGCCAAGTGTCGTACTTGTGCATTGGTGAAGGCGGAATGCCAAAAGCCCGGAGGTTTCTTGAAGCCCCTACCTATCCCAGAAAGGAAATTCGATGACATATCGATGGATTTTGTGCATGGTTTGCCGAAGTCACAGAGGGGAAACGACGCCATTTGGGTGATCGTGGATAGGTTGACAAAGGTGTCACACTTTATTCCGGTCAGGAAGGAAGATTTGGTGGAAAAATTAGCCAAACGTTATGTGGAGAATATTGTACGATTGCATGGTCTGCCCCACAGTATTGTTAGTGATCGATATGGACGCTTTACGTCGAATGACTGGAGGTTGGTGCATAGTATGTTGGGCACTAAGCTAAAGTTCAGTACAGCCTTTCATCCGCAGACGGATGGCCAAACCGAGAGGGTCAACCGGACGTTGGAGGACATGCTTTGCATGTGCGTCCTAGATTTTGGAAAGCAATGGGAAGATCACCTGTACATGGTGGAGTTTGCGTATAACAACAGCTTTCAGGCAAGTATTTGAATGGCGCCTTTTGAAGCCTTGTACGGGAGGAAGTGTCGTACACCGTTGTCTTGGTTGGAGGCAGGCGAATCGAAGTTGTATAAACGTCACGCGGTGTAAGATGCCACTTCAGTGATACGGACAATTCAAGAAAGGTTGAAGATCACTCAGGATTGGCAGTCAAAGTATTATAACGCCAAACATAGAAATATGGAGTTCGATGTTGGCGACTGGGTGCACTTAAAAATCAAGCCGTTCAAAGGTGTATCGCAGGTTCGACGCTTGAAAAAGCTGAGTTCGAGATACCTTCGACCATTTGAAATCCTGGAGCGCGTTGGCGAGGCGGCATATAGATTGAAGCTGTCATCGGAATTGAGTGGGCTGCATGACGTGTTCCACGTATCGGTGTTGCGTAAGTCGGTGCAAGAGCCTTTGTAGATCATTGCAGATAATCAAGTACCAGTTGATTATGAGTTGACCACAAGGGTCAAGCCAGTATGTATTGAAGATGTTGCAGTCAAGCAACTCCGCAACAGGGATATCCGTGTGGTGAAAGTCCGATGGGATAATTGCGGACGTGAGGAGCTTTCTTCGGAGCGAGAGCAAGCTATATTGGAGGAATACCCCGAGTTATTCCACTCAGGTATTATCAAGATTTGTGAACATTTACTTAATTTCGGTACGAAATTCCTTAAGTGGGGGAGATTTGTAACGCCCCGAAAATTGTATTTGAGTCGGTCGAGTAAAAAGGGGATTTTTGGTGCCTGTATAGGGGTACACGGCCTAGGACACGGGCGTGTCCAAGGTCGTGTCTGGCTGGTGTTTTTGGACATTTTCTTCCCGAGAAGAACACGGCTACAAACACGGCTAAAGGACACGGGCGTGTCGTTGGACACGGGCGTGTGTCTTACCGTGTCTGTACCCGTGTTCTGCGTTCGGCGATCGACGATTGTTGTTCGATGATTTTCAAGTGACACGGGCGTGTGCATAACCGTGTCCCTACCCGTGTTCTATTGGGTCGTGTCTGTTGCCGTGGCGGTTATGCGTGACACGCCCCCGAACACGGGCGTGTCGAGAGACCCGACACGGGCGTGTCGGGTGAGACACGGGTGTGTCTGTGCCCGTGTGATTATTCTGAGTTCGACGATCGTGCCTGGAGCGAGGCACACGGCCTGGGACACGGCCATGTGCCAAGCCTTGTTCGACCGAGGTCTGGAGATTTTTGAACGGATCTGAGCCGTTCGTTTTCTTTAATTAAGATCCAACGGCCCAGATAGTTTCCTGCTCTGTTAAGGCCGGGAATAAGGGAGTTAATCCTTCATTTCTCTCCAACCATTCTCACTCTCATGGAGTTGTAAAAAGGACGAAGAAGGAAGGGATTCCGGCCGCCGGTGGAGCATCGGAGCACCGTTTCAAAATCTGAGAGCGGATCTGTGGAGGAAAGTTTGTTGCGAAGATTTCCATCCGCGTAGTTTTTCCATGACGCCAAACCGGACTACAAGGGTAACGATTCTCTACTTGAGCATGTGAAGCTCTTTCTTTCTGCATAGGGAATCCCGCTCCCGCGAGTGTGCGGTGAGGGCGTGGTGTTCCTTGGGGTTGATGTGAATAGTCCCCCTTGTGTTGCATATAGAGTTCGGAATCGTAAGTACGGGCATAGGCATTGTGTGTGAAGCCTACCCGGACGTGTATTGTCTAGATCAGTGATGTTGCATTTGATATGTTTTGCCGGAGAAGACTCCGTGCTTTGGGTTTTTCGGGTTTCTACGCGGTAGATTGCAGCAGGGATCCTTGGAGGTTAGTGATGGCGCGGATGCCCCGCCATTTGCTCTTCCTAACATGGATCTCATTGATCGCCGCCGCTACATGTTCGTGGACATTGATGGTCGATGCCGCAACTGTCGTCGCCGCCGCCGCCGTCGCCGCCGCCGCCGCCGCCGCCGTCGCCGCCGCCGTCTACGCCGTCATTATGAATATAATGTTATTTCCATTTTGAAATAATATTATATTCCTAATGTTTTATGAATTTATAAGTCCAAAGATTTATAAATTTCAAAATTATAAAATTTATAACTATGTTATTTTACATGTGTATGTTTTATGTCATATTAAACACTAGTGGTTAGGATTGGTTATGCTTTGATGAAGGGTGGATGGAGAGGTGTGTGACAACATATATATGTGTTTGAGGAGTTGGAGATATTATGTTGGAAGAGAAAAAAAACATAATCCTGAGTTGTGTGAAGCAGCCCCCCATTCGGCCTGGCCGAACCTGAACCCGTGCCCCTGGAAATCGCAGAAAAAGCTGCTGCCGCCGCCCCTTCTTGGTGGCTATTCCCGCTGCTCCGGCGATCTGCTACCTCCTCCGGTGTGACTCCGAAGAAGGCGGCTCAGTTCTCCCCATCCGGTGCGACTCCGGGGACCCGTGGAAGTGTGACTCTTCCATAGTTATCTTTCTCCTCCTCCTCTTCATTTTCAGATTTTGGGTAACGATTTCCTCTTCTCAAACTTGGGTAATGATTCATCTTAGATTGTGAGAGATGTGGAAACTTGATATCATATTTTTTCCTAAAGTTTGATCCTCATTTGCATTGCAAAAATCTGAATTTGTATTGCTTTATTTCCGAATTTTCGCGAAGGTTTTTGCAAGTATAGGTCCCCTTGGACGTTTGCAAGCCGCGGTTGGTTTAGCCTTTGGTTTCGAGCGGATCAAGAGGATTTGGTATATCCTCATTTGATTTGGTTTTGAGGGCTGCATTTGGACTTTTTCCGAATCGAATTTCTTAGTCCAGAGCGCTCTCCATGTGGATGGAAATGCGGTGATATGACACTAGATGTATGGCTAGGTTATGAAAATGTGTATGTGAATGTCTCGTGCAGGTTTGGATGGGAAATTCCCCCTTGTGAGATCGCAACATTATAGACGAAACTCTGCCGAAATTTTAAGTTTTACGCGCACACCACGTGTTCGTTTAAATTCCCCTTAGGAACCCATTTGCCATTTCGTGCCTTAATCCAATTCCCGGGATTGTGCTACATCAATTTGGTATCAGAGGCGGCGCAAAGCTTTCTTAATCTTTGTCGGTCCTCCCGCGTCACTTCCCTACCTTTATGCACACACATCCCAATTTATTCACCTTCGGGAAACAGGTTTGCCAATTTCTCAACTTGGCAACGATCCGCTCGTATCGAGCTTTCCCCTTTTTTTGCACTAAGGGCACACTTATTGGTCTTCTATTTATTTTCTTAGTTATATATAAAAACAACTTGTATTTCCTAACATATCTCAAAAAACAAAAAAAATGTTTTTCGTGTTCCCTTAGTTTGAGTTTTCATTTAGACTTTATGACGCACCTTGAGAGTTCCGCTCACTCACCTTCATTCGTTGATCGAAACGTTATGTTAGCCCAGTATTTGACACCCCCACCGCGCACCTGTAGGCCTGTTAGAGTTCCTGTTCCGACCTATGATGGGATAGGCGGACCGCGAGTATTTTTAGGTTGGGTGAAGGATATTGAACGTTATTTTGAGCAGTATCATATTATGGACCCCCACAGGATTCCCGTTGCGAGACTACAATTATTAGGTCGAGCCCAAACCTTCTGGCTCAATGAGGAGAGACGTTTTGGGACGTCCCTCGACGACTCACTTGTAGGTTGGAAGATTATGAAGAATCTATTAACGGATGAGTATTACCCTCCCTACTATCGCCCCCACTTTTATGATTATCTGAATGAGTCGCCGCCTACGACTTTGCCTACGTCGAACCAGTATGTCCCCTCGTACTCCCATACTCGGATATCTCATGATTTTGTTTCTCCCCGCCAGGGCACTAGACCCATTTTTGATCATAGGAGCGACTATAAGCCTCACGCTAGATCCTTGCTCCACCCTGATCTAACTATTTCGAGCACACGTACTCCAACCTTTAGGGAGAAAGAAAAGGTTAGGCCATCTGTCCCGCCACCAATCGTTGTCACTACTCAGAAAGTTATAAAACCGCGGGTAAAGCCTAGGAAAGAAGTTAAGATTTGCAAGGAAGACGCTACATGTTATGCTTGTGGGTTGATTGGCCATTATGCTGTGGAGTGCCCCCACTAAGCCTAGGGTTTTGGCTCTTTTAGCGTCGACGTCTAAGCCCGCCACTAAGGGCGATGTCAATTTTTCCGACGACTGTAGTGACAAAGAGGAGAGTGAATATCCTAGTGACTTGGATGATGATATCTCCCCTGAGATATCCCTCCCTAGGATTAACCCATTTCCCCTCGACCTTATTTCAGGCCCGTCTCCTACGACCATTGGGGGATCGTTCGCTGGCCCTAAGTCGACGGATGTACCTATTATATTGGAAGATGTACCTGACGAGGGAAGATTATTTTTGGATGATGTTAGAGCTGAGGACCCGAAAGATGTTACTTTGATGTTATCTCCGTTGCCTGAGGCCCCATGTGGAATAAAAAAAATTTCGGGTTCGATTTTGACTATTTTAGAGATCGTTACTGATTATGATTTGGCTGTAATATCTAGTGGGTTGGAAGACCTTTCGGCTAAGTTCGTAGAGTCCACCTGTGATGAATGTTTATCTGAGAGTGAGTTAGGTGATGACGATCCAGTTGAGTTTTCTATAAGGACGAATCCACTATTTGATCTTCCTCTTGATTTTGTGGGCTGGCACCCGGTGGATTTTTCTTGGACATTAAATCCGTGTTTTGACGGTGAGTATGACTTAGCTCCTCCTCCGGCATCGACCATGTCGACTCCCCTTCCGGTTCACTTGACTCGATTAAATGATTTGTTAGGGACCGAGCTTGTCATTTCTAGACCGAGATATTTGGAGGTGCCTATTTATCTAGCTCCCTCGTTAGACTTACCTGGACAGATGTGTGTGGGCGAGTTGTTGGTTGTCGCGTTCGGTCCTGCCACTCCAGTTCATAGATCTGACTATGCTTTTCCTAGGATGGGCCGTTCATCTGACCGCTCGGCGTTTGGTGAGGCTTTGTGTTGGATTGCTAGTGCTTCCTTGGCTCTGGGGATTTTTGATGTGGTGTCCCCTAGACACACTTATTTGCCAAGCCCGGTCGCACGCATTTATCCTCCACCTTTTGATGATCCGTGCATGCACACGTTAGTGAACCTAGTTGGATCTGTTGAGTTGTATCGCACGTGCGCCCTTTCAAATTCGGGAGCGTCCAAATCTATAGTTGGTGGTGAGCATTTTTCGCTGGCACTTATTTCTGACCTTTTAAAATCAACATTTACAACTATGACGTTGGACTTGACTTGTGGGCTATGCATTAGTGAGTGCTCGTATGCGGACATGTCTTCATCTACGACTGCGTGTGATTTCACGGCGACTGTGCCTTTTGATTTGGTGTCCTCACGACATTATTACCCATCAACTCAAATTGCACATATTTTTCATCCATCCTGGCACGATCTGCACGTACACATGTCATCGCCTTATGCCAGTGTCGGTGGGTTGGGTCACTTTCACGACTGTTCACCTCCGAGATCTCCTGCCTGCAGAATTGTTGATTCCAATTTAGTCTGGTTAGCCCACGAGTGGATACCTTCGGGTTCCGTAACAAACTTATTACGTTGGAGCGCCGATCCTTTCATGATCTTCAACAATTTTGGATTTAATGCAAGTTTTTGGATTTTTATGATGCAATCGGTGTTTCGTCGTGGTTCAATTTTTCGGATTTAATTTTGCATATCTTGTTTCCACCCGAGTGGTTTTCTCCGACGTTTCTCTCTTCCACTTCAGATTCTTTTGGGTTGAGAGGTGAGATTCTTTTCGTGTCGCACTTCCATTTTGGTTTCCTGGTTCTCGCATTGGATGGTAAGATCTGTACTGTTTTTCTTTATGTTGACACATCTACGAGGTTTCCTGCTGTTCTTGCTCATCACAGGTTCTGTTCTATTGTGGATGCCTGCACTGCTTGTCCTGCCCCGTGGATGTTCGCTCTTGCTATGCTACCTGTGGAAGCTGTTGTCTCCTGCTATTCTCTCCCTGGCCACTCATCGGGGATGAGTGATTTTGAGCGGGGGAGGATTGATGGCGCGGATGCCCCGCCATTTGCTCTTTCCGACATGGATCTCATTGATCGCCACCGCTACATGTTCGTGGACATTGATGGTCGTTGCCGCAACTGTCGTCGCCGCCGCCGCCGCCGTCGCCGCCGCCGCCTACGTCGTCATTATGAATATAATGTTAATTCCATTTTGAAATAATATTATATTCCTAATGTTTTATGAATTTATAATTCCTAAGATTTATAAATTTCAAAATTATAAAATTTATAACTATGTTATTTTACAAGTGTATGTTTTATGTCATATTAAACACTAGTGGTTAGGATTAGTTATGCTTTGATGAAGGGTGGATGGAGAGGTGTGTGACAAAATATATATGTGTTTGAGGAGTTGGAGATATTATGTTGGAAGAGAAAAAAACCTAATCCTGAGTTGTGTGAAGCAGCCCCCCATTCGGCCTGGCCGAACCCGAACCCGCACCCCTGGAAATCGCAGAAAAAGCTGCTGCCTCCGCCCCTTCTTGGTGGCTATTCTCGCTGCTCCGGCGGTCTCCTACCTCCTCCGGTGTGACTCCGAAGAAGGCGGCTCAGTTCTCCCCATCCGGTGCGACTCTGGTGGACCCGTGGAAGTGTGACTCTTCCATAGTTATCTTTCTCCTCCTCCGCTTCAATTTCAGATTTTGGGTAACGATTTCCTCTTCTCAAACTTGGGTAATGATTCATCTTAGATTATGAGAGATGTGGAAACTTGATATCATATTTTTTCCTAAAGTTTGATCCTCATTTGCATTGTAAAAATCTGAATTTGTATTGCTTTATTTCCGAATTTTCGCGAAGGTTTTTGCAAGGATAGGTCCCCTTGGACGTTTGCAAGTAGGGGTTGGTTTAGCCTTTGGTTTCGAGCGGATCAAGAGGATTTGGTATATCCTCGTTTGATTTGGTTTTGAGGGCTGCATTTGGACTTTTTCCGAATCGAATTTCTTAGTCCAAAGCGCTCTCCATGTGGATGGAAATGCGGTGATATGACACTAGATGTATGGCTAGGTTATGAAAATGTGTATGTGAATGTCTCGTGCAGGTTTGGATAGGAAATTCCCCCTTGTGAGATCGCAACATTATAGACGAAACTCTGCCGAAATTTTAAGTTTTACGCGCACACCACGTGTTCGTTTAAATTCCCCTTAGGAACCCCTTTGCCATTTCGTGCCTTAATCCAATTCCCGGGATTGTGCTATATCAGTTAGCTTCAAGGCGCAACCGAAAAACTAAGCGGAAACGCGTTCTGCTAAATTGGCAGTCTGGGAACCGGCCTTGATCATAACTGGGTAATGAGATTGTTTGGAAAATTTTGGGATCTGAGAGAACCTTGGCCCGCGCGTACAACTTAAATTATATAGGCGGCATAAGCGACGGGCAAGTGGAATCGGACCTAGGCTATGTGGTACAGTGCGAGAAATCTGAAAAGGGCACTGGTCGTAGGCATAGTCCGGAGCCTTAGACTAGTCAGGGTCAGAAAGGCTAAAATGCTCACTTGGTTGCCATCTTTTGGATGGTGGTGGAGACACTGATATGTCAGGACTCACCGTTAATGTGCCCTGAGTGCACGGGGTGTTTGGCCGTGCGAGCCTACACCTGTGGCGTAGTATATTGCGCTTTATTGTTTTATTGGGCTAATGTTGTGCAGGGAAAGAGCATCGCCGTACCGAGTAAGGGGCAGGGTCGTTATAATTTGGTCGGCTTTTAGCTGACCGTTGCTTTGTTTGCCACCGTGCGGTGGTATGTGCTTGCAGGTGCTGCGGAGCTGAGTGCCAAATAGCGGGCTGGAGACCATGTTACCGTGCTGGCCCTAGAAGGCCATAGAATAGTTGTTTTTACGTTTATCATGTGTGGCCGGCCTGCGAGCCGATTTATGTAAGACATGTTTTATTAGGTGAACATTTGTAAGGCCATAAAGCCATGTACCGTTTCAGTGTATTTGGGTTCATTCCTGTGGTTGTGGTCATGGACATTCATTTATATATTGGATTTAAGATTTTGGTTCTTTCAACTTTAAAAGTTTCCGCTAGAATGCTCTGTGTAGGACGAGTAGTCTTAATTGGATGGTTTGAATATTCATTTGGTAATCCTTCCGACTGTCTGTGGTATATGGCATCGGGTTCCAGCTAGACCTTCTATTATATGTCATGTGACAGATGGGGGTGTTACACGATACTACTGGGGAGTCTGTATGTCCAGCAAGAGGAATAATACATGCACCAAAAATGCAAAAGGGAGTGCCTGAAGCTATGCCAAGTTCAACATACCCAACTCAAATTTGAGGGTGTTGAACTTTGCTTCATCTAATGGCTAAGTGAAGATATCAGCCACTTGCTTGCACGTGGGGACAAACTCAAGACTTATGTCTTCCTTCTCCACATGCTCCCTAATAAAATGATATCTTATTTCTATATGCTTAGTCCTACTATGTGAGACAAGATTCCTAGCAATAGAAATAACATTTGTAGAATCACAGTAGAGAGGAGTTCTACTTACCTGAAGGTTGAAATCCTGAAGCTGATGTTAGATCCACAGCAGCTGAGCACAGCAGCTGCCTACTGATATATATTCTGACTCAGCAGTGGATATAGCCACACTAGTTTGCTTCTTGCTGCTCCAAGAAACTTGCCTTCTTCCTAAGAACTGACAGGTTCTAGTAGTGCTTTTCTTGTCTTCTTTGCAACCTGTAAAATCTTCATCTGAAAATCTTGTTAGATCAAAATCAATATTTCTAGGGTACCATAGGCCAAGATCTGGTGTCCCTTAAGAAACCTCAAGATTCTCTTTGCAGTAGAGTAATGAGATTCTTTAGGGCAGGCTTGATACCTAGCACAGACATATGTGACAAACATGATGTAAGGCCTACTAGCAGTCAGGTATAGAAGGGAGCCAATTATGTCTCTATATAAAGACTCATCAACAAGTTTCCCTGCCTCATCATTGCCTATAGGAATACTTGATCCCATGGGAGTTCTCATGGTGGATGCATTCTCCATACCATACTTTCTGATTAGCTACCTGGTGAACTTGGACTGGGATATGGACAATCCATCATCAGTCTGTCTTACTTGGAGTCCCAAGAAGAGTTTGAGCTCACCCATGCTGCTCATTTCAAACTTCCCTTGCATAATTTTAGCAAACTTCCTGCAAAGGTTGTCATCAGTAGATCCAAAGATAATGGCATCGACATATATCTACACTAGGATAAGCTTGGCCTTTATTACCTTAGGAATAGGTTCTTGTCTATCTTCCCCCTTGAGAATTTGTTCTCAAAGAGGATGCTGAACAAGGTTTCATACCAAGCTCTAGGACGTTGGTTTAGCCTATATAGAGCTTTCCTAAGCTTATAAACAAAATTAGGAGTGTTAAGATCTACAAAACCTGGTGGTTGATACCACATATACTTCCTCTTTTAGGTCCCCATTCATGAATGTTGATTTGACATCCATCTAGTAGACTCTGAATCCCTGATAGGCAACAAATGCAAGGAAATTCCATATGGCTTCCAATCTGTCTACGGGGGCAAAGGTCTGGTCAAAGTCTATGCCCTCTTCTTACCTGTAGCCTTTAGCCACCAGTCTAGCTTTATTCTAGACAATAATGTCATATTGATCTAACTTGTTCCTGTAGATACACTTAGTCCCTATGACATTTTGTCCTCGTGGTCTGGGGACCAACTTCTAGACCTTACATCTCTTAAATTGGTCAAGTTCTTCTTGCATTTCTTCAATCCAGAACTGGTCCTTGATTGCATCTTCAAACTTCTTTGTCTCTTCTTGAGATAGGAAGCATGAGTAAAGAGCTATATTCATGCTCCTGCTTCTGGTCTGAACTCCATAATTTGTATCACCAATGATTTGGTGTAATGGATGGTCGTTTAGATGCCTAGTAGCTGGAGGCAATATAGCCGCTGCTTGCTGATCTTCAGGGTTTTCAGCTAGCTGTTCTTCATTTTCTTCAGGTATGTTTTCACCTTCTCTTGGAATAGGCAGTCCATCATCATTTTCTTGGACTGTGGGGGTAGCTTCCTTGATGGTCAGCTTATCCATCATCTGCTCTATACCTGCAATACTATAAGAGGAGGAGCTTGGCAGCTTACAGTTAACCATGTTGGATTCTTAAAAAACAATATGCATTGACTCTTCTACAACTTGGGTAGTTAAGTTGTAGATTCTATATGCCTTAATATGAGTGATGCACCCAAAAAGGATCCCTACATGAGACTTGGCAGCAAACTTATTTAAATGTACTTTTCCATGGTTGAGCACATAGCACATGCAACCAAAGATCCTAAAATAGCTTAGGTTTGGTTTTCTGCCCTTCAAGATAGCATAGGGAGTCTTCTTGTAGCTCTTGGTGATAGAAGCCCTATTAAGGACATAGCATATAGTGCTAACTGCCTCAGCCCAGAAGTATTCTAGGAGGGATGAGTCACTTAATAAGGTTCTACAAGCCTCTATGAGAGTCTTATTTTTACTCTCAGCAATTCCATTTTGCTGGGGTATTCTAGGATAGGAAACTTTTGATGAAACCCTAGCTCTTCATAGAACCTTGTCATGCACTCAGACTGATACTCAATGTCATGGTCACTTCTAATTTTGACCACAGTACTGTTGAATTCATTCTGAATTTGCTTGACAAATATCTGAAAGACATCAGGGGTTTCAGATTTCTTCCTTATAATGAACACCCAGGAAAATCTAGAAAAAGTCATCAACAACCACAAGGGTGTAGACTTTCCTACCTAGACTTTGAAATGACATAGGACCAAACAGATCCATATGCAAGAGGTATAAGCACCTCACTGAGTCTTCGGTGCCAATGCTATTGAAGGAGTTCTTAGTCTGTTTGTACTTTTGGCATGTAGAGCAGATACCCTCCTTAGTGCATATAGACTTAGGCCCATTCCTAACAAGCTCATTGCTAAACAGCTTGCATGTGGTCCTATAATTTAGATGGGCTAGCCTCTTATGCCACTGGACATTGGAAGAGGCTTTCTCATCTGCAACTAGGCATACATGTGAGTCTTTGCTAAAGCATATGAAATCTAAACAATACACATTTCTAGTCCTAGTGTCTGTTAAGATGACCTCTTGATCACTTAACCTCCTAATTTGGCACTCATCCTTGTGGAAATCTATGTCATAGCCAAGATCAAAGAGTTGGCTAATGCTTATCCGGTTCTATTGCAACTCTTCCGCATAGGCTATTCTAGCGATAGTGACTATTCCATTAGAGATATTACCATAACCTCTAGTCACACCTTTTTCTGACCCACCAAAGATAACCTTTGGTCCATTCTTTACTGGAGCATAATCCTTTAGCATGCTCCTTGTTCCATTCATGTGTCTGGAACATCCACTGTCCAAGTACCATATAGGGGTATTGGCACTTGGACTAACCTACAAAACACAAATCAGTTAAACGTATGACCCCAATTTTTTCCGGGTCCTTGGTGCATGTTAAGCTGAAAATAATTCTGCATGTATACAACCTTTCTGACATGCAAGCTGACATTTGCTCTATGCACACTCTGATAGTGCCAGCAATCAACAACAAAGTGGTCTACCTTGCCACAACACCAACACTCATGGATGTTGTACCTTCTTTTTGGAGCAGGTCTAGTGGCTATGTTAACAGCAGCTCTGGGTCTAGAAGAGGCAGCATCAGTCCTATTCTTTGGTTTCCCAGCCCTAGTATGACAAGTGGTGGGTCTGACAGTAGAAGTGTTTGGGATATCTTTAGCACTTCTAGCAACAGCTTTCTTTTCAGAAAACATGCTCTTGATGGCCTCAGAGTTGCCCAGGTCTGCTCTACTGACAGCCTTGCCCTTTGTCTTAGAGTGGGCTGGAGGAATTGGAGAACAGTCAGCAGCTTTACCCTTGACTAAAGGGGCTGTTACACCGAACACAAATGGTCTGGGATGGGCCATTTGTATTTTCTCATAGGCACTTGCACCTTTGATGCAACTACCACCATACTGTGGAACATCTTTGTTCACATAAGATGGTCTAGTATGATTCCAGTGACCATAAATACTCTCATGGTCATGGCTATTAGAAGGAAATTGCACTCTATTAAATTTCACAGGAGTTTTAAAGGCTAGTGGATCCACTTGAGCTTTGCACTTTCCCCTGTGATTAGTAGCTCATGTCCTTTCCTTGAATCCCAACCCTTTCTTTCTCTTTTGGGAGGAGAATGAATCTATCAAGGGCAACACTTTGTTAGGCTTGAAGAAGCAAGGCACTAGTTCCCTCTCCTTTTGGAGCTTTACTTCAAGATTCCTGATAAGGTTATTCTTGAAGGTTATGGTGCTCATCTGAAGGATTGTTACATTCTTCATTTTGCTAACTTCTTGAGTCTTCATATCCAGCAATTTTGCTGATTCTAAAGCAGCAAGCTTTAAAGAGACAATTTCACGAGCTTGTTGTTTGGTCAGGAGCTTGCTTTTCTTTATAGCCTGTGGAAGTGCATCATAATTATCAATCGATTGATTAATATCTCCCTCAGATTCTGAGCCATCATCATCACTTGATGTAGAAGCACAATAATCTGAACAAGCAAAGCTAGTAATAGAAATTACCTTGCTTGGACCAGGTTGATCCTCGCTGAGTTCTTCATCTAACCTAGCCATCAGCCTAAGGCAGTAGCAGTATTCTTCAGAATCCACCTCTAAATCACCATTAGATTGTGATAGAGGGGCCTAATCATCAATCCTGATAGCAGGATGAACCTTTTCAGCTTCTTCTCCTAAAGTAGCCATCCTTTTGATGCAGTCTGGTTCAACAGCTCCTTCTTCAGTAGAGTACATCCCAATGTAGGCTTCTTCTTCTTCTGACTCTAATGTGGAGGAGTCAATCCAGCTTCTTTTCTTCTTGGCCAAGAGGGATTTCTCCTTCTTTCCATTTTGCTTGTGGTCCTTTTTCTCACTGTGTTCCTTTCTTTTGACTAGGCAGTCGGCTATCACATGCTCAGGTTTTCTGCAATGATAATAAGTCATGTTAGAGGAAACCCATTTACCAATTTTGGAACTATACTTGTCGTCCTTAGAGGATTTTCTCCAGCCCTTGTAGTAGTCATCCTTGGGATGTGAGAAGGAGGAAGGCCTGCCTCTCCAGTGCTTCTACTTCAAGAACTTCTGGAATTGCCTGGTGAACGCAATAAATTCTTCATCAGACCATTCATAGTCTGATGTGCTTTCTTCTGATTTTCCAGAATCAGATTCAGCATCACTCCTTGGTGGAGAGGGAGACTTTCTTCTGTCATTGATGGAGCCTTCAGCTTTGAATGCTACAGACTTTTCTCTTGCCTGAGACTTGTTTTGGTTCTCCTCTTCTTTCCTTGCAGCCAGTTGCATTTTATATGACAGCAGCTTCCCAAAAAGGGTGTGAGGAACTATTTCACCCAGGTTTGCCACTTCTCTGATGACATAGATTTTAGTGTCCCACTCTCTAGAGAAAGATCTATGGAACTTGTCATTCAGTTCATAGTGACTGAGTACTCTTCCATAAGTCTTCAGCTCATTCACAATCCTAAAGAACTTTTCATAATAAATGGTTATGTTGTCCCCCTTCGATTACCTGAAAGCCTCATACTCTTGGTTGAGCATGGACTTCCTATCATCTCTAACCTCATTTGTCCCCTCCATGTTGATCACAAGTGTTTCCCACATTTCCTTTACAGTTGAGCAATGGATCACGTTCTGAAGAGTAGAGTCATCAACAACACCAAACAATTATGTTCTTTGCTCTCTTATCTATTGAGGCCAAGGCCAACTCATCCTTGCTCATCTCATCATATGTCTTTGGGGTCTTAACATTAGCATCAAGTACTGACACCTTCATTGGGATGTATGGTCCCTCTTCAACTATAATATACATCCTAGGGTCAGCAGCTTCCATGAACTGCCTTACCCTTGCTTTCTAGATGCTAAAATCTTCCTTCTTACAGATTCGAAGTATCACAGCACCCAGCTCACTATTGGTCATTCCTGAACCCATAAAGACAGACTTCTAGCTAACCTTGGAGATCAACTCAGACTGTTAAGCCTTTAAAGAGCAACCTCCCTCTGATACCAATTTAAAGTCTTGTTTTTAAGTATAGCTAAACAACTAGAGGGGGGTGAATATGTTTCTGCCTCTATTTGATATTTACAATTTGTTTGCATATTTCTATGGTTGGTGATTAGGTTAATTTTTGCTTTCAAGATCAGTTACAGATGACACAATAATTTATAGTGGTTCCCCAATCTTGGTTACATCCACTGTCCCTCTGTGCCTATCTAACAGTGTATTTGATTCAGCTCTCCCTCTAGACTCAACTCCTCAAGAGCTTATAGCACAGATTATGCAGGACCACACAGGTCACACAGACCTATAACTTAGGCACTAATCCAAACCCAGGTCACAAAGACCTTTCACACGGCACAAAGCCAAACATAGGTCACTGAGATCTCAGACTTTATAAAACAGGCTTACAACTCCAGATTCACCAAGAATCTTTACAGAAGAAGAAATAAAAAGAGATATGATTAGACACCAGAGCAAGATCTCTGTGTCTTCTTCTTCCTGGAATGAGCAGATATCAGTCCAAGCTTTTGCTGTTGAAGACAATAGATTAACAGTAGAGTCTTTCTTCAAACAGATTCCTTTTTCTCTGCAGAACTTGTAGATCTGCTTCCTCAGAATAGCTTCTGATCCTGTTGTTGCAGATGGTAATTGCTTCAGCTATCTCTTTCCCCAGCAAGGTTCTCTGTGCAGAACAACTTCTTCAGCCTCGATGAAAATGGCAAGGAAGAAGATGAAGTTCGGCCCCACTTTTCATTTTCAGATTACCTAGACAAGGAATCGATTGATTTGCTCTAGCCGATTTGCTTCTTTTTATTCTCTAAATGCCAATTGAGCAGTGGGTCCCACCATCAGGATTGATGGCTGAGATTGAGCCATTCAGCGCATGATTTCCATTTAATCTTGATTCAACGGCTCTTTGCTGTGTGTGGGCCCCGACACTTAATGTTGAATATATTCTTAGGAAATTGTAGAAGAAGATAATTGCTGGCCGCCAACATTTTTGGCAGCATTTCCACAACATTTGAATTTTGGTTGACTTTTTGACTTTGCTGACGTCAGCATGACTTATCATCTCTAGACTTAGACAAAATTCAATCATTAGAACCAAAGGCGTTGAGTGAGTAAGTGTCACTCAATGCCACAACACTGAGACAAAATTCTGTCTATCTAGGTATTGAGCTCGACGAATGGTGAGCTCCATTCGATGAGCGGCAAGCTCAGCTCGACGAAAGCATAAGTTCAGTTCGACAAACTGTAGACTTAGTTTGACGAAAGGCTAAACTCTGTTCAACGAACTCCATGCTCAGTTCGACGAACGCATAAGTTCAGTTCGACGAACTATAGACTTAGTTCAACGAAAGGCTAAACTCAGTTCGACGAACTCCATGCTCCGTTTGACGGACGCTGAGCTCAATTCGACGAAGCTGAGCTTGACGAAAGCCAAGCAATCCATGCATTTGGACTTAGCCAAATTTTTGCTTCAAGGCATTGAGAGCGTCAAGAGTGTTGAGTGAGCTTGCCACACTCAACGGTATTTGTGTTAACAAATATTCCTACGCCTTGGCATTGAGAGAGTAAGCTCTACTAAACGCTAAATTACTTAACATAATTTTTCTGTTATCTAGCGTTGAGTGAATAAACTACACTCAACGCATGTGGACTTGGTGAAAATTTTGCCCAAATTCTCTGTGGAGTTGACTGGCACAGCAACACTTAGCGTTAAAAGTTGTATGGCATTGAGTGAGTAGACCATACTCAACGCATGTGGACTTAGCCACATTTTCAGCCAATTTCTCTAGGATTAGACTGACTCAGCCTTACTCATAGCCTTTTTGTTATATGGTGTTGAGTGAGTAGACTACACTCAACTCTTTTATACTTAGACAAAAATTTGGCTATCTTTCAGTTAGGCTGAGATAGACTCAATGCTATATGTTATATGGTGTTGAGTGAGTAGACTACACTCAACGCTTTTGTACTTAGCCAAATTTTTGGCTATCTTTCAGTTAGGCTGAGATAGACTCAATGCTATACGTTATATGGCATTGAGTGAGCTGTCCTCACTCAACGCTTGTGGACTTAGGCAAATTTCTACTAGACAATATTGAATACATACCTCTGGCGTTGAGTGAGCTTGCTCCACTCAATGTCTGTGGACTTAGTGGATTTTTGCTATGTCCAGCAACCACTTATTATGTTTGCATTTCCAATCAATGTGATAATTATAACCTGCAATCAAGACCACAAATTCACATCAAATACAGTTGATGTGTGTGACATTGACCTGTTTGACTTCTCACAAATCAGGGACATTGGGAACAATGAACCCAACAGGATGTGTAACACTCCCGATTTTTTGATATTTGGTTTAATTCATTGCCTGGCATGTTTATGACGTCAACGCATTACGTTGAGGCATTTTTGACATTTTACGTTGTTAGAGCATGGTTTTAGCTCTTAGGTTTTCTGTGTGCAGCTGAGTTTAGCCTGTTTGCAAGATTTCCTAGCGAGCCGAGTCTGTTTTGGTGACTCGGTGGAGCATCTTTGGAAATGCTTGTGTTTTGACTTCAGGAGTTGTTTAACCAAGTTTGATTCATCGAATCTTAAATTCGACTGCGTTGTTGGGTTCGTAGCTTCGGTATTTAGCTACGGTGCGATTTTCTTTAAATTTCGGGTAAGTTTGGTTTTCGGGTTGTTTTGACGTTTTATTTAATTAATTAAGATATTCTATTATAATAATCGGGTAAAGAAGTATAAATAGAAACCAATCGCATCAAAACCCAATTCATTGTCTCCCTCGTGAAACCTTCGGCCAGTTGCAAAAGAACAAGAGTGGCAGACATTCTTAAGCCTTCATCCACCAATTTCTGGAGCATTGGTGCTCAGTCTCATCTTTGGAGATTGGATCCGGGTAGATCTCTCCTAGATCTACGTTTCTACGGTAAGATTTTTAGTTTCTTCGATTTTTAGATGTCTAGGTATACGTTTATACAGATGGCCCCGTTTGAGGCCTTGTATGGGAGCCAATGCAGAACTCTCTTATTTTGGGCCGAGGTCGGTGAGAAACCGTTGCTGGGTCCTGAAGCGTTAGAAGAAATGGATATTTCTGTGAAGATTATTCAGGAAAAGCTTCGGATTGCACAGGAACGATATGAGAAGAACGCCAATCGGTGTAGGTCTGATATGTAGTTTGTTGTAGGGGACTTGGTGTTTCTCAAAGTTTCCCCGATGTTTGGAGTTAAAAGGTTTGGTAAGAATCAAAAGTTGGACCCAAGTTATGAGGGACCTTTTAAGGTTGTTGAGCGTATCGGTGTATAAGCTTATAGGCTGAATTTGCCCGCAAATTTCCCTGGTGTGCTCGACGTGTTTCATGTGAGCCAGTTGCGGAAATGTGTGCTCAGCGACCGGTAGATTCTTGATGTTATGCCCCAGTTGGAGCCCAATATTTCCTATGTTGAGATGTCTGTCCGCATTTTGGGTACTCAAGATCAAGTGTTGCGGAGGAAAACCATACCAATTGTTAAAGTTTTGTGGCGAAACCAGGACGTGGAAAGCTGCACTTGGGAGTTGGAGTCAGCGATGAGGGAAGCTCATCCTCATCTGTTCTCCTAGTTTCTTGCGATATGTATTTCCCCTTCTATAATCTTTTATTATATTCTATTTGTGGAATCTTTTGGTGCATAAAGTTTCGGGACGAAACTTCTTTTTAGGGGGAATGACTGTAACGCCCCCGATTTTTCGATATTTGATTTAATTCATTATCTGGCGTGTTTAAGACGTCAGGGCGTTACGTTGACGCATTTTCGGCATTTGCTATTGTTAGAGCGTGTTTTAGCTCTTAGGTTTTCTGTGTGTGTGGCTGGGTTTAGCCTGTTTGCAACATTTTCTAGCGAGCAGGGTCTGTTTTGGTGACTCGGTGAATCGTCTTTGGGAATGCTTGTGTTTTGGCTTCGGGAGGTATTTACCCGAGTTTTGTTCATCGAATCTTAAATTCGACTGCGATGTTGGGTTCGTAGTGTCGGTATTTATCTACGGTGTGATTTTCATTAAATTTAGGGTAAGTTTGTTTTTCGGGTCGTTTTGCCGTTTTATTTAATTAATTAAGATATTCTATTATAATAATCGGATAAAGACGTATAAATAGAAACCCATCGCGTCAAAACCCTATTCTTGTCTACCTCGTGAAACCGTTGACCTGTTGCAAAACAACAAGAGCGGCGGACATTCCCAAGCCTTCGGCCACCGATTTCTGGAGCTTTGGTGTTCAGTTTCGTCTTTGGAGAGTGGATCCGGGTAGATCTCGCCTAGATCTACGTTTCGACAGTAAACTTTTCCAGTTTCTTGCATTTTTAGAGGTCTAGGTATGCAGTTTTTACCTTATTTTCCTCTCAAAAGTTTCAGGTTTTGTTGCTTAAGTGCTCTTGCGGCCGGATCTATGAGGTGGGGCATTGTTTGGCCGGATTTCGGGTGATTTGAGGCAAGTGGTGATCTTTCCCCTTGCTTGTTCTTCTTTTCTCTTTCATTTTTTCCTGATTTCCTCCCGGTACAGAATGTTTGGACTAGAGTGGGATTTTCCTCCATGTCAAGATGATTTCCTATAGATCTTGGGGCAAGTGGTGTTTGTTCTCATCCTTTCCAAGTTTGCCTCTTTGTGTTTCTTTCAATTTTACTACCTTTTCTTCTTAGATCTGAGGAGTGTTGTGGGTTTTGGCCAAGGATAGCATGCTGCTTGTGTAGAAATTCCTGTTAGGTCAAGTACGCTTTGTCAAATTATGCAGTTAGCCTTAGTAAATTAATATCTTATGACTGTTACCCTGGACAAACACGTTTGAAATAAGTCTGTTAGTATGTCGGAATTCATCTTCATGGACTTTAGTCTAAGCTAGATTCATCTGTCGGTTAGTCCAAGAAAACAAGGAAAATTTCTGATTTTGGCCGATTAGATTTATTCCGTAATAGTTAGTATATGACTGTTGGGGATGATAACCCTCGGGCAGGTTTCTGCCTAGAAGCTTTGAGTGGAGCTGAGTGTATATAGCCTTAAGCGTTGAGGGAAATCTTAGGTAGAAGTTTAGTTTTTAGACTAAGTATAAAACCGTTGAGTGTGTTGAATGCACTCAACGTCTTGCTGAGTAGTCTGAGAAGCTAAGTTAAAAAGCGTTGAGTTAGTGGTACTCACTCAACGCGGCATTGAGTGTGCTTAGCACACTCAACGCCATTCTGTAAAATTCTAGAAGCTAAGTGTAAGAGCGTTGAGTGCATTGGGTGCACTCAACACGACGTTGAGTGTGCTGCTTACACTCAACGCATCAGTATTTGACTCTATGTCAGAAGGCATTGAGTGAGCTACATACACTCAACTCGGCGTTTAGTGTGTTGTATACACTTGACGCCATCAAGAAATTTTGGAGTCCAATTGTAAAAGCATTCACAGCGTTGAGTGAGCTTAACTCCCTCAACGTCCTCATTTTATTTCGGCAAGTTAGGTAAAAGCGTCGACAGCGTTGAGTGAGCTAAACTCACTCAACGTCGTCGCGCGGCGTTTAGTGTGTTATGGCGTCGAGTGCGTCGACTGCACGCGACACTGCATCGAGTGTAATCGACGCTTTTTCCTTAGTTTTGTGTGCTTTCACCGATTGAACGTGTATCACTAAGGCTTAGTCTTGCCAAGCTAGACTCATAGGTTTTCTATTGAATTTGTTGAGTTTTGGTTTATGGGTATTTGTATATATGGGGTTGGTTTTTTGGCTTAGTTTCGTGAATCATTACACCCGGGTATGTTTGGGTCTCGTTTTTTGGGCTGTTGGGTTGTGTTGGATCAGATGGCCACCACCGTAGTCCCATTTTTGAGATGTTTGGGTCTGTTAGTTCGGGTCTGACCAGTTTGGTCCCGACTCAGATCCGGTTGCGTTACAGTGTTAATGATTCATGTGTTTATTGAGTCTTTGCCCTGTTTTCATTTCCTAAACCTTATACTATTTCTGTCTTTCCTTGCAGATTGTTTTCGGAGTATAAATCCGTTCGCAGTTGGTTCAAATTTCTTTACCTTTTAACTTTATAAGTTAACTCTTCGTTCTAAATCTCTAGTTAGTTTGCTGTGTTTTCATTTGACAGCTACTCAGGTTTGGGAATAGTAATCTTGCAACTCCTTATTTACTGACAGTTTTGTTTGCCACTTGTATTTATCTTACTGAGGTGTTCTATCTTTGAATGCCTCAGGTTCTGAGCAGTAGCCGGTTGAGCGGCTAGGTTTGGAGTTTGCTAGTGGACTGCAGTTTTCCTGGGTTTTCCTCTACCTTGAGAGGTTGTCCTTGGTTGTTTTCTTGTTAGTACAGACACTCATATGACTAGTGGGTTCATGTTAGTTTGTTGACGCCCACTGGTGGTTTTCTTTAGAATTGTTGAATACTTTGTTAAGCTGCTATTTTGCCTCTTGTGGTTATTTTTACTTGATCTCTGGGAATGTTTTATGCTAGGTTGCATGTTGGGTATTTTCACTTATAAAAGCATTACTACTTGTACTTCATACATCTCATATTTCTAAAAACAAAATACTATCTTCTAGCTAACGTAAAGACAATTTTTATACTTATAATAAATCAAGAGTCTTGCATGCCTTGAATTGTACTTTTGGGATGTTTATACTCATGTAGGGTGTCAATCAACATAACTAAAGTATTTTCCACAACATATAACTATACTTTTACTCGTGGACTAGTTGATCCACTGTGCCGAGGGATACGACCATTCAATTTAAACTTGTTTTTACTTAATAACTTATGGATTTCATATAAACTGTAGAGTTTGGGGTTTTGCCTGAGCGCCTGCAGTTATCCCCTGCATGGCGTGGCATCACGACGCCTATTTTCTCTTACTCTGATATAACTTAAATGATGAGAAAATGCTGGTTGTGACAGTTGGTATCAGAGGGAGGTTGCTTTGATAATTGGTCGAGCCACCTTCTTTTGTTAGTGTTAGTTGTCTAGTGTCATTTCGTAGACACACCGATGTGTCATCATTACGTGTTGGCCGAAGCATGAACACTACACTCATTACATGATAAGAAGTATACGAGGCATATTATGTAATATGGGATGTATAATATTTATTTGTATATGGATCGACCATATGTGGCAACATGTGACGGTTATGTAGTATAGGATGCATAACGATCATCACATGGGTGCCCATTAGCACGTTTTACTTTTTCGTTACATGTGATATTATGTAGTATGAGATGCATAATATTTCATGTGTAGGCTGCTCATAACATGCATTAAGGCCTTTTTAGAATGCATAACATAGCATTTGCACATGTTTCAGCTAAAGATTTATATGATGACATATGTACACACATTATTTTGAGTCAAAGTAATGCAAATTCATGCATTCAAGGATTTTGCATAAGAATTAATAGGATGATAGTATATCATCCTAGGTTTGAGCATGTCATCATTTATAAAATTTCCAGAGCAAGTTAGCAGTAAGAGCAAGTATTTATGTATATTTGGTCTGTACTAGGTTGTTTGGTACTAGCGGTTAAACTAGGTTTTGACTAGTTCCTTGTTGAAATTATTAGCATGTCGAGACGTCCTACGACGAGGTCGACTCTCCAGTTAGAGGGCGAGTCATCTGGTGCTCAGAATGAGGCCGTGATTGAAGGATTGTGACAGAGCAACGAAGCTTTGTCTAGGCAAATGTTGGAGATGCAGTCGCAGATCCATACCTTGTTGACTATCGTTACAGGAGAGTCTCTTAGAGTTGAGGACTCGTCGTGGGTTAAGGTGTTCCAATTCCTCCTACTCCTCTGGTGCCCCCAGCTATGCTGCCACTAGAGATGAACTTCATTTCGCACTTCCAGCAATTAGGACCCCTAACTATGATGGTAGGGCAGACTTCATGGCTTTGGATGACTGTATTATAGCCATCGAGGAGATGTTCTCTTACACCGGAGTTTCAGCGGACCAGAGAGTTATGGTCACTGCCTACTGACTCAAAGGTTTGGCAAAGAGTTGGTGGCTAAGGGAGAAGGAAAACTTGAAGGATGTATGTTCTTGGGAAGTCTTCAAGGAGCTTTTGCTGAAGAAGTTTCTACTATCGGTTGAGTGAGACCGTTTGTTAAATGATTTCCTGCACTTAAAGCAGAAGGAGCTCACGGTGAGTGAGTATGAGGTGGAGTTTAGCAAGCTGAGCCGATTCAACCTGGATTTAGTAGTTTCTGAAGACAACAGAGTCAAGCCTTTTTGGGTGGTCTGAAGAGTGGCATCCAGCAGTTGGCAAGTGCTTATAGATCTGAGAGTTATGTTGAAGCAGTCGAAGCAGCTCTTAAGGTTGAGGCAATTGACAATACCAAGAATCGAGGGCAACAAATGAGAAGGGATAAGAGGAAGACTGGTGAGAGTAAGAGTTCCCAGGAATTCGGTGCTGCTTCAAGGAAGAGGAGCAAAGAAATATGTAGTTTCTGTGGCCACTAGGCCACCCGTTCGAGAAATGTTTCAAGAGGTTAGGAGCTCAGAAACAGGAGCAGGTCCATGAGATCTAGGGTGCTCCAAAAGGAGATTTGGTTTGTACCTCATGGAAACGGAAGGGGCATGATGCTGCCCACTGTTGGGATGTAACGCCCCAAAACTCAAAAGAGCGATGGGAGGCATTTTGAGCCAAGTTTGGAATTTGGCAGGGGCCACACGGCCTGGGACACGGGCGTGTACCAGGGCGTGTCGTGTTTGGGTCGACGATTTGGCCGAGAGGTCGACGAATTTTGGAGTCGACGGTCGTCGAGCAGCGAACACAGCCTGAGACACGGGCGTGTCCCAGGGCGTGTCGAGCTCGTGTCGACGATCTGCCTGGGAAGTCGACGATTTTTGCTCGACGAAGTGTCGAGACAGGGAACAGGGCCTAGGACACGGGCGTGTCCAAGGCCGTGTCGGGTGGTCGACGAACTGTACTCGACGAAGTGTCGAGACAGTGAACACGGCTGGAACCCAGGCTTGTTCAGGTATGACACGGGCGTGTCAAATAGGACACAGACGTGTCCAAGACCCGTGTGTGTCTCGGGTTGGTGTTGGTCCTGTGTCGATGGAGGAACACGCCCGGGAACATGGGTGTGTACTGGATGACACGGGTGTGTCAGTTGTAACACGGGCATGTTGGGTGCCCGTATGAATTTCGGGACGCATCGGTTTCGATGGCGAATGGGGGACACGGCCCTGGACACGGGCGTGTCACAGGCCGGGTTCAGCCCAGATTTTGCATTTCAGCTCCGGATCGTGGCCTTTCGTTTCCTTATTTTGGGATCCGACAGCTGGGGGTTGTTCCTACTGGGATATACCCGGGAATAGGGTTTCAAATCCCTCACTTCTTTTACTTAGTCTCTTTCTAAAAGTCTAGAGAGAGGGGAGAGCAAAGATGAAGAAAGGAGGATAGATCCGGTTACCGGAAGAGTTTCGGAGCTCCAAATTGCAAGCCGACTTGGGATCTATGGAGGCAAGGAGATTGCGGTGCTTTCCATCTGCATACATTTCCATGGCGCCAAGGAAATACACTAGGGTAATGATTCTCTACTTGAGCGTGTGAAGCTCTGTTTTCCTTTACATAGGAAGCCCGCTCTCGTGAGCTTGCGGTGAGTTTGAGGTGTTCCTTCGGGTAGACATGAATAGTCACCATTGTGTACATGTAGAGTCCGTAATCGAGAACGGATATAGGCATGATGTGTGAAGCCTACCCAGACAAGTTGGTCTGGATCGGTGATGTTGCATTGCATAAGTGGCCGGAAAAGACTCCGTGCGGATGTTTGTTTTTCGTGTTTTCTACGCGGTAGATTGCAATAGGGAGCCTTGGGGATTAATTCCAAGGTGCACCTGGAAAACTGGGCAGATGCGTGATTCTGCCAGCATGGTGGCCTGGGAGCCAACTTGCACATAACTGGGTTATATAAAGTGTGTATCGGATTGGGACTCAGGAAAATTTGACCCGCGCATATGGCTTAAATTGTCGTTGCGATGCGAGCAACGGGTTAGGCGGAACCGTACCCGCTCTATGTCATTTATTTGGAGCTGTTGGTATAGATGGAGGTTCTTAGGCGGTCTATCGCTTAAAATGACGTGACGAATGCCGAAAAGACAAAATGCTCGTAAGATTGGTCGTCCTAGTGGCGGTGGTGAGACCGAGACGTCTATGGATTGAACTGACGTGTCGTTGACCGGTTCACCGAGAATGTGCCCTGAGAACACGGGGTGTGAGTCCGTTTGTGCCCATGCCTGTGATGAAGTGTTTATTCACTATACTGCTTGGTTATGCTAACAAAGTGCAGGGAAAGAGCATCGCTGCCCCGATTTTGGGGGCGGGAACATTATAATTTAGTCAGCATAGCTGACCGTTGATTTTGTTTGCCACCTTGCTGTGGATTGTTGCTTGCAGGTGCTGCGGAGCCGAGCGGTAAATAGCAGGCCAAAGCCCAAGTTGAGAAGCCGACCCTCGAAGGTCTATTTTGAGTGTTTACTTGTTTATTCATGTATGACCGGCCTGCGTGCCGTGGTATGGAAGACACATTTTACTTGAGAAAACAGTTTTTAAGGCCTTAAGGCCATTGTACTGGTGTATTGTACTTCATTCCTGTTGGTTTGGGTAGTGGACATTCAAGCTTGTGTTGGGTTCTTTTTATTGCAAATTTAAATTGCTTTCGCTAGAATGACTCTGTGTAGGACGTTGGATATTAGTTGGATGGTTTCCATTGAGTAACCACCCGGTCTGTCTGTGGTATATGATGTCGGGCCCCGGCTGGACATACTGCTATATGTTATACGACGGATAGGGGGTGTGTTACAATTTGGTATCAGACTCCTAGTTTCGGTCGGGCTTAAAATGAATTCGTGGATGAATTTTTTTAATGGGTGGTGAGCTCATGTGTGTGCGTCATCGTTATAACATCAAAAGAACCCACGAATGTCCACTTAGGAATGAAAATACACGTGTTTGAGGAACCTGCGTGTTCCTATAATTGCTTTTTGTAATTTTGAATGGTCTCTTAACAGTGTTTTGTACAATTATAGGTGACCAGAAGCGGTGCTGGGACGTCAGAACGCCGAGTTTCTGAGGCTAGTAGTGCACCAAACGATGCTCCTGCAACACCTCCATCGGCTGAAACCATAAGATTGGTTGCCGAAGCAGTGTTTGCCATGATCAATGCACAGCCTGCAAGACAAATGCAGCAGCCCACTCCTACGATGGTGCGGGTACCGCTACAAAGGGATGAACCGAGAAGAGTGGAGCAGGTAGTAGTGGAGCCTTTGGTGCCGAGGCGGGCAACTGAAAGGAAGCTCAAGCACATTATGAGCTTTAATCCTCCTGTGTTCTTGGGGTTGGGAACCCCATCGCAAGCTGAAGATTGGCTCTCCCGAGTGAAGAGAGTCCTGACAGCTACTGAAACGGAGGAGTGGAAGATGACCATTATAGCTACGTTCCTTCTAGACGGTGGTGCTAGATTGTGGTGGGAAGCCTTGGATCTACATCACTTAAGGGGTAGGCAAATTACGGACGTCTCAATGGAGGAGTTCTCGAGACTATTCTTGGCAAGGTACCTCCCTTTGTCGCAGAGGATAGCTTTGGAGAATGAGTTCCAAAGGTTGGTGCAAGGAGAGAGTAGCGTGGATGTAAGACCCCCCCCCCCCCCCCCCCCCGTTTTTTTTAAAACACCGGGGTCTTAGGCCCAGAACCGCCGCTTTGCGGTGACACCTTCGCACCCGGGAAGGTCATCACTACATAATGCCGATTCTGCCTGCCAAATCGATCACGACTGTAACAAAATAATAAAGCAAGTCCACAACAATCACATATATAGTAAATAAACTTCACGAAGGGAGTGTCCACAGATATATAAAATAATAAAATCATTGGCTCATGCCCAGTACATCATGTCCTCACTACATTTCTCTCATCGCGGAAGCAAACTAATATAACAACTAGCATTCATGACTCACAGTCCCTATCGTCTGAACTCCGGAACTAGACTGCCCGATCTCCAAGCGTGCCGACCTCCGAGGCTGCTCCTCCATGCTGGGCTCCACGATCCCCTAAAATGATGTGGTTCGAAAACCGTTAGTCTAAAAGACTAAGTCCTATCATCCCCCGCCCCTTCCCCATGGCTCTTAGGCACTGAGCGGGAAGAAGGAAAGTAGTGGCCACGAAGGTGGAGAATAACAAAAACAGATGGCAGTGGACCTATACTAGCAATTCTATAATAGATATTGACAATAAGATGAAATATGAAAAGTAACCTTCACTTATGTGGGAACACATAAGCCAAGGGATCTTCTGCAAAGCTCCCATCGTATAAAAAGTCTCATACAAATTTGTATGTTGGGGTGTTGGTTATCAAACAACAGTAAATATATATCAAAATTGACCTTAATTTATAAACTTGTCCACACAAGCTTATAGACCAAGGGGTCATTTTGCAAGTCCTAATGTATAAGCGTCCCATTCCACTTATACCTTAGGTGTCAGGGGTTAAATAAATCGATTATGCTATGACATGAAAGTGGGTATGATGGAACATGCAAGTGCAACACACACCCGACTCTGGGCACACAGACCTTTAGTTCCCCCTTTCTGGAGCCGTAACCTCCTAGGATACATCCGTAGTGGCAGATGGAAGCGGTGGGTTTGGCCTCGCCCACCTCTAAACCAGTAAAGCACTACCGGTCAGACCTATCGTACGCCTCAATGCTTGGTGCACGAAGCAGACTACTGCGTACTCTTGACGGCTGGCGCACCGGACTTCTGTTGGCGAAGTGCTAACCACACTTGCCGAGTCAGCGTATTGGCGTCAGTGCATCGACCCTCCAATACCGAAGACCCACCACCTTAATTTTCTTTCCTTTTATGCACATGCAAATTTATCGTATTCAAAACCGACCCGAAGCTCACCGGACCATAATGTTCGTCTCAAACAATCGAGCCGAAACTCGCCGGGCCATCCTGCCCTCACAAATATCAACCGAGTCAAACCAACTCCCCGAGACACCGGAGTGTGTGAAAGTGAACCCCTAATTATTCTAGTTGCTCTTTAAGATTTATCACTCCTACCGTTTATGTTAGCCTAGGACTGCCCAAGGTATACCCCATGAAGGGCTCTCGAAGGCACTAGGAACTACGATGGGATTACGCCCAAAGCTCCCTTTTCGCAAGGAACTTACTATTATTGGTTGCTACCCGATTTTCCGACCCTTAATTAATTTTACTGAACCTAGCCCTAGTATATTAAACACTTCCTCCCTACGGGGAAGACGATCTTTCGTCGATCCCGGGCACCGCCTAACTCTAATCAATCCATCCCTCTACTCATCCTACTACCAATAATGAACTTATTTTTAACCTCCCAAACCAGCATACCACTAATCTCAAGACATGCGTCAATTATACTCAAACATAATTTCTGCAGTTCTTATTATATGCAGACCACTTAAGATATATGACTCGTAAAATGGGAGATACACCAAATAATCATCCAGTACCCATATGATAATTATTAGAGGGCTGTAATGACATTTTTAGCATAAATCCAGAAATTCATAATTTTCCTAATTTGTCTGATAATTTATTTATTTATTCTAGTAGCCAAAAAGCTCAAGTTTGAACATGAAGTACCGATTTCAGACAAGATAATATTCCACTAAATTTATGATAATTACAAAATGAATAATCAACTCTAAAGTCTAATCCTTCCAATTTTTTAGTAAGGTTTTAGCTCTTAATTTTATTTTCAAATATATCCCATAATAAATCATTTTAAGAGGTATGTACAGCAATAATACTTCCAAAAATTCAGATAAAATCCAAGTATGATTATAAGGACATACAAATTCTTTAGATCAACTTTCATAATTTAACATTGAATAATAAAGTCTATACTTGATTTTCTCATAAAATTCCAAGTTAATGTGTTAATGAACAAAGTATACCAATTATTCATCTAAAAATTCCAAATAACTTCCCACTAGAGCATAATGAACTAGGAACACTACCTATCAAGTTTCATAATTTTACATCAATTATTGAGCTCTGTAAGAATTATTTAGCATGTTCCCAAAGTTATGAACTTGTGAAGTAGATACCCTAAATATGTATTCAAAAATTCTATTAAAATTCATCGACGATCAATATAGTCTAAAACTACCTCTGCCAAATTTGCATGACCTTTCAATGGGCAGTGGGATCATAATAGTCAAATTATTAATTAGGGCAATCTCATGGGTTACAAATGAAGTGTTAAAAATATTGATCCAAAATTCCCAAATAAATTACCAGAGGCTCAAAATATCCTTATTCACACACTATCCAAATTTCATTATATTTCAAGGAGTTTTGCTAACCTAATTTAGCACTATAAGTTTTATGCCCTAAGCTAGGGTTAGAGTTTTGTGAGCCCTACCCTTTTCAAAATCCCTTATGATTTTTACCATTGGGTTTTATCTACCCTAGGACCCTCCATACAAAATTTCAAGTTCATATAAGGTGTTTAGGACTCATTCCCTACACAAGGCACAAAGGTCCTTCCTTAGGGTTTGGCCTAGGATCTTAGGGCAAATCAATTCCACTCTACCCCACATTCCATGGGGAGGTGATAAATGTCATACAAAGTCAGTGGCCCAAATTTCAGCCCCTGTTGAGGTGATTTGGTCACTCAAAATCAAAAGTGCACTTTTTGACCAAAATACCCTCATTAAGGTAAAGTTAGGGTTGGGTCAAAACCTATTCAAAACACATCCAACTTAGGTACAACTCTATACAAATACATAACATGAGGCTAGGGACCACTCACCAAAATTTGGGAGGGTTTGGAGGTTATTAGGCCACCTAATTAAATTATCCTAGTGAAAATATTAATTTCCATAACTATAGAGAAAGTGTCCCCAAAAATTCCCATTTTTGGGCAACACCTAGATATGGTTCAGGGGGACTCCCAGCCAAAATTTCAAATCATTTGAGCCAAAGATGAAGTGGGGGCGCTCAATTTAATTTTTGCCTAGCCCTAGGTGTAGGTCCCACCAAAATGGGTGCCCTGGTCAAACCAAGAAACCAAATTGGTTCAAATCAATTTTTTATTAAAGTAGACTCCCTGGGATACACTTTTCATGTTGATGACTTTTTATGAAACTTCCCTATGTATTTTTAATAATTAGAAACATTAAATTTAAAAAGGTGTGACAGAATCATTAAAATGTATATTATAAACTATAGTTTAATTTAATCATTTGCACGAATCTTGGCGCATAGATGAACGGGATCCCTTCATCTCCTTCCTCCAGCTGACGGCTCCGATTGATCCCGCCTGGAGCATCTTCCAAACGCCACCACTGGCGATCCGGCCACCGCCACCACCACCTCCGTTGAGGTTGTGGCCGTCGCCAGGCAGCGGCACAGCCGCCGGAGAGCCATTTTCCGGCGATCCCGAGAATGGATTTCCATGGAAAACTATGAAAATTCGAATTTGATTCGGGCTCAATTGAGCCCGAACCTTGAACCTAGTGATTGCTAAGAACTATCAATGAGAGGAGTGGAGGAGGAACCTTGGTGGGCGGTTGTAGCCTTGCTGATCGCCGGGAAACTATTTTGTTGGTGGTGGTGGTCGGATTTCTGCAACTGCACTGTGGAATTGCTTGGCTCCTTCGGGTAAGTGGTGGAAATGACAGCTTGGAGTCCAGTGAAGGTTTTAAGAAGGAGAATTGGGGTAGTTAGGTAGCTGTAGGCTGCTTACCATTATTTGCTCTTGGTCAAGCTTGGCGGCCATGGTAGGTAGGGGGAAAAACTTGGCTCAAACCAGTCAATGGGTAGCTGGTTGGATTGGGGATGCATTCCTGGTCTTAATGCAATGAATGGGAGGTTGGGGAAGGGGAAGGAGAAGCCCAAAGTCTTCCTCCATTATCTCTTTCACTTTCTCTCTCTTCCTTTAGGTGGATTTTTCTCTCTCCTTCATACTAAGTTGAAAATTGGCTCCTACCTAACCCAATGGCAGCGCACATGTTTATTTCATCCACCAAAACATGGTTAGCCCAAGTGAGTTGGGCTTGAGCTTGAGTTAGCCCATTTGGGCTAGCTTGACCCAAACATAGGCTAGGGTTGACCTAGGTCAATTTGGTCTTTGAAGTTGGCCCTAATGGGTCCTTGGTGACCCATTAGCCTCCCCTAAGGCCTAGGTAGGGTTGTCTTAGCCCTTTGGAGGTCACTTGACCGTTAGGCAGGGCACTTGACCACTTTAGGGCTGGAGTTGACTTTCATCAACTTAGCCTTTTTGGTTGGCCCCTATGGGTCCTTGGTGACCCATTGGCCTCTTACTAGGGTTATGAAGGTATATGTGGGGTCCAGTTGGCTAAGGGAACTTTAATTGGCCCTTGTGCAGGTTAGTTTGACCCATTTAGGGTAGGTTGACCCATTTAGGGTTAGAGTTGACTTTGGTCAACTAAGTCTTTTTGATTGCTCCCAATGAGTCCTTGATAACTCATTGGCCTCTCACTAGGGTTAGGAGGGCTTGGGTGGGGTCCACATGGCTAAGGTAACTTCAATTGGCCCTTGTGTAGGTCAGTTTGACCCAATGTAGGTTAGGTTGACCCATTTAGGGTTAGAGTTGACTTTGGTCAACTTAACCCTTTGGGCTGCCCTCCTTGGGTCCTTAGTGACCCATTGATCCATTTTTAGGTCTAAAAAGTCCTTGGTAGGGTTACTTGGGCTTTACCATGGCACACTGCCCTTAGCTAGGGCACCTTGCCCAATTTAGGCTTATGGTGGTTCTAGGTCAACTTGGGCACCCTGGGTTGACTTTAATGAGCCCTTAGGGCTCTACTGGACCCTACAATGGTTTAGTGATGTTGTGGTGGGGTCATGGAGTCATGGTGAATCCCTAAGGTCAAACCCTAGGTTTGGTGATGAGGTTGTGCCATAGGCAGACCATGGTGATCCTCACCTTGGCCTTCTATCTCTTGGCCCATTTCTGGCTTCCTAGGGTTTTGTCATGACCTAGTCATGGCCAAAACCACTCTTAGGGGTCTAATTGGAAATGGGATGTTACAAATCCCAATAAACAAAACAAAGATTTCGTCCCCGAAATCAAGGTTAAGCCTGCGGGAATTTCTACCAAAGAAAAGAAACTTGTAACATCCCATCACGACGCCATGTTTGCTAAATTAGATTTAAAGGGAAATCTAAATCTAACACCAATTCGCCCAATTGGCAAACAAAGATCCCAATAAACAAAAGATTAGCCTCTACTCTTCCTGGAGTAGCCTTACTAGTTTAAAGCAGGAAAATAAATTAAACATATTGAGGGGTTGTGAGGTATACCTGACTGAACAGCTCTGGGTACTTTTGTCGTATCAGGTCCTGCGGTTCCCAGGTATGCTCCTCCTGGCCGTGGTTCCTCCACAGAACTTTGACAAACGGAACCTTCTTGCGACGCCAGATCCGTACTCCTCTATGTTCGATCCGAACCGGCTCTAAGCGAACTGACCGGTCTGATGCTACCGGCCCTTCGGTGGTCAAAATCTGCTACTCCGAGCGTTGTAGAGCCCTCCTCAGTGAAGAAATGTGGAAGACGTCCTGCAGAGCTGCCAGCTCTAGTGGCAACTCCAGCCTGTAGGCTAGGGGTCCGATCCGCTCCATGATCCTGTAAGGACCCATATACCTAGGGCTGAGCTTCTTCTTCCGACCACGCACCCGTGAAACTCCATGCATGGGCCGGATCTTCAGAAACACTCGGTCCCCCACCTAAAACTCCACCTGACGATGCCGGGCGTCATAGTACTTAGCTTGTCTGCTTTGCGCCTCTAGCATCTTGTCTCTGATCAGCCTCGGTGTCTTCAACAAAATCTGATCCCAACACCTTCGGATCCTCATCCTGAATCCAAGAAAGCGGGGTCCTGCATTTCCTTCAATACAAGGCTTCGTAATGCGCCATCCTGATGTTGGACTGGTGATGGCGAGGATGCCCCGCCATTTGCTCGTGCCGACATGGATCCCGTTTTTGATCGCCGTCGCTACATATTCATGGACATTGATGGCCGTTGCCGCAACCGTCATCGCCGCCGCCGCCGACGCCGTTACTTCACATCGTCATCACCGCCGCCGCCGCCGCCGTTATTTCACATCATTATGATTATAATGTTAATTCACTTTGGGAATAATATTATAATCATAATAATTTTATTATAAACAATTTTGTCTTAAGATTTTTAAATTTATAATTATTTGGAATATCCTAGTTCGGTTTTGTTTTGAGGGTTGTATTTGGACTATTTTCCGAATCGAAGCTTCAAATCAATTTTGTATTAAAGTAGACTCCCTGGGATACACTTTTCATGTTGATGACTTTTTATGAAACAGCCTCTATGTATTTTTAATAATTAGAAACATTAAATTTAAAAAGGTGTGACAAAATCATTAAAATGTATATTATAAACTATAGTTTAATTTCATCATTTGCACGAATCTTGGCGCATAGATGAACGGGATCCCTTCATCTCCTTCCTCCAGCCGACGGCTCCGATTGATCCCGCCTGGAGCATCTTCCAAACGCCACCGCCGGCGATCCGGCCACCTCCCCGGCCGGCCCCCGCCACCACCACCTTCGTTGAGGTTGTGGCCATCGCCAGGCGGTGGCACAGCCTCCGGAGAGCCGTTTTTCGGCGATCCCGAGAAGTGGATTTCCATGATAAAACCATGAAAATTCGAATTTGATTTGGGCTCAATTGAGCCCGAACCTTGAACCTACTAATTGCTAAGAACTATCCATGAGAGAAGGAGTGGAGGAGGACCTTGGTGGGCGGCTGTAGCCTTGCCGATCGCCGGGAAACCATTTTGTTGGTGGTGGTGGTCGGATTTCTGCAACTGCACTGTGGAATTGCTTGACTCCTTCGGGTTAGTGGTGGAAATGACTCCTTGGAGTCCAGTGAAGCTTTTAAGAAGGAGAATTGGGGGAGTTAGGTAGCTGTAGGCTGCTTACCATTATTTGCTCTTGGCCAAGCTTGGCGGCCATGGTAGGTAGGGGGAAAAACATGGCTCAAACCAGTCAATGGGTAGCTGGTTGGATTGGGGATGCATTCCTGGTCTTAATGCAATGAATGGGAGGTTGGGGAAGGGGAAGGAGAATCCCAAAGTCTTCCTCCATTATCTCTTTCACTTTCTCTCTCTTCCCTTAGGTGGATTTTTCTCTCTCCTTCATACCAAGCTGAAAATTGGCTCCTACCTAACCCAATGGCAGCCCACATGTTTATTTCATCCACCAAAACATGGTTAGCCCAAGTGAGTTGGGCTTGAGCTTGAGTTAGCCCATTTGGGCTAGCTTGACCCAAACATAGGCTAGGGTTGACCTAGGTCAATTTGGTCTTTGAAGTTGGCCCTAATGGGTCCTTGGTGACCCATTAGCCTCCCTTAAGGCCTAGGTAGGGTTGTCTTGGCCCTTTGGAGGTCACTTGACCCTTAGGCAGGGTACTTGACCACTTTAGTGCTAGAGTTGACTTTGATCAACTTAGCCTTTTTGGTTGGCCCCTATGGGTCCTTGGTGACCCATTGGCCCCTTACTAGGGTTATAAAGGTATGTGTGGGGTCCAGTTGGCTAAGGGAACTTTAATTGGCCCTTGTGCAGGTTAGTTTGACCCATTTGGGGTAGGTTGACCCATTTAGGGTTTGAGTTGACTTTGGTCAACTTAGCCTTTTTGATTGCTCCCAATGGGTCCTTGGTAACCCATTGGCCTCTCACTAGGGTTAGGAGGGCTTGGGTGGGGTCCACATGGCTAAGGTAACTTCAATTGGCCCTTGTGTAGGTCAGTTTGACCCAGTGTAGGTTAGGTTGACCCATTTAGGGTTAGAGTTGACTTTGGTCAACTTAACCCTTTGGGTTGCCCTCCTTGGGTCCTTAGTGACCCATGGATCCCTTTTTATGTCTAAAAAGTCCTTGGTAGGGTTACATGGGCTTTACCATGGCACACTGCCCTTAGCTAGGGCACCTTGCCCAATTTAGGCTTATGGTGGTTCTAGGTCAACTTGAGCACCCTGGGTTGACTTCAATGGACCCTTATGGCTCTACTGGACCCTACAATGGTTTAGTGATGTTGTGGTGGGGTCATGGAGTCATGGTGAATCCCTAAGGTCAAACCCTAGGTTTGGTGATGAGGTTGTGCCATATGCAGACCATGGTGATCCTCACCTTGGCCTTCTATCTCTTGGCCCATTTTTGGCTTCCTAGGGTTTTGTCATGACTTAGTCATGGCCAAAACCACTCTTAGGGGTCTAGTTGGAAATGGGATGTTACAAATCCCAATAAACAAAACAAAGATTTTGTTCCCGAAATCAAGGCTAAGCCTACGAGAATTTCTACCGAAGAAAAGAAACTTGTAACATCCCATCACGACGCCATGTTTGCTAAATTAGGTTTAAAGGGAAACCAAAATCTATGACCAATTCGCCCAATTGGCAAACCAAGATCCCAATAAACAAAAAATTAGCCTCTACTCTACCTGGAGTAGCCTTACTAGTTTAAAGTAGGAAAATAAATTAAACATCTTGAGGGGTTGTGAGGTATACCTGACTGAACAGCTCTTGGTACTTTTGTCGTATCAGGTCCTGCGGTTCCCAGGTATGCTCCTTCTGGCTGTGGTTCCTCTACAGAACTTTGACTAACGGAACCTTCTTGCGACGCAAGATCCGTACTCCTCTGTCTTCGATCCGAACCGGCTCTAAGCGAACTGACCGGTCTGAAGCTACTGGCCCTTCGGTGGTCAAAATCTGCTACTCCGGTCGTAGTAGAGCCCTCCTCAGCGAAGAAATGTGGAAGACGTCATGCAGAACTGCCAGCTCTGGCGGCAACTCCAGCCTGTAGGCTAGGGGTCCGATCCGCTCCATGATCCTGTAAGGACCCATATACCTAGGGCTGAGCTTCTTCTTCCGACCACGCACCCGTGAAACTCCATGCATGGGCCGGATCTTCAGAAACACTCGGTCCCCCACCTAAAACTCCACCTGATGATGTCGGGCGTCATAGTACTTAGCTTGTCTGCTCTGCGCCTCTAGCATCCTGTCTTTGATCAGCCTCGGTGTCTTCAACAAATTCCGATCCCAACACCTTCAGATCCTCGTCCTGAATCCAAGAAAGCGGGGTCCTGCATTTCCTTCCATATAAGGCTTCGTAAGGCGCCATCCTGATGCTGGACTGGTGATGGCGAGGATGCCCCACCATTTGCTCGTGCCGACATGGATCCCGCTTTTGATCGCCACCGCTACATATTCATGGACATTGATGGACGTTGCCGCAACCATCGTCGCCGCCGCCGCCGACGCCGTTACTTCACATCATCGTCACCGCCGCCGCCGCCGCCGTTATTTCACATCATTATAATTATAATGTTATTTCACTTTGGGAATAATATTATAATCATAATAATTTTATTATAAACAATTTTGTCTTAAGATTTATAAATTTATAATTATTTGGTATATCCTAGTTCGGTTTTGTTTTGAGGGTTGTATTTGGACTATTTTCCGAATCGAAGCTTTAGTCCGAATCACTCTACATGTGGATGGAAATTATTGTGATGCAATGCTAGATGTATGGTTAGGTTATGATGTTAGTGTATGTCTATGTTCGTGCAGGTTTGGATGGGAGTTTCTCCCCTTGTGAGATTGCGATATTTTTAATGAAACTCTGCCTAAATTTTGAGTTTTGCTCGCACGCCACGTGTTCTCTAAAATTCCCCTTAAGAGTCTTTTTTTTCTTTTTCGTGTCTTAATTACTGTTAGGGAGTGGCCTACATCAATTTGGTATCAGAGCCAAGTTTGTCAATTTCTCAACTTGGCAACGATCCGCTCTTTCCACGCTACCCCTCACTTGCACTTAGGCACGATTCGTTGGTTTTAAATTTTTTATTTTTAGTTATATAAAAAAACAAAAAAAATGTTCTACGTTTCTACTTAGTTTGAGTTTTCCGTGGGTCCGTTATGGCGCACATTCGGAGTCCCCTTCCCTCACTTTCCTCGGTTGGTGCACTTCGCAAGGAGTTGAACCACCAATGTGAGAACATAAAGGGTTTGATAGCGCAACTTAGAGGTCAGCTACTGACGCCTCCTCTTGAGCCCCCCAGGCAACAGCTTAGGACCCTTGTTCCTAGTTCGATGGTTAGTCAAGCGATTATGACACCACCACCGCACACCTCTAGGCCTGTTAAAATTCCTACTCCGACCTATGATGAGTTAGGTGAACCGCGAGTGTTTTTATGTTGTGTGAAGGATATGGAGCGTTATTTTGAGCAATATCGTCTTGTGGACCCCCCACAGGATTCCTGTTGCGAGACTTCAATTATTTGGTCGAGCTCATACTTTCTGGCTCAATGTGGAGAGACGCTTTGGGGCGCCCCTCGACGACTTACGTATAGGTTGGCAGATTATGAAGAATTATTTAATGGATGAGTATTACCCTCCTTATTTCCGCTCTCAGTCTTGCGATTATCTGAGTGAATCGCCGCCTATGCTTTTGCTTACATCAAACCAGTACGTCCCCCCGTACTCCCGTACTAGGACATCTCATGTTCTTATTCCTCCCTGCAGTGCACTAGACCCATTTCTAACCATAGGAGTGGCTATAAGACTCACGCTAGATCCTTGCTCCGCCAAGATCTGACTATTTAGAGCACTTGTACGCCTACCGTTAGTGAGAAGGAAGAGGTTAGGTCCTCTGTCCCGCCACCTGTCGTTGTCTCTACTAGGGATGCTATAAAACCATGTGTTAAGCCTAGGCAAATAGTTAAGAGTTGCAAGGAGAACGCTACATGTTATGCTTGTGGAGTGATTGGCCACTATGCTTGTGGAGTGATTGGCCACTATGCTATGGAGTGCCCCACAAAGCCTAGGGATTTGGCTCTTTTAGCTTCGACGTCTGAGCCCGCCACTGATGGCGATGCCGATTGTTCTGACGACTGTAGTGACGACGAGGAGATTGGGTATCCTAGTAACCTGGATGATGATGTCTCCTCTGAGGTATCCCTCCCTGGGATTAACCCACCTCCCCTCGACCAAATTTCAGGCCCGTCTCCTATGATAGTTGAGGAATCGTACGATGGCCCAGAGTTAGCTGACGTACCTACTGAGTTGGAAGATTTACCTTGCGATGGAGCCGTACTTTTGGATCGATTAGCGGACGTGTTAGGACACGAATTGATTTTACCTAGTCCGATCCACTTGGTTAAACCGTCGTTATCGGTACCTCCGTTTGATATGACTAATGGGCTATGTATTAATGAGAATCCGGCGGCGGGCATGTTTTCATTTGCGACTGCGTATGATTTCACGACGACTGTGCCTATTGATTTGGTGTCCTCATGACATTGTTATCCGCCAAATCAAATTGCACATATCTTTCGTCCATCCTGGTATGAACAGCAGGTACACATATCGTTGTCTTATGCCAGTGTCTATGAGTTGCATCACTTTCACATCCGTTCACCTTTGAGAGCTTCTGACTGCAGCATTGTTGATTCTAATTTAGTCTGGTTCGCTCCCGAGTGGATACCTTCGGGTTCCGTAACAAAATTATTACATTGGAGCGCCGATCCTTTCATGATCTTCAACAATTTTGGATTTAACGCAAATTTTTTTTGGATTTTTATGACGCAATCGGTGTTTCGCCGTGTTTCAATTTTTCGGATTTAATTATGCATATCTGGTTTCCACCTGAGTGGTTTTCTCCGACGTTTCTCTCTTCCACTTCAAATTCTCTTGGGTTGAGAGGTGAGATTCTTTTCGTGTCGCGCTTCCATTTGGGTTTTCTGGATCTCGCATTGGATGGTAAGATCTGCACTGTTTTTCTTTATGCTGACACATCTACGAGGTTTCCTGCTATTTTTGCTCATGACAGGTTCTGTTCTATTGCGGATGCCTGTATTGCTTGTCCTGCCCCGTGACTGTCCGCTCTTGCTATGCTACCAGTGGATGTTGCTGTCTCCTGCCCTTCTCTCCATGGACACTCATTGGGGATGAGTGATTTTGAGCGGGGGAGGATTGATGGCGAGGATGGCCCGCCATTTGCTCGTGCCAACATGGATCCCGCTTTTGATCGCCGCCGCTACATATTCGTGGACATTGATGGTCGTTGCCGCAACTGTCGTCGTCGCCGCCGCCGACGCCGTTACTTCACACCGTCGTCACCGCCGCCACCGCCGCCGTTATTTCACATCATTATGATTATAATATTATTTCACTTTGGGAATAATATTATAATCAAAATAATTTTATTATAAACAATTTTGTCTTAAGATTTATAAATTTATAATTTATAAATTTATAAATCTTAGTTGGTGTTTTGGTTTTGTTAAGCTAGTGGCTAGGATTTATTTGGATATTGGATGAAGGGTGGATGGAGAGGGTGTATTATTATATATATGTGAATGTTGTGCTGGAGAGGGTATGTTGAAAAGGAAACATTAAAACCCTAGCCAGATTCTCCTTGCTGCTGCCCGCCCCTATTCGGCCTGGCCGAACCCGACCTCCAGGAAGCCTCGCCTAGCTGCTGCCGCCGCCCCTCTTGGTGGCCATTCCTGCTACTCCGGAGACCTCCTACCTCCTTTGGTGTGACTCCGAAGAAGGCGGCTCGGTTCTCTCCATCCGGTGCGACTCCGGTGGACCCGTGGAAGTGCGACTCTTCCATAGTTATCCTCCTCTTCCTCCTCTTCATTTTCAGATTTGGGTAACGAGTTCCTCTTCTCAAACTTGTGTAGTGATTCTTCTTAGATTGTGAGGATGGTGGAAATTTTGATATCATGTTCTATCCTAAAATTTGATTCTTATTTGCATTGATAAAATCTGAATTTATATTGCTTTTTCATCCGATTTTCGCGAAGGTTTTGGCAAGGATAGGTCCCTTTGGACATTTGCAAACCGGGGTTTGTGTAGCCTTTGGTTTTGAATGGATCAAGAGGATTTGGTATATCCTAGTTCGGTTTTGTTTTGAGGGTTGTATTTGGACTATTTTCCGAATCGAAGCTTTAGTCCGGATCACTCTCCATGTGGATGGAAATTGTTGTGATGCAATGCTAGATGTATGGTTAGGTTATGATGTTAGTGTATGTCTATATTCGTGCATGTTTGGAAGGGAGTTTCTCCCCTTGTGAGATCGGGATATTTTTAATGAAACTCTGCCGAAATTTTGAGTTTTGCTCGCACGCCACGTGTTCGCTAAAATTCCCCTTAGGAGTCTTTTTTTCTTTTTTGTGTCTTAATTAATGTTAGGGAGTGGCCTACATCAACTGGTAGCTGTTGTTATAGGAGAACTCGACCAGGGGTAAGAGCTTCTCCCACGGTTCCCCGCGGTCCAAAATGCATAGCCTCAAAAGATCTTCCAGCGTCCGATTGGTGCGTTCTGTCTGCCCCTCCGTCTGGGGATGGAATCTGGTGCTAAAGGTCAATCGCGTGCCTAAGTAATCCTGCATAGACCTCCACTCCCTGGAAGTGAACCGGCTATCCCGATCCGACACGATCGTCTTGGGTACCCCGTGATATCGAACGAACTGCTCCACAAATCTTCGTACTAATACTCCCGCAGAGTCGTCCTTCCTGATCAAAATGAATCTGACCACCTTCGTCAACCGATCGACGATGACCCAAATCGAGTCGTTTCCCGTCCGTGATCGGCGAAGTCCATGAATAAAGTCCATCGTGATGTCTTCAAACTTCCACTCCGGTAACGGGAGTGGTTGCAACAATCCTACGGGGTTTTTGCACTCCGCCTTCACTAGCTGGCACGCTTCGCAGTGTATCACAAGCTGAGTGATATCCTTCTTCATGCCTAACCAGCACATAGTCTTCTTCAAGTCCGCAGTCATCTTCGTGATACCCGGGTGCACCGAGTATCTGCTGTGGTGGTCCTCCGCCATGATATCTTCCCGGACCTGGCCTCCTTCCAGTATATAAGTCCGACCTCTAAAGCATACCACGCCGTCACTCATCGTGTAATCCCTTGCTGCACTGTTCTCCAAGGCCCAAAATATCGGCTACAATTTGGCATCTCGCCTCTGCCCATCTCTGACTCGGTCCCGGATATCGTCTGTAGCACTCATCGCAGCTAAATACTCCATGTAAATCTCGGGGTCCTCTGACGACACCAGTGTGATGTGCATATCCTCCAACCTCCTCACCAACTCCATAGACATAACCTGCGGCCCGACTTCAGAAGTGGAAGCTCTCTGACTCAACGCGTCGACCACCACATTTGCCTTCCCTGGATGGTAGTGCATCTCATACTGGTAATCCACTAAGAACTCCACCCAGCGCCTCTGCCTGATGTTCAGTTCCTTCTGCGTGTCCACGTATTTCAGGTTCTTGTGGTCGGGGTAGATGTCGCAGTGGACTCCATAAAGATAATGGCGCCAGACCTTCAAAGAAAAAACGACCGCCCCCATCTCAAGGTCGTGCACCGGGTAGTTCTGTTCGTGCTTCTTCAACTGGCGAGATGCATACGCAATCACATGACCCTTCTGCATCAGTACAGCTCCCATACCCTGGTAGGAAGCATCGGTGTAGACCTGAAATCCTTCTCTCCCCGAGGGGAGAGCAAGTATGGGAGTCGAGGTGAGTCGATCCTTCAGCTCCTGGAATGTCGTCTGGCACTGCGGGGTCCACACGAAAGGTACCTCCTTCTTCGTCATAGATGTGAGTGGGAGGGCGATTCGAAAGAATCCCTCCTCGAACTTCCGGTAATAACAGGCAATTCCTAGGAAACTTCATACGTCGGTGGCTGCCTTCAACTGCGGCCAATCCTGAACTGCCTGAATCTTTGTCGGATCCACTGCCAACCCTGCTCCACTGATAATATGGCCTAAGAAGCCCAACTCCTTCAGCCAGAACTGACATTTGCTAAACTTTGCATATAAATGATTCTCCCGCAGTCTCTATAGGGTCAGTGCCAGATGTCGAGCATGCTCCTCCTCCGTTCTCGAGTAGATGAGGATGTCATCGAAAAACACAATGACAAACACATCTAGATACTCATTGAAAACTTGGTTCATGAGGGTCATGAACGCCGATGGTGCATTCGTGAGCCCGAAGGGCATCACCGTAAACTCAAATAATCCATATCTGCTACTAAAAGCAGTCTTCTGAATATCCTCCTCTCGAATCCGAAGCTGGTAGTAGCCCGAACTCAAATATAATTTCGAAAAGAACTACACCCCCCGCAGCTGGTCGAACAGCTCGTCTATCCTTGGCAGTGGATAGGTATTCCGGACCGTCAGCCGATTTAGTGCTCGGTAATCGATGCACAGTCTGAGTGTCCCGTCTTTCTTTTTGACGAACAATACTGGAGCTCCCCATGGTGAAGAGCTTGGACGAACAAATCCGGCTTCCACTAGCTCCTGAAGCTGGCTCTGAAACTCTGTCAACTCCCTTGGGGCCATCCGGTAAGGGGCCTTGGATGCCGGCTTGGCCCCCGGCACAAGCTCTATCTGAAAGCCCTGCTCCCTGTGCGGGGGTAATCCAGGTAATTTTTCTAGAAAAACGTCCGTGAAATCCCGCACCACCGGAATATTCGATATAAACACCGTGGCCTCCACCATTTCAAACAGCACCTCGTAGACCTCCTCCCTATGTAAATAGGACTTAACGGCATGTACTGAAGATAAGGGTATACGAGAAGCAGATCTTATACCTTCGATGATGATGACAGAGTCCCCGTGCCTCACGGTGATCCTCTTTGTTTGACAATCAATCTGGGCATGTTTCCAGTGTAGCCAAGTCATGCCCAGGATCAGCTTGAAGACTGGCATCCTTAGGACCGTTGCCGATACTTCGAATGACTTTCCTCCAATCTCCGCCTCCATACTGCAGTGGGCAGAGGTGAGTATCTCCGATCCGTCGGGTAGATGCACCCTCCTCATCAGGCCTGTAAACCGCTCCACTCCATCCAGCCCTTCCAGAAAGGCCTCCGACACAAACGAGTGTGAGGAACCCGTGTCGAATAGAGTATTGGCAGGCTTGCCGCTGATAAAGACTATACCTCGGATGGTTAAATGTCTTAGTATTTTATAATGAGTTTTCTTTCCTATTTATTCTACTTAGGGCAGTTCTACTTGTTGGGCAATTGAGAAAGGTAATTCAATTTAAGCAATTTAAACATCTTGGCGTACCTGCTATGACCTGCTCTGGGTTCCGAGGCTGCGCCAGGTCCAAAGCATACACCTGCTCCCTTTCTTATCTTCGATCCCCTCCTTGGTAACCACGTCCTCGGCCGCGTCCTCGGCCTCCGAAATGCTGAGCAGGTGGGCCACCCTGTGGTGCTGGAGGTGGTGCCCCCCTCATGGGGCAGTTTCTCCGGAGATGCCCAACCTGATGACAATGGAAGCATTCTGGTGGGGGATATGCCATACCCCCGGGTCTCGGCATCTCCTGTATCCGAAGAGGTTGGGGGGCCAATATCACCTGCTCCCTCGGCTCCTGCCTTACTTCCTGATGAGGCTGGTCCTCTGTCCTTCTCCCATCTCATATAGCACCTCGACGCTGATCATTTCTGGCCCTCCGGCCCTGATCCTCCGCTTGCCGCTTCCGACCCCGAGTGGTGTGCCAATCAACCTCAATCCTCTTTGCTATCTCCAAAATCCGGGAGATAGGACCGTCGGATACAAACAACAAGGCCTCCCTCAACTCCTCTTTCAGACCAATTATAGAACCTCTTGATGTATCTTGCTTCGTCCAGCTGGTAAGAACCTGCATATCAATCCAAATGGTCGAAGTCTCGTTGGTACTCCACCACCGTCCTGGTGCCCTGCTTCAGCTGTAAGTACCGCTCCTCCAACTCATCCCTGGCCGACTGCGGGACAAAATGCTCCAACAGCGTGGCCCTGAACTCTTCCCAGGTAATTTCTGCAACCTCCATATCGAGAAACGTCGTGTCCAGCAGCGTCTTCCACCACCTCTTGGCATGGGACTCCAGGCAAGATACCACCAAAGCCACCCTCTCCTCCCAGGGGCACCGTATCACGGTCAGCATTTCGTACATAACATCCAGCCACTCTTCCGTCCGAACTGCTGACTCTGTCCCCAAGTAGGACGGGGGAGAAAGTCCTCGGAAGGTGCTCAACCAGTTGGTCCCCGGGTTTGGCTACGGAGCCGGAGCCTGTTGAGTCCGGAAGGCCTCAAGGATAGTTGTAAGAGTTTGCCCCATGTCTGACTGAAGGAAAGGAGTGGGACCGGGGGTGGGGGTGCAATGTCCGGAGTCTGCTGGGCTCCGCCTTGTGGTGTAGGCTGTGCTGGGGGCTGCGTAACAAAAGGCAATTGTAAGTAATCGACTCAACCTAATTAAAGTGGACAATATACATGTGATCCCTCATATAGGAACACCACTCCTTCTGCTGCTTAGTTTGTCCCCAAACTAAACACGTGCGGGGGTGACCCAGGGTTGTGGACTGCTACTTTTCGATCGAGGTCTGCCTTTGAAACCACTTGTAAGACCCCCCCCCCCCCTTTTTTTAAACACCGGGGTCTTAGGCCCAGAACCGCCGCTTTGCGGTGACACCTTCACACCCGGGAATGTCATCACTACATAACGCCGATTCTGCCGGCCAAATCGATCACGACTATAGCAAAATAATAAAGCAAGTCCAGAGCGATCACATATATAGTAAATAAACTCCACGAAGGGAGTGTCCACAAATATACAAAATACTAAAATCATGGGCTCATTCCTAGTACATCATGTCCTCACTACATTTCTCTCATCGCGAAAGCAAACTAATATAAAAACTAGCGTTCAGGACTCACAGTCCCTGTCGTCTGAACACTGGAACTAGACTGCCTGATCTCCAAGCGTGCCGACCTCCGGGGCTGCTCCTCCATGCTGGGCTCCACGATCCCCTAAAATGATATGGTTCGAAAACTGTTAGTCTAAAAGACTAAGTCCTATCATCCCCCGCCCCTTCCCCATGGATCCTAGGCACCGAGCGGGGAGAAGGAAAGGAGAGGACATGAAGGCGGAGAATAACAAAAAATAGATGGCAGCGGACCTATACTAGCAATTCTATAATAGATATTGACAATAAGATGAAATATGAAAAGTAACCTTCACTTATGTGGGAACACATAAGCCAAGGGGTCTTCTATAAGGTTCCCATCATATAAAAAGTCTCATACCAATTTATATATTGGGGTGTTGGTTATCAAACAGCAGTAAATATATATCGAAATTGACCTTAATTTATAAACTTGCTGACACAAGCTTATAGAACAATGGGTCGTTTTGCAAGTCCTAATGTATAAGCGTCCCATTCCACTTATACCTTAGGTGTCAGGGGTTAAATAAATCGATTATGCTATGACATGCAAGTGGGTATGATGGAACATACAAGTGAAACACACACACCCGACTCTGTGCACACATACCTTTAGTTCCCCCTTTCTAGAGCCGTAACCTCCCAGGATACCTCCGTAGTGGCAGATGGAAGCGGTGGGTTAGGCCTCGCCCACCTCTAAACTAGTAAAGCACTACCGGTCAGACCTATCGTATGCCTCAATGCTTGGTGCACGAAGCGGACTCCTGCGTACTCTTGCCGGCTGGCGCACTGGACTTCTGTTGGCGAAGTGCTAACCACACTTGCCTAGTCATCATATTAGCATCGGTGCATCGACCCTCCAATACCAAAGACCCACCACCTTAATTTTCTTTCCTTTTATGCACATGCAAATTTGTCGTATTCAAAAATGAGCCGAAGCTCCCCGGACCATAATGTCCGTCTCAAACAATCGAGCCGAAACTCGCCGGGACATCCTGCCCTCACAAATATCAACCGAGTCAAACCAACTCCCCGAGACACCGGGGTGTGTAAAAGTGAACCCCTAGTTATTCTAGTTGCTGTTTAAGATTTATCACTCCTATCGTTTACTTTAGCCTAGGAATGCCCAAGGTATACCCCGTGAAGGGCTCTCAAAGGCACTAGGAACTATGATGGGATTACGCCCAAAGCTCCCTTTCGCAAGGCACTTACTATTATTGGTTGTTACCCGATTTCCCGACCCTTAATTAATTTTACTGAACCTAGCCCTAGTACATTAAACACTTCCTCCCTACGGGGAAGACGATCTTTCGTCGATCCCGGGCACCGCCTAACTCTAATCAATCCATCCCTCTACTCATCCTACTACCAATAATGAACTTATTTTTAACCACCCAAACCAGCATACCACTAATCCCAAGACATGCATCAATTATACTCAAATATAATTTCTGCAGTTTTTACTATATGCAGACCACTTAAGCTATATGACTCGTAAAATGGGAGATACACCAAATAATCATCCAGTACCCATATGATAATTATTAGAGAGCTATAATGACATTTTAGCATAAATCCAGAAATTCATAATTTTCTTAATTTGTCTGATAATTTATTTATTTATTCTAGTAGCCAAAAAGCCCAAGTTTGAACACGAAGTACCAATTTCAGACAAGATAATATTCCACTAAATTTATGATAATTACAAAATGAATAATCAACTCTAAAGTATAAGCCTTCCAATTTTTCAGTAAGGTTTTAGCCCTTAATTTTATTTACAAATATATCCCATAATAAATCATTTTAAGAGGTATGTACAGCAATAATACTTCCCAAAATTCAGATAAAATCCAAGTATGATTATAAGGACATATAAATTCTTTTGATCAAGTTTCATAATTTACCATTGAATAATAAAGTCTATACTTCATTTTCTCATAAAATTCCAAGTTAATGGGTTAATGAACAAAGTATACCAATTATCCATCTAAAAATTCCAAATAAATTCCCACATGAGCATAATGAACGTTGAACACTACCTATCAAGTTTCATAATTATTTATAAATTATTGAGATTTGTAAGAATTATTGAGCATGTTCCTAAAGTTATGAACTTGTGAATTAGATACCCTAAATATGTATTCAAAAATTCTATTAAAATTGATAGATGATCAATATGGTGTAGAACTACCTCTACCAAATTTTCATGACCTTTCAATGGGCAGTGGGATCATAATAGTCAAATTATTAATTAGGGCAATCTCATGGGTTACAAATGAAGTGCTAAAACTATTGATCCAAAATTTCCAAATAAATTACCAGAGGCTCAATATATCCTTATTCCCATACTACCCAAATTTCATTATATTTCAAGGAGTTTTGCTAACCTAATTTAACACTATAAGTTTTATGCCCTAAGCTAGGGTTAGAGTTTTGTGGGCCCTACCCTTTTCATAATCCTTTAAGATTTTTATCAGAGGGTTTTATCTACCGTAGGACCCTCCACACAAAATTTCAAGTTCATCCAAGGTGTTTAGGACTCATTCCCTACACAAGGCACAAAGGTCCTTCCTTAGGATTTGGCGTAGGATCTTAGGGCAAATCAATTCCATTCTACCCCACATTAAATGGGGAGATGCTAAATGCCATACCAAGTCAGTGGCCCAAATTTCAGCCCCTGTTGAGGTGATTTGGTCACTTAAAATCAAAAGTGCACTTTTAACCAAAATACCCTCATTAAGGTAAAGTTAGGATTGGGTCAAAACCTATTCAAAACACATCCAAATTAGGTGAAACTTTAAACAGATACATAACATGAGGCCAGGGACCACTCACCAGAATTTGGGAGGGTTTGGAGGTCATTAGACCACCTAATTAAATTATCCTAGTGAAATTAACTAATTTCCAAAACTATAGAAAAAGTGTCCCCAAAAATTCCCATTTTTGTGCAACAACTAGAAAAGGGTCAGGGGGGACTCCCTGCCAAAATTTCAAATCATTGGAGCCAAAGATGAAGTGGGGGTACTCAGTTTAATTTCTGCATAGCCCTAGGTGTAGGTCCCACCAAAATTTGTGCCTTGGTCAAACCAAGAACCCAAATTGGTTCAAATTAATTTTGTATTAAAGTAGACTCACTGGGCTACACTTTTCATGTTGTTGACTTTTTATGAAACATTATCTATGTATTTCTAATAATTAGAAACATTAAATTCAAAAAGGTGTGCAGAATCATTAAAATATATATTATAAACTATAGTTTAATTTCATCATTTGCACGAATCTTGGCGCATAGATGAACGGGATCCCTTCATCTCCTTCCTCCAGCCGATGGCTCTGATTGATCCCGCCTGGAGCATCTTCCAAATGCCACCGCCGGCGATCCGGCCACCTCCCTGGCCGGCCAACGCCACCACCACCTCCGTTGAGGTGGTGGTCGTCGCCAGGCGATGGCACAGCAGCCGGAGAGCCATTTTCCGGCGATCCTGAGAAGTGGATTTCCATGGAAAAACCATGAAAATTTGAATTTGATTCGGGCTCAATTGAGCCCGAACCTTGAACCTAGTGATTGCTAAGAACTATCCATGCGAGAAGGAGTGGAGGAGGACCTTGGTGGGCGGCTGTAGCCTTGCCGATCGTCGGGAAACCATTTTGGTGGTGGTGGTGGTCGGATTTCTGCAACTGTACTGTGGAATTGCTTGGCTCCTTCGGGTAAGTGGTGGAAACGACTCCTTGGAGTCCAGTGAAGGTTTTAAGAAGGATAATTGGGGGAGTTAGGTAGTTGTAGGCTGCTTACCATTATTTGCACTTGGTCAAGCTTGGTGGCCCTGGTAGGTAGGGGGAAAAACTTGGCTCAAACCAGTCAATGGGTAGCTGGTTGGATTGTGGATGCATTCCTGGTCTTAATGCAATGAATGGGAGGTTGGGGAAGGGGAAGGAGAAGCCCAAAGTGTTCCTCCAATATCTCTTTCACTTTCTCTCTCTTACCTTAGGTGGATTTTTCTCTCTCCTTCATACCAAGCTGAAAATTGGCCCCTACCTAACCCAATGGCAGCCCACATGTTTATTTCATCCACCAAAACATGGTTAGCCCAAGTGAGTTGGGCTTGAGCTTGAGTTAGCCCATTTGGGCTAGCTTGACCCAAACCTAGGCTAGGGTTGACCTAGGTCAATTTGGTCTTTGAAGTTGGCCCTAATGGGTACTTGGTGACCCACTGGCCTCCCCTAAGGCCTAGGTAGGGTTGTATTGGCACTTTGGAGGTCACTTGACCCTTAGGCACTTGTCCACTTTAGGGTTAGAGTTGATTTTGGTCAACTTAGCCTTTTTGGTTGGCCCCTATTGGTCCTTGGTGACCCATTGGCCTCTTACTAGGGTTATGAAGGTATGTTTGGGGTCCATTTTGATAAGGGAACTTTAATTGGCCCTTGTGCAGGTTAGTTTGACCCATTTAGGGTAGGTTGACCCATTTAGGGTTAGAGTTGACTTTGGCCAACTTAGCCTTTTGATTGGTCCTAATGGGTCCTTGGTAACCCATTGGCCTCTCACTAGGGTTAGGATGGCTTGAGTGGGGTCCACGTGGCTAAGGTAACTTCAATTGGCCCTTGTGTAGGTCAGTTTGACCCAATGTAGGTTAGGTTTACCCATTTAAGGTTAGAGTTGACTTTGGTCAACTTAACCCTTTGGGCAGCCCTACTTGGGTCCTTAGTGACCCATTGATCCCTTTTTAGGTCTAAAAAGTCCTTCGTAGGGTTACTTGGGCTTTACCATGGCACACTACCCTTAGCTATGGCACCTTGCCCAATTTAGGCTTATGGTGGTTCTAGGTCAACTTGGGCACCCTGGGTTGACTTCAATGGACCCTTAGGGCTCTACTGGACCCTACAATGGGTTAGTGATGTTGTGGTGGGGTCATGGAGTCATGGTGAAGCCCTAAGGTCAAACCCTAGGTTTGGTGATGAGGTTGTGCCATAGGCAGACCATGGTGATCCTCACCTTGGCCTGCTATCTCTTGGCCCATTTCTGACTTCCTAGGGTTTTGTCATGACCTAGTCATAGCCAAAACCACTCTTATGGGTCTAGTTGGAAATGAGATGTTACAGTGGATAAGTATCTCCACGAGTTTACTCGGTTGGGTCGGTATGCTATCTCTACGTTCGCGGATGAGGAGCGTAAGACCAACCGTTTCTATGAAGGTTTAAGAGATGACTTAAGGCTACTGCTCTCCGGGACTATGACGCAAGGTTTCTTGACCCTAGTCAACACGACCTGCTCTTTGGAAAAGGATATGAAGAATGTACAAGCAAAGAAAAGCTTTGGCGATAAGAAGTCTGAGTTCAAGGTGCTGACTACCTCAAAGTCTGGGTACCGTAAGTTCTTTAAGAAGGCTTGGACTTTGGGTCCAGCTCCTTCTTCAGGTGCTTCTGGGGAGACAACGGGTCGGACCCCGGGTGTATGTTTTACTTGTAGAAAGCCGGGGCACTTTGCCCGTGACTGCTGGAGCGGACGTCCCAAGTCTGAGAGGAAGTCGGGAGCAACTTATGAAGAGAAGGGCAAGGCGGTAGAGTCAACCGCATCCCATTATGCTCCAGCTCAACCGAGAGTTTATAATCTTGGCCAACAGGAGGCCATTAAACAAGTCGATGTGGTGATAGGTATGGTTTAAATTTATAGCAAGTCAAATTGTTTTATACTTCTTATGTGTGTGTTACCTTACCACTACTTGTATAGGATTTGTTTTGATTTGTGATAATCTGGCGAGAGCACTCTTTGATACGGGAGCTTCACACTCCTTTTTGTCTGAAGAATTCGTATCGCGCATCGGAGTACCTTCTTCGGTGGTGAAGGACAAACTGGATGTGTTGTTTCCCAATGGGTGTTTGATGCACGCGGAGAGATTTTGTGGCGTTAAGATTCGTATTGGGAGTCAGGAGTTCCATTTGCTACCGTCGTTACTACCGTTGGTGGAGTTCGACGTGATATTTGGCATGGACTGGCTCTTGGAGCAGCAAGCTTTTATTGATTGCGGTTGATTGTGTAAAACTCCAAAAATAATTACGGTCACGCGGCGACCCGGCGGTTTTATTTAAGTAAAGCGGAAGTGGTTTTATTTAGAAAACGGGGCGCGCGTATTTATTTATTTGGATATAAACTTAGGGCTCCACCTTCTTGTTACATTTATTTTACCGATAATTATCTTGTCGGGATATATTATATATAATAAAATAGGCCGAAAACATAAAATGAAAGCGTAAAAAGAACGCAAGAAGGAGGAGCTGATGACGAGCTTAGCTCGATGGCACCGAAAAGAATTTGAACTAAAATATAGTTTAAATAAAAAGAGATCCTAAATTTCTAATTAATTAAGGCGGAGACTTGGCCGTGGAGGTTCCACTAGAATGAGCTCACTTATCTCTAGGACTATCGGTCACCTGAACGCTAAGACTATTCGACCGAACGTTAGTCCGACGAAGGATTCCTCTTAACGCCCGCATTACGCTAAGAACCCCGCTATTGGGTGGTGAACCCAATCCAGTAGAGTTGGCGTGCATCCTCTCTCGAGGGTTAGTGCGGAACTCTCTTTGCCAAGGGGTGATCTGTCCATACGCACGGCCTCTCGGATAGCATATGGAAAACAGAAATAGGGCCCACACATCGATATGTGGTCCTACGCGTCGTTAACCCCGGACAAATCTTAAGAAATTTAATTAATTAGAAAATAAGGACCTTTAATTATTTAAAGCTATTTTTTCTGTCCCAATGCTCTTCGATACTGAGGGCTAAGAACGGTTAGCCACTCATCGGAATGGGGACGGCAGCGAGAAAAAGCAGAAAATAAAGCAGAAAAGGAAATAAGTAAATGAAAGTGGTAAAGGAAAGCTAAAAATTGCAAGTCCTACTCAAACGAGTAGAACTGAAATGAAAGCGTAAAGTGCGAGTCCCGGCGCAAATGCGTGGGCGGGAGAAAATAAAGCAAGTCCTACTCAAACGAGTAGGGCAAAATAAATAAACCACACGCACACACTCTATATAAAGTAAAACTCACGCACACACACTCTCGACATGAAATTAAATACGCACGCGCACAAATCCTACTCAAATGAGTAGGAGAAAATCAAGGTGGGTCCTACTCAAACGAGTAGGACTAAATAAATGCAACACACGCACGCACTCTCTCGACATAAAATAAACACATTCACTCAACAAAAAGTAAAACTCACACACTCTACATGAAGAATATAAAGCAAAGCGTCATTTAACTCTTAACGAGTAGGCGGAAATAAATGCGCACACATACAAAAAATGAATAAAAGCTAAGTTATTTAAAAAGTAAAACGACTGCATTTGTACCGTTAGAATTCAGTAGAAATGCGTAAAAAGAGAACAGAAAAATTAAACGAACAAAATGGATTTTTAAATCAAAGCGAAAATGGAAGTGTTTGAAAACTTAAAATAACTGCTTATCCATTGTTATAATGCTATAAAAACGCTTAAAAAGTGGAAGAAAAGGGAAAAAGAACGAAAAGTTTTACGATCTAAAAAGACTAAGTAAAAAAATCAAAAACCACTTTATGATCGTTTTTATAGTTTCATAAGGATGAATGTTAGAACAAAAACAATATAACTACTATAAAAAAGTCAAGTCAAGGGGCATAAGATGAAAAACTAATATAAAAATTACTTATAAATAAAAATGAAAACATAACATTTACTCTCATACACACACACACACACTTTTTAAAGAAAAGAAAAAAAGTAGAAACAAAGAAGAAAATAAGATTGCATAAGAGTGGGCACAAAGATGATATCCAAAGCATTGATATGAAAAAAAACTACATATGTATTAAAACTGAAAGAGGATTACAAAGTTAAAACTACAACAAAAGAGGGAGAGAGGGAGAAAATCCCATTACATAACCCTTGGAAGCATTCCAGCAGCACAACACATTATACAAAATGGTTCAAAAGAAGGAACAGGATTACATCCAGCAAGCTGGTTTAAATAGGCAAAAATTTCAGGTGACACGCCCCCTAACACGGGCGTGTAGGGGGGGCGTGTCAGCACTGTACAAAATACGGCAGGCGATTTGATGGGAAAGTGGACTTCGGGCTGGACACGTGTCGGTCACGCAGCGACCACGCCCTAAGTCACGGGCGTGACTCTGGGCGTGTCGAGGAGGTGTCGAGGAGGTGGATCTGGGAGCGGTGCGTCAAAAGTCGTCGCGTGGGTCTTGTCGGCCGGGTGGAGAAGTCACGCCCCAGGTCACGACGTGACGCTGGGCGTGTTGGGTTGAGTCGACACTCGACAAACGTCGAGCGGAAATTGTCGAGAGGAAAATTCGTCGGGCGGGAAGAGGAGTCACGCCCAAGGTCACGGTCGTGCCTCTGGGCGTGTCGCGGAGGTGTCGACGACCGTCGAGTGGAAATTCATCAAGCGTGAATTTCGTCGCACGGAGAATCGTCAAGCAGAACATTTCGTCGAGCTTGATGGAGTGGTCACGCCCCAGATCACGGGCGTGATGGGTGTTCGACGATCGTTGATCGGAAATCGGCGAGCGCGAAAATTGTCGAGCGAAAATCGTCGAGTGCTGGACACAGGTCATGTCACGGGCATGTGACCGGGCGTGTCAAGCAATTTCTTCAAAATTTGTTCATTTCTCGGGAATTTGACGGGTCACGCCCTGGTCACGGGTGTGACCAACAGTACACGGGCGTGACATGTATATTTTGGGCAGATTTTTTTGATTTTTTCTAAAAAACAAAATAAAATAAATTACCAAAATATTTACAATAAAAGAAACATTTTATTGAACAAAAGTAAGCAAAATGACAAAAATAAAGTAAAACGACTGATATAATGTACATAAAACTAGATATATTTAAAATTCATTAGCGGTCGCAAGTAAGTCAAGTTGGGAATAGGTCGTGAGACAACTTTTTACGGGATTGAAAGGGTCGAGCAAGACGTTGATGTCTGCTCTTTAGGTGGTGAAGGCGGTTCGTGCTGGAGCAGAGCTGTTTTTCACGCTAGTGGAGGTTGCAAAGCCTAAGCCTACGATGGATAGTATTTCAGTGGTAGCTGAGTACCCTGATGTGTTCCCTGTCGATCTTCCGGGAGCTCCACCTCAATGGGAGATAGATTTCACGATTGAGCTAGTGCCAGGTGCTAAACTTGTGTCACGCTCTCCGTATCGGCTAGCGCCTAAAGAAATGGCGAAGCTGAAGGTTCAACTGCAAGAGTTATTGGAGCAGGGATATGTGCGTCTAAGTTCGTCGCCTTGGAGCACACCGGTCCTCTTTGTTAAGAAGAAGGATGGAAGCTTGAGGCTTTGTATTGATTATCGGGAGTTGAACAAGCTGTTGGAACACCCTATTACTAATTTTGGTCAGGATCACTATGTCTCTAGGAAACCTATGTTTGACCTCCTATATAGCTCAAAAGGTCAATTATAATTGAGTCTAAGGGTTAGAAGTCTAGGTTTGGAAGCTGCCCTCAAGACCAGGATTTTCTGTTTGGATACTAAGTCATATCGTCGAGCTCAGCACGACGATTCATCGAACTCCGATCGACGATCGTCTAGCTCAACTTCGACAGATCGTCGAACTCTATTCGACAATCGTTGAGCTCAACTTCATCATATCGTCGAACTCCATTCGACGATCGGTGAGCTCAGTTCGACGATCTTGACTCAGCTTTGGATCTTTATCTCTGAGCTCAGTTTGACGATCTTTGAGCTCAGATCGACGATATTTTGCTGCTGTATTAGTCAATATCGCTGAGCTCAGTTCGACGATAGCAGAGCTCAGTTCGATGTTTTCAGATAACTTCAAGGATGTTTCTAGATTCAAATTCAAATCAGTTAAGGAGTTATTCTGCAATTAATTCTGAAGATTTCCTAGCCGTTTTCATTCATTTCTGGACCAAGTTTCAAGGGATTTTCAAGGAATATTTTTGTGGACTTTCCTCCAGAAGAGATTTTGCAATTAAGGATGTCATTAATGCAGACCAACAGCTATTCTTCTCAGAGAATGTTTTTCCATTCAGTACCAGAGAATAAAAGAGAAGAATTCTTTTGAATCACTAAGACAGATACACAGACACACACAGACAGACATCAGTAATCTTCAACAAAATATTCTGTCTCTAAGAATTCTCAAGAACACTCATCCAAGGAGATTAACCTTTTCTAAAATCTTCAGATCTCTCTAGTTTTCAAGTGTTCAAGGCCAACATATTTCAAGACTCCAGACATTCAACATTTCAGCTGTTGCTGAAATCATCTTTTGCTGGAGCTCAACTTGTGAAGGCCTATCACCCTACAGCAAAACTTCTTTTCCTAAAGATCTCAAGGACTCAGGGGGAGCTTTGACACCATCAATCCACATAGTCTTCTCAGCTGTTTGAGAAAGAGAAGACTTCCATCACTCTCTCACCCCCATCTCTGTAAAGGGTTTCTCAAACTCCCTTCAAAAGTTTGAGTTTGGTTTTTGAGCACCTTGTCAAAAGCTCATTGGTGGCAAGACACCTGATCAAAAAATCTGATTTGATTTTTGAGCACCTTATCAAAAGCTCATTGGTGCCCAGGACACCTGATCAACTCATCCTGTAGTGGATTCCTACCTAGGGTGGTAGAAGAGTGGATGTACCCAAGTTTAGGGGAACCACTATATTTCCTTGTGTCTTCTGGTTTTGCTTGTCTTTTTTTTGTTTCTGGCCTTGATTATTCTGTGATTAGCTTTTGATTAGTTTAGTTCTGTGATTAGATTTATTATTGCTTCCCTGCTCACTCATATTACAATAATTGTTGTAAAAACTTTTAAAGCACCATATACTCTATTCACCCCCTCTAGAGTATATCAGATCTAGCTGCACTCTCAATTGGTATCAGAGCAAGGTTGGTTAAACAAACCACACCTTGGTGGTTGCACAGGCTAACACCTGAACCCAAAGATCCCTAGTTAGATCTGTTTTCTTTTGTAGTTTATTATTAGATTTTGTTTTCACAAATCATGGCCCAAAACAAAGATTATGCTAGCACCAGACCTCCAGTGTGCAATCTATCCAAGTTTGCACTTTGGAAAGCAAGGATCAGACTGTACATGAATTCTATTGACGAAGATATTTTTAACTCTATTTTGACAGTGTGTCCAAGACCCCCATAGAACTCCAGTACAAATGCTGTTCCACCTCCATCAGGAACAGATGCTGATATCAAGAGATAGAAGGTAGCTGATGCCAAGGCTATGAACATCTTGGCCCAGACAATGTCTGATGACATATTTCAAAAGGTGGCTGAATGCAATTCAGCAAAGGAAATCTGGGACAAACTCTCTGAAATAGTCTCAGGCTCAGCTGATGAGAGAAAAGACAAGAGATCCCACCTCATATCTCAATATGAGAATTTCAAGAAGGGAGAAACTGAGTCAGTGGGAGATATGTACAACAAGCTCAGTTTAATTGTCAGTGAACTCAGGACATTGGACAAAGAGATCTCACTAACTGAACTTAATGACAAAATTCTAATGTCCTTTCCCAGCACTTGGGATTCAAGAATCTGGCCAATTAAGGATGCCAGAAGTCTGAATGAGATCACTACTAAAGCTCTATTGGGTAAGCTCAAATCTTATGAGCTACTCATCAAAAATAGAGAGGAAGAACAGAAGGCTGCCTCACCAGCCACAAGAAAAGAGAAGACCATAGCCTTCAAGGCAACTGAAGATCTGCCTGAAGACAAAGCCACAGACAATGATGAACTGCTCAGTCGTTGGCCAAAAGATTTTATAAGATGGCCATAAAGGACCTCAGAAGGAGATCATACAAGGAGCATGATAAGCCAAGGTATGACAAGTCCATTAATAATAATAAAGACATTATTTGCTTTGGTTGCAGGAAACCAGGGCACATAGTTCCTGACTGTCCAGAAAACAAAAACAAGGACAGAAGGGACAGGAAAGAAAGAAGAAAGGAGAAAGACTCCAAAAGGAATGGCAATGGCAAACCCTCATCAAGCAAAAACAAGCATACAAGAAAGGGGTTTGTTGCTGAATCCTGGAGTGAGACTGAAGAAGAGTCAGAAGCCTCATCCAGCTCCATTGATGATGAGGATGATGCAGAAGAGAAAGAGTTCTGCATGATGGCAATCAATGCCTCACAGCACAATTCAGAAGAAGAGGAGTCAGAGTCAGACTCAGAGACTCAACCTGAAGAAGATCAGGTAATTGGTTCTTTTGATTTTAATTCAGAGGACTTTAAATCTGAATTTAAAGCATTGTGTTCAGACCTGCTAAAATCTGAGAAAGAAATTATCTCTCTCAGAAATCATTTATCTGAACATAATACTTTAAAATCAGAAAACCTCAAACTCTCTCAGGAGTTGGAGTGTTGTAGGGAACAGATAGCTTCACTAAAAAGTGAGCTCTCTGAGGCCAAGAAGCTTGAAGAATCCCTTAATGGGAGAAGCATCAAGCTGATGGACATCACAAGCACAGTGAACTCCAGACTCAATAGTACACTGGGCTTGGGTGCTTCATCCAGCCAACCCATAGTTCTAACAACTCCAATCAAATTCATTTCTGACAAAGGAAAGGGAGTTGTAGAGGTTGCTAGGAAAAATTCTGATCTGCCCCAGAAAACCAAGTCCCAGCAGAAATCGTCGAACGGAGGTCGACGATCGCCGAACGTAGATCGACGATCTCAGGCAAAATCGTCGAACGCAGGTCGATGATCTCAAGTACCTGATCTCAGCCATAGTCGACAGTCGAACGGAGCTCGACGATCTGACCCAAGATCGTCGAACGCAGCTCCAAGATCGTCGAACGGAGGTCAGAGCTCTGGAAACTTTTTTAAAGGCAAATCAAAATTCAATCCTAAGGGTCCTTTATCCCAAATCTTTAACCCTTATACTGAATGGATTATACCTCCAAGGAGATATCATCCTGAAGGATATAAGAGTCAGCCTGGGATGTCTTTTATTTCAGAATTTAAAGGTTATCAACCTAGGCCCAAGGTAAATTGGGTCAAAAACAAATGAATTGTCTTATGTGCAGGTGAAGACCTATCCAACATCTAACCAGCAATGGTACTTGGATAGTGGGTGCTCTAAGCACATGACAGGGAACAAGGACAACCTCACTTCCTTTAGAGCCAAGCTTGGACCCAAAGTTATCTTTGGTGATTCAAACTTTGGACAGACTAAAGGATATGGTGCAGTCCAGATTGGATCAGTAAGTTTCAAGAAGGTAGCTTATGTGGAAGGACTGAAGCACAACCTAATTAGCATCAGTCAGCTGTGTGATGAAGGCTACAAGGTGACCTTCAGCAAAGCCTTATGCAAAATCAAGTCAGAGGACAACACAACTGTGTTGACAGGTAAAAGGAAAGGTAACATCTATCTAGTAGATTTTCTTTCAACTGATGTAGATATTTGCCTGTTTAATTCTGTCTGTAGACCAAACATTTTATGGCATAAGAGACTAGGACACCTAAACCTTATAACTATTACTAGGCTATCTAAGGACAACCTTGTTAGAGGACTACCTTCTGGCCCCTACAAGAAGGAAGGACTCTGCAGGGCTTGTCAATTAGGAAAGCAAACTAAAAACAGCTTTAAGTCACTTAATAAGAGTGATTCACCTAGGATATTGTATCTGTTACACATGGATCTTTTTGGACCCATCACAGTACAAAGCCTAGGAGGGAAATCTTACACTTTAGTAGTTGTAGATGACTTCTCTAGATTCACTTGGGTGTTCTTTTTAAGGAAGAAGTCTGATAACTTTAAGTGTTTGACAGAGTTTCTCAAATGTATACAGATTGAGTTCAATACTCACATTGCCCTGATCAGAAGTGATCATGGGACAAAGTTTGATTCTCTTCTTATGCAAGAGTTCTGTAAGAGTGAAGGGATCAGGCATACTTTCTCAGCTCCTAGAACTCCTCAACAAAATGGGGTAGCTGAAAGGAAAAATTGAACCCTTATTGAATCTGCCACTATATTGTTGTCAGATGCTCACCTTCCTCTATCCTTTTGGGCAGAGGCAGTGAACACCTCCAACTATGTGCTGAAAAGATGTTTGATACATAAACTAAAGGGAAAGACTCCCTATGAATTACTCAAAGGGAAGAAACCTAAAGTTGATTATTTTAGAGTCTTTGGTTGTATTTGCTACATTCATAACAATGACAAGAAATATTTAGCAAAATTTCAAGCCAAAGCTGATGAAGGAGTGTTTCTAGGATACTCCATGATCAGCAAGGCTTATAGGGTCTATAATAAATCATCTATAAAAATTGAGAAATCTGTTCATATTTCATTTGATGAATCTAACATGTCTTTCAAGGAGAAGATCTCTTCTACCATAGAACCTTTGCAGGAACATTCTCTAGTTGAAGACTTGAACAAGTTACAGGTTACCCAAAGGGATGAAAGCAGTGAAGATGAAGAAAATGCTCAACATATTGAAGAACAACTTGAAGAGCCAGTTGTTGTACCACAAGAGGAAACAACAACACAGGTTGGTGAACAATCAACACCCCCTGTTGATTTAGTAACATCAAGAGACTATCCAATTTCCCAAATAATTGGAGACATCTCAGCTGGTGTGCAAACCAGAAATCAGGTCAACCAAAACCTGTTGCACACCTGCTTCCTATCTCAAATTGAACCTCAGTCCATTCAAGATGCAGAGCAAGATCCACACTGGATCATTGTAATGCAAGAGGAGTTGCATCAATTTGAAAGGAACAAAGTATGGGAATTAGTGCCAAAGCCTAAGGATCACTCCATTGTTGGAACAAAGTGGGTATTCATAAACAAATTGGATGATCAATGAGTAATTGTAAGATACAAGGCAAGGCTAGTTGCTCAGGGATACTCTCAAGAAGAAGGAATAGACTACGACCAGACTTTTGCACCAGTTTCCAGATTGGAAGCCATCAGAATATTTTTAGCTTATGCAGCACACAAAGGATTCAAGGTATATCAGATGGATGTTAAAAGTGCATTTCTAAATGGAGACATCAAAGAGGAAGTATATGTCAGACAACCTCCAGGTTTTATCTCTCCAACTTATCCTGATTATGTTTTTAGATTGAACAAAGCATTATATGGTCTCAAGCAAGCTCCTAGAGCATGGTATGAGACCCTAGCATGCTTTCTCTTGGAAAATGGTTTTATAAGGGGTAGAGTAGACCAAACTCTTTTCATTAGAACACATAAGTCCCATACCCTACTAGTACAGATTTATGTAAACGATATTATTTTTGGTTCTACTGACTCCAAATTGTGCAGAAGGTTTTCCAACCTAATGCATTCTAAATTTGAGATGAGTAGCATGGGTGAGCTATCCTTTTTCCTAGGATTGCAAGTCAAGCAACATGCTGAAGGCATCTTTATTTCTCAAACCAAATATGCAAATGAACTGGTTAAGAAATTTGGCATGTCTGAAGCATCTTGTATGAAAACACCCATGCCTACTAATGCTGTATTGGATGCTAATGAACATGGGAAACCTGTTGATCAGACAACATATAGAGCAATGATTGGCTCTTTACTGTATCTTACAGCTAGTAGACCAGATATAATGTTTGCTATATGTATATGTGCTAGGTTCCAAGTAAGCCCTAGAGAGTCACACCTAACACTAGTAAAGAGGATTCTCAGGTATGTTAAAAGTTGTCCAAATCTAGGTCTCTGGTATCCAAAAGATTCAGCATTTGATTTAACTGGATTCTCTGATGTTGATTATGCTGGATGCAGAATTGACAGGAAAAGCACCAGTGGAACTTGTCAGTTCCTTGGTGACAGACTTGTCTCTTGGTTTTGTAAGAAACAAACTTCTGTGTCAACTTCAACTGCTGAAGCTGAATATATGGCTGCAGGCAGTTGTTGTTCACAAATCTTGTGGATTCAAAACCAACTCCTAGACTATGGCTACAACTTAGAGAAGTCTAAAATCTTTTGTGATAATACCAGTGCTATTTCCATAGCTCAAAATCCAGTCCTCCATAGTAGGACAAAACACATAGAGGTTAGGCATCATTTCTTAAGGGATAATGTTGAAAATAATAAAATTGAACTACAGTATATCCCAACTGATTTACAAAGGGGAGATATTTTCACCAAGCACTTGGATGAAAAGAAACACACCTTCTTCCTAAATCAGTTAGGAATGTTAGATGGAGGAATTCTTAAATAATATCCAAGATTTTGAAAGCTTAAAAATTGACCAAGACTAGGTAAACATCCTGATTTTTTTCTTAGTGTCTAGAGTTTTTCTGATCTCTGAACTACGCTCGACGATTTTCCCCCAGATCGTCGAACGGAGATCGGCAATTTCCGAAATCGTCGAACTGAGTTCAGCGTTTCTCAGATAGTATGAACTATCTCTTCCGGTCAACGATCGTCGAACGACGCTCGACGATTTTGTTCTTCGAACGATCGTCGAACAGAGCTCGATGCTCTCCAATATCGTCGAACGGAGATCGACGTTGTTGAAGTCTCTTCAGATTCCTTTAGAAGCCTCGATCGTCGAACTGAGTTCAACGATCTTTCCAATTCTGCGTCGAACCCTAATATAAAATTCATTTTTCGCCGTCGTTCTCCTTTGCGCTTGATGGTTAAAACTCCAAAATTATTTACGGTCACGCGGCGACCCGGCGGTTTTATTTGAGAAAAAGGCGGATGTGGTTTTATTTAAGAAAACGGGGCGCGCGTATTTATTTATTTGGATATAAAACGGTTTAGATCGAGTTTTAACGAAAGGAGGCAAGTGCACCTATCGTTAGTAGTACAGGATATTCCGGGTGGAATATCGAGGTCGTATTGTTCTTGGGGCCGGTTCGATTATTTCTACTCTTCCCTGGAGGGGACTATTATTTTACCGATAATTATCTTGTCGGGATATTTTATATAAAATAAAAAGCAGAAAATGGCAGAAAGAAAAATGAAAGCATGAAGGTGGTGCCGATGAAGAGCTTAGCTCGATGGCACCGAGAAAACAAATGAACTAAAATAGACTTTAAATAAAAAGAGCTCCTAAAGTTCTAATTAATTAAGGCGGAGACTTGGCCGTGGAGGTTCCACTAAAATGAGCTCACCTATCTCTAGGACTATCGCTCACCTGAACGCTAAGACTATTCGACCGGGCTCTCGTCCGACGAAGGATTCCTCTTAACGCCCGCATTACGCTAAGAACCCCGCTATTGGGTGGGGGACCCAATCCGGTAGAGTTGGTGCGCCTCCTCTCTCGAGGGTTAGTGCGGAACTCTCTTTGCCAAGGGGTGATCTGTCCATACGCACGGCCTCTCGGCGAGCGTATGGAAAACGGAAATAGGGCCCACACATCGATATGTGGTCCTACGCGTCGTTAACCCCGGGCAAACCTTAAGTACTTTTAATTAATTAGAAAGATTAGACCTTTAGTTATTTTAAGCTATTTTATCTGTCCCAATGCTCTTGGATGTCGAGGGCTAAGAACGATTAGCCACTCATCGGAATAGGGACGGCTTGCGGGAAAAGCAGAAAAGAAAGCAGAAAATGGAAAGCAGGAAAATGAAAGCAGTAAAATAAAGCAGTAAAGGAAAGCTGAAAATTGCAAGTCCTACTCAAACGAGTAGGACTGAAGAAAGCTGTAAATTGCGAGTCCCGGCGCAAATGCGTGGGCGGGAGAAATGAAAGCAGTAAAACACACACACGCAAGTCCTACTCAAATGAGTAGGAGAAAATAAATGCGGGTCCTACTCAACCGAGTAGGACAAAATAAATGCAACACACGCACACACTCTCTCGACATAAATGAAAACGCACACACACAAATCCTACTCAAATGAGTAGGGAAAATAAATACCTGCCATTAAACTCGAATGAGTAGGCGGAAATAAAGAAAATTACAAACTCACGCACTCTACAGAAAGTAAAATAAGCAGGCGCCATTTAACTCTTAACGAGTAGGCGGAAATAAATGCGCATACACACATGAGCGAAAAAATTAAGAAAAACTAAGTTGACGAAAAATTAAAACAACTGCATTTCTACCGCTAAAATGCGGTAGAAATGCATAAAAAGGGAAAATAAAAATAAACCGGAAAGAAAGTTTTGCAAAAAAAATGAAAATGCAAGTGCTCGAAAAATAAAAACGAATACATTTCTACCGCTAGAATGCGGTAGAAATGATTAAAATGAAGACAGAAAAATAAAAGGAGCAAAAGTTTAAACGAAAAAATGAAGTGCACGAAAAATTAAAACTACTAAATTATCATTCCTATAACTCCGTAAAAACGATTAAAAAGTGAAAATAAAGCGAAAAGAACGAAAAAGTTTTACAACCTAAAAATAAAAAGCTAAGTTAAAAGAAATGAAAATCACCTTGAAATCATTTTTACGGGTTTATAACAATGAAATAAAAAGCTATAAAAATTCTAAGTTAACAAAACTAAGAACATAAAATTATGAAGTTATACTCATACACACACACACCCATTACAAAAGAAGGAAATAGAAGTTAAAACAAGGAATAAATAAGATTGCAAAGGGTGGGCGCATAGATGAAGTCCAAAACATAGAAATGAGAAAGAAAACTACATTTTTATTATGTCAAAAAAAACTATTACAAGGCTAGTACAAAAATAAAAGAGAGAGAGAAAGAGAAAACCCCATTCCATAGGTTGGAAATCCATCTACGCAGCACCTCCCCTTACAAAATGGAACCCAAAAGGGGAACAGAAATCCAAAGCAGAACCTTTGAATTTATAGAAAAAATTTACATGGGTCACGCCCTTGGTCACGGGCGTGACAGGGGGCGTGATAGTACTATTTGAGAAGGCGGCCGGCGATTTGACGGGAAAGTGGACTTCGGGCTGGACACGTGTCGGTCTCGCAGTGGTCACGCCCCATGTCACGGGCGTGACTCTGGGCGTGTCAAGCAGGTGGATCTGGGCGCGGTGCGCGCCGAAAGTCTTCGGGCAGGTTTTGTCGGGCTAGCTGGAAAGGTCACGCCCCAGGTCACGGGCGTGACTCTGGGCGTGTCGGCTGGTGTCGACACTCGACGAATGTCGAGCTGAAAGTGTCGAGTTGAAAATCATCGAGCGGAAATTGAGTCACGCCCCAGGTCACGGGCGTGACGCTGGGCGTGACTGTTGGTGTCGACACTCGACGATCGTCGAGATGAATTCGTCGAGTGGAGTGAACACGAGCTTGGGTCACGCCCCGTGTCGGGTGACACGGGCGTGACCCCGGGCGTGTCAGGCTTTGCACTTCAAAATTTTGCTGATTGACTGAAATTTGACGTGTCACGCCCTGGTCACGGGCGTGACCAATATGTCACGGGCGTGACATGTCAATTTTTGGCAGATTTTGATTTTTTTCCTGAAAAATAAAATAAAACAAGTTAGTATAATATTTACAAAAATAAGAGCATTTTATTGAATAAAAATAAGTAAAAATGACAAAAATAAATGAAAACAACTAATTTAATGTACACAAAAATAGGTATATTTACAACTTATCAAATACCCCCATACTTAAGCTTTTGTTATTCCAGAGCAAAAGATGGAGATGAACTTATAAGGAATAAAAGAAATCCTAAGTTTAGCTACCGCTTGACTTAATTAAAAGGAAGATCAAAATAAACATCCGGGGTTAAAGAATTAAATCCTAATTTATGAAATGTTATGAATAGAGGAAGAGTTTCAAAAAGACTTCTAGATAAAATAAAATAGAAAGCAAAAATTTATTTTTGTTAGTTTAACAAAGATGGATTGGATTTATATAAAAAAAACTTTAGCTTAAAAGAAGTTAAAGGAAATAATGCAATTTAAAAATTATGCTCTCAAAAAATTTTAAATTAATTCTAGAATCATTGAAATAGGCTAAGTGGTTTGGTGGTTTATGAAGAAGGCTTGAATATTGAGGTGAGGTAATTTTTTCTCGAACCTCCAATTTTTTTCTTTTTGGATAGTTAGGAAAATGAAATATTATTTTCCTAACACATTTTTTTTTCTTTCTTCATAATAAATAACACAATGTATATGTGTAGAAGTAATGAATTTTATCCTCTTACTTCATAACATATAATCTTTTTAAATATTGGGTGCCTATGTTTACGGAATGAAATCTTATTCCCATTGACATAAGATCTTTTAAGGGATAGGGGTAAACATGTCAAGTAAGACATGAAAAAAAGGAAGTGGGTTTAGATTTTTTTTTTTCAAAAAGAAAACTAGATTTTAATAAAAAAGTTTTGAGAGCAAACTTTTTAAAATGAACGTTCCAATGTTTCTAAAAGCATGAAGTAGAAATAATTGAAATCCATGGATGTTATTTTCTAACATAAAAAACGAGCTTCTATTTATAAAATTAGAAGTGGTGGTGAAAAACAAGTTCTCTATTATAAGGAAAAGACATAAAAAATTCTTTAAATCTTAACCCCAAACACTTCAATCTATCGAACTTTAATTAATAAACGAATAGTAAGCAAAGAATAACTAAAATTCGCATATAAATTAACTCGAAACAAGATTTTTGAAAAGCAAAAAGAGTTAAGATATGGTATATTTGAATTATTTTGTTAAATAATTAACAAAACATTTTTTTTTTGATTTTTTTAGGGATTTTATCATTTTTTTGTGTTTTAATTATTATCTTTTTAAGATTTTTAGAGTTATTATCTTTTTTTGGTATTTTTGGTTCTTCTAATTTTTTTTTGATTTTTAGTGTATTTTGATAAGTTATTTACAAGAATGAGGAGAGAAAGAAGTGTTATTTAAAGAAGATAGGGGGGAAAGAGAGATTTTTACAAAAAAAGGGACAAAGCAAAAACTCGAATGCAGCCCCCGCGAACAGACTCTTATTGAGGTGGTTGGTTCGAGCAGTCGACCGTCGCGGGCAAGCAAAAAGCGAGCTTTTACAAAAACGAAAAGAAGAGGGGGGGGAAGAGAGATTTAGTTTTTTTGTTGTTTTTTTTTTAATTATTATTAAAATAATGAAAATTTTTTTTTTTAAAGTTTTTGATTTTTTGCATTTTTTTGTAATTTTTTTTTGTTAAGTACCGAATATAAAAAGTGCAGAATAGGAAAACACCCCCATACTTAAACCCAATATTGTCCCCAATGTTGCAATCTAAGTATGCGGAACAGATAATATACAAATTAAAAGATATACAAAAAAGAAAAAAGGGAGGGTAGGAGCTTCCCTAAGACGAGCACGGGAGGCCCAGGTTGAAACCCTGCATTATTTAGAAAAGAAAAAAAAAGCAAAAAGATAATCAAAAAAACAAAAAAAAGATACACTCGGCCAAAGAGTGGGTGTGGGCGGTAGGGGGTGACAAGTGCGTGGGACTCGAAGCTGACATCTTAGCTTATGAGTGCAAGAAAAATGCGCTCCCCTATCGCGTATAAGAGTGAGAACCGCGCCGAATCAAAATAAAATAAGTTAAATTAAATTAAACAAAATATATACTTACTTGTTTTTTTTTTGGGTTTGTTTTTTTTTTTAAATCAAATTATTAATTTTTTGTTTATTTTTTTTTCATAAGGAAAATATATTTTTAAGTTTGTCATTTTTCATTTTTTTGTTTTTTTTTTGTTTTTTTGTTTTGTTTTTAGTTTTATAGTTTTTTTTTTAAGTTTTTAAGGTTTTGCAAATTTTTTTTTTTTGTAGTTTTATAAGTTTTTCAATTTTTTTGTTTTTTTTTTTATAATTTTGTAATATTTTTTATTATTATTATTATTATTATCATTATATTATATTGGCCATATTTATATATATATAAATATATATATATATATATAAATATATAGGTAAAATTAATAGATTTCCAGGATTTAAAATAACGAACCGAAAATTCCCCGGCAACGGCGCCAAAAACTTGATGGTTAAAACTCCAAAATTATTTACGGTCACGCGGCGACCCGGCGGTTTTATTTGAGAAAAAGGCGGATGTGGTTTTATTTAAGAAAACGGGGCGCGCGTATTTATTTATTTGGATATAAAACGGTTTAGATCGAGTTTTAACGAAAGGAGGCAAGTGCACCTATCATGAGTAGTACAGGATATTCCGGGTGGAATATCGAGGTCGTATTGTTCTCGGGGCCGGTTCGATTATTTCTACTCTTCCCTGGAGGGGACTATTATTTTACCGATAATTATCTTGTCGGGATATTTTATATAAAATAAAAAGCAGAAAATGGCAGAAAGAAAAATGAAAGCATGAAGGTGGTGCCGATGAAGAGCTTAGCTCGATGGCACCGAGAAAACAAATGAACTAAAATAGACTTTAAATAAAAAGAGCTCCTAAAGTTCTAATTAATTAAGGCAGAGACTTGGCCGTGGAGGTTCCACTAAAATGAGCTCACCTATCTCTAGGACTATCGCTCACCTGAACGCTAAGACTATTCGACCGGGCTCTCGTCCGACGAAGGATTCCTCTTAACGCCTGCATTACGCTAAGAACCCCGCTATTGGGTGGGGGACCCAATCCGGTAGAGTTGGCGTGCCTCCTCTCTCGAGGGTTAGTGCGGAACTCTATTTGCCAAGGGGTGATCTGTCCATACGCACGGCCTCTCGGCGAGCGTATGGAAAACGGAAATAGGGCCCACACATCGATATGTGGTCATACACGTCGTTAACCCCGGGCAAACCTTAAGTACTTTTAATTAATTAGAAAGATTAGACCTTTAGTTATTTTAAGCTATTTTATCTGTCTCAATGCTCTTCGATGCCGAGGGCTAAGAACGATTAGCCACTCATCGGAATGGGGACGACTTGCGGGAAAAGCAGAAAAGAAAGCAGAAAATGGAAAGCAGGAAAATGAAAGCAGTAAAATAAAGCAGTAAAGGAAAGCTGAAAATTGCAAGTCCTACTCAAACGAGTAGGACTGAAGAAAGCTGTAAATTGCGAGTCCCGGCGCAAATGCGTGGGCGGGAGAAATGAAAGCAGTAAAACACACACACGCAAGTCCTACTCAAATGAGTAGGAGAAAATAAATGCGGGTCCTACTCAACCGAGTAGGACAAAATAAATGCAACGCACGCACACACTCTCTCGACATAAATGAAAACGCACACACACAAATCCTACTCAAATGAGTAGGGAAAATAAAGACCTGCCATTAAACTCGAATGAGTAGGCGGAAATAAAGAAAATTACAAACTCACGCACTCTACAGAAAGTAAAATAAGCAGGCACCATTTAACTCTTAACGAGTAGGCGGAAATAAATGCGCATACACACATGAGCGAAAAAATTAAGAAAAACTAAGTTGACGAAAAATTAAAACAACTGCATTTCTACCGCTAAAATGCGGTAGAAATGCATAAAAAGGGAAAATAAAAATAAACCGGAAAGAAAGTTTTGCAAAAAAAATGAAAATGCAAGTGCTCGAAAAATAAAAACGAATACATTTCTACAGCTAGAATGCGGTAGAAATGATTAAAATGAAGACAGAAAAATAAAAGGAGCAAAAGTTTAAACGAAAAAACGAAGTGCACGAAAAATTAAAACTACTAAATTATCATTCCTATAACTCCGTAAAAACGATTAAAAAGTGAAAATAAAGCGAAAAGAACGAAAAAGTTTTACAACCTAAAAATAAAAAGCTAAGTTAAAAGAAATGAAAATCACCTTGAAATCATTTTTACGGGTTTATAACAATGAAATAAAAAGCTATAAAAATTCTAAGTTAACAAAACTAAGAACATAAAATTATGAAGTTATACTCATACACACACACACCCATTACAAAAGAAGGAAATAGAAGTTAAAACAAGGAATAAATAAGATTGCAAAGGGTGGGCGCATAGATGAAGTCCAAAACATAGAAATGAGAAAGAAAACTACATTTTTATTATGTCAAAAAAAAAACTATTACAAGGCTAGTACAAAAATAAAAGAGAGAGAGAGAAAGAGAAAACCCCATTCCATAGGTTGGAAATCCATCTACGCAGCACCTCCCCTTACAAAATGGAACCCAAAAGGGGAACAGAAATCCAAAGCAGAACCTTTGAATTTATAGAAAAAATTTACATGGGTCACGCCCTTGGTCACGGGCGTGACAGGGGGCGTGACAGTACTATTTGAGAAGGCGGCCGGCGATTTGACGGGAAAGTGGACTTCGGGCTGGACACGTGTCGGTCTCGCAGTGGTCACGCCCCAGGTCACGGGCGTGACTCTGGGCGTGTCAAGCAGGTGGATCTGGGCGCGGTGCGCGCCGAAAGTCTTCGGGCAAGTCTTGTCGGGCTAGCTGGAAAGGTCACGCCCCAGGTCACGGGCGTGACTCTGGGCGTGTCGGCTGGTGTCGACACTCGACGAATATCGAGCTGAAAGTGTCGAGTTGAAAATCGTCGAGCGGAAATTGAGTCACGCCCCAGGTCACGGGCGTGACGCAGGGCGTGACTGTTGGTTTCGACACTCGACGATCGTCGAGATGAATTTGTCGAGTGGAGTGAACACGGGCTTGGGTCACGCCCCGTGTCGGGTGACACGGGCGTGACCCCGGGCGTGTCAGGCTTTGCACTTCAAAATTTTGCTGATTGACTGAAATTTGACGTGTCACGCCCTGGTCACGGGCGTGACCAATATGTCACGGGCGTGACATGTCAATTTTTGGCAGATTTTGATTTTTTCCTGAAAAATAAAATAAAACAAGTTAGTATAATATTTACAAAAATAAGAGCATTTTATTGAATAAAAATAAGTAAAAACGACAAAAATAAATGAAAACAACTAATTTAATGTACACAAAAATAGGTATATTTACAACTTATCAGCGCTTTCGATTTCTCTGCAAGAACTTTCTTTCCCTCCAAACAGTTCTGCACTTGATCGTTTTGTTTGTTGAATTTTTGCAGGTACCCATGGCTGTGTCTGTTGCTGTTCTCGCCGCCATGAAGTTTGATGCTGGCTTCGACATTGACATGGAATCTTTCAGCACAACCGACCAGGTCTTTCAGGATATTTTGGGGTTATTCAAAGAGCAGAACCTTACAGCAATCATGACTACAAGGATCAAGCTTGCATTTGATGAGATCAAGGAATGGGTCTACACTGCCCACAATCAAGACAACTCCACCATTGTTGGGTCAATATCTGGCACACAGGTACTTCTACAAGAGATCATTGACCAACCCACATTCACCCCATCCATCTCCATCCCACTATCCTCCATATCCACCTTACCCACACCTCAGCCATCTCTTCCCCCCATTCACCAGCTCTCCACTACCCTCACCCTCAGCTGCTCCTCCATCTTCTACCTCTGCTTCAGTCACCCTTGAGCAAGTAGACCTTCCAGCCCTTGCTGACAGGTTGTATGAGTTGCTAGCCCCCAGGCTCTCTCTTCTTTTGGAGACCTCCTTGGCTCCATTACACATGTCAGTGGTAGCTCTCTCTGCCAAGCTCTCATCTCTATTCCCTCAGGCAGCCCCTACAGCAGTGTGCCTTCATCCAGCCTTGTCTGAATCTAGGAAGGGGGAGATGCCCTATGAAGTGAGTCTTCCTGCTGCTGCTGTTGCTGCTGTTTCTGTGAGCTTGTCTGCTACTGCTGCTACTATTGCCTCTTCAGCTCCTGTTCTTGCTGCTGCTGCTGCTGCTGTGTCTCAAGAACAAATTCCTCCTGCTACAGTCTTTGCAATAGACCTCAGGTCTTTGCTTTCAAACTTTGATCAGTTATATTTCAGATGTCTGCCAGAGCCAGTTGTTGTCCAGCCCCCGGAGGATCTATCAAAGGCACTTGTGCCATTCTCCTGCTGTGACCCCAGCAGCATCACCTTTTTTGTCAACTCAGTATATGCTGCTGCTTCTTCTGATGAAAGCATTGCTGTTGATGTTGTTGCCTCTACTGTTACTGAACCTTTTGATACTGCTGCTGAAAGTTTTGATATTGCTGCTGAAATTTCTGTTATTGCTATTGAGCCAATTTCCAAGGAAATTCTTATGTCAGAGGCACCTGAGTTTGAGCCTTCTGCAATTTCTGATGATATCTCTACTGTTGATGCTGCTGTGAGAGAAACTATTGCTGCTGCTGTTACTTCTCCAGAAACTATTGTTTCTGTTATTGTCACTTCTCCAGAGCCTATAGTTGCTGCTTCTGTATCTGTTACTGCTTCAACCTCTGCTGCTACACCATATGTTGCCTCATATGCTTCTGTACAGCTCAAGAAGGATTTGATGAATAAAATCGATGCCCTGTATGATGACCAGAGTTCTGAAAGTGATGAGTACAGAACAGACTCTGATGACTCTTCTGCTACCATTGCCAGGAAAAGAAAGGCAAGGAGCAAAGCCATGAAGAGAGTACCTCCTGCCAAGGTCAAATATAACAATGATATTCCATACTACATTCTTCATGATTGCCCTATCACTGAGCACTGGATGCAGTACTCTAAGAACCAACTGAAAGCAATGAAAAAGAAGAGGAAATATGAAAAGGGTTCTTCACAATTCCAACACTCTCATCCTCCTCCACCACCTCCTCCTGATGCAGGTGCAGGTGGAAGCTCTGCATCTCAACCCCCTGCCAGAAGTCAGGCCCCCTATCAGCCTCATGCTAGATCTTACCATAGGGGAAGTCAATCCAGGGATTCTCAATCTAGGAGAGGAGGATACAGAGGCAACCAAAGAGACTTCCAGGTCTACTCCAAAGGATACTCAAGGCAACACCCATACTCCAGGGGAGGACAAGTTTCTACTGATACCACATCTGGTCCTTTTCCCTATAAATTAAGGGAAACTGTGTCTTCCTGGCCTCCTCAGGACAATCCTTCTAACAGATATGAGCCACCAGTACCTTTTGAGGACCCTGAGAACAATCCAGCTGCTTGGGCTGCAAGAATGAAGGAACTTGCTGCACTAGATCAAATCAAGAAAGCTAAAGAGCAAGGAAGAGACTCATCTAATATCTCTACAATGTCTGAACAGAGACAGAAAGAGCTAGAAAGATATGCATCAAGCAAATTTTTTTGATTCTGACAGGTATATGGAACTGCATCCTAAAGCTGTAGTTCCCAAGCCTAAACAGCAAACATCTTTAGGTGCAGCAGATGATACCAGATCAAAGAAAGAAGCCCTCAATCCCGACAGAGAGATCAAACTTGTTAAGGGCAAGGAAAAGAAATGACAATATAAGGTGACATTCTCTGTGATTTCTGATTACTATCTGGATGTTATATATCTCTATGGTTCTGCAATGTCTAGCTTGTTGCTTTTCTGTATTGCTGCTTGTATGTTGTTAATTAAATTTTTCCAAAGTCTGTAAATAGTAATCCTAACCCAAATAGGGGGAGATTGTTGGAACACCCTATTACTAATTTGGGTCAGGATCACTATGTCTCTAGGAAACCTATGTTTGACCTCCTGTATAGCTCAAAAGGTCAATTAGAATTGAGTCTAAGGGTTAGAAGTCTAGGTTTGGAAGCTGCCCTCAAGACCAGGATTTTCTGTTTGGAGACTAAGTCATATCGTCGAGCTCAGCACGATGATTCGTCGAACTCCGATCGACGATCGTCTAGCTCAACTTCGACAGATCGTCGAACTCCATTCGACGATCGCTGAGCTCAACTTCATCATATCGTCGAACTCCATTCGACGATCGGTGAGCTCAGTTCGACGATCTTGACTCAGCTTTGGATCTTTATCTCTGAGCTTAGTTCGATGATCTTTGAGCTCAGATCGACGATATTTTGCTGATGTATTAGTCCATATCGCTGAGCTTAGTTCGATGATAGCAGAGCTCAGTTCGACGTTTTCAGATAACTTCAAGGATGTTTCTAAATTCAAATTCAAATCAGTTAAGGAGTTATTCTGCAATTAATTCTAAAGATTTCCTAGCCGTTTTCATTGATTTCTGGACCAAGTTTCAAGTGATTTTCAAGGAATATTTCTGTGGACTTTCCTCCAGAAGAGATTTTGCAATTAAGGATGCCATTAATGCAGACCAATGGCTATTCTTCTAAGAGAATGTTTTTCCATTCAGTACCAGAGAATAAAAGAGAAGAATTCTTTTGAATCACTAAGACAGATACACAGACACATACAGACAGACATCAGTAATCTTCAACAAAATATTCTGTCTCTATGAATTCTCAAGAACACTCATCCAAGGAGATCAACCTTTTCTAAAATCTTCAGATCTCTCCAGTTTTCAAGTGTTCAAGGCCAACATATTTCAAGACTCCAGACATTCAACATTTCAGCTGTTGCTGAAATCATCTTTTGCTGGAGCTCAACTTTTGAAGGCATATCACCCTACAACAAAGCTTCTTTTCCTGAAGATCTCAAGGATTCAGGGGGAGCTTTGACACCATTAATCCACATAGTCTTCTCAGCTAATCTGAGAAAGAGAAGACTTCCATCACTCTCTCACCCCCTCTCTGTAAAGGGTTTCTCAAACTCCCTTCAAAAATTTGAGCTTGATTTTTGAGCACCTTGTCAAAAGCTCATTGGTGGCAAGACACCTGATCAAAAAATCTGATTTGGTTTTTGAGCACCTTATCAAAAGCTCATTGGTGCCCAGCACACCTGATCAACTCATCCTGCAGTGGATTCCTACCTAGGGTGGTAGAAGAGTGGATGTACCCAAGTTTAGGGGAACCACTATATTTCCTTGTGTCTTCTGGTTTTGCTTGTCTTTATTTTTGTTTCTGGCCTTGATTATTCTGTGATTAGCTTTTGATTAGTTTAGTTCTGTGATTAGATTTATTATTGCTTCCCTGCTCACTCATATTACAACAATTGTTGTAAAAACTTTTAAAGCACCATATACTCTATTCACCCCCCTCTAGAGTATATCAGATCTAGCTGCACTTTCACAAGCTAAGGAGAAGAACAAGTACCCGATCCCGAGGATTGATGATCTATTTGATCAGTTAGTCGGGTCGATGGTGTACTCAAAGTTGGATCTCAAGTCTGGATACTATCAGCTGAGGATAAGGGAGAGTGATATCCCCAAAATAGCTTTTAGTATGAGATACGGGAATTATGAGTTTACAGTCATGCCGTCTTGGCTGACGAATGTGTCGTCGGTGTTCATGGATTTGATGAATAGGACTTTCAGGGAGTACTTGGACCACTTTGTGATCGTCTTCATCGACGATATTTTGTTGTACTCGCAGAGTGAGGAGGATCATTTCAGGCATCTGCATTTGGTGCTGGAGACGCTGAGGAGAAATCAATTATATGCCAAGTTCTCCAAATGCGAGTTTTGGTTGTCTTCAGTGGCGTTCCTTGGTCACATAGTCAGTGGAGAGGGAATTTCGGTGGATCCGGCAAAGATTGTTGCGATACAAGAGTGGCCTGTGCTTGCTACGGTAGCGGAAGTCCGGAGTTTTCTGGGCTTGCCGGCTATTAAAAGAGCTTCGTGGAGAACTTCTCGCGGATAGCGTTACCCCTCACGACTTTGACGAGGAAGGAGTAGAAGTTCGTTTGGACGCCGGAGTGCGCACTTGCTTTTGAAGAGTTGAAGTGTCGGTTGACCACGGCGCCTGCATTGAGTTCGCCGAGTGGGACCGAAGGTTTTGAAATCTATAGCGATGCTTCGGGCAGTGGTTTGGGGTGTGTGCTGCTGCAGCATGGAAGTGTGATAGCGTACGACTCAAGAAAGCTGAAAGTGCACGAATGGAATTATCCGGTCCATGACTTGGAGTTAGCGGCCGTGAATTTTGCCTTGAAGCTATGGAGACACTACTTGTATGGGTGAGGGTCGATATCTATACCGACCATAAAAGCCTGAAATATTTGTTGGATCAAAAAGATCTAAACATGTGACAGAGGAGATGGATGGAGTTCCTGGGGGACTACACGTTTAAGATCCATTATGTGCCTAGGAAGGGCAATGTGGTTGCGGACGCGTTGAGTCGCCGGGCCCCAGATCAAGCCAATTGGCTGTCGGTCCATGACGAGCGGTTGGTTTGGGAGTTGGAGGCGTTGGAGATCTCTTGTGTAGACAAGCAGTCGAGTGCTGAAGCGCTATTGAACTGGACGGAAGTTCAGTATGACTTGGCTGATCGGATTCGACAGGCTTTGGATGTGGATAGCAGTATGAATCACCTCATGATAGAGGCTCTAGATGGGTCAAATTCCCAATATGAGGTTGTGGATGGTTTGCTTTGGAAAGACGGTCGTCTGTGCATCCCAAATGTGGGCACATTGCTGGTGGAATTGTTGTACGAGGCGCATCATACCAAGTACATGATTCTCCCGGGGAGAACAAAGATGTACCGTGATGTGAAGAAATTGTTCTGGTGGCCAGGACTGAAGAAGGATGTGGCACTGTACGTGGCGAAGTGTCAGACATGCGCCTTGGTGAAGGCGGAATGCCAAATGCCGGGAGGATTCTTGAAGTCCTTGCCTATTCCGGAGTGGAAGTTTGATGACATTACTATGGACTTTGTGCACGGGCTGCCAAGGTCGCAAAAAGGGAACGATGCCATTTGGGTGGTCGTAGATCGTCTAAAGAAGGTGTCGCACTTCATTCCGCATAGGAAGGATGATCATGTGGAGAAACTGGCGAAGCTGTATGTGGACAATATTGTGCGGCTTCATGGTGTGCCCCGCAGGATCGTGAGTGACCGAGATGGGCGGTTCACGTCCAATGATTGGAGGCTGGTGCAGCAGATATTGGGAATAAAGCTGAGTTTCAGCACAGCCTTGCATCCGCAGACGGATGGGCAGACAGAGATGGTCAATATGACAATGGATGACATGCTTCGCATGTGCGTCCTGGACTTTGGGAAGCATTGGGAGGACCACTTATACTTGGTGGAGTTTGCGTACAACAATAGCTACCAGGTGAGCATACAAATTGCACCCTTCAAGGCCCTCTATGTTAGAAGATGTCGCTCGTCGTTGTCTTAGTTGGAAACGGGCGAGTCAAAGTTGTACAAATGCCAAGAGGTGGAAGATGCTATGTTGTTGGTTCGAACGATTCGAGAGAGGTTGCTAATCGCTCAAGACCTCCACGCTAAGTACTATAATGCCAAGCACAGGAACGTAGAGTTCACTATTGGCGACTGGGTGTACTTGAAGATCAAGCCGTTCAAGGGTGTCTCGCGGGTGCGGCGCTTGAAGAAGCTAAGCTCGAGGTATCTTGGACCGTTTGAGATTCTTGAGCGGATTAGTGAAGCAGCTTATCGGTTGAAGCTACCAGTGGACCTTACTGGTCTACACGATGTATCCATATATTGGTGCTACGGAAGGCGGTGCAAGAGCCTTCGCATGTGATCACGGTGGATCAAGTGCCGGTCGAGAATGGGTTGACGACGAAGGTCAAGCCCGTTCGTATTGAGGACTCAGAAGTCAAGCGGCTACGCAATAAAGAGATCAGGATGGTAAAGGTCTGTTGGGATAATTGTGGTCGGGAAGAGCTCTCTTGGGAGCAAGAGCAGACCATGCTTGAGGAGTACCCGGAGTTCTTTCACTCAGGTACCATTTAAGTTTACGATTATCTTTTCTTTATGTAATTTCGAGGATGAAATTCTTTTAAGAGGGAGAGAGTTGTAATGCCCAGAAACTCAAAAGAACGATGGGAGGCATTTTGAGACAAGTTTGGAATTTGGCAGGGGGCACACGGCCTGGGACACGGGCGTGTTGTAACACCCCCTATCTGTCGCATAGCATATAGCAGTAGGTCCGGCCGGGGCCCAACGCCATATACTACAGACAGACTGGGTGGTTACTTATGGAAACCATCCAACCAATCAACGTCCTACACAGAGCATTCTAGCGGAAGAATTTTATAAAAGTTGTAACAAAGAACCCAGCATTAAAGCATGAATGTCCACTAATACAAAATAGGAATGTTATACAAAATACCCAAAATAAGCCTTAGGGCCTTACAAATGTTTCCCTACAAATTACATGTTTTACAAACTACGACACGCAGACCGGTCACACATGAATAAAGCAGTAAACACTTCCAATTAGGCCTTCAAGGGCCGGCTTCGCATTCGGGCTTTAGCCCGCTATTGACTGCTTGGTCCAGCTGCACCTGCAAGAAACAAACCACCGCACGGTGGCAAAACAAGGCAACGGTCAGCAATGCTGACCAAATTATAACGATCCCGCCCCCAACTCGGGGAGGCGATGCTCCTTCCCTGCATTTCATTAGCATAAGCGAGCAATATATATAAATATAGCCATTTCATCACAAATGTTGGCTCGCACGGCCACACGCCCCGTGCTCTCAGGGCACATTCTCGGTGAACCGGTCGATGTCACGTCAATTTAAGCCATCGACATTCCGGACTCACCACCGCCACTAAGACGGCCAAACCTATGAGAAATTTGTCTTCTTGGCCTAGGTCACGACAATTTAAGCCATCGACCGCCGAAGACCCTAATCTATGCCAACGGTAAGTGCCACGTGCCTTTAGATCTCTTTAACCGAATGACATAGAACGGGTACGGTTCCATCTAACCCGTTCTCACATCACAACGACAATTTAAGTCATATGCGCAGGTCAAACTTCCACCGAGTCCCATATCCATCACAATTCACATAACTCGGTTATGTTCAAGTTGGCTCTCAGGCCACCAAGTTGGCAAGATCTCGTATCCGCCCAGTTTTCCGGGTGCACCTTTGGGTTAGTCCCCAAGGCTCCCTGCTGCAATCTACCGCGTAGAAAACCCGAAAAACAACCAATAGCACGGAGTCTTCTCCGGCATTATGCAATGCAACATCACCGATCCAGACCAACATGTCCTGGTAGGCTTCACACATCATGTCTATGTCCGTTCTCGCTTACGGACTCTAAACAACGGGGACTTCACATATCTACCCGAAGGAACGCCTCCAACTCTCCGCAAACTCGCGAGAGCGGGCTTCCTATGCAAAGAAATAGAGCTACTCATGCTCAAGATGAGGATCGTTACCCTAGCGTTCCTCTTTGGCGCCATTGAAAAGTAATCGGATGAAAAGCACCGCACTAGCTTTGCCTCCGTGGATCCGGAGTCGGCTCGCGATTTGGAGCTTTGAAGCTCCTCCAATGGCGGGATCTAGCTCCTTCTTCCTTCCTTGGCTCTCCTCTCTCTCTAAGGTTTTTAGAAAGATAACACTTAAGAAAAGTGAGGGCTTCTAAGTCCAATCCCGGGTATATCCCTTTAGGAATAACCCTCAGCCGTTGGATCTCAAAAATAAGGAAACGAACGGCTTTGATTCGGGACTGAAATACCCAATATGGACCGAACACGGCCTGGCACACGCCGGTGTCCAGGGCCGTGTGCCTCATTCACCGTCAAAATCGGCTCGCCTGGAACCTCACACGGGTATCGAACACGCCCGTGTTGGAGCTGACACGCCCGTGTTCCACCTGACACGGCCGTGTGGCCGGCCATGTACCCCCATCATTTTTCCCCAAAATCAACCCGAGCACTGCACGGGTTCTAGGACACGCCCGTATCCTTACCCGTGTCACCTCAACATGCCTGGACCCCAGGCCGTGTACACGGTCTCGACACTCGACACTTCGTCGAGCGAATATCGTCGACCTGTTGACACGGCCTTGGACACTCCCGTGTCCTAGGCCGTGTGCCTTGTCTCGACACAATGTCGAGACCAAAGTGTCGACTCCCCGGGACGAGTGCCGACACGGGTTGACACGCCCTGCGACACGCCCGTGTCGCAGGCCGTGTGCCATATCTCGACACTTCGTCGAACGCAGAGTGACGACTTCGCGACTAAGTGTCGACACGGGTCGACACGCCCTGCGACACGCCCGTGTCGCAGGCCGTGTGTCCAGTCTCGACACAATGTCCAGACCAAAGTGTCGACTCCCCGGCTTAGTGTCGACACAGGCTTGACACGCCTTGGGACACGCCCGTGTCCCAGGCCGTGTGCCTGCAGCCAGAACCCAAAACTGGCCCAAAACGTCCCCCTTCGCTCCTTTGAGTTTCGGGGCGTTACAACTCTCCCCCTCTTAAAAGAATTTCGTCCACGAAATTTTATAAAGGAAAGACATGTACAAAACCAAAATTTGTACCTGAGCGGAACAACTCCGGGTACTCGTCAAGCATAGTCTGCTCTCGCTCCCAAGAGAGCTCCTCACGACCGCAATTGTCCCACTGGACCTTGACCATCCTGATCTCTTTATTGCGTAGCCGCTTGACCTCCGAGTCCTCAATCCGCACGGGCTTGACCTTTGTCGTCAGCCCACTATCCACCGGTACTTGATCAACCGCGATCACTTGCGTAGGCTCTTGCACCGCCTTCCGGAGCACCGAAATATGGAATACATCGTGTAAACCACCAAGCTCCACTGAAAGCTACAACCGATAGGCCGCTTCACCAACTCGCTCCAAAACCTCAAACGGTCCAAGGTACCTCGGGCTTAGCTTTTTCAATCGCTGCACCCGCGAGACACTCTTGAACGGCTTGATTTTTAAGTATACATAATCGCCCACAGCGAACTCCATGTTCATGTGCTTGGCATTATAGTACTTTGCTTGCCGGTCCTGAGCGATAAGCAACCTCTCTCGAATGGTTCTCACCAAAGAAGTAGCATTCTCCACTTCCGATCGCTTATACAACTTTGACTCACCCATTTCTAACCAAGACAACGACGTGCGACATTTTCTACCATATAGGGCCTCGAAAGGCGCCATCTAAATACTCGCTTGGTAGCTATTGTTGTATGCGAACTCCACCAAATAAAGGTGGTCTTCCCATTACTTTCCAAAATCCAAGACACACATGCGAAGCATGTCTTCCATGGTTCTATTGACCCTCTCGGTCTGCCCATCCGTTTGTAGATGGAAGGCTGTGCTGAATTTCAGCTTTGTTCCCAACATTTGCTACACAAGCCTCCAATCATTGGACGTGAACCACCCATCTCGGTCACTCACGATGCTGTGGGGCACACCATGAAGCCGTATTATGTTATCCACATAAAGTTTTGCCAACTTCTCCACCGGATCATCCTTCCTATGCGGAATAAAATGCAACACCTTCGTTAATCGATCAACAACCACCCAAATGACGTCGTTCCCCTTTTGCGACCTTGGCAAATCGTGCACAAAGTCCATAGAGATGTCGTCAAATTTCCACTCCGGAATAGGCAAGGACTTAAGAAATCCTCCCGGCTTTTTGCACTCCGCCTTTACCAAGGCGCAAGTTTGACACTTCGCTACGTATAGCGCCACATCCTTCTTCAAACCCGGCCACCAAAACAGTTTCTTCACATCACGGTACATCTTCGTGCTCCCCGGGTGAATCGACTACTTGGTATGGTGTGCCTCGTACAACAACTCCACCCGCAAATGACCCACAGCTGGGACGCACAGACGACCATCTTTCCAAAGCAATCCGTCCTCCGCGACGAATTGGGAATAAGACTCATCCAGAGCCTCTACCATGAACTGCTTCATATGAGCATCTGTATCCAAAGCCTGGCAAATACGATCAGCCAGGTCATATTGGACTTCAGTCCAATTCAGAACTGCTTCAGCACTTGATTGCCTGTCCAAACAAACAATCTCCAACGCCTCCAACTCTCGCACCAACCGCTCATCATGCACCGATAGCCAATTGGCTTGAGCTGGGGCTCGTCGACTCAGCGCGTCCGCAACCGCATTCCCTTTGCCAGGTACGTAGTGTATCTTGAATGTATAGTCCCCCAGGAACTCCATCCATCTACGCTGTCGCATATTCAGATCCTTCTGATCAATAAGATACTTCAGGCTCTTGTGATCGGTGTAGATATCAATATTCACACCGTACAAATAGTGTCTCCACAGCTTCAAGGCAAAAATCACGGCCGCTAACTCCAAGTCATGGACCGGATAGTTCCTTTCATGCACTTTTAGCTGTCTCGAGCCATAAGCTATTACACTTCCATGTTGCAGTAGCACGCAACCCAAACCGCTGCCTGAAGCATCGCTATAAATCTCATAGCCTTCGGTCCCACATGGCGAACTCAGCACAGGTGCCGTGGTCAACCGACACTTCAACTCCTCAAAAGCTCGCGTGCACTCCGGCGTCCAAACGAACTTATGCTCCTTCCTCGTCAAAGTAGTGAGAGTTAACGCTATCCGCGAGAAGTTCTCTACGAAGCGCCTATAATAGCAGGCAAGCCCCAGAAAACTCCGGACTTCCGCTACAGTAGCAAGCTCAGGCCACTCCCGTATCGCAACAATCTTCGTCGGATCCACAGCAATACCCTCTCCACTCACTATATGCCCGAGGAATGCCACCGAGGATAGCCAAAACTCGCACTTCGAGAACTTGGCGTACAACTGATTTCTTCTTAGCGTCTCCAACACCAAATGAAGATGCTTGAAGTGATCTTCCTCACTTTGCGAGTACACCAAAATATCGTCGATGAAGACGATCACGAAATGGTCCAAGTACTCCCTGAACGTCCTGTTCATCAAATCCATGAACACTGACGGCGCATTAGTCAGCCCAAACGGCATGACCGTAAACTCATAATGCCCGTATCTCGTACTAAACGCTGTCTTCGGGATATCACTCTCCCTTATTCGCAGCTGATAGTACCCAGCCTTGAGATCCAACTTCGAGTACACCGTCAACCCGACTAACTGATCAAAAATATCATCAATCCGGGGGATCGGGTACTTGTTCTTCTCAGTCAGCTTGTTGACCTCCCGATAATCAATACATAGCCTCAAGCTTCCATCCTTCTTCTTAACAAAGAGGACTGGTGCGCTCCAAGGCGAAGAACTCGGGCGCACATACCCTTGCTCCAACAACTCTTGCAGTTGAACTTTCAGCTCCGCCATTTCCTTAGGCGCTAGACGTTAAGGAGATCGTGACACAGGATTTGCACCTGGCACTAGCTCGATCGTAAAATCTATCTCCCGCTGAGGCGGGGCTCCCGGAAGATCTGCGGGGAACACATCAGGGTATTCTAATACCACTGAAATACAATCCAACGCGGGCTTCGGCTTTGCAACCTCCACTAGTGTAAAGAACAGTTCTGCTCCGGCACGAACTGCCTTCACCACCTGAAGAGGAGACATCAACGTCTTGCTCGACCCCTTTAAGCCCGTAAAAGTCATCTCACGACTTGCTCCCAGCTTGACTTCCTTGCTACCGCAATCTATATGGGCCTGCTGCTCCGAGAGCCAGTCCATGCCAAATATGACGTCGAACTCCACCAACGGAAGTAAAGACGCCCGCAGGTCGAACTCCTGCTCCCCAATACGAATCTTAACATCGCAGATCCTATCCGCTCGCATCGAACACCCATTGGGCAATAACACATCCAACTTATCCTTCGCCATCGAAGAAGGGACTCCGATGCGTGATATAAATCCTTCGGACAAGAAGGAGTGTGAAGCTACCGTATCGAAGAGTGCTCATGCAGGATTTTCACAAATCAATACAAATCCTAAACAAGCAGTGGTAAGGTAACATGTGCATAACAAGTATTTAAAGAAATCGACTTGCTATAAATTAAACCGTACCTATCACCACATCAGCCTTTTTGATGGCCTCCTGTTGGACAAGATTGTAGACCCTTGGTTGGGCCGAAGCATAATGGGATGCGGTCGACTCCACCGCTTTTCCCTTCTCTTCATAAGTAGCTCCCGACCTTCTCTCGGACTTAGGACGTCCGCTCCAACAGTCATGGGCAAAATGCCCCGTCTTTCCACATGTAAAACACGCGCGCCCGGGGTCCGACCCGTAGTCGCCCCAGAAGCACCAGAAGGAGCTGGACCCGAAGTCCTCTGCTTCTTAAAAGACCTCCGATAGCCTGTCTTTGAAGTGGTCGGCACTTTAAATTCAGATTTCTTATCACCCAAGCCTTTCTTTGCTTGCACATTCTTCATGTCCTTCTCCAAGGACCGGGCAGTATTGACCAAGGTTAAGAAACCCTGCATCATTGGCCCCGAAAGTAGTAATCTCAACTCATCTCTCAAGCCTTCGTAGAAGCGATTAGTCTTACGCTCCTCATCCACGATGGTGGAGCTAGCATATCGACTTAAACGAGTGAACTCATTGAGATATTCATCCACGCTCTTCTCACCCTGAACTAACTTCAGAAACTCATTCTCCAATGCTATCTTCTGCGTCGAGGGGAGGTATCTAGACAAGAACAATCTCGAGAACTCTTCCATCGAGACATCCCCAAGTTGCCTACCTCTCAATAAGTGCAGCTCCAATCCTTCCCACCACATTCTCGCTTCACCGTCTAAAAGTAACGTAGCAATGGTGGTCATTTGCCACTCCTCCGTCTCCGTTGCTGTCATGACTCTCTTCACCCTGGAGAGGCAGTCTTCAGCCTGAGATGGGGTTCCCAACCCCGAGAATAACGGAGGGTTAAAGCTCATTACATGCTTAAGCTGCCTCTCAGTTACCCTCCTTGGCAACACTGGTTCCACAACCACTTGCTCCACTCTCCTCGGCTCAGCCTCTTGAAGAGGTACCTGCTCCATCACAGGAGCGGGCTCCTGCGTTTGCCTTGCAGGCTGCGCATTTATCACAGCCAACACCGCTTCAGCCACCAATCAAATATTCTCAACCGACAGAGGTGTTGCAGGAGCAACATCCGGTGCACTACTAGCCTCAGAAACTCGGCGTTCTGACGGCCCAACACCACTTCTGGTCACCTATAGTGGTACAAAACACCGTTAAGCGACCAAATAAATTCCAAACAACAATTATAGGAACACGCAGGTTCCGCAAACATGAGTATTTTCATTCCTAAGTGGACATTCATGGGTTCTTTTACCGTTATAACGATGACGCACACAATGTGCTCACCACCCCTTAAAAAGAATTCACCCACGAATTCACTTTAAGCCCGACCAAAACCAGTAGTCTGATACCAAATTGTAACACCCCCTATCCGTCGCATAGCATATAGCAGTAGGTCCGGCCGGGGCCCGACGCCATATACTACAGACAGACCGGGTGGTTACTTATGGAAACCATCCAACCAATCAACATCCTACACAGAGCATTCTAGCGGAAGCATTTTATAAAAGTTGTAACAAAGAACCCAGCATTAAAGCATGAATGTCCACTAATACAAAATAGGAATGTTATACAAACTACCCAAAATAAGCCTTAGGGCCTTACAAATGTTTCCCTACAAATTACATGTTTTACAAACCACGACACGCAGGCCGGTCACACATGAATAAAGCAGTAAACACTTCCAATTAGGCCTTCAAGGGCCGGCTTCGCATTCGGGCTTTAGCCCGCTATTGACCGCTTGGTCCAACTGCACCTGCAAGCAACAAACCACCGCACGGTGGCAAAACAAGGCAACGATCAGCAATGCTGACCAAATTATAACGATCTCACCCCCAACTCGGGGCGGCGATGCTCCTTCCCTGCATTTCATTAGCATAAGCGAGCAATATATAAATATAGCCATTTCATCACAGACGTTGGCTCGCACGGCCACACGCCCCGTGCTCTCAGGGCACATTCTCGGTGAACCGGTGGATGTCACGTCAATTTAAGCCATCGACATTCCGGACTCACCACCGCCACTAAGACGGCCAAACCTATGAGCAATTTGTCTTCTTGGCCTGGGTCACGACAATTTAATCCATCGACCGCCGAAGACCCTAATCTATACCAACGAAAAGTGCCACGTGCCTTTAGGTCTCTTTAACCGAACGACATAGAACGGGTATAGTTCCATCTAACCTGTGCTCACATCGCAACGACAATTTAAGTCATATGCGCGGGTCAAACTTCCACCGAGTCCCATATCCATCACAATTCACATAACCCGGTTATGTTCAAGTTGGCTCTCAGGCCACCAAGTTGGCAAGATCTCGTATCCGCCCAGTTTTCCGGGTGCACCTTTGGGTTAGTCCCCAAGGCTCCCTGCTGCAATCTACCGCGTAGAAAACCCAAAAAACAATCAATAGCACGGAGTCTTCTCCGGCATTATGCAATGCAACATCACCGATCCAGACCAACATGTCCGGGTAGGCTTCACACATCATGCCTATGTCCGTTCTCGCTTACGGACTCTAAACAACGGGGACTTCACATATCTACCCGAAGGAACGCCTCCAACTCTACGCAAACTCGCGAGAGCGTGCTTCCTATGCAAAGAAAGAGAGCTACTCATGCTCAAGATGAGGATCGTTACCCTAGCGTTCCTCTTTGGCGCCATTGAAAAGTAATCGGATGAAAAGCACCGCACTAGCTTTGCCTCGGTGGATCCAGAGTCGGCTCGCGATTTGTAGCTTCGAAGCTCCTCCAATGGCGGGATCTAGCTCCTTCTTCCTTCCTTGGCTCTCCTCTCTCTCTAAGGTTTTTAGAAAGATAACACTTAGGAAAGGTGAGGGTTTCTAAGTTCAATCTCGGGTATATCCCTTCAGGAACAACCCCCAGCCGTTGGATCTCAAAAATAAGGAAATGAACGGCTTTGATTCGGGACTGAAATGCCCAATCTGGACCGAACACGGCCTGGCACACGCCCGTATCCAGGGCCGTGTGCCTCATTCGCCCTCAAAATCGGCTCGCCTGTAACCTCACACGGGTATCGAACACGCCCGTGTTCGAGCTGACACGCCCGTGTTCCACCTGACACGGCCGTGTGGCCGGCCGTGTACCCCCATCATTTTTCCCCGAAATCAAACCGAGCACTGCACGGGTTCTAGGACACGCCCGTGTCCTTACCCGTGTCACCTCAACACGCCTGGACCCCAGGTCGTGTACACGGTCTCGACACTCGACACTTCGTCGAGTAATTATCGTCGACCTGTTGACACGGCCTTGGACACGCCCGTGTCCTAGGCCATGTGCTTTGTCTCGACACAATGTCGAGACCAAAGTATCGACTCCCCGGGATGAGTGTCGACACGGGTTGACATGCCCTGTGACACGCCCGTATCGCAGGCCGTGTGACATGTCTCGACACTTCGTCGAACGCAGAGTTTCGACTTCGCGGCTAAGTGTCGACACGGGTCGACAATCCCAGCGACACGCCCGTGTCGCGGGCCGTGTTCCCAGTCTAGACACAATGTCGAGACCAAAGTGTCGACTCCCTGGCTTAGTGTCGACACAGGCTTGACACACCCTGGGACACTCCCGTGTCTCAGGCCGTGTGGCTGCAGCCAGAACCCAAAACTGGCCCAAAACATCCCCCTTCGCTCCTTTGAGTTTCGGGGCGTTATACGTGTCCCAGGGCGTGTCGTGTTTGGGTCGACGATTTGGCCGAGAGGTCGACGAATTTTGGACTCAACAATCGCCGAGCAGCGAACACGGCCTGAGATACGGGCGTGTCCCAGGGCATGTCGAGCTCGTGTCGACGATCTGCCCGGGAAGTCGACGATTTTTGCTTGACGAATTGTCGAGATAGGGAACACGACCTAGGACACGGGCGTGTCCAAGGCCGTGTCAGGTGGTCGATGAACTGTGCTCGACGAAGTGTCGAGACAGTGAACACGGCCTGGAGCGCAGCCTTGTTCGGGTATGACATGGGCGTGTCAAATAGGACACGGGCGTGTCCAAGACCCGTGTATGTCTCAGGTGGTGTTGGTCCTGTTTCGATGGAGGAACACGCCCGGGAACACGGGCGTGTACTGGATGATACGGGCGTGTCAGTTCTAACACGACCGTGTCGGTTGCCCATGTGAATTTTGGGACGCGTCGGTTTCGATGGTGAATGGGGGATACGGCCCTGGACACGGGCGTGTCGCACGCCGTGTTCGACAGAGATTTTGCATTTCAGCCCCGAATCATGGCTGTTCGTTTCCTTATTTTGGGATCCGACGGCTGGGGGTTGTTCCTATAGGGATATACCCGGGAATAAGGTTTCAAATCCATCACTTTTTTCACTTAGTCTATTTCTAAAAGTCTAGAGAGAGGGGAGAGCAAGGAAGAAGAAAGGAGGCTAGATCCAGTTATCGGCCGGAGCTCCAAATCGCGAGCCGACTTCGGATCTACGGAGGCAAGGAGATTGCGGTGCTTTCCATCAGCATACATTTCCATGGCGCCAAGGAAAAATGCTAGGGTAACGATTCTCTACTTGAGCATGTGAAGCTCTCTATTCCTTTACATAGGAAGCCCGCTCTCACGAGCTTGCGGTAAGTTCGAGGCGTTCCTTCGGGTAGACATGAATAGTCCCCGTTGTGTACATGTAGAGTCCGTAATCGAGAATGGATATAGGCATGATGCGTGAAGCCTACCCGGACAAGTTGGTCTGGATCGGTGATGTTGCATTGCATAAGTGGTCGGAGAAGACTCCGTGCAGATGTTTGTTTTTCGGGTTTTCTACGCGTTAGATTACAACAGGTAGCCTTGAGGATTAACTCCAAGGTGCACCCGGAAAATAGGGCAGATGCGTGATTCTGCCAGCATGGTGGCTTAGGAGCTAACTTGTACATAACTGGGTTATGTAAATTGTGTATCGGATTGGGACTCAAGAAAGTTTGACCCGCGCATATGGATTAAAGTGTTGTTGCGATGCAAGCAGCAGGTTAGGCGGAACCATACCCGCTCTATGTCGTCTGGTTGGAACCTTTGGCATAGATGGAGGGCCTTAGGTGGTATATGGCTCAAAATGACGTGACCAATGCCGGAAAGACAAAATGCTCGTAAGATTGGTCGTCCTAGTGGAGGTGGTGAGACTGAGACGTCTATGGCTTGAACTGACGTGACGTTGACCTGTTCACCGAGAATGAGCCCTGAGAGCACGGGGTGTGAGGTCGTGTGTGCCCATGCATGTGATGAAGTGTTTATTCACTATACTGCTTGGTTAAGCTAACAAAGTGCAGGGAAAGAGCATCGCCGCACCAATTTTGGGGATAGGATCATTATAATTTGGTTAGCATAGCTGACCGTTGGTTTTGTTTGCCACCGTGCGGTGGATTGTTGCTTGCAGGTGCTGCGAAGTCGAGCGGTAAATAGTGGGCCAAAGCCCAAGTTGAGAAGGCGGCCCTCGAAGGCCTATTTTGAGTGTTTACTTGTTTATTCATATGTGATCGGCCTGCGTGCCGTGGTATGGAAGACACATTTTACTTGATTAAACAATTTGTAAGGACTTAAGGCAATTGTATTGGTGTATTGTACTTCATTCCTGTTGGTTTGGGTAGTGGACATTCATGCTTGTGCTGGGTTCTTTTTATTGCAACTTTAAATTGCTTCCGCTAGAATGACTCTGTGTAGGACGTTGGATATTAGTTGGATGTTTTCCATTGAGTAACCACCCGGTCTGTCTGTGGTATATGGAGTCGGGCCCCAGCCGGACCTACTGTTATATGATATGCTACGGATAGGGGGGTGTTACATGGGATAAGGTTAGAGTTTGCTTTCTGATGCGCTGAATGGCAAGTGTACCAGTCGCACAAGTAATATAAAATGGGCGAATATCCCCAAGTATCGATCTCTAAAGGAACACAATAAGGTGGAATTAATTTTGAGGAGGACTTGAGATTGAAGTTCTTAGGTCGACGTTAACAAAGGGCGTTATGATTGTTGCGAAAAAAAAAAGAAAGAAAAACACTAATAAACTACTCCTATGCAACGCCGTTATACGATGCTTCGCCGGGCGGGATGGAATACTACACGGGCCTCTATGCACCAAATCGCTAGGAGGATGGACGAGTAGGCTTGCAGATGAGGTGGTTAGAATGGCGGAATGAGGGTCGTGAGCACCTCTTTGCTACGCAAGCCACTAGCAATTGCTAGTGCGGCAATGTGTGGTGGGGATGGAAAATAAAGGCGCACCTCAAGCAAATAACATAAATATGAAATCACATAGACATGATTGTATACATATGTTTATCAAAATAAGATCAACTTCATCATATACAAGAGATCAACTACACTATTAACAACAAGAGAAGAAAAGTGTGCGAAATTGACCTGATCCGAAGTCTTGCTGAGGATTCACGGTAGGATTCGCTGGGTTGTCAATCCGCGTCCTAGCTCGGTCCTCAACTTAGTCGGGGGTAGAGGAGTCTGTCACTCACCCCCAATGGACCCATATTCTTCGTGTCACGAGCCGATGGAGAGTGGCACAAACTTCTCTTAGCTTGATGGAGAAAGCTAGGTTAAAACTCTTCTTGAAGCTCAAGGATAAAGGAGGAGGCAGAGAGGAAGCTTCGTCTTGGATTTGGCGGTGAAAGCTTGCCCGGAGCACCTCCTCAAGGTGGAGAATGATGGAAAACAACGAAACTTCTCCCTCAAACGGCAGATGGAATGGCTCAAGTCTCATCCTATAAATGGAGGAAAATTTGCTCTTTAAATAGAAGTAGGTTAGAAAAATAGGCATGCACGGTCTGGCGCACGACCGTGCACTAACCGTGCGTTATTAACTTCCAGGCCAAGCTTGCAGAAGAAGAAGCGTTGACCCGTGCATTTTACTCGCGCACGGGCACTCCTGCCCGTGTGTGAAGGAAATCGCACGGGTAAACACGGAGCGCAGGAAAACAAGACAATACAGTGGAACCATACGTTTTACTCGTGCACGTGCGCTCCCACCCGTACGTGAAGGAAATGCACGATTAACACCAGAAATCTGAAACTCAGAGATATATATGTAGACCGTACGATTCCTTCTCGCACGGTTTGGCTGAAACCGTACGTCAACCGTGCGTGAAGATCGTCGAACACAACTTGACGATATTCGTCGAGCTCTGATCGACGATTTTCCTGCTTAACAAAACACACAATTGGGCATAAACCGTGTGCTAAGGAAACGTACGACCATGCATTTTCCAAAAATCAGAATTCCTGCTTTGGGGAAAATGCACCACCTGCACAGTATAACCAAAACATAGAGCACAAGCTCCCAACACCAAAATGCAATAAAAAAACAGAATGTGCCATGGGGAGCACCATGTGCATACCCCCAATAACAAAATGCGCAATTGCACACCCTTGGTCAAAAACAATGCATAATTGGCTAAGTGAAGATCTAAGCAAAATTTTGACTTTTCCAATTGAAAAGGCAGTGCACATGCAAGATAATAAGCCCAGATGAGTCCAAAAAACACTATATAAATTGTACTCATCACTTTCAGTACGGATGGAAAGGTCTCGTCAAATCAAGTGCCCGTAGTCTCAGCCTGCGCTGCAGCCAGTTCCGCTTCGGGCCTTGCCACCGCCGCAGCCTGTAGACAAAAGGAAGGGAAAGCTGAACGTGTTGTCTCTGGAGGAGGCCCTGACTTCTACGCAAGTGATTTCAGGTTAGTTTCTAACATGGTTTTGTTTCTGTTTTACCTTGTAGCTATAGTTTCGATGTAGTTCGATTAGTTATGTAAGTGTTTTTATAGGAAAATTCAAAGTAAAGAACCATTGGGCATGTGTTCTCTTTGATTCTGATGCTACCCACTCGTTTGTGGCTACGACCTTTGTTGAGCGTGATCGTTTGACTCTCGATAAAGTCGGCAATGAATTTCAAGTCAAGTTTCCTCCCGGTGATTCGGTGGTGTCGGACCAGGGTATCCAGAATTATCCGATTTTGTTAGGCGATTTCCTAGCAATTGCTGATTTGAAGGTGATAGACCTGGAGGATTTTGATGTGATCTTGGGCATGGAGTGGTTGTCCAAATATGATGTGGTTATCCAGTGCAAGGTTAAGCGCTTGGACTTCAAGATGGACAACGGTCAACCCGGGAGCATTTATGGATTTCCGCACCAAGTTTCTACAATTATATCTGCGGTACGTGCTCGAAAGTTGGTAAATTCCGGATGTTTTGCTTGTTTGGTTTCAGTTTTGGAAACTGTTGTTAGCTTGCTGCGTATAGAGGAGATTTCTGTGGTGCGTGAGTTTCCTGATGTTTTTCCAGCTAATCTTCCTAGTCTTCCACCTGAGAGGGATGTGGAGTTTGTCATAGATCTGGAGACGGGTACCCGTCCTATTGTTAAGGCATCGTATCGGATGGCCCCGCGTGAGTTGAAGGAGTTGCATACTCAGTTGGATGAGTTGCTCCTGAATGGTTTTGTTGGGCTGAGTTCTTCCCCTTGGGGTTCTCCCGTCTTGTTTGTGAAGAAAAAGGATGGATCAATGAGGCTGTGTATTCACTATAGAGAGCTGAATAAAGTCATCATTAAGAATAGATATCCCCTGCCTAGGATTGATGACCTGTTTGATCAGTTGCGTGGTAGCTCAGTGTTTTCAAAGATCAACCTTCGTTCAGTCTACCACCAGTTCAGGATTCCTTAGGCAGATATTCCACGGACTGCTTTCCGTTCGCGGCATGGGAATTTTGAGTTTTTGGTAATGTCCTTTGGTTTGACCAATGCTCCCTCTGCCTTTATGGATATGATGAACCGCATGTTCAAGGATTTTCTATACCATTTCATGGTCGTGTTTATAGATGACGTTTTGTTGTATTCCAGCAATACTGTTGAGCATGCCTACACTTACGTTTAGTTTTGTCTACCTTGAGGGAGCATAAGTTATATGCCAAGCTAAGTATGTGTGAGTTTTGGTTGCCTCAGGTTTCTTTCTTGGGTCATGTGCTAAATAAAGATGGAATTTCAGTTGACCGTTAAAAGATTACCGTTGTTATGGATTGGAATATGCCCACCACACCCATGGAGATAAGAAGCTTCCTAGGATTGGCTGGCTATTATAGAAGGTTTGTAGATGGTATCTCTTATTATCTGCACCTTTGACTAAACTGACGCAAAAGAACGCAGCTTTCATTTGGAGCGATGAGTGCGAGGAAGTCTTTCTGGAATTGAAGAAGAGATTGTGCACTGCTCTAGTTTTGTTTTTGCCTACTGAAGGGTTCGAATATGCGTTGTATGTAGATGCATTTCATGTTGGTCTGGGTTGTATGCTGATGCAGGAAGGCAAGGTAATTGTGTCTGGGTCGAGACAGCTAAAGGTACATGAAAATAACTACCCTACGCATGATCTAGCGTTCGCAGCAGTGATTTAAGCCCTAAAGTTGTAGAGACACTTGCTATATGGAGCAATATGCATGATTTTTACCGTTCACAAAAGTTTAGAGTATGTTTTCACTCATAGGGAGTTTAATCTACGCCAGTGAAGATGGTTAGAGTATGTTGATGATTATGATGTTGAGATCCAGTACCATCCGGGCAAAGCTAATGTGGTAGCTAATGCTCTAAGTAGAAAGACGGGGAAAGTTTTTAATCTTTCTGTGGATTCACTGGTAGAAGAATTTCCCTTGATGGCTATTTCTGTTGGGAGTTGTAACTCATCAAGTAGTTTGGAGGTAGTTGTGCCTTCATTGATTGCACTCACAAGATTGCATCAGATGGAAGACCCTGAGTTATTGGACCTTTACAAGAGGACTGAGAAAGGAGAGTTGCCAGATTTTTCGATCGATGATGTGGGTACCTTGAAGTACCGCGGTAGATTTTGCATCCCCAATGTTGAAGATATTCGAGTTAAGTTGTGCAGTGAGACTTATGGTTCGAATGTTGCCTACCACACAAGTTCAACTAAGATGTACCAAAATTTGAAGAAGATCATCTGGTGGTTCAGAATGAAAGGTGATATAGCAAAGTTCATTTCACAATGTTTTTCGTGCAAGCGAGTAAAGGCCAATCATGGCAGACCTGGTGGCAAGCCAACGCCCTTGGAAATTTTGAGTTGTAAGTGGGAGAGTATCTCAATGGATTTCATTATTGGATTACAAAGATCTCCCCGAGGACATGATTCCATTTAGGTTATTGTTGATAGACTAACGAAGTGTGCTCACTTCATGCCTTTTAAGATTGATTATCCCATGAAGAAGATAGCTGAGCTATATTTAAATGAATTGATTAGATTACATGGAGTGCCACTCAATATTGTATCAGATCGAGACTCCAGGTTTACGTCTTGATTTTGGAAGAGTTTACAGGAGGGTTTGTGTACCGATCTGCGGTATTCCACAGCCTATCATCCACAGACAAACGGTCAAATGGAAAGAGTGAATCAGATCATGGAGTATATGATCAGATGTTACATTTTAGACCATGGAGGAGCGTTGGATGAGCCACTCAGATTGATGGAGTTTGCATACAATAATAGCTATCTAGAAAGTTTACAGATGGCCCCGTTTGAGGCCTTGTATGGGAGCCAATGCAGAACTCCCTTATTTTGGGCCGAGGTCGGTGAGAAGCTGTTGCTGGGTCCTAAAGCGTTAGAAAAAATGGATATTTCTGTGAAAATTATTTGGGAAAAGCTTCGGATAGCGCAGGAACGATATGAGAAGAAAGCCAATCGGCGTAGGTCTGATTTGGAGTTTGTTGTAGGGGACTTGGTGTTTCTCAAATTTCCCCGTTGTTTGGAGTTAAAATGTTTGGTAAAAATCATAAGTTGGACCCAAGTTATGCGAGACCTTTTAAGGTTGTTGAGTGTATTGTTGTATCAACTTATAGGCTGGATTTGCAGCAAATTTCCCTGGTGTGCTCGACGTGTTTCATGTGAGCCAATTGCAGAAATGTGTGCTCAGCGACCGGTAGATTCTTGATGTTGTTCCCCAGTTGGAGCCCAATCTTTCCTATGTTGAGTTGTCTGTCCGAATATTGGATACTCAAGATCGAGTGTTGTGGAGGAAAACCATATCAATGGTTAAAGTTTTGTGGCGAAACCCGGACGTGGAAAGCTGTACTTTAGAGTCAGCGATGAGGGAAGCTCATCCTCATCTGTTCTCCTAGTTTCTTGCGATATGTATTTCCCCTTCTATAATATTTGATTATATTCTCTTTGTGGAATCTTTTGGTGCATAAAGTTTCGGCACGAAACTTCTTTTTAGGGGGAGTGACTGTAACGCCCCCGATTTTTCGATATTTGATTTAATTCAATATTTAGCGTGTTTATGACGTCTGGGCGTTACATTGATGCATTTTTGGCATTTGCTATTGTTAGAGCGTGCTTTTAGGTGTTAGGTTTTCTGTGTGTGTGGCTGGGTTTAGCCTGTTTGAAAGATTTCCTAGCGAGCAGGGTCTGTTTTGGTGACTCGGTGAAGCGTCTTTGAGAATGCTTGTGTTTTGGCTTCGGAAGGTGTTTACCCGAGTTTGGTTCATCGAATATTAAATTCAACTGTGATGTTGGGTCCGTAGCGTCGGTATTTATCTACGGTGCGATTTTCATTAAATTTCGGGTAAGTTTGGTTTTCGGGTCGTTTTGCTGTTTTATTTAATTAATTAAGATATTCTATTATAATAATCGGATAAAGAAGTATAAATAGAAACCCATCGCATCAAAACCCTATTCAATGTCTACCTCGTGAATCCGTCAGCCTATTGCAAAAGAACGAGAGCGGCGGACATTCCTAAGCCTTCGGCCGCCGATTTCTGGATCTTTGGTGCTCAGTTTCATCTTTGGAGAGTGGATCCGGGTAGATCTCGCCTAGATCTACGTTTCTACAGTAAGTTTTTCTAGTTTCTTGGATTTTTAAAGGTCTAGGTATGCGGTTTTTACCTTATTTTCCTCTCAAAAGTTTCAGGATTTGTTGCTTAAGTTATCTTGCGGCCAGATCTATGAGGCGGGATGTTGCTTGGCCGGATTTCGGGTGATTTGAGGCAACTGGTGATCTTTCCCCTTGCTTGTTCTTCTTTTCTCTTTCGTTTTTTCCTGATTTCCTCCCGGTACAGAATGTTTGGACTAGAGTCGGATTTTCCTCCATGTCAAAATGATTTCCTATAGATCTAGGGGCAAGTGGTGTTTTTTCTCATCCTTGCCTAGTTTGCCTCTTTGTGTTTCTTTCGGTTTTACTGCCTTTTCTTCTTAGATCTGAGGAGTGCTGTGTGTTTTGGCCAAGGACGGCATGCTGCTTGTGTAGAAATTCCTGTTATGTCAAGTACGCTTTGTCAAATTGGGCAGTTAGCCTTAGTAAATTTATCTCTTATGACTGCTACCCTGGACAAACACGTTGGAAATAAGTCTGTTGGTATGTCTGAATTCATCTTCATGGACCTCAGTCTAAACTAGATTCAGCTGTCGGTTAGTCCAAGAAAACAACGAAAATTTTCTGATTTTGGCCGATTAGATTTAGTCAGTAATAGTTAATATAGGACTGTTGGGGATGATAACCCTCGGGCAGGTTTCTGCCTAGAATATTTGAGTGGAGCTGAGTGTATATAGCCTTAAGCATTGAGTGAAATCTTATGGTAGAAGTTCAGTTTGTATCCTAAGTATAAAAGCGTTGAGTGTGTTGAATGCACTCAACGCCTTGCTGAGTAGTTTGAGAAGCTAAGTTAAAAAGCATTGAGTCAGTGGTACTCACTCAACGCGGCGTTGAGTGTGCTTAGCACACTCAATGCCATTCTGTAAAATTTTAGAAGCTAAGTGTAAAAGCGTTGAGTGCATTGGGTGCACTCAACACGGTGTTGAGTGTGCTACTTACACTCAATGCATCAGTATTTGACGCTATGTCAGAAGGCGTTGAGTGTGCTGCATACACTCAACGCGGCGTTGAGTGTGCGTGAAAGTTAGGGTTAGATCTGATATACTCTAGAGGGGGTGAATATAGTATCTTGAAACTTTAAGGCCTTTTTGATGTAAGTAAAAACAGTCCTAAGATAAAGTGATCTACCACAGGCACTGCAAATATAAACTAATATCACAGACACAGCAACCTAACTAGCATAGCCACAGCAAGAATAAAAGAAAACGATGGCAACCAGACAACACAAGAATTTTATAGTGGTTCCCCTAAACTTGGGTACATCCACTCTTTTACCGCCCTGGTAGGAATCCACTCAAGTTTTTGATCAGGTGACTTCCACTAATGAGCTTTTGATCAGGTGCTCAAAACTCAATCCCAAGTTTTTGATTAGGTGACTTGCAACCATGAATTAGTTTTGAAGGGAGTTAAAGAACCCTTTTACAATAGGGGTGAGAGAGTGATGATGTCTTCTCTGTCTCAAATACAACTGAGAAGACTTTAGTGGATCTTTTGATGTTAACAAAGCTCCCACGGAGATATTGATCTGTTCAGGAAGGTTGGAGCTTTTCTTCAGGGTGAGCAGGCCTTCAATCCTTTAGCCTTGACTAGAAGATATCCAAGAACTTCTTGACTGATAGAGTTGTTGTTGTCCTTGAAAAATCCGGGAATGAAGAAGGAAGAAGACTCTTGATTTAAAATGGATGTTCTTCTTCTTCTTCAGCTTGTTGTTGTTTCTCTGGTCTGGGGCTTGTTCTTTTATCTGTTACTGTATATTGCTTTCTATGTCGTGCTCTGCTAAACCTATTCAGTATATTCTCTGTATTTGTTCATCTTAGAAGGAAGAAGAAAGATCCTTTTATATTTCCTTTGAAATCTTCCTTCTGAATTTTTGAATTCCTTTCAGCATTGATTGCTGACGGCCTTGAGAATGTCTGCATTGATTGATTTCCCTAACTGTCCCATTGAAAAACGGCAAGTAATAATCCTGATGAAGCCATAATCAATGATGTGTCTAATGGTAATATTCAGAGAATATTAAGCATTGATTACTCAGGAATTAGTGCAATAAAATAAGGGACAGAGCAAGGAAAAGTCCATGTCTGGAACTGCACCGAAATCGTCGACCAAAGAACAGAATTCGTCGACCTAGGTCCTGAGTTCATCGAGCTGAGAAGTTATGTTCGTCGACCAGATAATTGTTGTTCGACGACCTGAGATCCAAGATCGTCGACCTAAGAACAGATATCTGCTTTCTCTAGAACAAGATCGTCGAGCTGAGATTTAAACTTCGCCGACTGGAGTATGATTCTGTGTAACACCCCCCCCCCCCTATTTGTCGCATGGCATATAGCAGTAGGTCCGGCCGGGGCCTGATGCCATATAGCACAGACAGACCGGGCGGTTACTCAATGGAAACCATCCAACCAATCCAACGTCCTACACAGAGTCATTATAGCGGAAGCAATAATAATAGTTGCATTAATAAAGAACCCAACACTAGCATGAATGTCCACTAACAAGCTACGGAATGAACGTACAAATACACAAGTACAATGGCCTTAAGGCCTTACAATTGTTTACTCAAATAGAAGTGTTTTCCAAACCTCGGTACGCAGGCCGGCCATACATGAATAAAAGAAAACACTAAGCATTAGGCCTTCGAGGGCTAGCACAACAACTTGGGCTTTAGACCGCTAATTATCGCTCGGCTCCACAGCACCTGCAAGCACAATCCACCGCAACGGTGGCAAACCAAAGCAACGGCAGCTATGCTGACCAAATTATAACGATCCCGCACCAAACTCAGGGCGGCGATGCTCCTTCCAAGCACTTTATTAGCATGACCAAACAATATATATATACATTTCATTATAGGCGTTGGCACGCACGGCGACATGCCCCGTGCACTCAGGGCACATTCTCAGTGAACAGCTCAATATCATGTCAATTAAAGTCATAGACATTTCGGTCCCACCACCGCCACTTTGACGGCCAAACAATGAGCATTTTTGTCTTCCCGGCATGGGTCACGTCAATTTAAGCCATAGACCGCCGAAGACCCTCATCTAGGCCAACGGTTCCCACCGAACGACATAGAACGGGTACGGTTCTGTCTAACCCGTGATTACATCGCAACGACAATTTAAGCCATATGCGCGGGTTAAACTTCTCCTGAGTCCCGTTTCCGTTACACACTTCACATAACCCGGTTATGTTCAAGTTGGCTCCCAGCCACCATGTTGGCAGAATCATGCATCTGCCTAATTTTCTGGGTGCACCATGGAGTTAATCCCCAAGGCTCCCTACTGCAATATACTGTGTAGAAAACCGGAAAACAACCAATTGCACGGAGTCTTCTCCGGTCATTTATGCAATGCAACATCACCGATCCAGACCAACTTGTCCGGGTAGGCTTCACACATCATGCTTATATCCGTTCTCGATTACGGACTCTACATGTACATAACGGGGACTATTCATGTCTACCCGAAGGAACGCCTCAACTCACCGCAAACTCGTGAGAGCGGGCTTCCTATGCAAAGGAAATGAGAGTTTTACATGCTCAAGTAGAGAATCGTTACCCTAGAATTCTTCCTTGGCGCCATGGAAAAGTATGCAGATGAAAAGCATCGCACCCTCCTTACCTCCGTAGATCCAAAGTCGGCTCGTTATTTGGAGCTCTGAAACTCCACCAGTGACCGGATCTAGCCTTCTTCTTCCTCTTTGCTCTCCCCTCTCTCTATATCTTAGACCGAGAACCAGCGAACAGAAAATGAGGGATTTCAAACCCTAATCCCGGGTATATCCCAGTAGGAATAACCCACAGCCATCGGAGCCCAAAATAAAGAAACGAACGACTATGATCTGGGCCTGAAGTGAAAAAAACTAGGCCGAACACCGCACAGTTCACGATCCGTCCGCGTCAAACTCGAACACAGCTTGTGTAGCGACACCCTATGTCGACACCCTGTGTCGACACCCTGTGTCCAAACCCTGTGTCGACACCCTGGCGTTGTGTCGACACTACAGCCTTTATGTAGACACTAGATGGGGCTCCCATTGCTTGCTGTCACACTTTCAAATTTTGGGGCATTAAAACTCTCTCCCTCTTAAAAGAATTTCGTCCTCGAAATTACATAAAGGAAATAAACATAAAACTTAAACAGTACCTGAAAGGAATAACTCTGGTTACTCCTCCAGCATGGTTTGTTCTCGCTCCCAAGAGAGCTCCTCGCGACCGCAATTGTCCTAACGGACCTTGACCATCCTGATCTTTTTATTGCGTAGCCGCTTGACCTCCGAGTCTTCCATACGTACGGGCTTGACCTTCGTCGTCAACCCACTATCGACTGGCACTTGATCGACCACGATCACTTGCGTAGGCTCTTGCACCGCCTTCCGTAGCACCGATATATGGAATACATCATGTAGACCACTAAGCTCCACTAACAGCTTCAACCGGTATGCTGCTTCACCAATCCGCTCCAGAACCTCAAACGGTCCAAGGTACCTCGGTCTTAGCTTCTTCAAGCACCGCACCGGTGAGACACCTTTGAACGTCTTGATTTTCAAGTACACCCAATCACCGACAGCGAACTCCACGTTCCTGTGCTTGGCATTATAGTACTTCATTTGCCGGTCCTGAGCGATAAGCAACCTCTCTCGAATCGTTCGAACCAATGACGTAGCTTCTTCCACCTCTTGGCGCTTGTACAACTTTGACTCACCCGTTTCTAACCAAGATAACGGCATGCGACATCTTCGACCATAAAGGGCCTCGAAGGGCGCCATTTGAATGCTTGTCTGGTAGCTATTGTTATAAGCGAATTCCACCAAGTATAGGTGATCTTCTCATTACTTTCCAAAGTCCAGGACACACATGCGGAGCATGTCTTCCATTGTCCTATTGGCCCTTTCGGTCTGACCATCCGTCTGCGGATGAAAGGCTGTGCTAAAACTCAGATTTGTCCCCAACATCCGCTGCACCAACCTCCAATCATTGGATGTGAACCGCCCATCTCGGTCACTCACGATGCTGCGGGGCACACCGTGAAGCCGTACTATGTTATCCACATATAACTTTGCCAGTTTCTCCATGGGATCATCCTTCCTATGTGGAATAAAGTGTTACCCCTTCGTTAAACGGTCTACGATCACCCAAATGGTGTTGTTCCCCTTCTCCGACCTTGGTAAACCATGCACAAAGTCCATAGTGATGTTGTCGAACCTCCACTCCAGAATAGGCAAGGACTTCAAGAATCCTCGCGGCTTTTGGCACTCTACCTTCATTAAGGCGCAAGTCAGGCACTTCGCCACGTACAGTGCCACATATTTCTTCAGTCCTGGCCACCAGAACAATTTCTTAACATCGCGGTACATCTTCATGCTCCCCGGGTGAATCGAGTATGTGGTATGATGTGCCTCGTACAACAAATCCACCAGCAAATTGCCCACGTTTGGGACGCACAGACGACCGTCTTTCCAAAGTAATCCTTCCTCAACAATGAATTGGGAATTTGACCCATCCAGAGCTTCAACCATGATCTGCTTCATGTGTCCATCCATATCCAAAGCCTGTCGAATTTGATCAGCCGGGTCATATTAAACTTCAGTCCAATCCAGTAGTGCTTCAGCACTTGATTGCTTGTCTACGCAAGAGATCTCCAACCCCTCCAATTCTCGAACCAACCGCTCATCATGGACCGACAGCCAATTGGCTTGAGTCGGTGCCCGGTGACTCAACACATCCGCAACTGCATTGCCTTTACCAGGCACGTAGTGGATCTTGAATGTATAGTCACCCAGGAACTCCATCCATCTACGCTACCTCTTGTTCAGATCTTTCTGATCTAGTAAATATTTCAGCTCTTATGGTCGGTATAGATATCGACTCTTACCCCATAAAACTAGTGCCTCCACAGATTCAAGGCAAAAATCACGGCCGCTAACTCCAAGTCATGGACCGGAAAATTCATCTCGTGCACCTTCAGCTGTCTCGAGCGATATGCTATAACGCTTCTGTGTTGCAGCAGTACACAACCCAAACCACTGCCTGAAGCATTGTTGTAGATTTCAAAGCCTTCGGTCCCACTCAGCGAACTAAGAACTGGCGTCGTGGTCAACTGACACTTCAACTCCTCAAAAGCTCGTGCGCACTCCGACGACCAAACGAACTTCTGCTCTTTCCTCGTCAAAGTAGTGAGAGGTAACGCTATCTGCGAGAAGTTCTCCACGAAGCGCCTATAATAGCCGGCAAGCCCCAGAAAGCTCCGGACTTCCGCTACCGTAGAAAGCACAGGCCACTCTCGTATCGCAACAATCTTCGCTGGATCAACTGCAATACCCTCTCCACTCACTATATGACCAAGGAACGCCATTGAGGACAACCAAAACTTGAATTTCGAGAACTTTGCGTACAATCGATTCCTCCTCAGCGTCTCCAACACCAAATGCAAATATCTGAAGTGATCCTCCTCACTTTGCAAGTACACCAATATATCGTCGATGAAGACGATCACGAAATGGTCCAAGTACTCCCTGAAAGTCCTGCTCATCAAATCCATGAACACTGACGGCGCATTAGTCAGCCCAAACGGTATGACCATAAACTCGTAATGCTCGTACCTCGTACTGAACGCTGTATTAGGGATATCACACTCCCTTATTCTCATCTGATAGTAGCCGGACTTGAGATCCAATTTTGAGTACACCGTCGACTCGACTAACTGATCAAATAGATCATCAATCCTTGGGATTGGGTACTTGTTCTTTTCCGTTAGCTTGTTCAGCTCCCGATAATCGATACATAGCCTCAAGCTTCCATCCTTCTTCTTCACAAAGAGTACGAATGCGCTCCAAGGCGATGAACATGGACGCACAAACCCTTGCTCCAACAACTCTTGAAGTTGCACCTTCAGCTCCGCCATCTCCTTAGGAGCTAGCCGATACGGAGAGCGTGACACGGGCTTCACACCTGGCACTAGCTCTATTGTGAAATCTATCTCTCGCTGCGGCGTGGCTCTATGAAGATCACCAGGGACACATCAGGGTACTCTGATACCACTGAAATACTTTCTGATGAAGGTTTAGTCTTTACAACCTCCACTAGTGTAAAGAACAGCTCAGCACCAGCACGAACCGCCTTCACCACCTGAAGAGCAGACATCAACGTCTGGCTCGAACCTTTCAAGCCCGTAAAAGTCGTCTCACGACCTATTCCCAACTTGACTTCCTTGCGAACGCAATTGATATAAACTTGCTGCTCCGAGAGCAAGTCCATGGCAAATATTACATCGAACTCCACCAGCGGTAGTAACGACGCTAGCAAATGGAACTCTGACTCCCAATACGAATCTGAACTCCACAGATTCTCTCTGCGCGCATCGAACACCCATTTGGTAACAACACATCCAGTTTGTCCTTCTCCATCGAAGAAGGTAGTCCGATGCACGATATGAACCCTTCGGACAAAAAGGAGTGTGAAGCTCCTGTATCAAAGAGTGCTCTTTCCAGATACTCGCAAATCAAAACAAATCCTAAACGAGCAGTGGTAAGGTAACATGCACATAACAAGTATAAAATAATTTGACTTGCTATAAATTTAAACCATACCTGTCACCACATCTGCTTGTTTAATGGCCTCCTGTTGGCCAAGATTATACACTCTTGGTTGAGCCGGAGCATAATGGGACGCGGTTGACTCCACCGCCTTGCCCTTTTCTTCATAAGTTGCTACCGGCTTCCTTTCAGACTTGGGACGTCCACTCTAGCAGTCATGGGCAAAGTGCCCCGACTTCCCACAAGTAAACCATACACCCGGGGTCCGACCTGTAGTCGCCCCAGAAGCACCGAAAGAAGGAGCCGGACCCGAAGTCCTATCCTTATTATAGAACTTACGGTACCCAGACTTGAGGTAGTCGGCACCTTGAACTCAGACTTCTTATCACCAAAGTTTATCTTTGCTTGTACATTCTTCATATCCATTTCCAAAGAGCGGGCCATGTTGACCAGGGGCAAGAAGCCCTGCGTCATTGGCCCCGAGAGTAGTAGCCTCAAGTCATCTCTCAGACCTTTGAAGAAATGGTTGGTCTTACGCTCCTCATCCGCGAACATAGAGCTAGCATACCGACCCAACCGAGTAAACTCATGGAGATACTCATCCACGCTACTCTCTCCTTGTACCAACATCTGGAACTCATTCTCCAAAGCTATCCTCTGCATCGGAGGGAGGTACCTAGCCAAGAACAGTCTCGAGAACTCTTCCATCTAGACTTCTATAAGTTGCCTTCCTCTCAATAGATGCAGCTCCAAACCCTCCCACCACACTCTAACGTCTCCATCCAACAGGAACGTAGCTATAGTGGTCATCTACCACTCCTCCGTCTCAGTTGCTGTCAAGACTCTCTTTATCCGGGAGAGTCAATCTTCAACTTGAGATGGGGTTCCCAACCCCGAGAACACTGGAGGATTAAAGCTCATAAAGTGCTTGAGCTGCCTTTCAGTTGCACGCCTCGGCACCAAAGGCTCCACTACTACCTGCTCCACTCTTCTCGGCTCAACATCTGGAAGAGGTACATGCTCCATCGCAGGAGCGGGCTGTTGCATTTGCCTTGCAGGCTGCGCATTGATCATGGCAAACACTGTTTCGGCCACCAATTGTATGGTCTCAGCCGATGGAGGTGTTGCAGGAGCATCGTTTGGTGCACTACTAGCCTCAGAAACTCGGCGTTCTGACAGCCCAACACCGCTTTTGGTCACCTATAGTTGTACAAAACACCGTTAAGCGACCATACAAAATTGCAAAAGGCAATTATAGGAACACGCAGGTTCCTCAAACATGTGTATTTTCATTCCTAAGTGGACATTTATGGGTCCTTTTGCTATTATAACAATGACGCACACACAGGTGCTCACCACCCCTTAAAAAGAATTCGCCCATGAATTCATGTTAAGCCTGACCAAAACTAGTAGTCTGATACCAAATTGTAACACCCCCCTATCCGTCACATGGCATATAGCAGTAGGTCCGGCCGGGGCCCGACGCCATATACCACACACAGACCGGGCGGTTACTCAATGGAAACCATCCAACCAATCCAACGCCCTACACAGAGTCATTCTACCGGAAGCAATAATAATAGTTGCATTAATAAAGAACCCAAGACTAGCATGAATGTCCACTAACAAGCCACGGAATGAACGTACAAATACACAAGTACAATGGCCTTAAGGCCTTACAATTATTTACTCAAATAGAAGTGTTTTCCAAACCTCGGCACGCAGGCAGGCCATACATGAATAAAAGAAAACACTAAGCATTAGGCCTTCGAGGGCCAGCACAGCAAATTGGGCTTTAGCCCGCTAATTACCGCTCGTCTTTGCAGCACCTGCAAGCACAATCCATCGCAACGGTGGCAAACCAAAGCAACGTTCAGCTATGCTGACCAAATTATAACGATCCCGCCCCATCTCGGGGCGGCGATGCTCCTTCCCTGCACTTTATTAGCATGACCAAACAGTATATATATACATTTCATCATAGGCATTAGCACGCACGGCCACAGGCCCCGTGCACTCAGGGCACATTCTCGGTGAACCGCTCAATGTCACATCAATTAAAGTCATAGACATTTCGGTCCCACCACCACCGCTTTGACGGCCAAACAATGAGCATTTTTGTCTTCCCAGCATGGGTCATGTCAATTTAAGCCATAGAGCGCCGAAGACCCTCATCTACGCCAACAAATCCCACCGAACGACATAGAACGGGTACGATTCCGTCTAACCGGTGCTCACATCGCAATGATAATTTAAGCCATCTGCGCGGGTCAAACTTCTCCCGAGACCCATTTTCGTTACACACTTCACATAACTCGGTTATGTTCAAGTTAGCTCCCATCCACCATGTTGGCAGAATCATGCATCTGCCCAATTTTCCAGGTGCACCTTCGAGTTAATCCCCAAGGCTCCATGCTGCAATCTACCACGTAGAAAACCCGAAAAACAACCAATTGCAAGGAGACTTCTCCGGTCATTTATGCAATGCAACTTCACCGATCCAGACCAACTTGTCTGGGTAGGCTTCACACATCATGTCTATATCCGTTTTCGATTACGGACTCTACATGTACATAATGGGGACTATTCATGTCTACCCGAAGGAACGCCTCAAGTCACAGCAAACTCGCGAGAGCAGGCTTCCTATGCAAAGGAAATGAGAGCTTCACATGCTCAAGTAGAGAATCGTTACCCTAGCATTCTTCCTTGGATCCAAGGAAAAGTATGCGGATGAAAAGCACCGCACTATCCTTGCCTCCGTAGATCCGAAGTCGACTCGCGATTTGGAGCTCCGAAACTCCAACGGTGATCGGATCTAGCCTTCTTCTTCCTCTTTGCTCTCCTCTCTCTCTAGATCTTAGACCGAGAACCAGCGAACAAAACAAATGAGGGATTTGAAACCCTAATCCCGGGTATATCCCAGTAGGAATAATCCCCAGCCATCGTATCCCAAAATAATGAAACGAACGACTATGATCCGGGCCTGAAGTGAAAAACAACTGGGCCGAACACCGCACGGTTTATGATCCGTCTGCGTCAAACTCGAACACAGCTTGTGTCGAGATATTTTATCGAGACCCTGCTGAGACCCTGTGTTGATACTGTCGATACCCTATGTCGACTCCCTGTGTCGACACCCTGTGTCGACACCGTGTCTCGATACCCTGGCGTTGTGTCGACACCGCAACCTTTGTGTTGACACCAGATGGGGCTCCCATCGCTGGTTGTCACACTTTCAAATTTTGGGGCATTATATTCTGGACTTAATATTGTAGAAGTAAAGTGTCCAGAAATCGTCAACCTGAGAATTAAGTTCGTCGACCTCAGAATTAAGTTCGTCGACCTGAGAACTACTAATAACTACTTGATACAACTTATCGAGGCTGTAGTCCAAGTTCGTCGAGCGGAGAACATGAATTCGTCGACTAGTGTATGATTCTGGACTTAGAATATTTAGATGTTTCTGGACTTTAGAATGTTGAGGTAGAGCATCCAGAGATCGTTGACCAGAGAACCAAATTCATCGAGCTCATCTCAGAGAATTGTCTCTAAGTTCGTCGAGCTGAGCACGCCTTTCGTCGAGTTGAGTTCGACGAACGTCGAACTCATTTACTGAGGCTTTGAAATTTCTCTAAGTCCCGAGTCTTCTGCAGTCTGTTGATGGTTAGTCCATGTAGTGTTGACTCTAAGGACATGTCCTAGACTCTAGGACATAAACATGACCCTGGCTATACATGTTGGGTCAAACAACCTAGTTTAGTGAAACTAGCCCAAATCCAACTAGGGATCCACCAGTGCGGTATACACTTGATGCCATCCGGAAATTTTGGAGTCCAAGTGTAAAAGCGTTGACAGCGTTGAGTGAGCTTAACTCACTCAACATCATCATTTTATTTTGTCAAGTTAAGTAAAAGCGTCGACAGCGTTGAGTGAGCTAAACTCACTCAATGTCGTCACGTTGTGTTTAAGCGTTGAGTGAGCTGAACTCACTCAACTTCATCGTCGTACTGTATTATGGCGTCGAGTGAGTCGATTACAGTCGACACGGTGTCGAGTGTACTTGATGCTTTTTCTTTAATTTTGTGTCCTTTCACCGATTGGATGTGTATCACTAAGGCTTAGTCTTTCCAAGTTGGAGTCATCAGTTTTCTATTGAATTTGTTGAGTTTGGGTATATAGGTATTTTGATATATGGGGTTGGTTTGTTTGGCTTGGTTTCGTGAATCATTATACCCGGGCATGTTTGGGTCTCGTTTTTGGGCTGTTGGGTTGTGTTGGATCAGATGGCCACCACCGCAGTCCCATTTTTAAAAACTTTGTGTTTGTTAGTTCGGGTTTGACCGGTTTAGTCCTGACTCAGATCCGATTGCGTTATGATGTTAATGATTCACGTTTTTATTAAGCCTTTGCCCCATTTTTGTTTCCTAAACCTTATGCTATTTCTGCCTTTTCTCGCAGATTGTTTTCGGAGTATAACTCCGTTCGCATTTGGTGCAAATTTCTTTACCTTTTAACATTATAAGTTAACTCTTCATTCTAAATCTCTAGTTAGTTTGTTGTGTTTTCATTTGACAGCTATTTAGGTTTGGGAATGGTAATCTTGCTACTCCTTGTTTACTGATAGTTTGTTTGCCACTTGTATTTATCTTACTGAGGTGTTCTTTCTTTGAATGCCTCGGGTTCTGAATACTAGCCAATTGAGTGGCTGAGTTTGGAGTTTGCTAGTGGACTGCAGTGTTGCTAGGGTTTCCTCTACCTTGAGAGGTTGTTCTTGGTTGTTTTCTTGTAAGTACAAACACTCATACTGACTAGTGGATTCGTGTCGGTGTGTTGATGCCCACTGGTGGTTTTCTTTAGAATTGCTGAATACTTTGTTAAGCTTCTAGTTTTGCCTTTTCTGGTTATTTTTACTTGCTCTATAGGATTGTTTTATGATAGGTTGCATGTTATGTATTTTCACTTATAAAAGCAATATTACTTGTACTTCATACATCTCATATTTCTAAAATCAAAATACTATCTTCTAGCTAACGTAAAAACTATTTTTATACTTATAATAAATCTAGAGTATTGCATGTCATGAGTTCTCCTTTGGGGATTTTTATACTCATGTAGGGTGTCAATCAACATAACTAAAGTATTTTCCACAGCATATAACTATACTTTTACTCGTGGACTAGTTGATCCACTGTGCTGAGGGATGCGACCATCCAATTTAAACTGGTTTTTACTTAATAACTTTTGGATTTTATATAAACTGTAGAGTTTGGGGTTTTGCATGAGCGCCTGCAGTTATCCCCTACACGGCGTGGCATCACGGCGCGTATTTTCTCTTACTCTGATATAACTTAATTTTTTATAAAATGTGGGTTGTAAAAGGATGGGACCCTCAGGTTGTGCATCGACTATCGTGCACTAAACCAGTTGATAGTCTGGAACACATATCCACTACAAAGAATCGATGAGTTATTTGATCAACTAGAGGGAGCACATTGTTTCTCGAATCTGAATCTGAGGACAGGATACTATTAGTTACTGGTTCAGGAAGAAGACATCCCAAAGACGGCGTTTAGCAGCAGATATGGCTTGTATGAGTTTATCGTGATGCCCTTTGGGCTCACGAATGGGCCTTTGGCTTTTATGAGCTTGATGAACTTGGTGTTTGAGCCATACCTCGACAGGTTTGTCATTGTATTCATAGATGACATCCTCATTTATTTGAGGACGAAGGAAGAGCATGCACAATATCTGACCGTGACTCTAGAGAAGCTCAGGGAACATCAGTTGTATGCCAAGTTAGGTGAGTGCCAGTTTTGGCTGACAGAGGTAGCCTTTTTAGGCCACATTGTCAGTGGAGCAGGACTGGCAGTGTATCCCGCGAATATTCAGGCAGTGCGATACTGGCCTCAGCTGAAGATGGCCACGGATGTCTGAAGTTTCCTGGGATTGGCTGGTATTACTGGAAGTTTGTGCAAGGATTCTCGCAAATAGCCCTTCCACTCACTTCATTGACGAAAAAGGACACTCTGTTTGTCTGGATGTCGTAGAGCGAGGCGGCCCTCTAGGTGTTGAAGGGCCGGCTTACGTCGGCCCCTATCCTCACTCTTCCATTTGGGATGGAGGGCTTCCAAGTGTATACTGATGCGTCGTTTCAGGGGATGGATGTTGTACTGATGCAGCATGGGCATGTGATAGCATACGCATCCCTCCAGCTGAAGAAGTACGAGCAGAACTACCCTGTGCATGACTTGGAGATGGGAGCAGTGGTGTTTGCTCTGAAGATTTGGCGGCATTATCTTTATGGTGTGCAATGCGATATATTTTCGGATCACAGGAATCTGAAATATGTTGATACGCAGAAGGAGTTGAACATCCACCAGAGATGATGGGTGGAGTTTTTATCTGATTATGAGTACAAAATACACTATCACCCAGGAAAGGCGAACGTGATGGCGGATGCACAGAGCCGGAAGACTACCACTTCAGGAGCAGAGCCCTAGTTGTTGGCTATGGAGCTGGTATGGATGATGGAGGATATACAGATTACTTTGGTGTCCTCGGATGACTTAGAGCTTTATGATGAGTATCTGGCCGCAATGAGCACTACTGATGATGTTCGAGATCGCATCGGGGCTGAGCAAAGAATGGATGACAAGTTAGAGCCAGTATTCAGGACCTTGGAGGCGATCACGGTCGGGGATTATACAAAGAAGGATGGGTTGTTATGATTTAGAGGATAGGTGTACATACCGGCTGGGGGCAGGATTCGGGAGGACATTATGACCGAGGCTCACTGCAGCAGGTACTTGGTGCACCCGGGCATCACAAAGATGATGGTCGACCCGAAGAGGACGATGTACTGGTCTGGCATGAAGATGGATATCACATACTTCATGACCCACTATGAGGCTTGTTAGTTTGTGAAGGCAGAGTATAAGAGTCCAGCCAAATTATTGCAGCTACTTCTGGTGCCCGAGTGGAAGTTTGACGACATCGCCATGGATTTAATACATGGTCTTCCTCGGTCACATGCGGGGAATGACTCGATATGTGTGATCGTAAATAGATTGACGAAGGTTGCTAGGTTTCTACGGATCAGTAAGGATGCTTCAGTGGGTGACTTGGTGTGGATGTTTGTGGAGCAGTTCGTCCGGTACCACGAATTGTCGAGGATGATAGTGTCCGATCGTGATGGATGATTTATGTTTAAGGAGTGGAAGTCACTCCAGGCTTATTTGGGGACCCAGTTGACATTTAGTACCGCCTTCCACCCTCAGACAGATGGGCAGACAAAGCACACCAATCAGACACAGGATGATTTGTTGCGTCTTTGCATACTGGATCGCAGAGAGCCATGGGAAAGGCATCTACTGTTGATGGAATTATCGTACAACAATAGCCACCAGTCCAACATTAGCATGTCCCCTTATGAGGCTTTATACGAGCGGAGATGCAGGAATCCTTTGTCTTGGATCCAAATTGAGGATCTGAAGGCACTTGGCTCATAGTTCATCGGGGATACAGATACTCAGGTGCGGTTAATTCGAGACAGGATGTTGGAGGCCCAGAGTAGACAGGCTATGTATTACGATGCTCGACATCATCAAGTAGAGTTTCAAGTACGAGATAGGGTATTTCTAAAGATACGACTGATGCATGGATTCTCGCGGGTGCGTGGTAGGAAGAAGCTTATTGAGAAAGAGAAGACAGGATGTTGGAGCCCCAGAGTAGACATGCTATGTATTATGATGCTCGACATCATCAAGTAGAGTTTCAGGTACGAGATAGGGTATTTCTAAAGATACGACTGATGCATCGATATATATTCTCCACCTTTGCTTTCATTCCCGATTAACTCAAGATCTCAGGGAGAGCAAAATCTGCTACAATCAATCCACAAGTCTTCTCAGTTGATATTGAGAAAGAGAAGACCTCATCACCTTATTTCCAATTCCTATACAAGGTTTTAATTCACTTCAAAATTATTCTGGTTGCAAGTCTCCTTCCAAAAGACTTGAGGTTTGGTTTTTGAGCACCTGAATAAAAGCTCATTGGTGTCAGGCACCTGATCAAAAACCTGAGTGGATTCCTACCAGGGTGGTAGAAGAGTGGATGTACCCAGGTTGTGGAACCACTATAAAAATTTCTTGTGTCGTCTGGTTGCCCTTCTTTTTTTTTGGCTGTGTTGTTCTGTGATTAGATAGGTTGTTGTGTTTGTTTTCTTTATTTGCTGACCTTTTCACCTGGACTTACAACAAAAGTTGTAAAAAGTTTGAAGTAAGCACAATACTCTATTCACCCCCCCCCCCCATCTCCAGAGTATTTCAGATATAACCTACACTTTCATGGTCCATGAAGATGTCCTTGTCAATCTCTCCGTAAAGAAAAGCGTTCTCCACATCAAGATGCCACATTCTCCATCCCTTGCAAGCAGCCAAGGAGATCACCACTCTAACCGAAGTCATCTTTGCAACTGGACTAAATGTCTCCTGAAAGTGCAGCTAGATCTGATATACTCTAGAGGGGGGTGAATAGAGTATATGGTGCTTTAAAACTTTTTACAACAATTGTTATAATCTGAGTGAGCAGGGAAGTAGTTAATAAATCTAATCACATAACTAAACTATACATAAGCTAATCACAAAACAATCACAGCCAGAAACAAAAATAAAGACAAGCAAAACCAGAAGACACAAGGAAATATAGTGGTTCCCCTAAACTTGGGTACATCCACTCTTCTACCACCCTAGGTAGGAATCCACTGCAGGATGAGTTGATCAGGTGTCCTGGGCACCAATGAGCTTTTGATAAGATGCTCAAAAACCAAATCAGATTTTTTGATCAGGTGTTTTGCCACCAATGAGCTTTTGACAAGGTGCTCAAAAACCAAACTCAAACTTTTGAAGGGAGTTTGAGAAACCCTTTACAGAGATGGGGGTGAGAGAGTGATGGAAGTCTTCTCTTTCTCAAATAGCTGAGAAGACTATGTGGATTGATGGTGTCAAAGCTCCCCCTGAGTCCTTGAGATCTTCAGAAAAAGAAGTTTTGCTGTAGGGTGATAGGCCTTCACAAGTTGAGCTCCAGCAAAAGATGATTTCAGCAACAGCTGAAATGTTGGATGTCTGGAGTCTTGAAAGATGATCGCCTTGAACACTTGAAACTAGAGAGATCTGAAGATTTCAGAAAAATTTGATCTCCTTGGATGTGTGTTCTTGAGAATTCTTTGAGACAGAATATTTTTGTTTTTGTTCTGAAGATTACTGATGTCTGTCTTTCTGTCTGTCTATCTATGTGATAGAGAGATTCAAAAATTCTTCTCTTTTATTCTCTGGTACAGAATGGAAAACATCCTCTGTCAAGAATAGTCGTTGGCCTGCATTAATTGCATCCTTAATTGCAAAAATGTCTTCTAGAGGAAAGTCCATAAAAATATTCCTTGAAAATCCCTTGAAACTTGGTCCAGAAATAAATGAAAACGTATAGAAAATCTTCTGAATTAATTGCAGAATAACTCCTTAACAGATTTGAATTTGAATCTAGAAACATCCTTGAAGTTATCTGAAAACGTCGAACTGAGCTCTGCTATCGTTGAACTGAGCTCAGCGATATGGACTTATACTGCAGCAAAATATCGTCGATCTGAGCTCAAAGATCGTCGAACTGAGCACAGAGATAGAGATCCAAAGCTGAGTCAAGATCGTCGAACTGAGCTCATGGATCGTCGAATGGAGTTCAACGATATGTGGAAGTTGAGCTCAGCGATCGTAGAATGGAGTTCGACGATCTGTCGAAGTTGAGCTAGACGATCGTCGATCGGAGTTCGACGAATCGTCGTGCTGAGCTCGACGATATGACTTAGTCTCAAACTGAAAAATCGATAAGCTGCTTCGCAAATCCGCTCCAGCACCTCAAACGGTCCTAGGTACCTTGGGCTAAGCTTCTTCAAGAGACGCACCCGCGGGACACCCATGAACGGCTTGATCTTCAAGTACACCCAGTCGTTAACAGCGAACTCCACGTTCCTATGCTTGGCGTTATAGTACTTAGCCTGCTGGTCCTGAGCGATTAGCAAGCTCTCTCGAATAGTTCAAACCAATGACGTTGCATCTTCCACCTCTTGGCGCTTGTATAACTTTGACTCACCCGTTTCCAACCAAGACAACGGCGTGCGACATCTTCTACCATAAAGGGCCTAGAAGGGTGCCATTTGTATGCTCTCCTGGTAGCTATTGTTGTACGCAAACTCCACCAAGTATAGGTGATCTTCCCACTGCTTCCCGAAATCCAGGACCCACATGTGAAGCATGTCTTCCATTGTCCTATTGACTCTCTTGGTCTGCCCATCCGTCTGCGAATGAAAGGCTGTGCTGAAAATCAGTTTTGTTCCCAACATCGGCTGCACCAACCTCCAATCATTAGACGTGAACCGCCCATCTTGGTCACTCACGATGCTGCGGGGCACACCGTGAAGCCGTACTATGTTATCCACATACAAATTTGCCAATTTCTCCACAGAATCATCCTTCCCATGCGGAATGAAGTGCGACACCTTCGTCAAACGATCTATGACCACCCAGATGGCGTCGTTACCCTTCTATGACCTTGGCAAATCATGCATAAAGTTCATAGTAATGTCGTCGAACCTCCACTCCGAAATAGACAAGTACTTCAAAAATCCTCCCGGCTTTTGGCACTTCGCCTTCACTAAGGCGCATGTTTGATACTTCGCCACGTACAGTGCCACATCCTTCTTAAGTCCTGGCCACCAGAACAGTTTCTTCACATCGCAGTACATCTTCGTGCTCCCCGGGTGAATCGAGTACTTGGTATGATGCGCCTCGTACAATAATTCCACCCGCAAATTGCCCACATTTGGGACGGACAGACGACCGTATTTCCACAGCAATCCATCCTCGACAACGAATTGGGAATTTGACCCATCCAAAGCCTCAACCATGAGTTGCTTCATGCGGCCATCCAAATCCAAAGCCTGCCGAATCTGATCAGCCAGGTCACACTGAACTTCCGTCCAGTTCAATAGCGCTTCTGCACTTGATTGCTTGTCCATGCAAGAGATCTCCAATGCCTCCAACTCCCGAACCAACCGCTCGTCATGGACCGACAGCCAATTAGCTTGAGCTGGGGCCCTGCGACTCAACGCGTCCGCAACCGTATTGCCTTTCCCAGGCATATAGTGAATTTTGAACGTGTTGTCCCCCAGGAACTCCATCCATCTCCTTTGTCACATGTTTAGATCTTTCTGATCAAACAAGTATTTCAGGCTCTTGTGGTCGGTATATATATCGACCTTCACCCCATACAAGTTGTGCCTCCACAGCTTCAAGGCAAAAATCACGGTCGCTAACTCCAAGTCATGGACCGAATAATTCCTCTCGTGCACTTTCAGCTATCTCGAGCCATATGCTATCACACTTCCATGCTGCAGTAGTACACAACCCAAGCCACTACCAGAAGCATCGCTGTAGATTTCAAAGCCTTCGGTCCCACTTGGCGAACTCAGAACCGGTATTGTTGTCAACTAACACTTTAACTCCTCAAAAGCTCGTGCGCACTCCGGCATCCAAACGAACTTCTGATCTTTTCTCGTCAAAGTCGTGAGGGGTAACGCTATCCGCGAGAAGTTCTCCACGAAGCGCCTGTAATAGCCGGCAAGCCCTAGAAAACTCCGGACCTCCGCTACCGTAGACAGCACAGGCCACTCTCGTATCGCAACAATCTTCGTCGGTTCCACCATAATTCCCTCTCCACTGACTATGTGACCAAGGAACGCTACTGAGGGTAACCAAAACTCGCATTTGGAGAACTTGGCGTACAATTTATTCCTCCTCTCTTGGGTACATTGGTCAAATGTACCTGATTTGAAGAAGCCTCACCTAACTCAATGATATACATCATAATGTATTTGATGTTTGTTTGAGTTACTTGTGCAGGTTAGGTATTCACTGGACTGAAGCTAAAAGTTTCTAAGTCCATGTGTCGACACCCAGAGGGACAGTGTCGACACTTGAGAAAGCTTGTGTCGACACCCAGACAAGCAGTGTCGACACTTGGAGTCATTGTGTCGACACCTGGGATGAAGAGTCGACACCAGACAGAAAGTGTCGACACTTGGAGCTGTGTCGACACTCAGTGAAGAAGTATGCAGAAAAGCTGTGTCGACACTTAGCAGAAGTGTCGACACCTAGAAGAGCTGAGTCTACATCAGAAAGTGTCGACACTTGGAGTTGTGTTGACACTCAGCAAAATTCTACAGAGACTAAGGACAAGTGTCGACACTCAACACAATGTGTCGACACTCAATCAGCAGAGTCAATATATGAAGAATGTGTCGACACTCAGCACAATGTGTCGACACACACTCAAAGGAGTCAACACTTGAAGTATGTGTCGACACTCAGCACAATGTGTCGACACACAACCAGAAGACTCTACACTTGAAGAAAGTGTCGACACAAGGAGCTGTGTCGACACTTAGCAAAGAACAGAAAAGTTTACAAAATATTCTAAGTACAAGTGTCGACAATAAGGGAATGTGTCGACACTCAGCTGAAGAAACAAAATTGAAGACTTGTGTCGACACTTGACAGTTTCAACACATGAAGATGTGTCGACACAAAGGAGATGTGTCGACACTTAGAAGAATACAGTTAAAGAATGAAGATCAAGTACTTGTGTCGACACTTAATTTCAGTGTCGACACTTGAAGAAGTATCTGTGTCGAGACATACAAGGAATTGTGTCGACACCTTGTAGACTTGTGTCGACACTTACACAACATGTGTCGACACTTGGTCTATAAGTGTCGACACTTAAGAACAGAAAGTCTCGACACTATCTGACAGTTAGAAAATTTCAAGAAGTGACTGGTTGATATGACAGCTGCCGATCCAGCCGGTCTACAGCAACTGTCAGAGAAATCAGAAGTCTGTTATGAACCGGACCAGCCGGTTACCATGAAGAAAGCCTATAAATAGGCACCCATAGTTTACAGAAACTGATTGATTGTTGTTATTACAAGTAGTGAGAATAATTGAAGTGTTTGAAAAGTGATACACAGAGGATCAACACAAGAAGAGCTGGCAGTCCAACTGCAGATCTAAGAAGTTGGAGAGAGAGAGCTCCAATCAAGAATTCAGTCTTTGGAACTATGGCTGAGAAGAAGGATTCAGAATCTTCTGGATCTCAAGAAGCAGAGGTCAAGGATCAACTGCAGAGGATTCAGACTAATTCAGTTCTAACTCAAGAAGCTTTGAAGGAAGCTAAGTCAGTTTGGATCTAGATGAGTTCTTCCAAGAACTCTTCAAGAAACTCTCAACTCCTCTCTTATTTTCTGAGTTGTAGAGTTAATTATTGTATTTCAATTTTAACTTGTAGGATCCATTGGATCTGAGAGAATTGTAAGCCTATATTATAAAGGCTGAGGGTAGGGCTTGGTTGCCTGAGTGTAGGAGTTGAAGAACTCTGAGTGTAGGCCTTAATTGGCTGAGTGTAGGCCTGGGTGGCTGAGTGTAGGCCTTTGTGGCTGAGTGTAAGGCTTTGGGCCTGAGGTGTAGGAGCCTTGTTGGGTTCTGAGATAGTGGAGAAGGTTGGCCAAATCTAGTACACTGCTAGATAGGCGAAGGGGGAAAGTGGATGTACCCAAAGATTGGGGAACCACTATAAATTTGTGTGTCTGCTGTGCTGTGCTGTGCTGTGGATTAACTGTTTATATTCTGTTGTTACTGTTAACTGTAAAACTCTGTGAGATAACTGTCTTGCTGTCAAGTAAGTTTCAAAAAGGTTTAGGTCACCTATTCACCCCCCCCCCCCTCTAGGTGTTTAGGTATCATATCTTTCAAGTGGTATCAAAGCGAGGTTCCTCAAAAAGGACTAACTGTCTGAGGAGATCCAGTTTGGCAGATTCAGTGTAAGTCAGAACACAGTTTCAAGAAAATCAAGAAACATGGGTTCTTCAGAGAATCACAAGGAATTGGGTTCAATGAAACTGCCCATATGCAGAAAAGAGATTTTTGGAATCTGGAAAGAGAGGGTAAGGCTGTTCATGGAAGCCTCTGACCCTAGAATCTACATCACAGTCAAAGAGGGGCCATATGTGCCTATGAAGATCTCAGTATTGGATGCAAATCAGAGGACTCCAAAGGATTTCTCTGAGATGACCAAGGATGAAATTGTCCTAGCCACTATGGACAAAAGGGCACAAAACATAATAGTAAGTGCCATTGATGATGCAACTTTTCAGAACCTAATTCACTGTAAAACAGCAAAAGAAATGTGGGATACCCTCATTGTCTATATGGAAGGTTCTGAAGAAGTTAGGCAAGATAGAAAGTCCTTGCTTAATCAAGAGTATGAGAGCTTTAGGCAAGGAAGAGGAGATAGCATCACTGAATGCTACAAGAAGTTCTATAGAATTGTTAATGAACTCATGTCCTATGGAAGAGAGTTCACTAACTATGAATTGAATGATAAGTTCTTAAGGTCCCTAACCAAAGATTGGGACACTAAGATCTGTGCCATCAGAGAAATGGCAAAGTTGGGAGAAATTCCTCCTCCCACACTGTTTGGCAAGTTGCTGTCTTATGAGATGCAGCTGTCTGTGAGAAAAGAGGAGGAAAAATCAACAAGGACTGAGCACAGGGAAAGGACTGTTGCCTTCAAGTCAGAAGTACCTAGAAAGGGCAGGACTAAGTCATCAACTCCTCCTCCAGAGGTAGTTGAATCAGAATCTGATGAGTCTGTTAGCACAAAGTCTACAAGCAGTGAAAGTGATGAAGACTTTGCTGCATTCACCAGACATTTTCAGAAATTCCTGAAGAAGAAACAGTGGAAGTCCAGACCTTCATTTTCCAAAGGGAAAGAAGTCCAGTATCAGGAGAAGAAGCCTTCAAAGAAGGACAAGAAAAAGACAAAGACTAGCAAGACAACTGGGTCTAAGATAGTGTGTTACTGCTGCAATAGACAGGGTCATGTTATTGCAGATTGTCCTGATAGAAGAAAAGAATCCAGTGACAAAAAGAAGACTCACTTCAAAGGAAAGAAGGAGAAGTCCTTTGTTGCAAAGAATGAGAAGACTCTTTCAGACATTTCTTCTTCAGACACTGAGACAGATGCTGAAGCCTACATAGGGCTATTTGCTGAAGAAGAAGAAGAATTTATGCAGATCATGGAATCAATCTATGAACAAGAAGAGTGTCAGTGCCAAGGACTGATGGCATTGACTGAAAGTACCAAAATCCTGGAGCATCCAGGACCTAGTCAGGTACAAAGTCCAACTCAAAGTTCAGATTCCAGTTCTAGTTCAGAGTCAGATTCATCTTCATCAAGTGATGGAAGTGTTTCTGAATCTGAGGGAGATATTCATCAGCTCTTAGATGAATATAAAGTACTGTTGCAAGCCTATAAGAAAAGCAAGTCCCTTGCCAAAAGTCAGGCAAAGGAAATTGCTGATCTAAAGGCAGCTGCAACAGACTTTGAGAAGGAATTTGATCAAAAGCTCAATGAGGTAGCCAGGCTGAAACACATTACTGTGATTCAGATGGGAACTATCACTTATAAAAATGATCAAATTAAGTTACTGGAGATCAATCTCCAGAAGGAAAGAGAGCTAGTTGCTAGGTTTTCAAAACCTAAATCAGTGCTACCCTTGATTGATGAATTTGTTCATCATAAAGGAAAGGCTTGATTGGGTTTTATTAAACCAGCTAGGACTGTTCAGGATCAGTCCAAGTCCAAGGGCAAAGCCCCAACATTCAATAAGCCTGCTGTAGCCAAGACAGCCAAGTTTGTACCTAAGCAAAGGTACAACAAGTTTGAATGCTGGTGTTGTGGCAAAGTTGGCCACTTTGCCTTGGACTGTTGGCACAATGCAAGTGCCAATAGGAGTAGCAAGCTACCTAGTGGAAAGCCAGTAGGTAGCTTTGTCAAGTTGCAAACTAACAATCACCAAGGAACCAAGTTTACTTTGGGTTCTAAGGTTCATTAATTTGTTTTGCAGGTGAATCCAAGTGGCCATACCCCAACATGGTACTTGGATAGTGGATGTTCCAGACATATGACTGGAACAAGGAGACTACTGAAGGACTACATTCCAATCAAAAATGGTCCTAAAGTGACCTTTGGTGGTTCTGAAAAAGGAATCATCAAAGGGTTTGGTAACATCTCTTCAAACCTTGTTACCATTACTCAAGTGGCTTATGTTAAAGGGTTGAAACACAACCTCATTAGTATAAGTCAGTTAAGTGATGTAGGGTATGACATCTCATTTGTTAAAAATGGTTGTCATATCAAGAGGTCAAGTGATCAAGAGATCATTTTGACAGGATATAGAAAGAGGAATGTCTACTGTTTAGACATTATGATTGAGAACAATGGTTCTCCTGTCTGTCTTGTAGCTGATGAGACAATCTCTCATTATGTCAAGTGGCACAAGAGGCTAGCTCATCTTAACTACAAGACTATTAGCAAACTCTTTAGCAAAGAGTTAGTGAGGAATGGTCCTCAAGTTAAGTGTGTCAAAGATGGCATTTGCTCAGCTTGTCAAAAGGGCAAGCAGACTAAATCCACCTTTAGAAGCTTAGACATCAAAGATGCTGTGAGGTGTTTATACCTCTTGCATTTGGATCTATTTGGTCCAATGCCAGTTCACAGCTTAGGTAGGAAGGTCTATACCTTTGTAGTTGTTGATGACTACTCAAGGTTTTCCTGGGTGTTCTTCTTAAGGCAGAAATCTGAAACACCTATTGTCTTCTATAGCTTTGTTAAGCAAATTCAGAATGAATTGAACTGTACAGTGGTCAAAATTAGAAGTGACCATGGTACTGAGTTTCAGTCTGAAAGCATGACAAAACTGTGTGAAGATTTTGGGATATTTCAAGAATTCTCTTCACCTAGAACACCTCAGCAAAATGGCATTGCTGAAAGGAAGAATAGTACCTTGATAGAGGATGGTAGGACCCTATTAAGTGATTCATCACTGCCAGAATATTTCTGGGCTGAAGCAGTTAGCACTGCATGCCATGTGATAAATAGGGCTACCATCACTAAAAGGTTAAACAAGACCCCCTATGAAGTTGTGAAAGGCAGGAAACCAAACCTATCCTATTTCAGGATTTTTGGTTGCAAATGCTTCATACTTAACAATGGAAAGTCTTACTTAACTAAGTTTGCTGTCAAATCCCAAGAGGGAGTGTTTGTTGGGTACATCAATAATAGTAAGGCTTATAGAGTCTACAACTTGACTACACAAGTTGTAGAGGAGTCTGTGCATGTAGTTTTTGATGAGACAAAACTAATTAACAATGAGTTGTCTAGCAATGTATGCAGCCCCACATGTCTTACTAAGAAGATGGACAAGCTAACCATAGAAGATGTACCTGCTGCAAGACAGCAAGTAGAAGAAGATGGCTTATGTCCAGGGGGAGAACTACATGTACTAGGAGCTGAAGAAGTACAAGGAACTCAGCTTGATGAAGATGCTGAAGAAGTTCAACCAGGAGTAAGGATGCCTCCAGCCAACAGGCATCTAAGAGATCATCCAGTAGAGTTGATTATTGGAGATCCAAGACAAGGTGTTCAGACAAGGAGCAGAAATCAGAATGCTGTAGTATATTCAAGTTTTCTGTCTCAAATAGAACCAAAGAAATTTGAAGAAGCTATACAAGATCCACAGTGGACTAAAGCAATGCAGGAAGAACTTAATCAGTTCAAAAGGTGCAAGGTTTGGGACTTGGTTCCTAAACCTAAAGATCACAATGTGATAGGAACAAAGTGGATCTATAGGAATAAGTTAGATGAACAAGGAGTCATCATTAAGAATAAAGCAAGACTGGTTGCAAAAGGATATAGGCAAGAAGAAGGTATTGATTTTGATCAAACCTTTGCTCCAGTAGCCAGACTGGAAGCCATAAGGATGTTCTTGGCCTATGCAACTTATCAAGGATTCAAGGTATACCAAATGGATGTGAAGTCAGCATTCCTAAATGGTAATTTGAAAGAAGAAGTCTATGTGGAGCAGCCTGCAGGTTTTGTTGATCCAACTTTACCTCATTATGTCTATAGACTTAGGAAAGCATTATATGGGTTAAAACAAGCACCTAGAGCTTGGTATGAAACCTTATCTAGTTTCCTCATTGAGAACAAGTTCACAAGGGGGAAAATAGATAAGACTATATTCCTTAGGGAATCTAGAGGCAAAGTCATACTTGTCCAAATATATGTAGATGACATTATATTTGGGTCTACTGAAAGTAGCCTTTGCAAAAAGTTTGCAAAGCTTATGCAAAGTCAATTTGAGATGAGTAGTATGGGAGAACTAAAGTTTTTCTTGGGTCTCCAAGTTAAACAGACTGAAAATGGTCTATCCATATGTCAGTCCAAGTTCACCCTAGAACTCATAAGGAAGAATGGTATGGATTCATCCAGTACCATGAAGACTCCTATGGGGTCAAGTATGTCTCTGAGCAAGGATGATGCAGGGAAACCTGTAGATGAAACCTTATATAGAGGGATAGTTGGCTCCCTACTATACTTGACTGCAAGTAGGCCTGACATTATGTATGCTACATGTGTTTGTGCCAGGTATCAAGCCAGCCCTAAAGAGTCTCACTTGACTGCAGTCAAGAGAATCTTGAGATATCTAAAGGGCACTCCCTATCTAGGCCTCTGGTACCCTAGGAATGGAGATTTTTGATCTAACAGGCTATTCAGATGCAGACTTTGCAGGATGCAAAGAAGATAGAAAGAGCACTACTGGATCCTGTCAATTCCTAGGTGGAAGACTCATTTCATGGAGTAGTAAGAAGCAAACCAGTGTGGCTATCTCCACAGCTGAGTCAGAATATGTAGCTGCAGGAAGTTGCTGTGCTCAGCTTCTGTGGATTCAACATCAGCTAGAAGACTATGGATTTCAGGTAAGTAGAACTCCACTTTTCTGTGATTCTACAAGTGCTATTTCAATAGCTAATAATCATGTATCACATAGTAGAACTAAACATATTGAGATTAAATATCACTTTCTTAGGGAGCATGTAGAAAGAAATGATATTGCACTTGAATATGTTAAAACTGATAATCAGATAGCTGATATGTTTACTAAGCCCTTAGAAGAAGCTAAGTTCAATAGGTTCAAAATTGAACTAGGTATGATAAACTTAGACTAAGTTTACAGAACTAAAAATTGGCTAAGTAAAAAGGTGTCGACACATCTAGGAATGTAGTGTCGACACTTCTGAATGTTAGTGTCGACACATGACAAGTAGGTGTCGACACATCCCAAGTGGTGTCGACACTTAGTATTTACTCAGAATTTTTCTAAGTAAAGTCTCGACGATGTGTCGAGTTATGTTGTGTCGACACATAACCAAGTGTCGACACATAATGTCTGTTAACTAAACTTGTGTCGACACATGAGTGTCGAGACATTATAAGTCAGTGTCGACACTTATTGCCAGTGTCGACACATCTTTAGTAATCCATCCCGCCTGTTCGTCTTCAAACCAGAAAGGTATAAATAGGATTCTGTCTTTGTTTGTCGACACGCTTTCAGAGTTTCGAGACCAAACTACTGTGTCGACATTTCTCTCTTCTAAAGACTAATTCTACAAACCCTAATGGCTCCCAAGCTCGAGGAAAATGTCAATGAAGGCTATGAACTGGTTCGTGGCGCATTCGACGATGGCGATCAAGAAATCAAATCGGTGATAACCCTAGTCACCGATTCTGGATTGGAGTATCTGGTTTCAGAACCAACTAAAATATGGAAGAAGGAAGTACTCGAATTCCTTGCTGGAGCTTCTGTAGATGACTCAGGTTACAAGATCAAATCAAGAGTTCATGGCACCAAGGTCAAGATTTCACCCAAATCTCTGAGAAAGGTACTTCAGCTACCTAAAATTCAAGAAGAAGAGGAAGTGACTACATCCAAGACCAGAGAAGCACTTAACTGGTGTGGTCTAGATCCTAAGCTGAAGATAGGATCTGTATTCAACAGGAGAGGAATGAATACCCAAGGAAAGTTCCTGTCAGAAATTGTGGGGAAAGTTATTCTCAGTAAGACTGGAGGGCATGACAGGGTGTCAGCCTCCATGTTCAGTATTATGACCAGAATTATCTTCAACCTAAAAACAGACTGGTCAATGGTTGTCTATGAGAAAGTTAAGGAGAGTCTGAAGAAGCCCAATCTGGGCAGAATACTAAGTCTCTACCTGGCTGGTATAATACCAGAGGTAATGAGCAATGCTGCTGGTACTAAAATCAATCACATGAGAAGGATGGATATGAGGATATTTTCAAGATGGGAAAGAGTGCTGTCTAAGGAAGTTCCTACCCCAGAAAAGCAAGTTTCTAAGAAAGATTCCCCTCCAAAGAAGAAGAGGAAGATAGCTCCTGTGACGCAGGAGTCCTCCAGCAGTTCAGGTAGTGAAGAACTAGTTGTTTTCACTCCTGATAGTCATGAGGAAGTGGCTGCAGAGAAGTCTCCTGCTCCTCAAGAGACAGCTGAAATCCAGGGGGAGCTGCCTACAGCTAGCCCCATGCAAAAGGATCCAAGCCAGGGGGAGCCTCCAGCTGTAGAACAACCCTGTACACTGGAGAGTGAGCAAGCTACACTCATTATCCAAGAGGTACTTTCTGACCTCAATACTTTAGATTTTTCTGTAATAGATTCTGATTTATCTGATGTCCATCAGCAAACTCAGCAAGTAAATCAAGAACCAGATGTTGTTCCTGATAAAGTAGTTGAAGAACCAAGTACATCTCCTGCACAGTCACCTCCTGAATATACAATGGAAGATCTATTTCTTAATTTAGATCAAGAGGATTTTGACATGGACAAGAATGCTGCTGCTGAAGAGAAGGGTGCTGCTGTTGAGGGGGAGAACTTGGAAGTTCAGGATGAGCCTTTGAGGCTAGACACTGAGAAGGCACTGAATGTGCAAGCTGAAAAACCATCAAGCCCTAAGGATAGGGTGAATATAGCCAGTACTTCAGAGTCTGAGGAAGATGAGGCTGAACAAGCTAAGAAGAAGCAATTCTTTGTATTTAAAAGAAGGAGTCAGAGCTACAAGAAGGCTCTACAAACTGTTGCTCAACACTCCCTCGTCCAACAAGCTCCATCAACTGATTACAGTGGATTAATGGTAGCAATGCAAGTTAAGCTGGATGAGCACAGGAGGGCCATAGAGAAGTATATTGATGAAGGCCACAAGTCTTTACAATTTGACTTAGCTCAAGACATCAAGTCAATAAGGTTTGAGATGAACCTGAATAAAAAGGAAATGAATGAATGCTTCCACAAGGGTGGAAATGCAGTGGTGTTCCTGGCTAAACATCAAGAACAGATAAAAGAAAAGGTGGATGATATAGCATTGAAGCAGGGCTATGTGCTGGAAAATCAATTAAGGATGAATGATAATTTGACAGCTTCACATAATGCTATAGTCACTGAACTGAAGAGTAAGTCTGCTGAACCTTCAACCTCCTCTGCTGCTGCCAAGGCTGAATTTGATAAAGCTTTTCAAGATGAAATTGCTGCTGTCAAGACTGCAATCAAAGATTCACAAAAGGTCATTTCTGAACAACTTACCAAGCTTAGACCTTACTTTAAGGATGGCATCAGGTACTTGGACAGGCAGATCAGATTCCAAAAGGATGATGTGAGAGACCATGTTGAACAAGAAGTCATAAAGGGGGAGAGGGTGTTAGTCAAAGCTAGCTCTGACCATGCCAAATGGATATCTAACTCCATCAGAGCTACACTGGGCTATCCTCCCCTGTGTGATGATGATAATGTAGCTGAATCAGGTATTCAAAGTGCATATCTTGTAGGTGAGCAACAGGAAGTAGCTCAGGTGATCTATCCACCTCCAGATTTTGACATGGTTCATGCAGAAGTCAGCACAATGTATAGTCCAACTACTGGAAAGCCTAATGTTGTTCTGGAAAAGGTTGTTCAACCTGTTACAGCAGCTATGCAAGAGGCTATGGACAAAGAAGAAGAGACAAGGCTGTCAAAGAAGAAGTTCAGGGAACTAGCTGAGCAAAAACCAGATTTTGAACAATGGAGCCCTACTTCTAGGAACATCATTCTCACAGCCTGGAAAGCAGCCAAGGACAATGCACATGAGAGGAACAAATGGTTCTCAGAAGCAGAATGGAGGAAGCATGAGATTAGGCAGGAAGCCATTGTCCAGTATAGAAGGAAGGCTAAGTTAGGAAAGCTACCTCCTACAGCTGTGGAGCCTAGCAAGTACTTTCCTAAGCCCTATCATTATTTTGAGAGGCAGAAAATCAAGGCTGAAGAGCAAAAGAAGAAGGACTCCAAAGGCAAGAAGACTGCTGATACTGAGCCTGCTGCTGCTGCTGCTGTAAAGGCCAAAGTACAAGCTGGGAAAGGCATAGTTATAAAAGAACCTGATCAGAATTAGACTAAGATTAGACTGAAGAATGTTGTAATCTGTTACATCTACACATTTTTGTAAATCATTGAAAATGTATTAAAAACAATGTTTGAACAATTTTTGATAAATATATTTCATGATTGTTCAGAAGAATGTGTATAATTTCTGTTTGTTCTGTAATGCTGAATGAGTATACATGTGTGCTTTATTACATGTTTAAGTTTACCCTGTTGACATATACCTGCTTTACATCATTCTCTAAGTTTTAATTATGAGTGGTGTATATCATTGACTAAGGGTTATGACTTCTCCAAATAGGGGGAGATTGTTGGGTACATTGGTCAAATGTACCTGATTTGAAGAAGCCTCACCTAACTCAATGATATACATCATAATGTATTTGATGTTTGTTTGAGTTACTTGTGCAGGTTAGGTATTCACTGGACTGAAGCTAAAAGTTTCTAAGTCCATGTGTCGACACCCAGAGGGACAGTGTCGACACTTGAGAAAGCTTGTGTCGACACCCAGACAAGCAGTGTAGACACTTGGAGTCATTGTGTCGACACCTGGGATGAAGAGTCGACACCAGACAGAAAGTGTCGACACTTGGAGCTGTGTCGACACTCAGTGAAGAAGTATGCAGAAAAGCTGTGTCGACACTTAGCAGAAGTGTCGACACCTAGAAGAGCTGAGTCTACATCAGAAAGTGTCGACACTTGGAGTTGTGTCGACACTCAGCAAAATTCTACAGAGACTAAGGACAAGTGTCGACACTCAACACAATGTGTCGACACTCAATCAGCAGAGTCAACATATGAAGAATGTGTCGACACTCAGCACAATGTGTCGACACACACTCAAAGGAGTCAACACTTGAAGTATGTGTCGACACTCAGCACAATGTGTCGACACACAACCAGAAGACTCTACACTTGAAGAAAGTGTCGACACAAGGAGCTGTGTCGACACTTAGCAAAGAACAGAAAAGTTTACAAAATATTCTAAGTACAAGTGTCGACAATAAGGGAATGTGTCGACACTCAGCTGAAGAAACAAAATTGAATACTTGTGTCGACACCAAGAAGCAGTGTCGACACTTGACAGTTTCAACACATGAAGATGTGTCGACACAAAGGAGATGTGTCGACACTTAGAAGAATACAGTTAAAGAATGAAGATCAAGTACTTGTGTCGACACTTAATTTCAGTGTCGACACTTGAAGAAGTATCTGTGTCGAGACATACAAGGAATTGTGTCGACACCTTGTAGACTTGTGTCGACACTTACACAACATGTGTCGACACTTGGTCTATAAGTGTCGACACTTAAGAACAGAAAGTCTCGACACTATCTGATAGTTAGAAAATTTCAAGAAGTGACTGGTTGATATGACAGCTGCCGATCCAGCCGGTCTACAGCAACTGTCAGAGAAATCAGAAGTCTGTTATGAACCGGACCAGCCGGTTACCATGAAGAAAGCCTATAAATAGGCACCCATAGTTTACAGAAACTGATTGATTGTTGTTATTACAAGTAGTGAGAATAATTGAAGTGTTTGAAAAGTGATACACAGAGGATCAACACAAGAAGATCTGGCAGTCCAACTGCAGATCTAAGAAGTTGGAGAGAGAGAGCTCCAATCAAGAATTCAGTCTTTGGAACTAAGGCTGAGAAGAAGGATTCAGAATCTTCTGGATCTCAAGAAGCAGAGGTCAAGGATCAACTGCAGAGGATTCAGACTAATTCAGTTCTAACTCAAGAAGCTTTGAAGGAAGCTAAGTCAGTTTGGATCTAGCTGAGTTCTTCCAAGAACTCTTCAAGAAACTCTCAACTCCTCTCTTATTTTCTGAGTTGTAGAGTTAATTATTGTATTTCAATTTTAACTTGTAGGATCCATTGGATCTGAGAGAATTGTAAGCCTATATTATAAAGGCTGAGGGTAGGGCTTGGTTGCCTGAGTGTAGGAGTTGAAGAACTCTGAGTGTAGGCCTTAATTGGCTGAGTGTAGGCCTGGGTGGCTGAGTGTAGGCCTTTGTGGCTGAGTGTAAGGCTTTGGGCCTGAGGTGTAGGAACCTTGTTGGGTTCTGAGATAGTGGAGAAGGTTGGCCGAATCTAGTACACTGCTAGATAGGCGAAGGGGGAAAGTGGATGTACCCAAAGATTGGGGAACCACTATAAATTTGTGTGTCTGCTGTGCTGTGCTGTGCTGTGGATTAACTGTTTATATTTTGTTGTTGCTGTTAACTGTAAAACTCTGTGAGATAACTGTCTTGCTGCCAAGTAAGTTTCAAAAAGGTTTAGGTCACCTATTCACCCCCCCCCCCCTCTAGGTGTTTAGGTACCATATCTTTCATCCTCAGCATCTCTAACACCAAATGCAGATGCTTAAAGTGATCCTCCTCACTCTGCGAGTACACCAAAATGTCGTCGATGAAGACGATCACAAAGTGGTCCAAGTACTCCCTGAAAGTCATGTTCATCAAATCCATGAACACCGACAGCGCATTCATCAGCCCAAACGGCATGACCGTAAACTCATAATGTCTGTATCTCATACTAAAAGCTGTCTTAGGGATATCACTCTCCCTTATCCTCAGCTGATAATAACCGGACTTGAGATCCAATTATGAGTACACCGTCGACCCGACTAACTGATCCAATAGATCATCAATCCTTGGGATTGGGTACTTGTTCTTCTCAGTTAGCTTGTTCAGTTCTCAGTAATCGATACAATGTCTCAAGCTTCCGTCCTTCTTCTTAACAAAAAGGACCGGTGCGCTCCAAGGTGACGAACTTGGACGCACATACCCCTACTCCAACAATTCTTGCAATTGAACCTTCAGCTCCGCCATTTCCTTAGGCGCTAGCCGATACGGAGAGCGTGACACATGTTTCGCACCTGACACTAGCTCGATAGTGAAATATATCTCCCGTTGAGGTGGGGCTCCTGGAAGATCACCAGGGAGCACATCAGGGTACTCGGATACCACTGAAATACTATCCAACGTAGGTTTAGGCTTTGCAACATCCACTAGCGTGAAAAACAGCTCTGCTCCAGCACGAACCGCCTTCACCAACTGAAGAGCAGATATCAAAGTCTTGCTCGACCCTTTCGAGCCCATAAAGGTCGTCTCACGACCTGTCCCCAACATGACTTCTTTGCGACCGCAATCAATATAAGCTTGCTGCTCCAAGAGACAGTCCATGCCAAATATCACGTCGAACTCCACCAGCGGTAGTAACGACGCTTGCAAATCGAACTCTTGACTCACAATATGAATCTTTACACCACAGATTCTATCCGCGCGCATCGAACACCCATTCGGCAACAACACATCCAGTTTGTCCTTCGCCATCTAAGAAGGTACTCCGATGCGCGATATGAATCCTTCGGACAAAAAGGAGTGCGAAGCTCCCGTATCGAAGAGTGCTCTCACCGGATTCTCACAAATCAAAACAAATCTTAAACAAGCAGTGGTAAGGTAACACATGCATAACAAGTATTTAAAAATTAACTTGCTATAAATTTAAACCATACTTGTCACCATAAACACTTGCTTAATGGCCTCCTGCTGGCCAAGATTATAAACTCTAGGTTGAGCCGGAGCATAATGGGACGCGGTTGACTCCACCACCTTGCCCTTCTCTTCATATGTTGCTCCCGGCTTCCTCTCGGACTTGGGACGTCCGCTCCAGCAGTCACGGGCAAAGTGCCCCGGCTTTCCACAAGTAAAGCATACGCCCGGGGTTCGACCCGTAGTCGCCCCAGAAGCACCGGAAGAAGGGGCCGGACCCGAAGTCCTAGCCTTCTTATGGAACTTACAGTACCTATACCTTGAGTTAGCCGGCACCTTGAACTCAGTCTTCTTATCACCAAAGTTTTTATTCGCTTGAACATTCTTCAAGTCCTTCTCCAATGACCGGGCCGTGTTGACCAGGATCAAGAAGCCCCGTATCAAAGGCCTCGAGAGTAGTACCCTCATGTCATCTCTCAGACCTTCGTAGAAATGGTTCATCTTGCGCTCCTCATCCGCGAACGTAGATCTAGCGTACCGACCCAACCGAGTAAACTCATGGAGATTCTCATCCACGCTACTTGTCACAACCCGCAATTTTCTCAACGATAGAATCGTATCAGAGCAAGAGAAAACACGTGCCGTGATGCCACGTCGTGCAGGGGATAACTGCACACGCTCAGGCAAAACTCCAGACCTTAGATTTTAAGGAAAATCGTTGATTAAATATGAAAGAAAATCAGTTATATTGAAAGGCCGTATCCCTCGGCACGGTGGATCAGCTAGTCCACAAATAAAAAGTATATTTATACGCAGCAGAAAATACTTTGGTTCATTTAAATTGATGCTCTAAATGAGCATAAGTGTCCCCGAGGGACGACTCATGGTACGCTCGACTCTAACGTGAATATAATATATATATAAAAGATAGACTTTTTACGCTAAGGAAATATAGTGTCTTTGTTTTATAAATATGTTATGCATGATGTACATATAATAATATTTTTACGGTTTAAAAATATCTAACATGCAACCAAGCATAAATCCTTCCCAGAAGCAAGTAACCAACCGCAAATCGGCAAAAACAGCAGTTTAAGTTCATACCCAGCATCGCAAGAAGCCACCAGTGGGCGCCAACAACCTGACATGAACCCACTGGTGAGTATGCATGTCTATACAGAAAGTTAAAGAACTACCTCACAAAATCGGGGATCCGCTATCTCAGCTACCCAAGAGGCCACAAACCAGCCCCTCCAAAAGAACTAGCCATTGAACAGGCTACAACCTGGACCTGAGGCATTCAAGAAAAGAACACCTCAGCAAGGAAATAATCAAAAGGTAAATGAAGCATCAGAACTGTGAGCAAAAAGGAAGGGTTTACCAACCCGGCAACAAGCTGCTATAAGCAAAAGAAAGGGGCATGACAGTAAGAAAAGAGCACTGTCTAAAGCACAGCAAAGCACATCAAGTGCGAGCAATAAAAGCAATATGCCATGTAAAAGAGTCTGCAACAGCTACAAGACATGCACATATATGCCAAAAGAAAGAGTAAACAAAAACAGGGAAGGGATTAACAGTCCTAACACGTGGGTAAGTGGTAGTTGTCAAAATATGGATCTGAATACATAACCAAATCAGATCCAAAAAGGGCTAAGGGGTCAACAGTGGAAGCTTTAGGGTCCCACACACCAACCCAAACCGGGGCAAAAAGGCGGTGGCCACAGCTCTCCATATCAAAATCCACCCCTCCAGAGGCCACCAAAACTCCACCACCTGCCACAACCCAAGAGTCGGCAAGCAAAAATTAGCCGAACACCCAATTCCACCCCCTAGAGAAAGGGAAAATGTCACAATAACAATCCTAAGGAAACACGCGAACCCAAGACAGAAACGTCGAGCCCACTCGACGCGGCGTTGAGTAAGCTCCACTCACTTGACGCCAAAATACTTAGCCGCAAAAATCCTACGCTGGATAACGGCGTTGAGTGAACTCGGCTCACTCGACGCTGTCAACACTTTCCACTTAGGGTAAACCTAAGTCTCGTTAAAACCACAGCCTAAGCTCTCTCAACGCGCGAAAACAGAGAGTTGGAAATTTAATCTCAATCCTCCATCCCATCCTAACTACTCGGGGCTACCGCAACTAAACATAAACTGTAACTAACCACAACCTCACCCTAACTCTAACTACCCACTGTACACCAAACCTTACACAAAAGAGAGAACGTTGATTTTAATTGTAAGAAAAAGCAATGAAACAGCCCATGACAGAAATGAAGGAAAAAGACATCCTGTTACTCTAATTTTTAAGGAGGAAAAAGATAAGGAATGCAGAAGTATTGCACAGGAAATGAAAATAGAGTAAGAGTTAGAAATAATTTGGCAAGAGAAATGGAGCCACTTGCCTCTACCTCCAGGAAAAACAACAGCTAACACCCAAGCTTGGCACCGGCGGCAAGATCGGCCGCCTAGAAGAGCAAAACTGAAACTTGAGGAAAAAGAAAAGAAATCAGATATTCTCAACTCCTAGAATCAACCCTAAATCAAGAAAAACTTACATGGAAGGGAAGATCCAGACGAGAGCAAGCCAAATCCGCTATCACACGAGAAAAACGGGCTCTAACCCTCCCGAAATCGCCGGCCAAAACAACCACCGCCTCCTCTCAAAACCCTTCCGCTGGAAGCTCTCCAGACTCGGGAATGATCAAAAGGAGGAGGAAAAATGGTTCACGGCAACAAAAGATGATTTCAGGTGAAAAAGTACGGAACATGCCCAAGACACGCCTGTGACACGGCCCAACACGCCCGTGTCACGGGGCGTGTACTTACTCGACGAACGTTGATCTCCACTCGATGAAAACACGGGACACGCCCCAGACACGCCCGTGACACGGCCCGACACGCCCGTGTCACGGGGCGTGTACTCACACACCTACCCACTCGACGACTGTCGGTATCAGCTCGACGAAATAGGTGACACACCTTGTGACACGCCCGTGTCACAGGCCGTGTACCAACTCAAGCACCACTCGACGATCGTGGAGCGCCGATCGTCGAACGGAGAGACACACCCCGTGTCACGCCCGTGTCTGATACGACACACCCATGACACGACCGTGTTCTCACTAAAACTCCGCCTGACGACCATCGAGCGCAGCTCGACGAAGGGGGACACACCCTGTGACACGCCCGTGTCACAGGCCGTGTTCCTACAAAAACCCCGTCGACCAAAAATATGTCGACCAGAGAAACGGGAGCTCTACCCGAGCACGACACGCCCTGGGTCACGGGCGTGACCCAGGCCGTGTCACCCAAACTTACACAGAAAAGGAAACCTGCTAACACCTAGCAAACAAGAGACAAGGCACCAACCTACTACCTCGGCCACATCAGGCACGAACAGCACAACAAACATTACAAACCTTACAGCTAACAGAACAAATGCCAAAACGACGTGAAAGCAAACGATCCCGGATTTCGACCAAAACTCGCACCGTAGCTAAACTCCCAAGCTACGAAAACAACGGTGAGGTCGAAAACAACATCCGACGATTGCACACTCGGGCCAACACCTCCCGAATCCAAAACAAAGTCATTTCCCTAAGAGGCCCAACCGAGTCACCAAAAGAGACTCCGTCTAGCTGGGGAAATTAGCCAACAGGCTACAACCAGGAACCTAAAGAGCTAAGACCACGCTCTACAACGGCGAAAGGCCGGAAAAAAATGCGTCATCGTAACGCCAATCCAAGATCAAACAAAACCAAGAAAAACCGGGGGCATTACAACCACTCCCCCTAAAAGAAAGTTTCGCCTCGAAACTTTACCCGCAACACTCCTATGAAGAAGGAGAGAGAAAGAGCCAGGAAAGGGCTATATATAAATAAAGAAAGCAGAACATACCAGGCACAAGATCAGGGAAATAGATGAGGGTGAGCCTCCCTCATAGCCGACTCCAATTCCCAAGTCGCGATTTCTACATCCTGATTCCTCCATAAAACTTTAACCATATGAATAGTCTTCTTCCGCAGCGCACGAACCTGAGAATCCAGAATGCAGACAGGCACCTCTACATAAGAAAGATTCGGCTCCAACTGAGGCACAGAATCCAAAACCTGCCTGCCATTAATCACACATTTCCGCAGCTGACTGACGTGGAAGACATCATGCACGCTAGGGAAATTTGCGGGCAAAGCCAGCCTATAAGCTGATATCCCAATCCGTTCAACAATCGGAAACGGCCCCATGTACCTCGGGTCAAACTTCCTGTACTTGCCAAACCGCTTGACTACGATCAACGGGGAGACCATTAAGAACACTGAGTCCCCCACCACAAATTCCAAGTCCGATCTACGCCGATTGTCGTTTTTCTCATATCTCTCCTGGGCTATCCGAAGCTTTTCCCGTATAAGCTTCACAGCGGTTTCCATCTCCTCGAGCGCTTCTGGACCCAACAAAGGTCTCTCGCCAACCTCAGCCCAAAACAAGGGAGTCCTGCAGCGCCTCCCGTACAAAGCTTCAAAAGGAGCCATTTGCAAGCTTTCTTGATTACTGTTGTTATATGCAAATTCCATAAGCCGCAAGCGCTCATCCCACGCTCCTCCGTGGTCCAGAACATAGCATCGGATCATATCTTCCACAATCTGATTCACTCGCTCCGTCTGACCATTGGTCTGCGGATGATAAGCCGTGGAATATCTCAAATTTGTACCCAACCCCTCTTGAAGGCTCTTCCAAAAACGAGACGTAAACCTGGAGTCTCGGTCTGATATGATACTCATGGGTACACCATGCAATCTGATAACCTCATCCAAATACAGCTCGTCTATCTTCCTCATCGGATAATCGATCTTAAATGGCACGAAGTGAGCACTCTTCGTCAATCTGTCTACGATCACCCAAACTGAATCATGCCCCTTAGGAGATCTCGGTAAGCCTGTAATGAAATCCATCGAGATACTCTCCCACTTCCACATCGGAATCTCTAAGGGAGTCAACTTTCCACCAGGCCTCCCATGGTCGGCTTTCACTCGCCTGCAGGTGAAACACTCTGAAACAAATCTGGCTATGTCCTTCTTCATCCCATACCACCAGGCAATCTGCTTTAAATCATGATACATCTTGGTAGACCCTGGATGGTAGGCAATACTAGATCCGTGGGCTTCTCTGCACACCATATCCCGGATATCTCCAACTGCGGGGATGCAAAATCTGCCACGATACTTCAAGGTACCCGCATCATCTACAGAGAAATCTGGTAGTTCACCTTTTTCAGCTCGAAGATACAAATGTAGAAGATCGAGATCATCCTTCTGATACAGTCTCGTACGCGCAATCCACGAAGGTTCTGCCAAGCTACTCTGCGAATGGCAGCTTCCCACAGAAATGTCCATCAAAAGAAACTCTTCCACTAGACGCTCGGCGGAGAGATTGGAAATCTTACCTGACTTCCGACTCAGGGCATCAGCCACCACATTCGCTTTACCCGGATGGTACTGGATTTCAACATCATAGTCGGCCACGTACTCCAACCACCGTCGCTGGCGCAGATTCAATTCTTTCTGAGTGAAGACATACTTCAGACTCTTATGATCCGTGAAAATCTTGAACTGCGCGTCGTATAGCAAATGCCTCCACAATTTCAACGCATAGATCACAGCTGCAAACTCTAGGTCATGCGTAGTGTAATTTCTCTCGTGAGTCTTTAGCTGCCTCGACCCGTACGCAATCACCTTCCCGCCCTGCATCAATACGCAGCCCAGTCTGACATGCGACGCATCCACATATATATCATACTCACTATCTTCAGTAGGCAAGGACAAAATTGGAGCTGAACATAACCTTCCTTTTAGTTCCTCAAAAGCCTCCTCACATTTGCCATCCCATATGAAGGCTACATTCTTCTGCGTCAACCTGGTCAACGGCGCAGACAAGGTAAAGAATCCCTCTACAAATCTTCTATAATATCCAGCCAAGCCCAAGAAGCTTCTGATCTCTTTGGGAGTAACAGGCCTCGCCCATTCCATAACAGCAGCGATCTTTTCTGGGTCCACCGATATTCCCTCCTTATTCACCACGTGGCCGAGAAAAGAAACTTGAGGCAACAAAAATTCGCATTTGCTCAGCTTGGCCTATAGCTTATGGTCTCTCAGAGTCGCCAAGACCAGTCGCAAATGTCGATCATGCTCCTCTGCATCTCTAGAGTACACCAAAACATCGTCTATAAAGACAATCACAAACTTATCTAGGAAATCCTTGAAAACCTTGTTCATCAGATCCATGAAAGCCGAGGGCACATTCGTCAAACCAAATGACATAACCAAAAACTCAAAATGCCCATGACGAGAGCGGAACGCCGTCCGCGGAACATCTGACTCCCTAATCCTCAACTATTGATAGCCCGAACGAAGATCTATCTTGGAAAACACGGCACTACCACGCAGTTGGTCAAACAAATCGTCAATTCGAGGCAAAGGGTATCTGTTCTTAATAGTAACCTTGTTCAGCTCTCTATAGTCGATGCATAGCCTCATCGACCCATCTTTCTTTTTAATGAACAGCACTGGTGCACCCCAAGGTGAAGAACTCGGCCTTATGAAACCTTTTGCCAACATCTCATCCAATTGAATTCGCAACTCTTCCAGCTCTCGCAGGGCCATTCGGTACGGCGCCTTTGCAATAGGACACGTGCATGGCTCCAAATCTATAACAAACGCGACATCTCGATCGGGTGGAAGACCGGGAAGATCATCAGGAAACACATCAGAGAAGTCACACACCACAGGAATCTCTTCCAAACGCGGCACTCTAACAACTGTCCCTACCAGAGAGACCACACAGGCAAAACAGCCAGAATCAAGCAACTTCCGAGCACGCACCGCAGAAATGACTGGAGACTCCTGGAGAGAATACCCATAAATGCTTCCTGGCTGACCGTTGTCCTTGACGAAGTCCAAGCGCTTACCCTTGCACTAGATCATAGCATCGTACCTTGACAACCAGTCCATGCCCAAGATAACATCGAAGTCCTCCAGGTCAATCACCTTCAGATCTGCCTTGGCTAGAAAATCCCCCAACAAAATCGGACAATCAAGGACACCCAAGTCCGTAACCACAGAGTCACCGGAGGGGAACTTAACGCAAAAGGAACCACCAACACGATCTAGGCCCAAACTGAACCGCTCCACGAATTCTCTAGCCACAAACGAGTGGGTAGCTCCTGAATCGAAGAGAACGCGCGCCTAATAGTTCTTTACCTTAAATCGTCCTACAAATAGCGCACGCATCTAAGGCAACAAACGCAAAAACGAAACTACAACCAAAAGGGAAACATAACGAAACGACTGGGGAGGAGTCGAACCTGAAATAACCTGGGTCGAAGTCTGCGCTTCGTCTGCCGAAAGCACATTCAGCTTCCCCTTTCCTATATCCAATTGCTGAGGCGGTGGCAAAGCCTGGAGGGGAACTGGCTGCAGAACAGGCTGGAACTATGGGCACTTTGTCTTGAGATGGCCCTTCTGGCCGCACTGAAAACATACCTTATCTTTTAACCAATAACGGGCAGCCTCATGCCCCTTCCTTCCACATAAGGCACATACCAAGTCTCCTATGGGAGCACCCTGAATCGCATGCACCTGTTCCTTCTTCTGCGCTCCCAACCTTTTGAAAGACTTCTCAAAGGGGTGGCCTGGCCGGCCATAGAAACTACAAACCTCCTTGTTCCTCTTTCTCGAGACAGCCTCAGGTTCCTGAGGGCTCTTCCCTCCAACAGGCTTCCGCTTATCCTTCCTCAACTGCTGGCCTCTATTCTTGGCATTCTCAATGGCCTCAACTCTCAAGGCAGCTTCAACCACGCTGGCATAACGGACTGATCCGTAGGCATTTGCTAACTGCTGAATGTCGCTTCTGATTCCACCAAGGAATCGCTTAACTCAGTCTGCTTCAACACTCACCAGACCAGGGGCAAACCGACTCAACTTACTAAACTTAATCTCATACTCACTAACCGTGAGTTTCCTCTGCCTCAAATGGAGAAAGTCATTCATCAGCCGGTCCCTCTCGACTGAAGGCAGAAATTTACTCAGCACCATCACCTTAAATGACTCCCAAGAGCATCCTGCCACCAAGCTTTCTTTCTCCCTCAGCCACCAATTCTTTGCTAAGCCCTTGAGCTAGTAGGCAGCGAGCATCACTCTCTGATCCTCCGTAATCCCTGAGTAAGACAACATCTCCTCAATGGTAATCAGTCAGTCATCCAAAATCATAAAATCTGCTTGCCCATCATAAGTAGGGGGTCTCAGCCGCTGAAACTGGGATATAAACGCCATCTCCGGGGGCACCACAACCACAGGCACGGGAGGAGCAGGAGGGGCAGGAACCGCTACCCCCTCAGCGGGGACCGGAACTCTCGGAGCCTGTCCCACCACCACTGCCACAAGGGACTGAATCTGAGCCTGCATAGCCACCACCTGCCTCGATAAGGCCTCATTGCTCTGCCGCAGGTTTTCTACCAACGCCTCGCTCTGCGCTCCTGACGTCTCACCCTCGGATTTGGGGGTCGATCTCGTCGCAGGACGTCTCGCCATCCTATAATCGCACAAGCTTTAGACAAAACCTAGCGCAACAGTTAGAACAAAACTACCCGGTACAGACAAACACACTTAAATATGAACTTCAATTGCAAAACTTGCTCTGGGAGTTGTTTTTACCATGATGATGTTATGCTTAACCTAAGATGGTTCACCACCATCATACTAACTCATGTGCCTAAACCATGAATGCATGTATTTGTAATCTTTTTGACTCAAAACCATGTGTGTATATATGTCATCTTGCAAATATTTAGCTTGGCACGTTGTGCTTATGAAATGTTATGCTATGCATGATGTGCTATGCACTCTAAAAAAGGCCTTAATACATGCCATGGGCGGCGTACACATGAAAATGTTATGCATCCCATACTACATAACATTCCCATACAAAGAAAAAAGAAAACGTGATAGCCGCATTCATGTGGTGAGGTTATGCATCCCATACTACATAACCCTCACATGTTGCCTCCTATGGTGGATCCATATACGAACACATATTATGCATCCCATACTACATAATATGCCCCGTATACTTCTTTATGCTCATGAGTGTAGTGTTCGTGCTTTAGCCAAGACGTGCTGACGACATATCGGTGTGTGTATGGTATGACGCTAATCACTAATGCGAACAAGGGAAAGGTTGCCCGACCATTTGTCAAGAAACCTCCCTCTGATACCAACTGTCACAACCCGTAATTTTCTCAATGATAGAATTGTATCAGAGCAAGAGAAAACACGTGTCGTGATGCCACGTCGTGCAGGGGATAACTGCACACGCTCAGGCAAAACTCCATACCTTAGATTTTAAGGAAAATCGTTGATTAAATATGAAAGAAAATCAGTTATGTTGAAAGACCGTATCCCTCGGCACGGTGGATCAGCTAGTCTACGAATAAAACGTATATTTATACGCAGCAGAAAATACTTTGGTTCAATTAAATTGATGCTCTAAATGAGCATAAGTGTCCCCGAGGGACGACTCATGGTACGCTCGACTCTAACGTGAATATATATATATATATATATATAAGATAGTCTTTTTACGCTAAGGAAATATAGTGTCTTTGTTTTATAAATATGTTATGCATGATGTACATATAATAATACTTTTAGGGTTTAAAAATATCTAACATGCAACCTAGCATAAATCCTTCCCAGAAGCAAGTAACCAACCGCAAATAGGCAAAAACAGCAGTTTAATTTCATACCCAGCATCGCAATAAGCCACCAGTGGGCGCCAACAACCTGACACGAACCCACTGGTGAGTATGCATGTCTATACAGAAAGATAAAGAACTACCTCACAAAATCGGGGATCCGCTATCTCAGCTACCCAAGAGGCCACAAACCAGCCCCTCCAAAAGAACTAGCCGCTGAACCGGCTACAACTTGGGCCTGAGGCATTCAAGAAAAGAACATCTCAGCAAGGAAATAATCAAAAGGTAAATGAAGCATTAGAACTGTGAGCAAAAAGGAAGGGTTTACCAACACGGCAACAAGCTGTTATAAGCAAAAGAAAGGGGCATGATAGTAAGAAAAGAGCTTTGTCTAAAGCACATCAAAGCACATCAAGTGTGAGCAATAAAAGCAATATGCCCTGTAAAAGAGTCTGCAACAGCTACAAGACATGCACATATATGCCAAAAGAAAGAGTAAACAAAAACAGGGAAGGGACTAACAGTCCTAACACGTGGGTAAGTGGCAGTGGTCAAAACATGGATCTGAATACATAACTAAATCCGATCCAAAAGGGGCTAAGGGGTCAACAGTGGCAGCTTTAGGGTCCCACACACACCAACCCAAACTGGGGCAAAAAGGCGGTGGCCACAGCTCTCCACATCAAAATCCACCCCTCTAGAGGCCACCAAAACTCCACCACCTGCCACAACCCAAGAGTCGGCAAGCAAAAATTAGCCGAACACCCAATTCCACCCCCTAGAGAAAGGGAAAAAGTCACACTAACAATCCTAAGGAAACACGCGAACCCAAGACAGAAACGTCGAGCCCACTCGACGCGGCGTTGAGTAAGCTCCACTCACTTGACGCCAAAATACATAGCCGCAAAAATCCTACGTTGGATGACGGCGTTGAGTGAACTCGGCTCACTCGACGCTGTCAGCACTTTTAACTTAGGGTAAACGTAAGTCTTGTTAAAACCGCAGCCTAAGCTCTCTCAACACGCGAAAACAGAGAGTTGAAAATTTAATCCCAATCCTCCGTCCCATCCTAACTACTCGGGGCTACCGCAACTAAACCTAAACTGTAACTAACCACAACCTCACCCTAACTCTAACTACCCACTGTACACCAAACCTTAGACAAAAGAGAGAACATTGATTTTAATTGTAAGAAAAAGCAATGAAACAGCCCATGACTGAAATGAAGGAAAAAGACATCCTGTTACTCTAATTTTTAAGGAGGAAAAAGATAAGGAATGCAGAAGTATTGCACAGGAAATGAAAATAGAGTAAGAGTTAGAAATAATTTGGCAAGGGCAAGGGAGCCACTTGCCTCTACCTCCAGGAAAAACAACAGCTAACACCCAAGCTTGGCACCGGCAGCAAGATCGGCCGCCTAGAAGACCGAAACTGAAACTTGAGGAAAAAGAACAGCAATCAGATATTCTCAACTCCTAGAATCAGCCCTAAATCAAGAAAAACTTACATGGAAGGGAAGATCCAGACGAGAGCAAGCCAAATCCGCTATCACACGAGAAAAACGGGCTCTAACCCTCCCGAAATCGCCGGCCAAAACAACCACCGCATCCTCTCAAAACCCTTCCGCTGGAAGCTCTCCAGACTCGGGAACGATGAAAATGAGGAGGAAAAACGGTTCACGGCAACAAAAGATGATTTCAGGAGAAAAAGTACGGAACACGCCCAAGACACGCCTGTGACACGGCCCGACCCGCCCGTGTCACGGGGCGTGTACTTACTCGACGAACGTCGATCTCCACTCGACGAAAGCACGGGACACGCCCCAGACACGCCCGTGACACGGCCCGACACGCCTGTGTCACGGGGCGTGTACTCACACACCTACCCACTCGACGACCGTCGGTCTCAGCTCGACGAAACAGGTGACACGCCCTATGACACGCCCGTGTCACAGGCCGTGTACCAACTCAAACACCACTCGACGATTGTGGAGCGCCGATCGTCGAACAGAGAGACACGCCCCGTGTCACGCCCGTGTCCGATACGACACGCCCATGACACGGTCGTGTTCTCACTAAAACTCCGCCTGATGACCATCGAGCGTAGCTCGACAAAGGGGGACACGCCCTGTGACACGCCCGTGTCACATGCCGTGTTCCTACAAAAACCCCGTCGACCAAAAATTCATCGACCAGAGAAACGGGAGCTCTACCCGAGCACGACACGCCCTGGGTCACGGGCGTGACCCAGGCCGTGTCACCCAAACTTACACAGAAAAGGAAACATGCTAACACCTAGCAAACAAGAGACAAGGCACCAGCCTACTAGCTCGGCCACATCAAGCACGCACAGCACAACAAACATTATAAATATTACAGCTAACAGAACAAACGCCGAAACGACGCGAAAGCAAACGATCCCGGATTTCGACCAAAACTAGCACCGTAGCTAAACTCCCAAGCTACGAAAACAACGGTGAGGTTGAAAACAACATCCGACGATTGCACACTCGGGCCAACACCTCCTGAAGCAAAAACAAAGGCATTTCCCTAAGAGGCCCAATCGAGTCACCAAAAGAGACTCCGGCTAGCTGGGGAAATTAGCCAACGGGCTACAACCAAGGTACTCCAGGAACCTAAAGAGCTAAGACCACGCTCTACAACGGCGAAAGGCCGGAAAAAAAATGCATCATCGTAACGCCAATCCAACATCAAACAAAACCAAGAAAAACCGAGGGCGTTACACTACTCTCTCCTTGTGAAAATTTCAGGAACTCATTCTCCAATACTATCCTTTGCGCCGAAGGGAGGTACCTTACAAAGAACAATCTCGAAAACTCTTCCATCGAGACATCCATGAGTTGCCTTCCTCTCAAGTGGTGCAACTCTAAACCTTCCCACCACAGCCTCGCATCCCCGTCCAACAGGAATGTAGCTATAGTGGTCATCTACCACTCCTCCGTTTTAGTAGCTGTCAGGACTCTCTTTGCTCGGGAGAGCTAGTCTTCAGCTTGAGATAGGGTTCCCAACCCTGAGAACACAGGAGGATTAAAGCTCATAACATGTTTGAGCTGCCTTTCAGTAGCTCTCCTCAGCACCAAAGGTTCCACCACTACTTGCTCTACTGTTCTCGGTTCATACCTTTGAAGCGGTACCTGCTCCATCATAGGAGCGGGCTGCTGCATTTGCCTTGTAGGATGCGCATTGATTATGTCAAGCACTGCTTCGGCAAGCAATCGTATGGTTTCAGCCGAGGGAGGTGTTGCAGGAGCATCATTTGGTGTACTACTAGCCTCAGAAATCGGGCATTCTGACGGCCCTGCACCACTTCTGGTCACCTATAGTTGTACAAAATACCGTTAAGCGACCTGTAACGCCCCTAGCCGATCCAATGTGACAGCGTCACGGCTCCGCTCTAGGCGACGCTACTGGGCTGCATCCCAAGCACCCCAACCCCTCTCCATCCACAGGCGGGTTGTTGGTGGCCACAGCCTCCCTTTGATGAGGTAAACTCGATAGTCAAGCCCGCACTACGGGGACTTCCCAGGAGGTCACCCATCCCAGTACTACTCCAGCCCGAGCACGCTTAACTATGGAGTTCTTTCAACTCTCATCACCAATTGAGCTGCAGATCAATTGGTGATGAGAGTTGAAAGAACTCCATAGTTAAGCGTGCTCGGGCTGGAGTAGTATTGGGATGGGTGACCTCCTGGGAAGTCCCCGTAGTGCGGGCTTGACTATCGAGTTTACCTCATCAAAGGGAGGCTGTGGCCACCAACAACCCGCCTGTGGATGGAGAGGGGTTGGGATGCTTGGGCTGCAGCCCGGTAGCGTCGCCTAGAGCGGAGCTGTGACGCTGTCACGTTGGATCGGCTAGGGGCGTTACAATAAAAAGTGCACTTTTATTGTAAGGCCCCTAGCCGATCCAACGTGACAGTGTCACGGCTCCGCTCTAGGCGACCCTACCGGGCTGCAGCCCAAGCACCCCAACCCCTCTCCATCCCCAGGCGGGTTGTTGGTGGCCACAGCCTCCCTTTGATGAGGTAAACTCGATAGTCAAGCCCGCACTACGGGGACTTCCCAGGAGGTCACCCATCCCAGTACTACTCCAGCCCGAGCATGCTTAACTATGGAGTTCTTTCAACTCTCATCACCAATTCTGTGCATCAAGATCGTCGACCTATGTCCTGTGTTCGTCGAGCTGAGAAGTTATGTTCGTCGACCAGATAATTATTGTTTGTCGACCTGAGATCCAAGATCGTCGACCTAAGAACATATAACTGCTTTCTCTAGAACCTTGCCAATTCTGTGCATCAAGATCGTCGAACTGAGATTCTAACTTCGTCGACTGGTGTATGATTCTGGACTTAAGAATGTAGAAGTAAAGTGTCCAGAAATCGTCGACCTGGGAATTAAGTTCGTCGACCTGAGAATTAAGTTCGTCGACTTGAGAACTGCTAACAGCTACTTGATACAACTTGTCGAGACTGTGGTCCAAGTTCGTCGAGCGGAGAACATGAATTCGTCGACTGTAGTATGATTCTGGACTTAGAATATTTAGATGTTTCTGGACTTTAGAATGTTGAGGTAGAGCATCCAGAGATCGTCGACCTGAGAACTAAATTCGTCGAGCTCAGCTCAGAGAATTGTCTCTTAGTTCGTCGAGCTGAACATGCCTTTCGTCGAGCTAAGTTCGACGAACGTCTAACTCATTTCCTGAGTCTTTGAAATTTCTCTAAGTCCTGAGTCTTCTGCAGTTTGTTGATGGCTGGTCCATGTAGTGTTGACTCTAAGGACATGGACTAGACCCTAGGACACAAACATGACCCTGACTATATATGTTGGGTCAAACATCCTTGTTTAGTGAACCTAGCCCAAATCCAACTAAGGATCCAACAATCTCCCCCTATTTGAGTAAGGTCACTAATTACAGACACAAAAATTTACAAAGCAAGAAAACATATATCTGACAGGAAAAATTTAAATGTGCAGCAGATATATATATATATATATAGTTAGCTTTGTCTCAGGAATTAATTGGATAGTTTTAGAATAACAGAAAGACTAAAGGCAGTTTAAAATTTATTTCTTCTTTTGCTCCTTATCCTTCTCCTCTTTAGCTTTTTCACCACGCCGAGTGAACCTGATCTCCCTGTTTGGATTGGTTGCTTGTACTTTTGTCATTGTCATATCAGCAGCCCCAATGATATTAAGGGAGGTGGCCCTTGACACTACAGCTTCTGGATGCAATTTCATATAGTCATCAACATTAAAAAATTTGTTAACTTTAGCAAACCTATTGAGTTCTTCCTTCCTATATTTGGACATGGTAGTGTATTTAGAAGGATCCTTTCCTTCAGCTTTAACTTTGTTGATTATGGATAGGCCAACCAATTCCTGGAATCTGGCCAACCATGTTGTTGTAGCTGTTTTTGGATCTTTAAAAGGTACAGGAGGGGAGACAGATCTCTTTGGGCTTTCAGCTTTTTGGTGTTCAGTAATTTGCTGTTGTTGTTGATGATGCTGTTTGCCTGATGATTAATGCCTCTACTGGCTGCTTCCTGAAGAGGTGGAGGAACTACCCTGATGTCTCTGATATGTTTGGTATTGGGTAGTCCTCTGAGTTGAAGAACCTGAAGCACCAGCAGCAGGTGGAGGAGGAGGAGGGTCCTTTCTAAATCTTTGAGGAGGAGGTGAGTGCTTCATGCTTTTCTTTCTTTCTTTCTGATGGTTCTTGGACAGCCACATCCATGCTGGCATGCCCTTGTAAGGTGTGATTTTCTGAAGTATATAATAGGGAGCATCATTTGTTGGATTAGGTTTTGGGGCAGGAGGTGTAGGAGCTTTGCTTTTCTTGGAGACTTTCTTCTTTTTAGGATCATCATCAAAATCCTCTTCATCATCATCATAATCAGAAGAGTCTTGAGGAGTATCATACAATGCATTTATTTCTTTTAGAGCCTCTGCAGATATCAATGGTTTCTTTGCCTGGGAAGGTGCTAGAGGAGGAGGAGCTGGAGCTGGAGAGCTATACACAATAGTGCTTTCAACAACTATTTTATTCTCTTATTCTATGTCAGCCATGATCAATTCATCAAGACCAGGCATTGGGGAGTCATCCATAACAAAACTTGGAGCAGAAATATGTCTAGGAGGGGATGAAGTAATGAGGTGAGCAGCTTTTGGTGGAGATGAAATGACTGTAGGCTCTATAATAGCAAAACTAGACTTTACTTGCTTGGCAACTTGGAGCTTATTGGTGAGGTGTAGGGGACTATAGCCAAAGATGGCTTTATGCAGTCTTCTGGCATGAAGTTCAAATGAGCTGTATCAAACATGCTCAATAATTTCAAAAGATCAACTGTGAGATCTATAATATAATCACCAACAGTGTCTATCTCAGCCATAACAGGCTCATCCATATCAATATCTGATTCTATTAAATCTATTATGTCATAAGGATCTGCTATATCTTCTGAGAAGTCAGTCATGAAAGAATTAAGTTCTACTGCTGCTGCTTCTACTTCTGCTGCTGCTTTTTCTGTTGCTGCTGCTGCTGTTTCTGCTGCTACATTCGCTGGTACTTCTTCATCATGAAGCATCTCCCCCTGACTGGTTGTAGAAGGGCCTGGAGCTAGTCCCCCAGAAGAAGAAGGGACAGGGGATAGAGCAGCAACTGTGGCAGAGAGATTTTTGATGGAAGCAGTGAGAGGAGCTAGAGCATTAGTTAGAATAGTTTGAAGAGTGGGAGAGATGAAGCAAGAAAATCCTTAGCAATAACAGAGAAATTTAAATAAAGGGATTCTGGAGCAATGGAGGAGTAGGGATTGTGGTGACCACAATTTGAACAAACAGAAAATGCACTAGACATATCTTGGTGTGTGTGGTCAGGTGCAGAAGATGGAATTTTAGTTGTGGGGATGGATTCTTGATGTGGGGATGATGGGGGAATCACTAGATTGAATGTGTGGGAGGAGATAAAAGTGTCAGGATTTGTGGTTGTTAAGTGAGGTGGAAGAGGGGATTGAGGTGGGGGTGGTTGTGGTGATTGGGAAGGAGAGTGGTGTATGGATTCCTGAATGGGAGAAGATGGGCTTTCAGTTGATTGGATTGCAGTGAGATTTATTTGAGGAGAGGACATAGGTGGAGAATGTGCATGAGATGGAACTGGTGTAGAAATGTGAAGTGGTTGTTGTTGTTGATGTTGAGGAGAAGAAGGAATGTTGGAGGTGGAGGGGCCTCTTCTGGGGTTAGAGGAGCGGCTGTGACAGCCCTAGTGCTTTCAGAAGGCCTAGAGGTGGAAGAAGCCTTGGTGGGCTTGGTGATGTTCCTCTCCCACCTGACAAAGAGGGCACAGGTGAGCCTATTGGAGGCATTTATGAATATGGTCGGGGTGACCATGGATTCAGCAGCCTTTTCTTTAAGGAAGATTCCTAGAATCCTTCCAAAGCAAACCTCCTTTTTAGTATTCTTTTTCCTAATCAGTTCAAACATGATTTGAGCCCAATTCACTATTTTCTTATTCACCACTACACACATTACCAGAAATTGATGCCTGGTGATGTAATCATGGGCAGTGTGCTTACCCAGCAATACTTTTCCCACTATATCTGCTAGAAATTTATACTCAGCAGATAAGTATTTCTTCAGCATTTTGTTGGGGATTTCTGTAGAATAACCCATCTTATTTAACATCCCATTAAATTCATCACTATCAATTTCTAATTCCTCATAACCATTTACTAAGCCAAAAATCTCAGTCAGGACGACGGTGGTAAGAGAGACAACATTACCAGATATTGTGCCGGTCATGGTGTTCTCATCTGTTGTGGAGGAAGTATAAACCCATTCCCTGATTTCTGCACTACCGAGCTTGATCCTGGTGGTCATCAAAATTTTCAACTGCTGTTCTTCAAGCAGTTTGAGAATATTCAGGAAGATTGGATCGGAGTGTTGAAACGTTTCAAAGTCCACATCTAATCCGGTGTCAAATTTCATGGCCGCAAGACTGCCTGTTGGAATCGTCATTGGTTCTCCTACAAGAGAAAAACGAAGATCAAGTGCAATGGAACTGAAAGCGCGGGACGGAGGTCGAAAAAAACCTAGATATATGATTTTTCAGAATATGAATCGACAAACTCCGTTCCACGAAAAAATAAAAGAATTCTTCGATTTGAGGTCGACGAAAGATTTTGTAGTTAAATAATTCGTCGAGCTTAGTTTGAAGATTTGAGAACATTTCGTCGAGCTCCGTTCGACGAAAGTTTTCTGAAGCAAATTCGTCGATCTCCATTCGACGAAAACAACTTCACTCACAGAGAGTTCACCGATCTCCGTTCGACGAATTTCTCTAGAACTTTTCTCAGTTCGTCGAACTCCGTTCAATGATCTGTGAAAAATTTGTCGACTGCAAACAGAAATTAAACTAAAGCTTCTCCATTGATCATTCCAAGTTGATTTATAAAGAATAAGTGATTTTTTTCATCCAAGAGTTTGATGAAAATATCTGGCCCCTTGTAAATCATTGTAGATATAGACACGTTTAATTTTGTTTTTGTCTACACACTCTCTAATGAAATGATGCCTAATGTCTATATGCTTAGTCCTACTGTGATGGACTGGATTTTGTGCTATGGATATAGAACTTGTGTTATCACATAAGAGAGTTGAATTATTTAATGTTGAACCTATAGTACAGAAGTTGGTTTTGAATACACAACATCTGGGAACAACAACTGTCAGCTGTAATGTATTCTGCTTCAGCAGTTGATGTAGACACAGATGATTGTTTCTTGCAGAACCAAGACACTAATCTCATACCAAGGAACTGGAAAGTCCCTGAGGTACTTTTCTTATCAACCCTGCATCTAGGAAAGTTAGCATCTAAGTATCCAGTTAACTCAAATTCTGACTCAGTAGGATACCAGAGATCTAGACTAGGACAACTCTTTATATATCTCAAAATCCTTTTTAGAAAAATTAGATGAGATTCTTTAGGGTTCACTTGGAACCTAGCACATAGAAATGTGACAAACATTATGTTGGATCCCTAGTTGATTTGGGCTAGGTTCACTGACTTAGGATGTGACCCATCTTGTATAGCTAGGGTCAATTTGTGTCCTAGAGTCTAGGTTAGGTCCTTAGGCTCAACTCCAGATGGACCAGCTTTCATCAAGACCCTCAGAGACTCCAGACTCACAAGTTTTCAGGACTAAGTAAAGTGAGATCGACGTTCGTCGAACTCAGCTCGACGAAAGGAGTTTTGCGCTCGACGATCGTGAGACAATTCTTAGTGCTGAGCTCGACGATCTATGTTCTCTGTTCGACGAAAACTCAGTTTCTACATCAAGCCAAAGTCAGGAGGACTTCAAATTTTTCTAAGTACAGCCTCAAGCTTTGGTCGACGAATTATATTCTGAGCTCGACGAACTTCGATCTCAAGTTCACAGCTTCTCAGGTCGACGAAGTCAGCTTCTCAGGTCGACGGATGCTATACTCTACTCGATGATTTCTGGACTCAGAGAATCTGTGTCGACACTGTTGAATTCTGTGAAGTGAAAGTGGGTGAATGGAAGGATTGGGAAACCTTATCCGCGCGGACTACGCGGACTGGGTTGGCGGACTGCTAGGTCGGCAGGGATGTTGCAGGCGGTTTGCTCTGTGGCGGCCTGGGCGGTCTGTTCGCGCGGACTACGCGGACAGCAGCGGCGGTCTTACAGGCCAGTGTATGCTCAGCAGGCGGTTCTCCCAGGAAGTAACCGGGCGGATAGGAATGTTATCCGCGGAGTCCGGCAAGAAGCGGACTGAAGAACTGGAGCTTGGCAGACCGGTTTGGCAGTTGCCTTGGTCTTGCTCTAGTGAAGCGGCAAGTGGAAGCCGCGGAGACCGCCGGTCAGCGCGGACAGGAACTGGAGGTCACCCGGTATGGCGGGCTAGATCCAGTGTCCGCCAGTAAGTGCGGACTGGCCCTTGTGGCCAGCGGACTGGACTTGGTGGGAATTAAACCAAGTCTAGGATGGCTCAGTCCGGGGAGATCGCGCAGTGGAGCGCGGGCTGGTTTCTCAGTCCGCCAAGCGTAGTAGAAGTGCAGTTGCCTTGTTTGCTAGCTTGGGGAAATGCGGACTGGAGAATTGCTTGTGCAGGAGCGTGCGGACTGGAGCCGGAGTCCGCTGAGTCCGGTTGAGCCTTGTGATGAGGTTATGGACTCAGGGAAGCGGACTGGAGTTCGCTGTGTAAGCGGACTGGATCGACGTGTCCGCTAAGTCCGGAGGTGCCTTGGCAATGAGGCAATGGACTTGGGATATGCGGACGGAAGCCGGGTGTTCGCTGAGTCTGGCAGGTGCCTTGATGGCGAGGCTGCGGGCTCGGGTTTTGCGGGCTGATGCCTTGTCCGTAGAATGGCGGACACGGCTGTTGTGGAGTCCGGCTGTGGTGGTCCTGGCTTGGCCTCTGGCGGCAAGGCGGGCTGGATATTGGAGTCCGGCCTTGGAGAAGCTGGGGCGGACTGGCTATCTGCACAGGAGCGGCGAACTGGAATGTGTGTCCGCGGGCTGGCGGACACACTTGTTCTAGCTGCGGGTTGTGGCGGTGATCCTATCGGCTAGGGCGGTGACCATACTCATCGTCGTGCCTATAAATAGGACCCATGTCACATCAGGAACAAGGAACCTAGACCGAAGTAAGTGAACAGTAATTGAGCTCGCGTAAGTTGCTGCGGTCTGGACTTTGTGTCCGCGCGGATTGAGGGTTGACCCGGTTGTGCTGTGCAGGTTGTGCGGATAGCGCTGGAAAGCCAGGACTTGGATCTGATTGCGGTCAGGGACAGTGCGGACTCTGCGGTTAAGCAACAGGCGGTAAACAGCAGGTCGCGGATAGCGACCAGGCGGTCTTCTCTTTGGCGACTTGGTTCGGGGTTCAGGAAGTCGCCTGCTTCAGGCGGACTGTTCCATTCGGTGACGCAGCTTGTGCGGTCTGGCGGCGTTCAGACCGGCGGTGAAGAGCTAAGCATTGGAATAAGGGTGAGTCCGCGCGGCTTGGGTTGCGGTCTGGCGACCTGGCGGACTGAGCGGACTCCACAGCAGTAGGTCGGCGGCTTGTTGATTGAGTCCGCGCGGCTTGTTTTTTTGTTCTTGTCTTTGTAACTGTCTCTGCTCTCCCGGTGTTGGGTTTTGGTGAAGCATGTCTCGCCATGTATGTATCGCCTTGTAATGAAGTTTGCTCTTGATCAATAAAGAAGCTTGTGCTGCATGTGTTGCTGGTTGTTACTGCTTTGTTGAGATAACCCCTGCTAACTCCACGATCCGGGAAAACTTTCAACAGTATAAGTGGGCGTATTCTCCTTCGGTTTGTTGAGTTTTCAATAGGGTATCCAAGGGGGCGTCTGCGGTCTGTTGAATTTTAACATGGTATCAGAGCCAGGTTGTTGGAGTGGTCAAGCAGTGCTCAATGGGACCCAATTTCGGAATATAATGGTGATGGTGGGTTGGGTGATGAAAGTCCAATCAAATATGAAGTGAGATTCAATTATGAGATTAAAGATTTAATATTTTCTAAAATCCCAAACAAACAAATTCTTGTTCATTTTTATTTTTCAAGGGAGAAAAACATAGTTTTGAAAGTAAAAGTGAATGGAGTTTCTTATGTGAGGCCAGATATATATATGAACGATGGTTCATAAATACCTTGTTCACGACTCTTGTCATGCTTGTTCACTCAAACAAATTAAATTGGGGTCTCGTCATGGGTATGTTCGTCATTTCTTATGTTGTCATGGACGGAGTTACTAGCATGTCCCTATAGACAGTGGCGGATCTAGGATTTTCATCCAACTCGGGCACCAAATAAACATTTTTAAATTTCGAATAATTTTTTTAATTCAAAATTTTAAAAAAATGTTATTGCAAATGTCAATTTTGAACAAATTAATGAATTAAACAATACTATGCACATCTTAAATTAAATTGAAATACTAAAACATACCTTTTAATGAGCGTATCTTGCAATCTTAAGTTAAGCAACCTTCCTAACATTTCAATTAATCAAATATACGAAGCCTGCCACAATCCGCATAAGACAATTTTAGAAGATAGAAAACCCTAATTTCAATTTCGAACTCTAGCCGAGTTCCAATGGACTTTACCCTTCAATAAATATGCTATTTGATTTTTTATTTTCCACTCAAATCGAGATAGAGAGAGGGAGATGGGAGAGAGGGAGAGAGAGAAAGACGAATAGGGAGGGGGAGAGAGAGAAACCAGAAACACTCAAAACAAGAGATAGCGAGAGTGGGAGAGAGAGTGTGTGTGAGAGGAAACCAGAAAAACACAGTCAAGCCTCCAGTGAATGGAAGCTGGGGGGTGAAGCTTGAAGCAAAAAACTGATCCAAGGAGAAAGGAGGAGATGAAATATTTTGAGGAAGGCGAATAGGAGATCGTACCTGTCAAAGCTTGTCATTTTGGACGTCGAGGAGGGTCTTTGGGCACTCGGCTTATTGAAGAAGCTATCACGCCTTCAACTATTTTCCGAAAATCATACACGGGCACTTGCCCGGGTATGCCTCCACTTGCGTCCGCCCCTGCCTATAGAGAACTATAAAAGGGTCATAGACCCTCATTTGAAGACAAACAACTCCAGGGACTAAAGAGAGCTGAGAGGTTTTCTGGAGAGAATGTGAAACTTAGATCGTTTCTCTGCTCGGAATTCATTCCGCTCCTTCTTTAGCGTACACAATGCCCGATGCTTACTTGGACGTTTTTGTGAGCCTGAGAGAAGGCGTTGGAATTCGCTTTCGCGAGTGCTCGTGTGAAGGCTTCAAGAACTTGTTATTCTTCTCTACATGAGCGCTCTCATAAAGACTCCGACTTTGTGGGACCTTTCTCATCAATACTCTGAGAACTTATCATGTTTTCTCACCGGAACGCTCTCATCAGGGCTCCAAAGACTTTGTTTATGTTTTGCTGCTTTTGTATTCAAAGTTTGTAACGGAGAGGTGGTCTGTCACCCTTTGAGGAAACTCTCAAAACTTGTAAGAACAAAGCGAAATACTGGAGTTTGGCCCGACACAGATCCGACCACATCATTTTTACCTTTTATGGGTTTTTCAGGATAAAAAAGTCTTTTGTCATTGCTGCTAGATTTTCATTTACTATTTGTGCTCCCGGTCCAACTCTGAGTTATGTCATCCGATTCTTTGGATTGGGAAAATCAGGTGACCCCAACAACTATATTTATTATTTAAATAAATAATTTGAATTATTTGTTTTTATATAATGAAATAACTACCGTGTATGTATGTATGTATATATATATCACATTGTTAAGTGCACATCATAAGTATATTTAATATCATACCAATGCCACATCAATGTCTCGTCATCACCAACAGTAACAAATTTATTAAAAAAATAACAAAAAATTAGTGAAACTAAATTCTAAAATGTAAAGAAACTTAGAGATTCATTTCAAATAAATAAAATTTGGTGATTATTAACCGCAACCTGTTATTGGCTAGTCGCACCCCAAAATCTACTAATTATTCGCTTCTTTTCAAAATACGTCTTATACATGCAATTTCAGGAAAAATGTTCAACACAAAAGTTGTAGATCTCGACGAGATCTACAACTTTCGTGGTTAACACTTTTCCTGAAATTGAATGTACAAGGTGTATTTATGAAAGGCGCAAAATCTGGGCATATTTCCAAAGTACACCTTGTACATTCATTTTCAGGAAAAGTGTTCAACACGAAAGTTGTAGATCTCGTCGAGATCTACAATGTTTGTGTTAAGCACTTTTCCTAATATTGCATGTACAAGAGGTATTTGCAAAAAACGAGAAAAGATATGAGATTTTGGGGTGCGACTATCCAATAACAGGTTGCGGTTAACAATCACATAAAATTTAAGTTGATGAGACTCCCCGTGAAACTTATAGAAATACTTGGACCAAGGATGCGTGCGGAAGACCAATTCGATCGGACAAGTCGCGCTTCCCCTCGAAGGCTCGAAAACACTCTAGAGGAGGGCAAAGCCAAACATGCACCTCGCAGGTGCGCCAGTGCATGCATGCACCACACATGCACGCAACACGCTTGCGCTCGCACGCGCAATGCTACCTTGGGCGCGCGCAGCGCGCTAGCACGTGCGCAAAGCCCACGCACGTCGGCGATTGTCGCCGGCGGCAGCCGTCTCCGCTGCCTCCGGCCGCCTTCGGCCGCCTCCGGCCGCCTCCGGCCGCCTCCTCCTCCTTTGGCCACTGCCATTGTCGGGAAACCTACTTTGGCCGCCCAAACTGCCCTTGGGGTACTTTCATCATTTCACTAAAATTGATGATTCAGGTGACCGAAACGGAGCGACATCATTCGCCATCAAAATTTTGCCTCGGCGCAATTACCAACGTATCTCTCTAGAAAAATATAAATAGACCTCCAGACCTTCATTTGAAGACAAAAACTCTAGAGACAAGATAAATATCTCTGAGGTTTTATGGCGAGATCGGGAACTCAGGACGATCCTTCACTTGGGAATTCACTCCACTGCTCTTCTTGCGTAGTGGTTTTGTCGACTTAGAGATTTTCCCTGCAAGAAAGCTTTCACCAAGGTTCCGTGGACTTAGCTAAATTTCCATGCCGAAATTCTCCCATCGAGGTTCCATGGACTTAGCCAAATTTTCAGGCCAAAACACTTCCATCGAGGTTTCGTGGACAGACGAATTTCCAGGACAGAACATTTCCAGCAATGTTCTGTAGACTTAACATTTTTCTAAGGCCAGAGCGCTTCCCTCGAGGCTCCTAGGAGTTAGTTTAATTCCCTCATTTTTGTACTTTGCAATTGTAACGGAGAAGGGACATGTCGCCCTCCAAGATCTAATCTCAATCCCTATAAACTCAAAGAAACTAGTGGATTTTGGCTCGGCGTAGATCCAACCTATTGGAAAAATCTTTATGATTTATCTTAACAAATTATTTTTAATGATTTTATATCCTAAGTTTATTACTCATGATGTATAGTGAGGGTAATTTAGTCTTAAAAGTCCTAGGATGTCATTGATATAAAAAGGACATAAAAAAACCTACTGAATATAAGAGAAAAGTCATGAATTGCCAACATGTGTCGAGTAGATGTTAATGCAACTTTGACTAGAAGTCGATGCAACTTTTAATAGAAGTCGACACAATTTCAACAAGAATTCGACCCTGCTTCAAATTAAAGTCATAGCAACTAAATTTGATAAGTCGATGACACTCAAAAGAATTATATCGATGCGTACATCGGCATGATATCGACGAAGCCAAGTTCAGTCTTTTCAAAACTGAATTGGGGATGCTAAACTATGAGGAATGAAGACTACCGAAGCTCCAGGCTCGTGCATCTAGGGGGAGCCTCTGCCCGGAACTCAAGTGAGAGCACAGGTGCAAGAACTGAGGGGGAGCAAGGGGTCAAATGCAACAGACCCAGATTTGCAGAAGCCGAAAATGGGGAGATTACCCTCTCGGCTAAGGCTAAGGTGGCTCCAAGTTTGCTCTCAAGAAATTGGTATTGTTAATGAATTACTCACTCAACTCAATTTCAAGTTTATGATTTTCATTCTCATATGCTCTATTCACCTTAGCTTGTAGGGTTTAGGCTTCTTCAAATAGGGGGAGATTGTTGGGTATTGTATCCACAACGTACCTGATTTGAAGAAGCCCCTGAACAAGCTAAGGTAAATAGACAATGTATTTGATAAAATACTTCAAGTTGTGCTTGCAGTCATTCCTCGCTAAGTGCACACCAATGTCAGGGTGCAGTAGGTCAATATACACGGGTCTGCACGACGTAATCCCTCGTTGAGCAAATCAGTGTGTTAGCCTACGTGTACTCTCTCTATTGGAGTGTACTTATTCTCAAGTATAGGGCTGTGATATTGCAAGAGCAGACAAGGAGCAAGGATGGGTCAAAGAGCAGTCCATGGGCGGATAGACGAAAAATCGTCTAAGTGTTAATCGACGAGAATCACCAAGTGATTCTCGCCGATTCGGTGAGAATCATCAAGTGATTCTCGCCGAATCGTCGAGAATCACTAGCTGATTCTCGCCGTCTCCTTCTGGCGAAAACAGTGCGTGCAACCAAGTCAACTTCGACGAGAATCATCTTTGATTCTCGCCGAATCGTCGAGAATCACCTTTGATTCTCGACGATTCGACGAGACTCACCTTCGATTCTCGCCGATTTTGACTTGGGCGAATTTTGGATCCTGCTGGACCGGACTCTGCCGCTGGCGCTGTTTTGAACCGGGGTTAGGGTTTCTTCAGGTGGGACCCATAACGATTATAATGGAGTATTTTCACCGTATAAATATACACGTATTTTGAACAGAAAACACACAGAAAAATCTACGAAGCCGAGCCGCCGACGTGACCTAGATCGCGATACCTGTTCCGCCGCCGTCGCCGCTCGTGCAAGTTGGTCGCCGGCAGTGATCGTGATTCTTCTAGATATTCCGGCGACAGAAGCTTAGCCAAGCTTAGAGTCTCACGCATCTAACCAAAGATCCTTTGTCTCTTGATTTGTTGATCGGGAAAACCTTCCCCGTCCGAATCGATCGAGACGATCGATCCTAGTGTGACCGTTGGAAGACCTAGCTAGCTTCGCTACGAAGTTTGAATCTCCAAAGAATTGCAGCCGCACACCATTGTCGCCGCCTATCCCGAGAACCAAGCCGCCGCTCTTCTTGCCGCCGCCGGAGTCGGGGAGATTCTCTCCAAGTGAGATCTAGGGTTGTGGACTCTTCGTGACTTCTAGAACACGTCATCAAACGAAGAGGGACACCTTAGTATCCGAAAGTAGTTTGTATTTCTTGTACATTCTAGTTTATTTTTGTTGTAAAGGAACGTTGGTTCCGAGTTGTAAGGGTTGGGTGCAACCCATGTTGTGGGAGTGTTGACTCCTACGTATGGAAGGGTTCCTTCCGATAGTGCAAGGATTGGATTTCAATCCTATTGGTGAAGTGACCGAGTCGTCCCTTGTGGGGAGATATGTCGAAGGGGGAAAGTGGATGTACCCAAATCGGGGAACCACTATAAATTGCGTGTGTACTTTCTTTGCTGTGCTGGTTTGTTTTCTTGTGCAGGTACAATTTTAAATTCCGCAAAAACGCTGCACATCACCTATTCCCCCCCCCCCCCATAGGTGAAGGTTGTAGACACTAGGTGGACTTTCACAAAGGTCTCCTCCAGGTTCCGGAGGTGAGATTCCATGTCCCAACTCCAGATCATGAGATCATCCACGTATACCTCCAGGTTCCTCCCCTTATGTTCTTGGAAGACCCGATCCATCATCCTTTGATATGTTGCTCATGCATTTTTTATCCTAAAGGGCATCATCTTATAGCAGTAGCACCTGTCCCCGATGATGGAGACATCTTTTATATCAGGTGGGTGTATCCTAATCTGATGATAACCTGAAATAGCATCTATAAAACTCATTACAGAAAAATCGTCGGTTGAGTCAACAAGCGCGTCGATCCAAGGCAAGGGATAACAATCTATAGGGCATGATTTATTTAAAAGAGAGAAGTTGATACACATCCTCTAGCAGCTGTCTCCTTTTTTAACCATTACCACATTGGATACCCAGTCAGGTTATTGGATCTCAGACACGAATCCAGCCTTGAGGAGTTTACCCACCTCCTCCCAGATGGGTTTGGCCAGCTTATCTGCGGTAGACCTCTTCTTATGCCAGATGGGGCGAGCCTCGGGATCCAGGTTGAGGCGGTGATAGGCACCGTATGCATCGATCCCCGACATGTCTGTCGCACGCCATGCGAGGATGTCGACGTTCTTTTGGATGCACTACAACATCCTCAACTGTTCCTCCTAGCTCAGCCTTACATTTATCCCACCTTTTCCACCCTGCCTTCTCGGGTGAGGACCTCCATCTCCACCACCTCCTCTACAACTTCCAACCGGGTCTACACCTCCCACTCACTAGTATCCCCCTTGCCTGTGGTAAGAACTCCCTCATCAGCTTCTTCCATAACCATCACCTCGGCCGACTCTTCCAGAACTTCTTCCACTACCCCTTCTGGAGTATGGACTTCTTCATCCACCACCTCCATCTCTCCGACTGAATCGCCGGCTTCCTGCCTGGTCACTTCCTCCATCCTCCTCTCCATCTCCTCGGCTCCTCCCTGCTAAGAGATGGAGTTGACCGCCATGATATAGCATTCCCTTGCCATCTTGGGGTCTACGCGGACCCGGACTTGAATGCCTTCAATATTGAACTTCAGGCACTGATGGAAGGAAGAAGGTACACAGTGGAAGGCGCTGATGAAGGGTCAACCTAATATGGCATTATAACTGCTAGGCGCATCCACGAAGACGAACCTGCAGTTTCTCGATGACCCCTAGAGTAACATAGAGTCCCACTCCTCCTTCCACCTCCTTTCTTTCTATGAAAAATCATAACAGAGGCCCATTTGAGGCCAACACCCTCCTAGCCTCCACCTTCATCGCATCGAATGTCTTCTTGAAGATGACGTTGACCGAGCTCCCGTTATCAATGAGCATCCGAGAGATGGTGAAATTTTTGACTGCGGCTTGGATCAGCAGTGCATCGTAAAATGGATCCTCATGATCCGACATGTCCTTCCTTGAGAAGGTAATCTTCTCCTCTGGGGGTGGTGAAAGTGAGGGTTAGACCTGATTTACTCTAGAGGGGGGGTGAATAGAGTAATAAAAATTCTTTTTGTTGTTTAAGAAATAATGTCAGAGTAATGGATTAAGAGATAACAGATTAACAGTATGCTAAAAGTTATCCTAAGTTAAGCTATTCTAACACAGCACATATAATCTAATCTATCACAGGCACAATAATAACAAAACGAAAAGGGCAACCAGACAAAACAAGAATTTTTATAGTGGTTCCCCAACCTGGGTACATCCACTCTTCTACCACCGTGGTAGGAATCCAATACAGGTTTTTATTAGGTGACTGCCATCAATGAGCTTTTGATCAGGTGCTCAAAAACCAACTCAAATCTTTTGACCAGGAGACTTGCAACCAAGGAATAACTTTTGAAAGAGTTAAAGAACCCTTTGTACAGAGAGGGGGTGAGAGATTTATGGTGTCTTCTCTTTCTCAAAACAACTGAGAAGACTAGTGGATCTTGATGTTGGCAATGCTCCCCCTGAGATGAAGAATTCTTCAGGAAAAATGGATGTTTTGCAGGTTGAGTAGGTCTTCTTAAAAAGATCTCCAGAAAGCAGTAGACAAATAGAAGTTGATTGTCTCATATTAGCTTGCTGGAGGAAGAACACTTGATGAAGATAGACAGGGCCTTTTCTTGAATAATTTCTGGTGCCTGTCTTTTTCTCTTTGTGTTCTGCATCCTTGTTATCTGTTATGTGTGTTGTTGTCGACTGAAAGAGAAGAATATGTTTTATATGTGTTTGTCTAATTTCTCCTTTGAATTTGAATTGTCTGCATTGAATGCTGACTGCTTGGAGAATGAAAATCCGGCTGGAGAGAATATGCATTAATGGATTTCCCCAACTATCCTATTAAAAATGACAAGTAATAATCCTGATGAATACCATAATCAATGCTGCCAATAACGGCTATTTCTAGAGAATATAAGCATTGATTATTCAGGAATTACTGTAATAGAATAAGGACAAGAAGAAGGGAAAATTCCAAGTCTGGAACTGCACAGCAATCATCGAGCAGAGAACAGATTTCGTCGACCTAAGTCCAGAGTTCGTCGAGCTGAGAAATCTTGTTCGTTGACCTGGGAATCCTTGTTCGTCGACCTGAGAATTAGGTTTGTCGACCTGAGATCAGTTGACTGCTTTCTGTGAAGAACTTCCCATTTCTGTGCTCTAAGTTCGTCGAGCTGATAATGTAACTTCGTCAACCTGAGTTCAGAGAAAATATTCTGGACTTATGTGTTGAAGTTGATCACCCATAATTCGTCGACCTGAGCTCGAATATCGTCAATCTCAACTCAGAGAATTTTCTCTAAGTTAGTCGAGCGGGGCACGACTTTCGTCGAGCTGAGTTCGACGAACGTCGAACTCACTTTCCTGAACTTGATTTTCTTCTAAGTCTGATTCTTTTGCAGTCCTCTATTGGCTAGTTCATGTGTGGTTGTTTTTAAGGACTTAGCCTAAACTCTAAGACACAGACATGACCATGGCTATACATGTTGGGTCAATTTTCCTAGATAGTGAACCTAGCCCAAATCAAACTAGGGATCCAACAATCTCCCCCTATTTGGGCGAGGTCACTAATCCAAACAAAAATATTCACAAAGCAAAATAAAAAATACATCTGGCAGAAAAATTTAAAACTTGCATCAGATATTTACAATGCAGCTTTGTGAGATAACAATAAGAGTTCATAATATAACAAAATTATGCAGAGTGTTTAATGCTTTTTCTTCAGCTTTTCCTTTTCTTTGTTTCCTTTATCAGAACTTCCAGAAGGCAGTTTGAATATGATTTCTCTGTTTGGGTTGACAGCTTCTCTCTTTGACATTATCATATCAGCAACACCAATTATATTGAGAGAAGTGGCTCTAGGTACTATAGCCTCTGGATGTAATTGCATATAATCATCTACATTAAAGAACTTGTTTGCTTTAGCATACCTATTTAATTCCTCTTTCCTGTATTTTAACATAGTTGAATATTGTGAGGGATCCATTCCTTCAGCTTTAGCCTTGTTTATCATAGATAATCCAACCAGTTCTTGGAACCTGGCCATTCTAGCAGTAGTAGCTATTTCAGAATCCTCAAATGGAACAGGAGGAGATTCAGGCCGCTTTGGACTATCAGCTTTTTGATGTTCAGGATCTTGTTGTAGATGTTGCTGAGATTGTTGATGTTGATGTTGTTGATGTTGTCTTCTTGAGGAGTACCTCTGCTGGCTGCTTCCAAAATGTGTGGAAGATCTACCATGTTGTCTTTTGTATGTTTGAGAATAAGAGGTAGACCTCTGAGAAGTAAGTCATGAAGTACCAGCAGCAGGTGGAGGCGGAGGAGGTGGGTCTTTCCTGTATCTTTGAGAAGGTGGAGGAGGAGAGTATCTCCTGCTTTTCTTCTTGGCTTTCTGCTCATTCTTTGACAGCCACATCCAAGCTGGCATACCCTTGTAAGGAGTGATATTTTGCAGAATATAATATGGGGTATCATGAGTGGGATTAGGTTTTGGTGCAGCAGCTGGAGGGGCTTTCCTTTTCTTAGAGATTTTCTTTTTCTTTGCAGAAGGACTATCATCTTCATCATCTTCATCATCATCATCTGAAGAATCTTGGGGATTATCATATAAAGCATTAATTTCCTTTAGAGCTTCTGCAGATATCAACAACTTTTCAGCCTGAGGAGGAGCTAGAGGTAGAACAACTGATTCAGTAACTTTTTCAACAACTAATAGATTCTCTAGTTCTATATCTGCCATCATGATCACATATAGATCTTACATGGGACTGTCATCTATCTTGAATGTTGGAGGAGAGATGGCTTTGGGAGGGGATGATATAATGACAGAATCTGCTTTTGGTGGAGATGGAACAACTGGAGCCTCTATACTTGCAAAACTGGCCTTGAGTTGCATGGCAACTTTGGGGCTTATTGGAGTAGTGTAAGGAACTATAGCGATAGAAGACTTTAGGCTATTTTCTGGAATAAAGTTCAAATGAACTATATCAATAGTATTTAACAAACTCAAAATATTTATTGTGGGATTGATAATATAATCACCAACAGTGTTTATTTTAGTTATAGCTGTCTCATCCATATCTATATCAGACTCAATGAAATTAATTAAATCAACAGGGATAACTGTGTCTGCTGTTGCTTCTACTGCTGCTTCTGCTGCTGCTTCTGCTGCAGTTTCTACTACTGCTTCTGCTGGAGCTGGAGCTACTTCTTCATGGAGTATCTCCCTCTACCTGGTTTCAATAGGCACTGGAGCCAGGCCCCTGACTGAAGGAGGGACAGAGTAGGCAGAGAGTTGGGCAGCAAGGGATGAGATGGAAGTAGAAAGAGGGGAAATAGCCTCTGCTATTAGGTGTATGATGAGTGGAGTGAGAATTGCCAGAAGAGGTTAAATGGTAGGATGGTCCAAATACATGAACTCAGAAGGTTTCTGAGTGGATACAGAAGTATGGATGGAAGATGATGGTGGAGCAAAATGTAGAGAATCTGGCATTGGCTCATCTGCAGGTGATGGAGTATGAAGGGGGGATGATAATATGTCAAAAGAAGGTAATGATAGAAGGTTGGAAAGGGGGATGTTTTCTAGGTATAATGGTAGAGGGTATGAGGGTGGTGTACTATGTTGTGATGTTGTTGTTGTACCATGTTGTGATGGAGTTGGTGTACCATGTTGTGATGGATTTGGTGTACCATGGTGTGATGGAGTTGGTGTGCCATGGTGTGATGGAGTATGGACTTTGGTATGAACTGGTGAAGAGAGATGAATTGGGGATGCTGAAGGTGGTGGAGGTTGAGCATCTTCAGCATGGTGGGGAGTGGCTGGAACAGCCCTTGTACTCTCAGAAGGTCTGGAGGAAGAGGAAGCCTTGGTTGTCTTAGTTATCCTCCTCTCCTATCTGCCAAAGTGGGCAGAGGTAAGCCTCTTGGAGGCATTGATGAACACTGGTGTAGAAACCAGATGTTCTTGTGCTTTCTCCTGAAGAAATATCCCTAGAATTCTGCCAAAGCAAACCTCTTTCTTATTGTTTTTCTTTTTAATCAGATCAAACATCAGCTTTCCCCAATTTGTTGCTTTCTTCTCGACCAAAGCACTCATCACCATGAACAGGTGCCTGGTTATGTAGTCGTGGGTGGTGTGTTTGCCCAGCAGCACCTTGCCGACTATGTCAGCCAAGAACTTGTACTCAGGAGACAAGTTCTTCTTGAGCAGTTTGTTAGGGTTGTCACCGGAATGACCCATCTTGGTTAGCATATTTTCATACTCCTCAGAGTCCATTTCAATTTCTTGTTCTCCATTTAAAAGATCGAAAATATCGGTTAATACGGAAGGGGAGAGGGTAACTAGATTACCAGAAACTGATCCAGTCATATTATCTTCTTCTGGAGTTGTACATGTATACACCCATTCTTTGATTTCAGTCATCGCTATCTTGATTCTCTTTGTCATGAATTGTTTCAGATTTTGTTCTTCAAATAACTTCAGGATTTTGACAAAGATGGTGTTAGAGAACTGGAAGGAGTCGAAATCGATGTCAAAGCCCATGTCAAATTTCATAGAGGAGAGAGCGCTTAGTGAAATTGCCATGAATGCAACTGCAAGAGAAAAACAAAGATCAAGTGCAAAGGGAACTGAAAGTGTGGAATGGAGGTCGAAATAAACCTATATATAAGGTTTTGCAGAATATGAATCGACAAACTTCGTTCTGCGAAAAATAAAAATTTTTTAGATCTGAGTTCGACGAAATTTTTCATAGTCAAAAGAATTCATCGATCTCAGTCAGAAGATGTTAAAACATTCGTCAAGCTCCGTTCGACAAAAGTTTTCCGAAGCAAATTCGTCGATCTCCGGTCAACGAAAATAACTTCACTCACAGAGAATTCATCGATATCCGTTCGACGAAATTCTCTAGAAATTTTCTCTGTTCGTCGATCTCCGTTCGACGAACTTTGAAAAATTCATCGACCATAGATAGAAATCAAATTAAGTCTTCTCCATTTATTATACCAAGCTGATTTATGAAGAACAGTTGGTTCCTCTCATCCAAAGATTTGGTGAAGATATCTGCTCTTTGCAAATCAGTGTAGATAAAGATTAATTTTATTTTTGTCTACACACTCTCTAATAAAATGGTGTCTAATGTCTATATGCTTAGTCCTACTGTAATGGACTGGATTTTGTGATATATATATAGCACTTGTGTTGTCACATAGTAGAGTTGAATTATTTAAGTTGAACCCATAGTCTAGAAGTTGGTTTTGAATCCACAGCATCTGGGAACAGCAACTGCCAGCTGCTATATATTCTGCTTCAGCAGTTGATGTAGACACAAATGACTGCTTCTTGCTAAACCAAGAAGTTAGAACCCGCCAACCCATTAGTTCATCTCAAAACCCAGGTGTTGAGATGAAGGGTGGCGGGGTACATGAACACAAAGGGGAGAAGTCTGCAGGCGGTGTGGGATTAACCCCAACCACATGACCGCGGGGATATTCCACCACACAAGGGGGGCCCACCGGGGTCAACACCCAGACCTGGAACGCGATGGGGAAAGCCCAAACATACGGTCCCACCCACACGTGTCATGCTGGCTAATATAATCTCAACACACCCCCGCAGTATGACAACCTCCTCTGATACCAAGTTAGAACCCGCCAACCCATTAGTTCATCTCAAAACCCAGGTGTTGAGATGAAGGGTGGCGGGGTACATGAACACAAAGGGGAGAAGTCTGCAGGCGGTGTGGGATTAACCCCAACCACATGACCGCGGGGATATTCCGCCACACAAGGGGGGCCCACCGGGGTCAACACCCAGACCTGGAACGCGATGGGGAAAGCCCAAACATACGGTCCCACACACACGTGTCATGCTGGATAATATAATCTCAACACAAGAGACTAATCTCATACCAAGGAACTGGCATGTTCCTGAGGTACTTTTTCTTCCTACTCTGCATCCAGCAAAGTCAGTATCTGAGTATCCAGTTAACTCAAACTCTGACTCGGTGGGATACTAAAGTCCTAGACTAGGACAACTCTTTATATATCTGAAAATCCTTTTTAAGAAAATTAGGTGAGATTCTTTAGGGTTTACTTGGAACCTAGCACAAGGACATGTAGCAAACATTATGTCAGGTCTGCTTGCTATAAGGTATAGTAGGGACCCACCAATGCCCATATATAATTTCTGATCAGTAGGTTTCCCATATTCATCAGAATCTATTACAGCATTAGTGGTCATGGGTGTTTTCTTTGCTGAGGCATCAGCCATCCCAAACTTTTTGAGAAGCTCCTTAGCATACTTAGCCTGGGATATGAAGATGTCATTAGGTAGCTGCTTCACTTGGAGACTAAGGAAGTAGGAGAGCTCACCCATGCTACTCATTTCAAACTTTGAATGTATGAGTTTAAATAACCTCTTGCATAGTTTGGAATCTGTAGACCCAAATATAATATCATCTACATAAATTTGTACTAACAATATTTGATCCTTATGATGCCTACTGAATAATGTCCTATCTACAATGCATCTAAAAAATTAATTCTCTAACAAGAAGCTAACTAGGGTCTCATACCAAGCTCTTGGAGCTTGCTTTAAACCATAGAGAGCTTTATGCAGTCTAAATACATATGAGGGATAAGTTGGAGAGATGAAACCTGGAGGTTGTTCAACATAAACCTCTTCTTTAAGTTCTCCATTCAGAAAGGCACTCTTGACATCCATTTAATAGACTTTGAATTTCTTAAAAGTAGCATAAGCAAGAAAAATACTGATTGCTTCTAGCCTTGCAACAGGAGCAAAGGTTTGATTATAGTCAATGCCTTCCTCTTGCCTATAGCCTTGAGCAACAAGCCTAGCCTTGTTTCTCACAATTACACCTTGGGCATCAAGTTTGTTTCTGAATACCCACTTGGTTCCAATTACTGGATAGCCTTTGGGCCTTGGAACCAAGTCCCAAACTCTGCATCTCTCAAATTGATTGAGCTCCTCTTGCATTGCAATAATCCAGTTTGGATCTTGCTCTGCATCATTTATGGATTGAGGATCAACTTGAGAGAGGAAACAAGCATGCATCAAATCTTGGTTGAGTTGATGCCTTGTCTGTACACCTACTGATATGTCCCCAATCACTTGAGATCTAGGGTAATCCCTTAGTGTGACAAGGTTAGTGGGTGGAGTTGGTTCAGCAACAACATTTGGAGTTAATTCCTCTTGTGGAGTAGTATCTGCTGTTGAAGGAGGTTCAACCACTTCCAAAAATTCTTCTTCACTGTCTTCATCAGCTTGTGGAGGAGGATGTGATATGACCTTTTGTGTAAGGTTTAACTCTCCAAATTTCTCACACAAGTGAGGTACCTGCAATAGATCTGAGGTATAAGAATACTTCTCCTTATAATACTTGTTAGCTTCATCAAATGAAATATGTACAGATTCTTCCATTCTTAAGGATGATTTATTGAAAATCCTATAAGGCTTGCTAACTTGGGAATATCCAAGAAAAATTCCCTCTGTAAGTTTAGCTTCAAATTCTCTAATGTGTTTCTTATTATTGTTATGAATGAAACATCTACACCCAAAAATTCTAAAGTAATCAATTTTAGGTTTCTTCCCTTTGAGTAATTCATAGGGGGTCTTACCCTTAAGTTTGTGTATCAAACTTTTATTTAGTACATAGTTTGCTGTGCTCACAGCCTCTGCCCAAAAAGATAGGGGCATGTGTGCATTTGCAAGTAATGTTCCTGCAGATTCAATGAGGGTTCTATTTTTCCTTTCTGCTACACCATTTTGTTGAGGAGTTATAGGAGCAGAGAAACAATGTCTGATACCTTCCTCCTCATAGAATCTTTGCATGGAAAGAGATTCAAACTCAGTACCATGATCACTTCTGATCAATGCAATTGGAGTAGAATACTCAATCCTTATGCTCTTAAGAAAGTATGTAAGGACTTTAAAGTTATCTGACTTGTTTCTCAAGAAGAACACCTAAGAGAATCTAGAGAAGTCATCTACAATAACTAGAGTGTAAGACTTCACTCCTAATCTTTGTACAGCAATGGGTCCAAAAAGATCCATATGTAGCAAGTACAAAATCTTAGGTGAGTCACTCTTATTAATTGACTTAAAGCTATTTTTAGTTTGCTTGTCTTCTTGACAAGTCTTGCATAGGATTTCCTTTTTGTAGGGGCCAGAAGGCAATCCTCTGACAAGGTTATCCCTAGATAGCTTAGAGATGTTCTTAAAGTTAACATGACCTAGTCTCTTATGCCAAAGAATATTATTATTACTAACTTGATTGAATGAGCATAGTTCTGAACTAGCAGTGTTGAAGTTTACTAGGTATATATTCCCTTGTCTACAACCTGTTAAAACAGTTGTGTTATTGGAAGAAATAATACATTTGAAATCAGTAAAGCAAACCTAATAACCTGCATCACATAACTGACTTATGGATATTAGGTTATGTTTGAGACCATTTACATATGCCACTTTTCTAAAAGTGACAGCTCCACTGTTGAAGTCTCCATAGCCTTCAGTTTGCCCAAAGCTGGAATCTCCAAAGATCACTCTTAAACCCAGCTTTGCCTTGAAATTGATTAGGTTGTCCTTGCATCCAGTCATGTGCTTTGAGCACCCACTATCCAGATACCAGTTATTTTGAGTGATAGGATAGTTCTTCACCTGCAAGGAAACAAGTTAGATGTTTTTAACCCAGGTCACCTTGGGTCCTTGTTTCTTTTCATAAGAAAAACTGGAAATGTAAGAACATTCAGGTTGGATTTTATACCCTAATTGGTGAAATATTCTGGGAGGAATTATCCATTGGGTGAATGGGTTGATATTCTCCCTAGGTTGATTAAGGTGATTGTTATACTTTCTGTTGGAGTTGAAGTTTCTATAAGATTGATCTTGGATCGATGAACTCTGGTACGTTCGTCGACCTGAGGTCGATGAATTGGGATAAGATCTTTGATCTCTGCTCTAAAAATAAAAGTATTCATTCTCAGGGCACCAATATCGTCGATCTCTAGTTGACAGACCAGACTGGTTTCGTCGACCGTGGATCGAAGAATAACTATTATTATAGTTGGCATTCAAAGTTCGTCGTTCTGAGGTCGACGAACTGTTCATATTTCGTCGATCTGAGTTCGACGAAATCTGTTGAACATTGTTGTAGTTATTTTTCTTCCTGTTCTTGGATTTTTGTTTGAGTTCTATTTGTTTTAAGACTTCATTTACTTTGTCTACTTGTTCAGTATTCTTCTTACCCTTATTTCAAAGGAAATTTACAGGTTTAGATAAATGATTTTTCTAGATTATTGGTGGTTCACTAGATGATGCACCTAGTCCTAGTTTACTGTTATTTGCCCTAGCATTTAGAGTACTAGTTATGTCTAACAGTTTTAAACTTCTACCATTAAGTGTTTTTTCTAATTTCTTGGCTTTGCTTAATTCAGTTTTTAAGAAAGCAATTTGTTCATTTGCTGAGGTAAGTTCATCTGTTAGTTTAGCATTTTCAGAAATGTACTTATCTTGTTCAGTTAATCTTTCTCTAAGAAGTTTGATTTCCTTCTCAGATCCTATTAGATCTAAGCATAGATTTTTAAATTTGGTTTTAAATTCTTCTGAATTAAAATCATAGGATGATATTACCTGATCCTCTGCAGATAGAGATCTTTCATCTTCTGAAGCTTCAACCTCTGACTGATTGCTGGAATTATCTATTGCCATTAGGCAAACGTTCTTTGCCTTCTCTTCTTCTCCATCATCACTGGAGCTGGAGGATGATGACTCTTCCTCAGTATCACTTCAGGTTTCTGCAACAAACCCTTTCTCCTTCCTCTTGTATTTACTAGAGGAGGGCTTACTATGTTGTATTCTTCTGGAATCCTTTTCTCTTCTTCTGTCCTTCTTCTTAGTTTTTGGACATTCTGAGATGAAGTTTCCAGGCTTCCTGCATCCAAAACAGACAATTTCCTTATATGGAGTCTTGTCATACCTGGCTTATCATCTTGTCTTGATGACTTTCTTCTGAAGTCCTTCTTTTCCATCTTGAAGAATCTTTTGGCAAAGAGGCTCATCAGCTTTTCATTGACTGGAGTCCCTTTAGACTCTTTAGCAGCCTTGAATGCAATGTTGTGCTCCTTCCTGATAGGTGTTAGAGTCTTCTGTTCAGCTGCTGCTTCTCTGGTCTTCATTAATTGCTCGTAGGATTTTAGCTTTCCAAGAAGTGATTCAGTAGAGATTTCTGTCATGCTTCTGGCTTCTATGATTGGCCAGATTCTTGAATCTCATGTACTAGGGAAGCAAATAAATATTTTATCATTGACTTCTGTCAGAGTGATGTCCTTGTCAAAGGTCTTTATCCCATTGATGATTGAGCTAAGACTGTTGTACATATCACTCACTGACTCAGCTTCATCCTTCTTGAAGTTCTCATATTGTGAGAGTATATTGGATCTCCTATCCTTTCTCTCATCAACAGATCCAGCCACCATCATATTTAGAGAATCCCAGATGGCTTTGGATAAAGTGCACTCAGCTACCTTTTGAAATATATCATCAGACATAGTCTGAGATAGAATGTTCATGGCTCTGGCATCTGCAATCTTAGCTTTCCTTTGTGCATCAGTCCACTCAGGTGGTGGAACTGCATGAGTGCTGGAAGTTGATGTGGATGTAAAAGAAGGTGCTTGAGGAGGACCTATCAAAATAGAGTTGAAAATGTCCTCATCAATAGAGTTCATATATAGCTTTATTCTTGCTTTCCAGATTGCAAATCTATTTAAATTGCAAACTGGAGGTCTGGTGCTTGCATAATCCTTGTTCTGAGCCATGCTGTGAAAATAATCCTAAGAGAAATTAAGGATCAGATCTAACACAAGATCTTTTGGCTCAAGGGCTACCTTGTATAACCAAAGGAACCTACTCTAATACCAATTGAAAGTGATGGTTAGACCTTATTTACTCTAGAGGGGGGGGGGGGTGGTGAATATAGTAATAAAAAATCTTTTTGCTATTTAAGAAATAATGTCAGAGTAATGGATTAAGAGATAACAGATAAAGAATAAGCTAAAGGTTATCCTAAGTTAAGCTATTCTAACATAACACATATAATCTAATCTATCACAGGAACATCAAGAACAAAAAGAAAAGGGAAACCAGACAACACAAGAAATTTTATAGTGGTTCCCCAACCTGGGTACATCCACTCTTCTACCACCATGGTAAGCATCCACTACAGGTTTTGATTAGGTGACTGCCACTAATGAGCTTTTGATCAGGTGCTGAAAAACCAACTCAAGTCTTTTGATCAGGAGACTTGCAACCAAGGAATAACTTTTGAAGGGAGTTAAAGAGCCCTTTGTACAGAGAGGGTGTGAGAGATTTATGGTGTCTTCTCTTTCTCAAAACAACTGAGAAGACTAGTGGATCTTGATGTTGTCAAAGCTCCCCCTGAGATGAAGATTTGTTCAGGAAGAATGGAAGCTTTGTAGGGTGAGTAGGTCTTCTTGAAAAGATCTCCAAAAAGCAATAGACAGATAGAAGTTGATTGTCTCTTTTTAGCTTGCTGCAATAAGAACATTTGATGAAGATAGACAGAGCCTTTTCTTGAATAATATCTGGTGCCTGTCTTTTTCTCTTTGTGTTCTGCTATCCTTGTTATCCGTTATGTGTGTTGTTGTCGACTGAAAGAGAAGTATATGTTTTATATGTCTCTGTCAAATTTCTCATTTGAATTTGAATTGTCTGCATTGAATTGTGACTGCCTGGAGAATGAAAATCTGGCTGGAGAGAATATACATTAATGGATTTCCCTAACTATCCTATTAAAAACGGCAAGTAATAATCCTGATGAATACCACAATCAATGCTGCCACTAACGACTATTTCCAGAGAATATAAGCATTGATTAATCAGGAATTACTGCAATAGAATAAGGACAAAAAGAAGGGAAAATTCCAAGTCTGGAACTACACAGCAATCGTCGAGCAGAGAATCGATTTTGTCGACCTGAGTCCAGTGTTCGTCGACCTGAGAAATCTTGTTCGTCGACCTGAGAATCCTTATTCGTCGACCTGAGAACTAAGTTCATCGACCTGAGATCAGCTGACTACTTTATGTGAAGAACTTCCCATTTTTGTGCTCTAAGTTCATCGAGCTGATAATATAACTTCGTAGACCTGAGTTCAGAGAAAGGATTCTGGACTTATGTGCTGAAGTTGATCACCCAGAATTCGTCGACCTAAGTTCGAATATCATCGAGCTCAACTCCGAGAATTTTCTCTAAGTTCGTCGAGTGGGGCATGACTTTCGTCGAGCTGAGTCCGACGAATGTCGAACTCACTTTTCTGAACTTGAGTTTCTTCTAAGTCTGAGTCTTTTGCAGTCTTCTATTGGCTGGTCCATGCGTGGTTGTTTCTAAGGACTTAGCCTAAACTCTAAGACACAGACATGACCCTGGCTATATATGTTGGATCAATTATCCTAGATAGTGAACCTAGCCCAAATTAAAATAGGGATCTAACAGGTGGGGCTAGGGATGTGGAGGCGACGCTCCGGCGGTACATGGTATGGAGGCTCGCCTTGCAGGCAAACTAAACTCCCACCCCCATGGATCACTTTGATCCCTCCTCGGACTCCGACATCAGCCCAATTCTCACACCTATCCTCCTCTTCCCTAGGCAGGTGATAGAGAATTTATATAGTTTTAAAAATAATCCAAACTATAATCCAAAATAGGCAAGTGTACCTATCGAGATATAGTATAGAAAATTATCGTATTAGACTCGGGGCCTGTTGAGTACTTCTACTCATGCAAATTAATATTATTTTATCGGAAAAAAAGAGTGAATTTAAACTATAACTAGAATATAAAGTAAAAGAAAACACTTGATCTAGACTTACTTTTAAATAAATCTTTCATAAAAGCTAAATTCTAAATTACCTACTTCAACCGTGGAGGTTCGTAAATTACAAAAGCGCCTCTCTCGAGAATACGCTCTCGACTAAACTTAGGTTCATCGATTAAGACCTCTTGGCCAGTCAAAACCCCTAAGCTTGCCTTATGCGGTGAACCCCGCTATTGAATTTGACTCCAATCCGGAAGATCCGTGTCATCCTCTCTCGAGGAGTGCATGCGACTCCTTCTACCTTTGAGTGATCTACTCGTATCCACAACCTCTCGGTAAATCTAGGACATATATCTAAAATCGAAATCAAATCAAATAGATCAAAGATAGATCGAATCGGAAATAATAGAGTTTTTGTTAAGAAGAAATTTATTTTATTAAAAAGCTTGTCAAGATCAAGTGGTAATGAAAGGAGGGATACATGTAAATATAAACAAGTACAAGCTTGAAATAAAAGTGCTTGAAATAAAAGTTAACTAATTATAAAAAAGTACATAAAGGAAAATGCATGAAAATAGTAAAATAATCTACTAAATTACTCCTATATGGCTACTAGATGACCCTAGATGCTTCCCCCTGCTCCTGGCTTTCTCTATAATTTATAGGCATTTTTCTGGAAGGTCACCCCCCTAGGTCACGCCCGTGACCTAGGGCTTGTAAAGCTCGGAACCATCGCCTTGAAAGTCGGGGAATGTTGGGAGAAAACCGCAAAAATTCAACATTTTGTGGGTCACAACCCTAGGTCACGCCCGTGACCTAGGGCGTGTCAAGTCTGTTACTGGAAATGGCGGGAAGAAGAAACGACGGGAAATAAACTCTGGCGGGGAAGTCACACCCATAGGTCACGCCCGTGACATAGGGCGTGTAAGATGAAAACCATTTGGATCTAAAACTGCCTTCATAATATACGGCATGCATGGATGTCACGCATGGTAGTCACGCCCGTGATCTGAGGGTCACACCCGTGACTTGGGCGTGTAGCTTGAAAACTATCCGGAATCGAAACTACAGCCCAGTCAACTAGTTATGCCTGCTGGTCACGCCCGTGACCCACAGGTCACGCCTGTGACAGAGGCGTGTACTCTGGAGCTCCTTTATGGGTCACGACCACATGTCACGCCCGTGACCTGAGCGTCACGTCATGCCCGTGTCCTGGCCGTGAAAAGATGATTTTTCCATCAATCTTCAGTTTCATCCCCTGATTAGTCCTGTAAGCTCCAATTTGATAGTGGCCGCCCGGATTGACCTGAAATAAGAAAACAAATCATTTTAATAACAATATTAAAATAAACTAAATAAAATATTATTATTTATTAAATAAAATCTATATAAAAATAACGATATAATTAGAGTTATCAAATAGAGAATTTATAAAAATAAATTCTGGCGGGAAAGTCACGCCCATAGGTCACGCCCGTGACATATGGCGTGTAAGCTGAAAATTATCTGGATACGAAATTGCCTTTATAACACACGACATGTCTGGATGTCACGCCTGATAGTCACGCCCGTGACCTGAAGGTCATGCCCATGACCTGAAGGTCACGCCCGTGACCTGAAGGTCACGCCCGTGACTTGGGCGTGTAGCTTGAAAACTGTCCGGAATCGAAACTGCATCCCCGTCAGCTAGTCACGCATGCTGGTCACACCCGTGACCCACAGGTCACGCCCATGACCGAGGCATGTAACTTTAATCTGACATGGCAAGTACTCTGGAGCTCCTTTATGGGTCACGACCACATGTCACGCCCGTGACCTGAGGGTCACGCCCGTGTCCTAGCCGTGAAAAGTTGTTTTTTCCAGCAATCTTCAGTTTCATCTCCTGATCAGTCCTGTAAGTTCCAATTTGATAGTGGCCGCCCAGATTGACCTGAAATAAGAAAAACAAAGCATTTTAATAATAATATTAAAATAAACTAAATAAAATATTATTACTTATTAAATAAAATCTATATAAAAATGACGATATAATTAGAGTTATCAGCAGGACCTCATCAATCTGTACCTCCTGGCGGGGTTGTTGTTGTTGCTCCATGTTTCCTCTCATCTTAAGGAACTTCGGGCACGTGGCCGTGGCATCGCCCTCCTCCTAATGGAAGTCGCAATAGGGCAGCTCTGCCCTTCCTCTTTGACTTATCCTCTGCTAGTCTCTCCTCCTCCTCCCCATGGCTATTATCATAGCCTAATGTTGATCGAGGAGAGGAGGCCTCTGGCCATACCTCCATACTGGAGGTTTGAACTAATCTTGGCCCCCTAGTGGTTGTCTCCTTCATGGAAACATCTCCATTGGCCCTAGTCTTCCCACTCCATCTGCCTCTGGCTGAGCCGAGGGTTCGGCTCCGGGTGCCCCCACCTTGGCTGCTGTTGCTACTGCTGTTCACTCTACCTGGGCTCGGGTCTCCGCACTTCCTGGACCTTACCACCTCTTGGCTCCTCCTATGCGGCCCACATGTCCAACTTCCTCATGAACACGGGGTTCGACGTCTCCCCGTCGACTTCCCTTGCTGCCCTCTCCATCAGCTCCTCGAAGTAGAGAGGCATCACTCTCTTCAGCTCCATCCTGAAGAATCCATGTTGTAGCCCCAGGGTGAAGGTCACCATTAATGTATGCTCTGGCATCTCCTGGACCTAGAGGAAGTCATCTTGGAACCGATCCACATAGCTCCCCATGGTCTCATTCACCCCCTGCTTGATGTCGAATAGAGACTCGACTTCTTTCTTCCTCTTCTTGTGGTGGTGAACCTCAACATGAACCATCGACGCAGGTCCTCGAAATAGTAGACGGAGCTGGCCAGCAGCTGGGGGAACCAATCCCTTGCCTTCTCCTTGAGGGTGATGGCGAAGAGCCTGCACTTGAAAGTATCCGACATCTATCAGATTGAGACCACATCCTCGAAGCATTGGATGTGTTGAACCAGGTTGTCCTTCCCAGTATAGTAGGACATTTACGGCTCATAATACCCCTCTGGAATAGGGGAGGATGAGACAAACTCACGGAAGGGGCCACCTCCCACAGCTGGGCGAGCCCGATGATCTCGCATGTCGATCTCGCCAACCCTACCCGCACTCGTCGAGCTGGGGAACAGAACTCGCCCTGGAAGATCCCGCTCGCTGCCTGCTGCAACTTTCTTCCCGGGTCAACTGACCGGGTCGTTCTCGCCTAAGCTTGGGACTGCGGCAACTGGGACAGCTGGAGTCGAGCACTTGATGCGCGTGTTGAGTGTGATCATGATGAGGTTCCTCTTTTCCTGCCAGAAATCCTCGAACATCCCAAGAGTGGCGAGGGGAGGGGGTGGCGAGTCGGCCCTATCAGATCCCTGTCCTTCACCTCCATTCATTGAGCTCATGAAGGATTTTCGGTGTTGATAACTTTCCACCCTCACCGTACCAAAATATTGAAACCGAGATTCGGCTCCTATGGAGTTCGAACCCTCGGGGAAGGGGTGACCACACACTTACTTCTCCCTAGCGAGCTTGAACGACCAAATACTTAGAACCAGAATCGATCCAAGGCTCCAGCACGAAGGTCCCACCACACACCCGGAAGATCTTAGAGTGCTTACCCTCCTTAGCCTGTGCTGAGCGAAGGGCACCTCAGAAAGAACTAGAAGATAAGAGAGTAAGAAGATTGGAATGCTTGAAAGCTTGCCTTCTGAGATACCCACTTGGGTCTATCTATTATTTTTTGAAGTTGGTCTGCAAACAACATAACTTTACTGTTCTGAATGGCTATATGCAATCCAGGTTGGCCTTCCAATAGCGTAACTCCGTTGTTCTTTACGGCTATATGCAGTCCAAGTTGTCCTTCCAATAACGTAACTCCGCTATTTTGAAAGGTTATGGGCGGGCCAACAGGGGTGCAACAGTAAAAATACAACATGGATCACTGGGCGAGTGGTCCCAAAAAACCTTCACTCGCCTGGGGCGGCGAGTACCCGATGGGGCTGGCACTTGCCGGCTTCTTATGGTCGTAGGCAAGTGCGGGACCGGCCTGCCCCACTCGCTTGCTACTGCCGAGATCTAGGGTTGAGTGTGAGCCCACTTGCTCCATTCGCCCCACTTCCATCCCAGCCCGCCTGGGCGAGTCGGCGAGGCTGTCGAGCTCTCACCTCCTTTCCGATTCGCCTGGGACTTGGACTATCTATCTTGGCTGGTCAGGCTCATGTCGATCCCACTCGCCTCACTAGATGCATTAGGCAGAAGGCGTCTACAGAAATCGCTTCACTCAATGCCAATGGAGGAAAGCATCGAGTGAACTCGTCTCACTCAACGCCAAACAACAAAAGACGTTAAGTGAACCTGCCTCACTCAATGCCCAAGGCAAAAGGCGTCGTGTGAGCTCGTCTCACTCAATGCCAAAGGCAGAAGGCGTCGAGTGAACTCGCCTCACTCAACGCAAAGGAAAAAGGCGTCGAGTGAACTTGATTCACTCGGCACTAAAGGAATAAGTCATTGAGTGAACTCGCCTCACTCGACACCAAGATCTCAGCTTGCTTGGCCAGCTCGACGAAGATGTGGGGGGATCACTTCTTGAGTGACTTTGCTCCTGAAGGTCTCGCACAACATTGATCTTGGAGGGGAACTCGCTCATCGAATACAAGGTTGTACGACCGTTATAAAGGATGTTTCCTATATATTTATGGTGGGTTTTCATCAACCCTAATCATACTCAAATCAAGAAATCTTCCGATCAAAAGTGAAAGTGAGGGATAAATCTAACTAACTCTAAGGGGTGAATAGAGTATTTTAAAATTTTACTTTGTTTTTACAGCGGATTAAAATAGGTGATACAAATATATATATAAACAGAGAAATATCACAACACAGAAAATAAATAAGTAAAAGCACAACCAGACGACATAAGGAATTTATAGTGGTTCCCCAATAAACATGGGTACATCCACTCTTCTACCACCCTGGTAGGAATCCACTACAGGTTCTTGCTCAAGTGCCCTGCCACCACAAGTTTTTGACCACATGATCTATTTTCTAAGGGAGATCTAGCAACCCTTTTAGCTTTTGACCAGGTTCCCAAAAACCAAACTGAAAGAGATATCAGATATGCTCTGATACCAATTGAGGGATAGATCTATTTAACTCTATAGGGGGGGTGAATAGATTATTTTAAAAACTTAATAGGTTTTTATAGTGGAATTAAAAATAGTGATATATATAAATATATATATATATATATATATATATATATATATATATATATATATATATCTTAAGAAAATACAGGAAAGAAAAACTAACTAATACAACACACAACACACATTAATAAGAAAACTGGAAGCAATCTAGACGACACAAAACTTTATAATGGTTACCCTAAACATGGGTACATCCACTCTTCTACCACCCTGGTAGGAATCCAGTACAGTTTTTTGACGAGGTGCCCTACCACGAACAGGTTCTTGCTCAGGTGCCCTGTCACCACAAGATCTATTTGAAGGGAGATCTCACAACCCTTTGGGATTTTGATCAGGTGCCCAAAAAGCAAGCTAAGTCCTTTGTTAAGGAGACTTAAGAACCAGATGGTTAACTTTTGAAGGGAGTTAAAACCCTATACACATTGGGGTGAAAATGTAATATTACCTTCTCTTTCTCAAAACAACTAAGAAGACTTTAGTGAATTACTTGATGATGTCAAAGCTCCCCCTGAGAAGATTATTATTCAAGAATTTGCTGGAAGGTTTGTAGGGTGTAGGTCTTCTTTGATGAACTCCAGAAGCTTTTAGAATGATTGAGTTTTGATGTATCTTGAAAGCTTGGTGAAGAGTTGCAGATTGATGAAGATTGTATGAGTATGTAGACTTAATGTATTTTGTCTTCTATCTGTCTGTGTCCCTTAGTGAATTCTCTTCTCCTTTTATGTTTTTTTGCAGAAATTCTATCTCTAAATTTGAATTCTTCTCCATGATTAACTGCAAAAATCTTGAAACTTGGACAAACGGCTGGAAATAGTCTTAAATGCATTTCCTCAACTGTCTCAGTAAATAAGTTAAGTAATTACTTTGTGAAATCCATAACTAATGCTGTCAAGCAATGACTATATTCATGATAATATGAGCATTAATTATCAGAGAATTACTGCATTTGAATAATCCAAACTGAAAACAAACTAAGAGAAAATTCCAAACTGATAGAAAACGTCGAGCTCAGGACAGATTTTGTCGACATGAACTCCAAGTTCGTCGAGCTGAGAAATCGTCTTCATCGAGCTGAGATCAGAGAAAGTTGATCTGGAAGAATAAACTGTCAAAGTTGGGCTGCAAGTTTGTAGACCAGAGATAGAAGTTCGTCGATCTGAGAACTTGAGAGAAGATAGAAGATCATCGACCTGAGCTCTAAGTTCGTCGAGCTCAACTCAGTGTAGGGACTCTGAGTTTGTCGATCTGAGATCGACGATCGTCAAGCTGAGTTCGAAGAACTTCGAACTGATTCTCTGAACTCTTATTGACTGTCATTCTTCTAAGTATGGATCTATGATTTTCTCTGAGGGCTGGATCAAAGATTGACTAACCTAGTCAGACTGACCCACACCTAACAAAATGACCCTAGGCTATATATGAAGGGTCAACAACCTAATAGTGAACCTAGCCCAAATCCAAACTAGGGATCCAACAATCTCCCCCTATTTGGGTGAGGTCACTATGAACAACAGCAAAGAGAAAATCACAAGGCATAAAAGATATCTGTCAGAATTTAAAATTGTTCAGCAGTTATTAACATTGTATCTTGTGAAGAAACAAATAATAAACAACAGTTTTAATCATAGTATATAAAGAGAATTGTTTAGCCTTTCTTGGAGTTCTTCTGCTCATCTGAGGTAGGTTTGGTGAAGATAATTTCTCTTTTATGATCTGCAGCCTGCTGTTTGTTAATCTTTATATGACTGGTTCCAAGGATTGTCACAGATGCAGCTCTTGGAACAACAGCTTCTGGATTTAAAGACATGTAAGCATCAACATTAAAGAGATTATGTACCCGGTACTTGTCTAGCTCCTTCTTTCTATAGGAGGACATAGTGGTATACTGTGAGGTGTCCTGTCCTTCTTCCTTAGCTTTTCTGATCTAGAAAAGGGCTATCAATTCTTAAAATCTGGCCATTCTGAAGATTGGGTCCATTTCTGGATCACAAACAAGAGAAATAGGCCTTTTCGGAGATGCTTTATCAAGTTGATCATCTTCAGATATTTTCTATTACCTGCTGTACTTCTGGTATTACTGTTGCTACCTGCTGCTACTTGAAGAATACTACTGCTGTCTGTTGCTGGCGGATTTTGACTGATGGGAAGATGTAGATTTTTGAACCTGAGAAATACTTCCAGAAGATCCTGTTGTAGGAGGAGGACCTCTCCTGAATTTAGGAGGTGGACAGTACCTCCTGCTCTTCTTCCTGGCTTTTTGCTCATTCTTGGAATACCTCATCCAGTTTGGGGTATCTGGAGTGAGTGTAATATTATATAGGATGTAGTATGGAACATCAGCAGTAGGATTTGGCTTAGGAACAGCCTTGGCATGAGCAGATTTAGCAGGAGCCTTTCTTTTCTTTGAACTTTTATTATCTGAGTCATCTGACTCATTATCAACATAATCATCTTGAGAAGAATTTTCAGGATTGTCATAAAGTGCACCCAGTTGCTTTAGCAAATCAGCTGAGATTCCAGGAATCTGTGGCTGTGCTAGGCTTGTTGGCTCTGTAGAGATTTCGGTAGTAGTCTGAATATTTTCTGCATCTTCTTCCATGTCAGCAAACAAAATGTCATCCAGATCTGGCATAGGAGATTCACACCAGCCAAAGGTTGGTGGAGAGAATGCATTGTACTTAGAAGCTGAGCCAGCAATATCTTCAATAGTAAAACTTGCCTTTAGTTGTTCTACAACTTCAGAACTTATTGGAGCAGAATAAACTACAATAGCTTTAGAATACTGAGTAACAAAACTTGGTAAAATATTTCTGTAAGCAAAGTTAAAAGAATCGTGTAAAGAATCTTGATCAACTGTGGGATTTATAATGAAATCACCAGTAGTTATTGTTTCTGCAGCTGTATCAGCCATGTCAGTATGAGAATCAAGTATATCTATTATTTCAGTTGCAGGGGCTGCCTCTGTTGAATCATCAAACATTTTACAATTTGTTGTTGTTGCTGCTACTACAGGAGAAACTGGAGCTTCTTCATAGAACATCTCCCCATGGCTGGGTTCAGAGGGCCCTGAAGCTAGTCCTCTAGAAGATGGAATAGAAGAGAGAGCAACAAGGCTGGTAGAGAGAGAAATGATGGAAGCAGATAGAGGAGTAATAGAATTTGTTATTAGTTGCTTAAGAGTGGGAGAGATGAAAGTAAGAGGATCATGGTCAATGTCAGAGAAATTGAGGTAGAGAGGTTCAGGAGCAGAGGAGGTATAAGGGGTGTGATGTCCACAGTTTGAACACACAGAGAAGGCATGAGAGAAGTCTGTATGTTTGTATTCTAGAAATATGGAAGGAGGGTTGGATGGAATTTCGGTGGTAGAAGTAGGAACTGTGGTAGCAGGTGTGGAGGTGGGCACCTGAACTGGAGAGTGATGTGGATATGGTGGAGGAGGAGATAGTAGATTGAAAGATGGCTGTGAGGAGGTACATGGAATGTCAGATATATGAGTCTGAGGTGGAGATGGAGGAGGTCGAGATGGAATGTCCTCATGAATGATGGTGGGAGAATGTGGAGGTGATGGTTGAGAAAGAGGTGAAAGTGGTTGTTGTTGTTGTTGTTGAGGAGGAGGAGGTGAAGGAATGCTGGTGGATGGAGGAATTTCTTCTGGAGGTGGTGGAGAGGCTATAACTGCCCTTGTGTCCTCAGAAGTCCTGGAGGAAGAGGAGGACATGGAGGGCTTTGGAATGGTCGTCTCCCATCTGCCAAATAAGGCATAGGTGATCCTCTTTTAGGTATTTATGAATACTGACTGGGAAACCAATACTTCTGGGGCCTTTTCTTGGAGGAAGATTCCTAAAATCCTCCCAAAGCACAACTCTTTCTTAATATTTTTCTGCTTTATCAGCTCAAACAAAATCTTTCCCCAGTTTACTGATTTCTTATCTACCAGAGCACACATCACCAGAAACTTGTGCCTGGTTATGTAATCATGGGCTGTATGTTTGCCTAGCAAAACCTTGCTAACGATATCTGCCAAAAACTTATATTGAATAGATAAATTCTTTTCCAGAAGTTTATTGGGGTTTCCTTCTGAGTGACCCATTATACTCATCATATTCTCATATTCAGCTTTATCAAATTCATTTTCTTCTTCTCCAGTAGCCAAATCAAAAATCTCAGTTAAAACTACAGGAGTTAGATTTACCTGATTGCCGCCGATGGTGCCAATCATAATATTTGCGTCAGGAGTTGTTGAAGTAAAAAACCCATGCTCTAATTTCATTTGCTGGTATCTTGATCCTTGTTTCCATGACTTTCTTCAGACGCTATTCTTCACACAGCTTGAGAATGTTTATGAAGATTTGATCAGTGTGGGAGAAGGAATCGAAATTGATGTCGAAGCCAATGTCGAACTTAATGCTTGAGAGAGAGCGTCGTAATCACCATAGGTTTTCCTGCAAAAACAAAAGAGAGAGCAAGAGCAAGAGAACAGAAGTGAGGGATAGAGCACGACGAAAAGCTAGTTATAAGGTTTTCAGAATATAAAGCATCGGGCTCTGTCCTGCGAAAAATAAACAATCTTCATTCTCAGGTCGACAAAAAATATCATGAAGAAATAATATCGTCGATGTCAGTTAGAAGAGGGGAAAACATTTCGTCGTTCTCAGGTCGACGAAACGTTTTCTGAAGCAAAATCATCGATCTCCGCTAGACGAAAATAACTTCACGCAGAGAGTTCGTCGATCTTACGTCGACAAAAAATCTCAAGAACAGTTCTCAGATCGTCGATCTACGTTCGACGAAATGTGATCAATTCTTCGACCTTGGACCAAAATCAAATTAAACTTCTCCATTAATCATATCTAGCTGATTCAGAAAGAATAGATGTTTCTTCTCATCTAAAATTTTAGTGAAGATATCTGCTCTTTGCAAATCAACAGAGATAAAGATAGGATTAATTTTCTTTTTGTCCACACAATCTCTAAGGAAATGATGTCTTATTTCTATATGCTTAGTCTTATTATGATACACTGGATTTTGTGTAATAGATATCACACTTGTAGTATCACAAAACATAGTTGAATTATTTAAGTTGATAACATAATCCAACAATTGATTTTGTATCCACAAAATCTGTGAACAACAGCTGCATGTAGCTATGTATTCAGCTTCAGCAGTTGATGTGGACACAAAGGTTTGCTTCTTATAAAACCAGGACACAAGCCTATCACCAAAAACTGGCATGTTCCTGATGTGCTCTTCCTGTCCACGCTACGTCCAACATAGTCTGCATTATAAAATCCAGTTAGATCAAATTCTGACTCTGATGGATATATGAGTCCTAGATTTGGACAACCCTTTATATATCTCAAAATCCTTTTTAATAAAATATAGTGAGATTCTTTAGGGTTCACTTGGAACCTAGCATAAATACATGTGACAAACATTATGTCAGACCTTCTTGTTGTGAGATATAATAGAGACCCAACAATAGCCCTATAAGTTTCTTATCAACAGGCTTGTCAAGTTCATCAGAATCAATCACAGCATTAGCAGCCATAAGTGTTTTCAGTGTTGAGGCATCACACATCCCAAACCTTTTAATGAGCTCTTTAGCATACTTGGATTGGGAGATGAAGATACCATCAGGTGATTGCTTCACTTGGAGACCAATAAAGTATGAAAGTTCACCCGTGCTACTCATCTCAAACTTTGAATGCATTAAATTAGAAAATCTTTTGCATAGTTTTGAATCAGTAGAGCCAAAAAAATATCATCTACATATATTTGAACAAACAAAATTTTATTTTTATGATGCCTAATAAAAAAAGTCATATCTACTATGTGTACAACCTCGGGCTCGCGAGAGGCGGCTCAAGGAGCGAACAGGAGAAGTTGGCGAGAGGCACTGGATAGGCTCGTAGGACCACGTGGTCCACTTGCAAGAGGCGGGACGGGGGCTCTTTGCAGTAGGCGAGACGCCATTTTGAGATGCGAGCAGGCCCTTGAGGGCGAGAGGGCTACCATAATGCAGGAGGCCTGCGAGACGAGCCGGAGGGCTCATCGCGCCTCTAGGTGCTTTCCCACTCGCCGTATAGAAGGAAGGCTGTTTTTACATTTCTACCCCCAAGGGGGATTTTACTCTTCTACCCCGGGTAATTTTTCCCTTTTCCCCATGGTGGTCTGCATATAACCCTTCAGAACTGCGGATTTTGGTTGTTGGCAGTCCCGACCAAGGGTATTTTGGTAATTTCAGGCCGGTTCAGTTTGGTTATTGGCAGTTCAAACTCAGAGTTCTATAAATAGACCCATAGGGATTCTTCAGAAGCACTTTTTCCCGGGACTTTAAAAGAGTTTCCCGTGCTTTCTGAGGAGCTCCAAGTCCAGCTTTTGTCTTTGGAGGTGAAGCTCTCAGAGATCATCTGGGTAAGCGGTGGGACCTCTCTACTGAGGCTTTGGGTTGGTTTATGGTCCTTCACAACCAGTCGGAGGTCAGAGCTTGGGACAAGTATGTGTTGGCTACGCCCTTGATTTTGAACTTTCGTGGAGGTAAAATTTTGGCTTCAACAGTTCTGGTGCGGTGAGCGTGTAAGATAACCGGTACAATAAAGTCTTGAGTTTAGTCCTATGGCAGGAGGTGAAGGTGAAGGAACTGGTTCAGGAGGTTCCGCCTCCCGAGGAGAGAAGGTGATAAGGAAGATGTTGGAGGACTTCAGGCGAGAGGTCTTGCAGACCATCAGCTTGGCCTTCTCAGCAAGGAGCGAGTGGGAAACGCCTCAGGTCCTAGTAGAGGCGGTCCTGCTATTGGGCGAGAACGCTCCTGGGCAGTGCCCCGGGAAGGAGGTCCTGGTGGAGGTTAGCGAGAGGGACGTGGCCGCGCGAGAGCTCTTCCCAGGCCAGCGTCCCGGGAAGGAGTTTCCGACAGAGGATGGCTAGAGAGAGGCGGCTATGCGAGAGCTCTTCCCTGGACATGGTCTCGCGGATCGGGCCAGCCAGCCAAGGCCGCGATACGTGCCCTCTCGGCAGGCAGGTGGCAATAGACCTTTCAGTGAGCTCATCATCTCGGCCTCGGTGTCGGAGGGGTTTCGGGAGTCCGACATGTCCTACTACTTAGGGAAGGATGACCCTGTGCAGCACGTATAGTGGTTTGAGGATGTTGTTTCGATAAGACAAATGATGAATACCTTCAAGTGTCGGCTGTTTTCCATCACGTTGAAGGAGAAGGCACGGGACTGGTTCCACCAGTTACCGGCAAGTTCGATCTATAGTTTTGAGGATCTATGTCGAGGGTTCCTGTTGATGTTCTCGACATCAAAGAAGCGTAAGAAGGAGGCAGAGTGCCTGTTTGCGGTAAGGCAGAAGCAAGATGAGATGTTGGGCCATTATGTTGAACGGTTTCAGGAAGAGATCATCCTGGTCCAGGAGGTCCCAGGGTATGCGCTGATACTCGCTTTTACCCTGGGGCTGAGGCCGAGATTCTTTAGCATGGAGCTGAAGAGAGTTCCCCCCTCTATTTTGAGGAGCTCATGGAGAGGGCGGTGAAGGAGATATACTTTGAAAGGGGCAATCCGGCTTTTGCCAGGAAGCTGACCAGGTTGGCAGAGGATGATGTGAAGGAGCCGGGAGTAGGAAGGAAGAAGGAGTAGAGAGTTGAGAGAAGGAGGGAGGAGCCCCGAGGACAGGGGCAGCAGGGACCGCATCATGGGTGGTGGGCCCGAGAGCCAAATAACCTGTTAGGTTGGAGGCCTCAGGAGGGTCGCCCCCAGGGGCAAGGAGGACGCCTTCAGGGAATGGACAACTTCCGCGAGAAGAGAAGGTTTGATCAGCCAGCATGGAGACAGGGGCTGAGGGGTCAGTTCCCACAGCAGCAGCAGGCAATGGAGGTCGGTCGAGGTAGAGGAGGAAGGAGAGGAGCTCGGGGAGGAGCCAGAAGAAGAGGAGGTGGATAAGGAGGAGGGGGCCGGGTGGCGTTGCTTTTTTATGACTTCCATCAAGAGGAGGGTCACATGATGGCCACCTACCCAGAGTTCTTGGAGATGAGAGATGCCAGGGGCTGGGGAGGCAGGATCCGCCGATAAGGATTATGGAGGTGCAGCATGGGGAGACGGAAGATATATGTGAGGACCAGACGGACATAGGATCCCGGGGAGGGATCGGGGTGATCTATAGAGGAGTTGGGATTTACTCAACTCGTAAGGGGAGCCTCCAGACAATGTTCTAAAGGGGGTAGCCTCGACCTCCCAGGCTCCCCCTCTGAAAGAAAAAATTACCTTTTCGTCAGCAGATATGCCAGATTATGAGGACCCGTTCTGTGACGCCTTGGTGATCCAGACGGTAGTAGAGAACTTCACGGTCTCCAGGATCCTGGTGGTCAACGGGAGCTCCGTGAATGTGATTTTAAAGAAGTCCTTCGATGAGATGAAGGTCGAGGGAATGAGGGTTTTAGCTTCAGACGGACCGTTGTTTAGTTTTTTAGGAGAAAGGAAGGAGGTAGAAGGAGAAGTAGGGCTGCATGTGAAATTGGGGGGCGTGTCACGGAACTACATGTTCGTGATCGTGGATGCCCCGAGCAGCTATAACGCCATCTTTAGGTGTCCCCTCATCAGAGCCTTTCACTGCGTCCCCTCCTCGTTTCACCAATGCCTTAAGTTCAACAATGGAGGGGTGTAGAATAAGATCAGGGGATACCCAAAGGTGGCAAGACAATGCTATGTGACGGCGGTCAACACCATATCTTGGATGGCAGAGTCGGAAGAGCTAGAGAGGGAGATGGCGGAGCAGGAAGAGGTTGTCAGATAGGAGGAGGTGAGCCTGGAGGAGGCAAGGGAGGAGATTGAGGAGGAGCAAAGAGGGGGAGGTGTGCATAAGGTGCAGAGGGACGGAGAGTCAGAGCCACAAGAGGGTCAGCAGGTGGAAGGAGTAGGAGAAGGAGTTGAGAGGGAGGTCCTGGGAGGCTTGGAGGTCGAGCAGTAGTGTGAGAGCCTGGGGGAGGCGATGGAAGTCGAGGAAGCAGGAGGGGAGGAAGAGTTTGGGCAGGAAGTGCGAGCAAGAGCCGATTAGGAGCAGTCGTGGCTGGAGCCAGCTGGACAAGTGGTCGAGATGGAAGTCTTCACTAGCCCTGGCCAGCTACAGAGGGTGTGGATCAGTGGGGGCTTGAGTCCCGAGGACCAGGAGCGAGTCCGGGCTTGCATCCAGAGCAACATCGACATCATTACTTGGAGCACGGCTGACATGCCGGGCATCGATGCAGATGTGGCCTGCGATCGCCTGAACATGGACCCCCGGACGAGCCCCATTTGCCAGAAGATGAGGACCATTGCTACCAAGCTGGAGGAGCCCATCCGCGAGGAGGTCAAGAAGCTTCTAGAGGCTGGCTTCATCTCGGAGATCCAGTATCCAGGCTGGATCTCCAACGTGGTAATGGTAAAGAAAGTGGGGGGGGGGGGGAAGTGGCACATGTGTATCGATTTTTCCTTATTAAATAAATCATTCCCCAAGGATTGCTACCCCCTAATTCGAATTGACGGGCTGGTTGATTCAGCCGTTGGTTTTTCTATTATGAGTTTTTTGGATGCTTTTTCAGGTTACCACCAGATCCGAATGCACCCTCCTGATGTCAAGGACGTCTCCTTCATCACGAGGGAGGGATGTTTCTGCTATAAGATGATGCCCTTTGGGTTGAAAAATGCAGGGGCTACATACCAGCGCATGATGGATCGAGTCTTCCACGGTCAAAGTGGGAGGAACCTGGAGGTCTATGTTGACGATCTAATGGTCAAGAGAAAGTGTGTGGACTTGCACCTTCGGGACCTGGAGGAGACATTCACCACCCTGTGAAAGTTCAAGATGAGGCTGAACCCCTTGAAGTACGTCTTCGGGGAGAGCTGCGGTAAGTTCCTTGGGCATCTTCTGACCCCAGCAGGGGTGGAGCCTAACCTCGATAAGGTGAATTCCATCCTAGAGCTGGAGTCGCCACATAATGCTAAGGAGGTCCAGCGCTTGATAGGCAAGCTAGCCGAGCTAAGCAGATTCCTCTCTAGGTTGGGAGAAAAATGCTCATCGTTCTTCAAAGTGTTGCGGGGTACTAAGAGGTCCGAGTGGACCGCCGAATGTGAGGAGGCTTTCCAAATGCTGAAATGGCAGCTCTCCTTGGTTCCTCTACTTCAAAGCCCAAAGGATGGGGAGGATCTAGCCTTGTACCTCAGAGTAGGAGCAGAGGCCATGAGCTCTGTCCTGGTCAGGGAAGAGGGGAAGAAGAAATTGCCAATCTATTACGTTAGCAGGATCCTGAAGAAGGCGGAGCTCCGCTACCCCCATCTTGGAAAAGCTGGCGTACGCTTTGATCATTTCGGCCATGAAGCTCCGGCCGTACTTCAAAGCGCATTCAATCAGGGTCGTGATGGACTATCCCCTTCGCTAGATTTTTGAGGGAGTGGAGCACTCAGGAAGGTTGGCCAAGTGGTCTATAGAAATGAGCGAGTTTGATATCTCATTCGTGCCAAGGCTCTCCATTAAGGCACAGGCGGTGGCTGACTTCTTGGTAGACTACGTTGTTGAGGTCGGGGCCGAGGGGCAGCGGCCGCAGGAGGCGTGGAAGATGATGGTTGATGAGGTCTCGGGAAAGCACTCTCTCGGAGCAGGGGTGGTGTTGATAAGTCCTCCGGGGGTCACTATAGAATAAGCAGTGGTCTTGCACTTTCCAGCGACTAATAACCAGGCAGAGTAGGAGGCCGTGATAACCGTCCTTCGTTTGGCAAAGAAACTTGAGATCCATGATGTAGAGGTTTTTATGGACTCGTTGGTGGTGGTATCATAGATCCGAGGGGAGTTCAATGCTCGGGAGCCTACCCTTGTGAAGTAATTGTCCAAGGTGAGGGTGATCATCGGAGGGTTCCGAATGTTCTCAATCCAACATGTTCTCATGGAAGAGAGTATAGCTGTCGATCAGTTGGCTAAGTTCGGACTTCAGGGAGGAGGGACCTTGATCGAGCTATTTCGACCGGTTATAGAGGAAGGAGAGTGGATGGAGGTGGATCGACAACCCTCATGGGTGGATCCATTGGTGACCTTCCTAACCACTGGCGAGCTTCCGGAGGGGGCCAAGGATGCAAAAAGCTTCAGGCACAAGGCGACTCACTACCTAATAATGGAATGAGGGTTACATCGGAAGATGTTGTCAGGGCTCCTAGCAAGGTGTGTGACTGAGGAGGAGATCCCGAGGATCCTGGAGGAAGTGCATTTAGGTGAATGCGGCAGTCACTCAGGGGGAAGGATGTTGGAATCAAGGGTGGTAAGGCAGGGGTATTTTTGGCAGACCCTGAGGAAGGATGCGGCTGAGTTTGCGAGGAGGTGTCGGAAGTGACAGTTGTACTCCCCCCTCCAGCTCTTGCCCGCTCAAAGGATCCGAAGCATCACGACACCATGGCCTTTCTCCATCTGGGGGATGGATTTAGTCGGGTCTTTCCCTACGGCTAGTGGGCAGAGGATGTTCCTCCTGATCATGATTGATTACTTTTCGAAGTGGCTGGAGGTCAAGGTATTGGCCAAGGTCACCTCACAGGTCATCAGGAATTTTGTCTGGGGAGAGATCATATGCAGGCACGGGCTCCCCCAGGCGATAGTAACAGACAATGGGCCCCAATTTGCCAGCAAAGAATTCATCAGCATCTACGCTCAGCTTGGGATAGACCTTAGATTTGCCTCCGTACATCAGCCCAGGAGCAACGTCCAGGTGGAGGCGGCCAATAAGATCATCGTGAACCTACTCAAGAAGAAGGCGGAGAACTTGAGGGGAAGTTGGGTGGAACAGCTTCCTTCAGTATTGCGGGCCTTGCAGACAACCCCGAACATAGCAACCGGTGATACCCCATTCAAACTTTCCCATGGGTGTGAGGCAGTCCTGCCCGTGGAGTTCGAGGTTCGATCCCCACGAGTCGCGGCCGCAGGTGATGGGGATGAGGCTTGGAGGTTGGAAAATGAAGGGGGGGGGGGGTTAATGTTAAATTTTCTCAACGTGGTCAGCAAGATAGCCCAAACGCCAAAATAATATCTTCGGAACTACCCAGTTCTCACGTTGAACCATCGGAAAACCAAGGAACAAAAGTTAATCCCAACAAACAATGGAAGCACAAGCAGATCTTTTATCATTCACTTCTTTACAACACGAGGCATACATAACGAGACATGATTTCGCTAGTATAACAGCTGTAAACAGAAAGCACCAAAAAACAAGCCGGGCGGACAGCACCGGAGTCCGCCGAGACCGCCGAGGTCGCCGAGTCCACTGAGATCGCCGAAACTAAGCTGCAATCCGCCGAATAGCCACGGAGTCCGCCGAAGCCGCGAGGCCGCGCGGACACACCGTTATTCGTCTCTTGCTGAAGCTGAACTGAGGAACACCCCCTACCCGCCTGAAGCCGGCGGACAGGTTATTGAAGCTGGCAAAGATGAAACAGAGCTGACAAGCCGCAAAGCGACCTCCTGCTGAATCCGCAGAGACCGCACACTTCCAAGTACTTGACCGAAGTCAAAGCCAAACTCATGGCTCCTTGAAGCAACCCGTGCGACTATTCACTCTAGTTACTGTAGACCTGCCAGGGGGGTCCTATTTATAGGCGAGGTGAGGAGTGTGGTCACCGCTCTAGAGATAGAGACACCGCCCCAGCCCGCGCGAAAGCAAAACAACATCCGCCGAGTCCGCAAGGACTTAGCCGGATACCAAGGAAAACCGCCAGGAGCAAGGCAACATTGGCAAACCCTCTCCAGTCCGCCCAAGCTATGCGGACAAGGCATCAGCCTGCAAAGCTTCCTACCACTGCAGGATAGCAACCCCCTTCAATGGCTGTCCGCACAACCCCGAGGCAGTCTGCAAGACTCACACCTCAATCCGCCACAAGTCCACGACCAAAGGCAGATAGCAACAGTCCGCTCGGTCACAACAGACTTGGAGGATATGGCGGACACCATGAACTTGGAACAAAGTGTGACCAAGTCCAAAACCATCAAGGGCCAATGCGAGCATGGCGGACGCAAACACACGTCCGCCAAACACCAAAGCACAGACCGCCCGCAGTCCGCAAGCTCCTCGCACTCCTGCCCCATTGCAGCAGCCACCTCCTGGACTCCAAAACCAGTCCGCCAACGACCTCCACAGCAAAGCACCTGCTGTGCCACCAGAGCTCGACAAGGCCTCAGCCAAGCTCTAATCCCAGTCCGCAACAACCCAAATCGCGGACACGCCAGTCCGCAAGCTTCCCGCGGACATGAGCCAAACCGCCTATCAGCACAAGCTTGCACCACGACCACTGAGCAAGCACCAGTCCGCAAGCCTCTATCCGCTCAGGCCGCTCCTTGGTAAAGCCAATCAGCAAACGCCCTATCCGCAGAAACCAGGCCGCATAATCCGCGGACTTCACCCGTGCAAACCACTCAGAACAATCGGCTTCCACTAGACCTTCCACCAGGCCGCACATCACAGTCTGCCCAGTCCGCCTAGTCCGCCAAAGCTGTCCGCCCAGGCCGCCCGTCCTTTCCCGTCAACCACTTCCACTTCACAAAATTCAACACTCCCCCTTGAAGTGGGAAGTGGTGACCAAGCCCAACAAGCTGCGCAAGCATTCAAAGGGCCCCTTCGACAGTGGCTTCGTGAAGATGTCAGCAAGATTATCTTCACTCCGAACATGCCCGACCAGCAGAGACCCCTCCAACACCTTCTCCCTGATGAAGTGGTGATCAATCTCTATATGCTTGGTCCTGGCGTGACACACTGGATTGTTAACCAGTTTGAGAGCACTCTCATTTTCACCCCAGAGTAAAGTAGGCCCTTGCACTTCTTCATGAATATCCTCTATAAGCCTCCTCCATAAAACGGCTTCCCGAGCAGCCAAGGCCGAAGCCTTATACTCTGCCTCCATAGTTCAAACCGACATCGAGTCCTGCTTCTTGCTACACCACGAGATGCTAGCTGAACCGCAAGTGAACACATAGCATGAAGTAGACCTTCGATCATCCGAATCAACGCCATAGTCAGCATCCGTGTACCCAAGCAACGCAAACTCCGCATCCCTTCTATAAAAGAGTCCCATGTCAGAAGAAGCCTTGACATACTTCAGAATACCCTTTGCCGCCACTAGATGTGATTGCCTTGGTTCAGCCATATACCGACTTACTCGGCCAACAGCATAAGCAATATCCGGCATTGTAACGTCAGGTAAATCAAGCTCCCAACAAGAGCCCTGAATACCAAGGGATCATGAAGAACCCTTCCATCATCCCGTCTAAGCTTCAGCCCAGATTCCAGTGGAGTAGAGCACTTCTTCCCTTCGCCCATGCCGAACTGCTTCACAATACGATCAGCATACCCTTTCTGGCAAATGAGAACCCCGCACTCCTTCCTCTCCACTTCCAGACCGAGAAAGTGATGCAACTCTCCCAAGTCTTTCATCTCGAAGCGTATAGCAAGCTCTGCCCTGAGCCTTGCTACTTCCCCCTCCGAGTTCCCTATGATGATCATATCATCCACATACAGTAGGACCAAGACTTGTAGCTCCCCCTTATTCTTGACGAACAAGCTTGAATCCGAGTTGGAAGAAGGTATACATAGAATTGCAAGTACTCTGCAATCTTCCCATACCACGCTCTAGGAGCTTGCTTCAACCCATAGAGAGCCTTCCTGAGTTTACAGACATAGTCTGGATGCTTTTCAAAGACAAAACCAAGTGGCTGATACATGAAGATATCCTTGTCAATCTCTCCGTAAAGAAAGGCATTCTTCACATCGAGTTGCGACAACCTCCATCCCTTGCTAGCAGCCAAGACGATCACCACTCTTACTGAAGTCATCTTCGCAACTGGACTGAATGTCTCCTCATAGTCTTCTCCATACTGCTGTGAGAATCCTCTAGCGACCAGGCGAGCCTTGAACCGATCAATGCTCCCATCAGCCTTCTTCTTCAACTTATACACCCACTTGCAAGTAACCGGAGTAATGCCATCAACCTTGGGCACAAGGTCCCAGGTTTCATTCTTCTTCAGAGCATCAATCTCTTCTTTCATGGCATCTTCCCACTCCTTCACTCCAGTGGCCTCGTTGAAGTTTGCAGGCTCTCGCTCATCCAGAGGACCTACAAAGAAGCAGGAGACAAAGCTCACTGCATTCCCATCACAGTACCGAGCCGGTGGCTTAACCACCCTCTTCGATCTCCGAAGAAACGGCTCCTTGCTCACTGCTTCCGTTGCTTCTTCGGGCTCCACTCCTACCTGGGGCAAGCATTGAGCAGTGCTCCCCCTGCTTCCTGAGCCAGAAGGCTCAGCCTCGGAGTTAGAAGCAACAGGAGCTGCTGGTGAAACAGCAAGCTCCTCTTCCAAGCCTCCAGCAGCAACCACCGGTGCTTCATCAACCTTGCTACTTCTGGTTAGCTCAACCGAGCCACCTACATATGACATCAGCTTATCAAAGACAACGTCTCTTGACACCACGAACTTCTTCATCATAGGGTCCATGCATTTCCATCCCTTCTTCCGCTCATAGTAGCCAACAAAGACAAGCTTCCTTGCTTTCGCATCCAGCTTTCTCCATGAAGCATCCGGGACATGCACGTAGCAAGTTGAACCGAACACCCGAAGGTGTCCAACACTCGACTTCTCCTTCAGTAATAGCTCAACAGGATTCTTCATGTTGATAGGGCTGAGTGGCATCCGGTTGATAACATAAGCAGCACAAGACATCCCCTCCGCCCAAAAGGACCTTGGGATATCTTTCGCATGAAGCCAGCATTTGCAGGTTTCCGTCAGATGACGGATCTTCCGCTCCGCTACCCCATTTTGTTGTGGAGTGTGAGCACAAGTAAGCTCCCGTTGGATCTCGTGCTTGCTGCAGAAGTTAGAAAACTTGGAGGAGACAAACTCACCCCCGTTATCCGTTCTAAGCTTCTTGATCCGCAAGCCAAGCCGGCCTTCTACCAACTCCTTAAACTCCACAAACAAACGGAAGGCTTCCGACTTCTCCTTTAAGAAGTACACCCAAGTATACCTTGAGTAGTCATCAACCAAGACAAGCATGTAACTGCTTCCACCAAGGCTGACAGTAACCGTCGGTCCCATCAAGTCGCCATGAATGCACTCCAATGGTTTCTTGCTCCTTGTTTGTGATTTATCAAATGGAAGGCGATGTGCCTTATCGTATTGACAGCCCGCGCAAACATGCCCATCACCAAAGGAGGACAACTTAGGCAGCCACTTCACCAGACTTCTACTCGCCATTGCCTTCAGCTTGTCCATGCCAACATGCCACAGCCTCTCATGCCAGATAGCAGCGCTATCATTGGCCCTCATCCTATCAACATAAGAATTGGTGGCAAGAACAAACAAGTTCTTCACCCTCCTCCCTACATGAGCAACATCAGCCTTCACCGCTGATACGTTGCGAAGGAACCTCACGTCTGTTGGCCCAAACAGAACGTGATAACTAGCGTCCACCGCATTGGTCACTGAGAAGAGGTTTTTCTTCATGCCCGGCACGTGATACACACTCCTTAACGTGAGTGGCCCCTGATTACTACCCAAAGACACGACCCCCTCTTTCTCTACTACATAAATAGTATTATCAGCAGTGATATTAGCTTCATTACCTGAGTAAGCCTGCATGGAGGTGAACTTCGATTTGTCTCCGGTGAGCTGATGACCACACCCGGAGTCCACGATCCACTCGCCGTTGAAGTCCTCAGCAGACAAGGCCCGGACACAAGTGCCCGTCATAAAAGCTCCGCCCCATTCTGCTTCTTCATTTCTCGAGCAAGCTTCCTCCTTTCCCGCAGCATACCCAGGCTGCAGTTTGACCTTGCAGTCCCGCTTGAAGTGCCCTCGCTGATGACACCGGTAGCACTTCAAGTTCTTCTTCCAGTCCTTAGGAGCATTGCTCCTCTCCGGCGGATATGAAGTTGAAGACTCCTTCTCACCAGCGGCCGGCACCTTCTTCTTCTTCTTCCCTTCCCATCCTTTATTCTTGCCTGAGAAGAGAGCTTCGCTGCCTTCCTGATTCAGATTCACTCCAGCAATCTGCCTTGCTAAGCTCTCCTGCGATGCAAGCAGATTCTCTAGCTCCAGCAAAGACGGCTGAGTAGCCCACCCTTGAACAGATGTGACAAAGGCCACATACTCCTTCCGCAAGCCGCGGATAATGTGCCTTTTCATCTTCGCCTCAGAGATAGGCTGTTCAGGATCCAGTGCCGACAGCTCAGCACACAAGCTCTTCATCTTTAAGAAGTACTTGGAAATGGAAAGGTCTCCCTGAGTTGCCCTGGCCAACTCATTCTCGAGGAACTGAAGCCGCGTCACATTCTTCCTATTGAACAACTCATCAATGGTTGTCCAAATATCAGTAGTCGACTCACACCCAATGATGTGATCAAACAGTTCCGGAGACACGGCTCTCTTCAGAATGCACTCCACCTTAGCATTTGTTCTTCTCCAGAGCCTAACCTGCTCAGCAGTACCGAAAGCAGCAGTGACTTCCTGCCTGTCGTCACCACCGACGACTTCCCACAGCTCCTGGCCAAGAAGATAACTCTTCATGCACGACTTCCACTTCTTGAAGTTAGTCGGCATTAAGAGTTCAATGCCCAGACCTCTTGCAAAGCTCCCTTCCATTGCAACACCTGTTGGCAACCTTTCAGAAGCTCCGAGCTACAACACAGGTTGATCACCACTCAATCACTGAGTAACAACACTGGCTGACTTCCGCTCACGCAACTGAACTTGGCTCTGATACCATGTTAAATTTTCTCAACGTGGTCAGCAAGATAGCCCAAACGCCAAATTAATATCTTCGGAACTACCCAGTTCTCACGTTGAACCAGCGGAAAACCAAGGAACAAAAGTTAATCCCAACAAACAATGGAAGCACAAGCAGGTCTTTTATCATTCACTTCTTTACAGCACGAGGCATACATAGCGAGACATGATTTCTCTAGTATAACAGCTGTAAACAGAAAGCACCAAAAAGTAAGCTGGGCGGACAGCACCGGAGTCCGCCGAGACCGCCGAGGTCACCGAGGTCGCCGAGTCCGCTGAGATCGCCCGAACTAAGCTGTAATCCGCCGAATAGGCACGGAGTCCGCCGAAGCCGCGAGGCTGCGCGGACACACCGTTATTCGTCTCCTACTGAAGCTAAACTGAGGAACACACCCTACCCGCCTGAAGCCGGTGGACAGGTTATTGAAGCTAGCAAAGATGAAACAGAGCTGACAAGCCGCAAAGCGACCTCCTGCTGAATCCGCAGAGACCGCACACTTCCAAGTACTTGACCGAAGTCAAAGCCAAACTCCTGGCTCCTTGAAGCAACCCGCGCGACTGTTCACTCTAGTTACTATAGACCTGCCAGGGGGTCCTATTTATAGGCGAGGTGAGGAGTGTGGTCACCGCCCTAGAGATAGAGACACCGCCCCAGCCCGCGCAAAAGCAAAACACCGTCCGTCGAGTCCGCAAGGACTTAGCCGGATACCAAGGAAAACCGCCAGGAGCAAGGCAACATTGGCGAACCCTCTCCAGTCCGGCCAAGCTATGTGGATAAGGCATCAGCCCGCAAAGCTTCCTACCACTACAGGACAGCAACCCCCTTCAATGGCTGTCCACACAACCCTGAGGCAGTCCGCAAGACTCACACCTCAATCCGCCACAAGTCAACAACCAAAGGCAGATAGCAACAGTCCGCCCGGTCATAGCAGACTTGGCGGATATGGCGGACACCATGAACTAGGCACAAAGTGTGACCAAGTCCAAAACCATTAAGGGCGAATGCGAGCATGGCAGACGCAAACACCCGTCCGCCAAACACCAAAGCACAGACCTCCCGCAGTCCACAAGCTCCTCGCACTCCTGCCCCATTGCAGCAGCCACCTCCCGGACTCCAAAACCAGTCCGCCAACGACCTCCACAGCAAAGCACCTGCTGTGCAACCAGATCTCGACAAGGCCTCAGCCAAGCTCTAAGTCCGGTCCGTAACAACCCAAACCGCGGACACGCCAGTCCGCAAGCTTCCCGCGGACATGAGCCAAACCGCTTATCAGCACAAGCTTGCACCACGGCCACTGAGCAAGCACCAGTCCGCAAGCCTCTATCCGCTTAGGCCGCTCCTTGGCAAAGCCAATCAGCAAACTCCCTATCCGCAGAAACCAGGCCGCATAGTCCGCGGACTTCACCCGTGCAAACCGCTCAGAACAACCGGCTTCCACTAGACCTTCCACCATGCCGCACATCACAGTCCGCCCAGTCCGCCTAGTCTGCCAAAGCTGTCCGCCCAGGCCGCCCGGCCTGTCGCGTCAACCACTTCCAATTCACAAAATTCAACAGTTACGCCTCTCATTGGATATGGTGGAAGAGCTACGTTATGTCACAGCTATCAGGCAGGATGAGATCAAACGGCGGATGGCGAAATACTTTGACAAGCATATCAGGATCAAGCAGTTCATGGAAGGAGATCTGGTACTGAAGAAAGTTGATGTTGTGGGGAGATCTGCCCTTGTGGGTAAGCTCAACTCAAATTGGGAGGGGCCTTATATTGTCACGTGGGTCCTGAGAATGGGGGGTTACCACCTCCAAGACGTAGAGGGTAGGTCCATGAGCCACACCTGGAGCGGCGATGACTTCAAGCACTTCTACCCATAAGAAGAGAGAGTAAAATTGTATACTCAAGGTCAAGTTTATTGTAATATGTTCCTCAAATTACTTTTGCCTTTACCTATTGTGAAATTCTAATAGCAGGAAGATGGGACTTTTGTACTACCCTGAGCCTGGCTCGGCCCCAAGTAGACCCACTGTGCAGGCTCTCATTAGCTGGGAGGTCCAAAGGCTCGCCTGTGGGGGTAAGGGACCCAGAGCACGGCTCCTCCCTAGGTAGACCCGCTTCGCAGGCTCTAATTAGCTGGCAGGTCCGAAGGCTCGCCTGTGGGGGAGAGGACTGGTTCTTTAAGACTTGGTTCTTGGTTTTTGGAGACTTTTGCACTACCACGAGCCTGGCTCGTCCCTAGGTAGACCCACTGCGCTGGCTCTCATTAGCTGGCAGGTCTGAAGGGTCGCCTGCGGGGGTAAGGGACACCGAGCGCGGCTCGGCCCCAGGTAGACTGGCTGCGCAGGCTCTCATTAGTTGCCAGGTCCGAAGGCTCGCCTGTGGGGGAGAGGACTGGTTCTTGGAGACTTGGTTCTTAGTTCTTGGAGACTTTTGCACTACCCCGAGCCTCGCTCGGCCCAAGGTAGACCCGCTATGTACGCTCTCATTAGCTGGCAGGTCTGAACGCTCACCTGTGGGGGTAAGGGACCCCGTGCGCGGTTCTGCCCCAGGTAGACCCACTGCATAGACTCTCATTAGCTAGCAGGTCCGAAGGCTTGCCTGTGGGGGAGAGGACTAATTCTTGGAGACATGGTTCTTGGTTCTTGGAGACTTTTGAACTACCCCGAGCCTAGCTCGGCCCCAGGTAGACCCACTGTGCAGGCTCTCATTAGCTGGCAGTTCTGAAGGCTCTCCTGTAGGGGTAAGGGACCCCGAGCGTGGCTCGGCCCCAGGTAGACTTGCTGTGCGGGCTCTCATTAGCTGGTAGGTCTGAAGGCTAGCCTGTAGTGGAGAGGACTGGTTCTTGGAGACTTTGTTCTTGGTTCTTGGGGACTTTTGCACTACCTATAAGAAGAGAGAGTAAAATTGTATACTCAAGGTCAAGTTTATTGTAATATGTTCCTCAAATTACTTTTGCCTTTACCTACTGTGAAATTCTAATAGCAAGAAGATGGGACTTTTGTACTACCCCGAGCCTGGCTCGGCCCCAAGTAGACCCGCTGTGCAGGCTCTCATTAGCTGGGAGGTCCAAAGGCTCGCCTGTGGGGGTAAGGGACCTAGAGCACGGCTCCTCCCTAGGTAGACCCGCTTCGCAGGCTCTAATTAGCTGGCAGGTCCGAAGGCTCGCCTGTGGGGGAGAGGACTGGTTCTTTAAGACTTGGTTCTTGGTTTTTGGAGACTTTTGCACTACCACGAGCCTGGCTCGTCCCTAGGTAAACCCACTGCGCCGGCTCTCATTAGCTGGCAGGTCTGAAGGCTCGCCTGCGGGGGTAAGGGACACCGAGCGCGGCTCTGCCCCAGGTAGACTGGCTGCGCAGGCTCTCATTAGTTGCCAGGTCCGAAGGCTCGCCTGTGGGGGAGAGGACTGTTTCTTGGAGACTTGGTTCTTAGTTCTTGGAGACTTTTGCACTACCCCGAGCCTCGCTCGGCCCAAGGTAGACCCGCTATGTACGCTCTCATTAGCTGGCAGGTCTGAACGCTCACCTGTGGGGGTAAGGGACCCCGTGCGCGGTTCTGCCCAGGTAGACCCGCTGCATAGGCTCTCATTAGCTAGCAGGTCCGATGGCTTGCCTGTGGGGGAGAGGACTAATTCTTGGAGACATGGTTCTTGGTTCTTGGAGACTTTTGAACTACCCCAAGCCTAGCTCGGCCCCAGGTAGACCCACTGCGCAGGCTCTCATTAGCTGGCAGTTCTGAAGGCTCTCCTGTAGGGGTAAGGGACCCCGAGCGTGGCTCGGCCCCAGGTAGACTTGCTGCGCGGGCTCTCATTAGCTGGTAGGTCTGAAGGCTAGCCTGTAGTGGAGAGGACTGGTTCTTGGAGACTTTGTTCTTGGTTCTTGGAGACTTTTGCACTACCCCGAGCTTGGCTCGGCCCCAGGTAGACTCGCTGCGCAGGCTCTCATTCGCTAGAAGGTCCGAATGCTCGCCTATGGGGGTAAGGGACCCCGAGCGCGGCTCGGCCCTAGGTAGACCCACTGCGCAGGCTCTCATTACCTAGCAGATCTGAAGACTTGCCTGTGGGGGAGAGGAATGGTTCTTGGATACTTGGTTCTTGGAGACTTCTGCACTACCCCGAGCCTGGTTCGGCCCCAGGTTAATCCGCTGCATAGGCTCTCATTAGCTGGCAGGTCTGAAGGCTCGCCTGTGGGGGTAAGGGACCCCGAGCGTGTCTCGGCCCCAGGTAGACCTGCTACGCAGGCTCTCATTAGCTGGCAGGTCCGAAGGCTCGACTGTGGGGGAGAGGACTGGTTCTTGGAGACTTGGTTCTTGTTTCTTGGAGATTTTTGCACTACCCTGAGCCTGGCTCGGCCCTAGATAGACCCGCTGCACAGGCTCTCATTAACTGGCAGGTCCGAAGGCTCACCTGAGGGGGTAAGGGACCCCGAGCGCAGCTCATCCAAAGGTAGACCCACTGCGCAGGCTCTTACTAGCTGGCAGGTCCGAAGGCTCGCCTATGGGGGAGAGGATTGGTTCTTGGAGACTTTGTTCTTGGTTCTTGGAGACTTTTGCACTACCTCGAACCTGGCTCGGCCCCAGGTAGACCTGCTGCGCAGGCTCTCATCAAGCTGGCAGGGCTGTAAGCTCACTCGATGACAGAGTGGTTGGGGACACCTTCTTAAGGAGCATCCCTACTTAGTCTCATGAAAAATAAACTATGGGAGGTAAAGGCTGGAGCATTGCGAGTGGAAGAACTACCAGCTGGCGGCCTCAGGGATGGTCTCGCCTACGACGAGTAGGGCACTCGCGCGGGACAGAAGTCTTGGCCTCATAATAGGGGAGCAAGTTAAACAACTAAAAGCCACTCGTGCCGAGAGTACCCTGAGGCGAGACGAGAGGGTTGTATCGGTTTGTCTCATGCATAGATAAGATAAGGGAATTGGCGACTCATGCTCCGAAAAAAGTCAACTCTCCAAAGAAGCAGCGAGATGAGATGTAGCACCGTCTCGCAGGCGTAAGTGCATCAAAGAGTCATCTTGCACTAGACAAAATAAAGCAAGGTGAAAAGGATAAAAATTAGGCGGTGAGACGGGTGGTATCACCGTCTCGCAAACAGAAGCAAGCCAATGAATTGTTTCGTAAAATGTAAAATAAAGTAACAGGACAAGAGTTTGTGCATCTGATCAGTATCCGTTCATCACAGAGTTATGAATACATTTTCGAACTGATTGCAAAATGAAAATCAAAAAGAAACTAAGGTATACATATGCAAAAAAAAGGGAGAGGGGTCCTGGATCTCGCATACGGCATGTCATTTCTCCTCGCGGGAAGAAGAATCTTCACTCTCCTCGCCATAGAGCTAGGGGACCAGATCGCGAGCGGTCACCATTTCGGAGTCTTCCTTCACGACCCCCAGCTCCTTCATCATCTTTAGAACAAGCTCCGTCATCCTGATGTTGGCATCTTGGCACTGCTCCTCAACTTCATCCAGAGAGTAGTGAGGCGGAGGGGCCTGGAGGGGTTTGTGGTGAGATGACGACAGGGCGTTGCCCTGGAGGCGGGTGATCCAAGCTTTCAATTCCTTATTCTCCTCCTCCAGGGCCGCCATGCGCGAGTGCATCTGCTCCGCCATCTCGGCATCCTACGAGATGCCCATTCATTAGCAAAGAGTGCTTAAAAGGATAATCGAAGGATAAGGTTAAGGCTTACCACGCCACCCTGGGCTTTCGTGAGGAGGGTTTTAGCGATGGATAGCCTTTTCGTGAGGTCGACGGAATTCTCTCACTCCGCCGCCAGGCCCGTCTTGGTGTCCTTCCATTTCTTGTTGGTGTAAATCAGGCGGGGCGAGGTGCAATGCGAGATTTCCAAGGCATATAGTTGGGCATGGGAGGTCTTCTGTACTAGGTCTCACGAGGACTCATTCTCGGGAGAAACTACCTCTAGACCATCATAAAGGCCATAGACCACAGCGAGGATGTGGCTAGTGGGAAGCTCCTACTCTTTCCAAGAGGGAAGGAGGGTGGAGATCGACACACGGTTGACGTCCCTCTCCCACACCAGAACGGGGTCGCTGGCAGCATCTTGGACCACAGGGCCCAGATTGAAGTTGGGATGGGAAGAGGGGGCGGGGCGACTGGAGGAAGCAGCTTCGCGAGAAGGAGGGATGGCCGGTTGATTAGAAGTGGCGGCAGGCTGGTCGGATTGAGCCGTCTTGCGGGCGGGCGAGACTTCATGAGAAGGAGGTGAGCGGGGCGACTGTGAGTCCTCTATGGAGATGGGGCTCAAGGACCCCGACATCTCCTTCTCCCTCGGGGCCTTCTTTTTTCCCTTAAAGAGAGTTACAACTTTCTTCATCTTTTTCTTGGGAGGGCTGGAGTGAGAGGGGGCAGTGTCGTCTGCAGGACTCTTCAGAGGGGCAGGAGCCATGGACTCTCTCGCCGCCTCGGCCGCCGCACTGGCGAGACTGAGGCCCTTGATTGGTTGGATGTTGCACTTGTAGGGGGGTAGACTGGTATGAACCACTCTCCCAAAACAATCAAGCGGCTGATGAGATGGCGAAATGAAAAATAATAAAACGTGAGACAAGAGAGCGAGAGTATCTTCGCCGGGGAGAACGGGAGGTAGCGAGTTGAGGCCCCGCCGCAAGAAGTTGACCTCGAAGTTTTTGCCGATGAAGAAGTCACACAGCAGCTTGTCTGTGCCGCCCACCTGCGGGGACACATAAAAGATCTCGGCGGGTGACACAGGCGCGAGCGGTATGCCCCCGAAGTTGCCACGGATAAACATGAACCTGGTGAGCCAATGATGGTTCTTATTGGGCGTCTCAAACACCTTGAGCCCTTGCCTAGTGAAGTACGAGACGTTGTCGGCGTTGGCGTGGTAAATGAAGAGCTTGCGGAAAACTGTCAAGCTAAACTCGATGCGCTCCCGACGCATGTTGCAGGCGAAAACGATAAACACTGAAATGGCATTCGGGTTAAGCTGCGTGGAAATGACGCCAAAATACTTTAGGACCTATTTTACCTCCGACCAGAGGGGCCATCTCAACCCCGCCTCGAAATGCGAGACGGGGAAGGCGAGTTCTTCTGGGTAGTAGGTCTTGATCTCCTCGCCGACCTTGGGGGCCGCGATTCAAGCCCCTCCCTCATGTACTCGCGAACAAAATTGCGGTAGTTTTCGTCAGGAAACCAGCCGGTTGGGAAGTCATGATCGGTAAACTGTTTCCCACAGCGACTGCGCCCCTCACCTTCCTCGACTTTCTTATTCCCCATTTTAGGCGAGACGTATGGTGGCAAGATGGCTGAGAGAAAAGAAGCAGCGAGAAAGAGAATCGGCGAGACGGAAAGAAGCAACGAGAAAGAGAATCGGCGAGATGGAAAGAAGTAGCAAGAAAGAGAATCGGTGAGACGGTTGAGGAAGGAAGAATCGAGAGGAATAAAGAGCGAGAGGGATGAATTGGTGAGACGGAAGAAGCAAGGGGGCAAAGGCTTGGATGCAGCAAGGGTGAAGGCGCAGATATCCTTCTGCTCCGGGGGGCAGGAGTATTTATAGCGGATATGGTCAAATTGAAAATGGGCGGGAAACATGTATGTGGGAAGAAGAAGAGTCGGCTAATGGTTCACTCTCTCTCCTAAACATCGATCCGTGTGGCCCATCACAGGACAAAATAAATGAATTAAAAGAAATTAAATGAAATTAAGAGATTAAGCTAGCAGCAGTAAATATTTAAATATACTATCCCGCATAAGGCGGGCAACATGTTCTCAGACGTTGTCGGCGAGACAGTAGCATAACATGTTACACAATTATTACAGCATTAAAGTGCAAAAACAAAGAAGAAAGAAAGAGTGAGACGGATGGATAAAGCGGGACGAGCAAGCCGGTCTTCAATACGGGAGCCATTTCCAGCGGCCTCCGCGAGCTCCCGCACAGGGGGCCCTACTGTGCGAGTGGAAAGCACGAACGTCGCCGAGCCCACTACGCACGAGACGGAGCTGCATGCCGACCTCGCTGATAATGGCTTGACGGTCGGTCCCATCAACGTCTATCTCAACATCAACCTAGGAAGACAGGCGAGCACATTGAGTCTCCAGCCATTCAATTCGCCTATCAGCCGCCTGCTTGTCCTGCTCCAGCTTTCAGATGATGTGTGCATGCTTCTAGAATATCTCAGTTGCCTTGAGCTTCATCTCCAGCTGGTCCATGGAGTCGCCAAGCTAGTCTTCAATCTCATCTATGGGAGGAGGGGGGAGATACGTCGAGTCGCCAAAGAGCTCCTCAGTGGGCGAGTCAGCCTGGGCGTCTATGCAAGGAGTCGAGGGGCAGAGTAAGGAAGGCTCTCGCAGAAGGGTGTGGGAGTAGCGAGCGGGACAGAGAAGCGAGAGGGAAGGTTTTTTACCAGGTTGGCGGGTGGTTCCGGTGGCCGGAGAAGGGTCATCCTTCTTCTCGTTGGGGGAGTAGATGGACCAGTGGAAGGCTGTGGTGAGTCAGAGTCTTCGAGGTGGATGACAGTGTCATACTTTGGATTTTATAGTCGGCGTAGAGGTGTGAGGGCTCCCTGAAGAAGTAAATGGTAAATAGGTAGGTGCGGATGAAGGGGTAATAGGGACAAAAACGAGAACTCACCTCCTTCTCTCTAGGAGATGCGGGCGGAGGAGAAGGGCGACTTTCCAGGGCAGTGCGTTATGGCTCCTTGGCAGAGGAAGGGGGCCGCCTGTCTTTACCATCTTCTAGAGAGGAGATGATGACGGTAAGGAGGGTGGGGTGTGAACCAGATACGTGGTCAGAGCGGCCACATTGGCCTTGTTCTTCTTGCGCACCATCGCAAGGCTTTTGCGGAAACTCTGTCTGTGAGACATGACTGCAGTAGGGTCAAGGAAGGAGGAAGTGTGAAAAGGGACACCCTCTATACGGAGCAGGAATCCTATATTTATATGCTCTGGTGTGGGGTCTAACCAAAGATTCCTTCATAAATACACCCATAAATATGCTTTAATACCGCGAGACTCGGTAGGACTTTCTTTCCGAGCTTAAAACAACCTCGAAAAGAGCAGGGATAGTGTACAATCTCGGGCTCGTGAGAGGCAGCTCAAGGAGCAAACAGGAGAAGATGGCGAGAGGCACTGGATAGGCAAGTAGGACCACATGGTCCACTCGCAGGAGGCGGTACAGGGGCTCTCTACAGTAGGCGAGACACCCTTTTGGGAAGCGAGTAGGCCCTTGAGGGCGAGAGGGCTCACATAATGCAGGAGGCCTGCAAGATGAGCAGGAGGGCTCGTCTTGCCGCTGGGTGCTTCCCCACTCGTCGCATAGAAGGAAGGTTATTTTAACATTTCTACCCCCAAGGGGGATTTTACTCTTCTACGCCGGGTAATTTTACCCTTTTGCCCTTGGTGGTATGCACATAACCCTTCAGAACAGCGGAGTTTGGCTGATGGCAGACCCGACCAAGGGTATTTTGGTAATTTCATGCCGGTTCAGTTTGGTTATTGACAGTTCAAACTCAAAGTCCTATAAATAGACCCGTAGGGGTTCTTCAGAAGCACTTTTTCCCGGGACTTTAAAAGAGTTTCTCGTGCTTTCTGAGGAGCTCCAAGCCCAGCTTTTGGCTTTGGAGGGGAAGCTCTCAGAGATCTTTCGGGTAAGTGGTGGGACCTCCCTGCTGAGGCTTTGGGTCGGTTTCTAGTCCTTCACAACCAGTCGGAGGTTAGAGCTTGGGACAAGTAGGTGTTGGCTATGCCCCTGATTTCAAACTTTCGTGGAGGTCAAATTTTGGCTTCAATACTATGCCTCTAGAAAACTTATGCTCTAAAAGAAAGCTAGCTAAGTTCTCATACCAAGCTCTTGGAGCTTGCTTTAAACAATAGAGAGCTTTATGCAATCTAAAGACACAAGAAGGATGAGTTAGAGAGATAAAACCTGGTGGTTGCTCCACATACACTTCCTCTTTTAATTCTCTATTTAGGAAAACACTCTTTACATCCATCTGGTAGACTTTGAATCTTTTATAGGCTGCAAAAGCTAAGAAAATACTCTTAGCCTCAAACCTTGCCACTGGAGTAAAGGTCTGATCATAGTCTATTCCTTCCTCCTGTGAATAGCCTTGAGCTACTAGCCTTGCGTTGTTCCTTATAATATTTCCTTTAGCATCCAGTTTGATCCAGAAGATCCATTTCGTTCCAATGACTGGATAGTCTTTGGGTGTAGAAACCAAATCCCAAACTCTGCACCTCTCAAACTGATTGAGCTCCTCTTGCATTGCAATGATCCTGTGGGGATCTTGCTCTGCATCTTTGATGGAATGGGGCTCAAGTTGAGAAATGAAATAAGCATGCATTACATCATTGTTGAGTTGATGCCTTGTTTGCACACCAACTGAAATGTCTCCAATCACTTGAGATATAGGGTGATCTCTAAGTATGATATGATTAGTGGGAGGAGTTGGTTAAGCAACAGCTTGTGGAATTAATTTCGCTTGTGGAATTATATTAGCTGTTGGAGGAAGTTCAGCCACTTCCAAACTTTTTTCTTCACTTTCTTCTTCAACTTCCGGAGAAGGATGTGATGGAACCTCTTGGGTGAGATTTAGATCATCCAATCTCTCACACAAGTGAGGTACCTGCAAAATATTATTGGTAGAAACTTCTTTCTCCTTATAAAACATGTTAGCCTCATCAAATGTAACTTGAATAGATTCCTCAATTTCTAAAGTGGATTTGTTAAACACCCTATAAGCTTTGCTGACTTGGGAATATCCTAAAAAAATTCCTTCTGCAGCTTTTGCTTCAAACTTTCTAGTGTATTTCTTATCATTATTGTGAATATAACATAGGCATCCAAATACTTTAAAATATGTGATTTTAGGTTTCTTCCCTTTAAGTAACTCATAAGGAGTCTTATTCTTAAGCTTGTGTATCAGACTTCTGTTCAGTACATAGTTTGTTGTACTCATAACCTCTACCCAAAAGGATAGGGGCATGTAAGCATCCGCTAGTAATGTGCCTGCAGATTCAATTAGGGTTCTATTTTTCCTTTCAGCAACCCCATTTTATTGAGGAGTTCTAGGAGATGAGAAGCTGTGCCTGATACCTTCCTTCTCACAGAACTCTTGCATAAGAAGAGACTCAAACTCAGTACCATGATCACTTCTGATCATTGCAACTCGAGTAGAGTACTCAATCTTTATGTTTTTGAGAAAATCTATAAGAACCTTGAAGTTTCTGACTTAGATTTCAGAAAGAATACCCAAGTGAATCTTAAAAAGTCATCTACAATCACTAAAGTATAAGATATCCCTCCTAAACTTTGTACATCAATAGGGCCAAATGGTCCGTATGTAGTACGTACAACATCCTAGGTGAGTCACTTTTATTTACAGATTTAAAGCTATTTTTAGTTTGCTTGCCTAACGGTCAAGCCCTGCAGAGGCCTTCCTTCTTGTAAGAGCCAGAAGACAGTCCTCTAACAAGGTTGTCCCTAGATAACTTAGCAATATTTTTAAGATTTACATGTCCTATTCTCTTATGGCAAAGTTCATTTTGATTGCTAACATGATTAAATAAACAAAGTTTTGAAGTAGCTGATTGAAAATTTACTACAAATATTTTGCGTTGTCTAAGTCTAGTTAAAATAGGTTTGTTTTCTTTACATGAAATAATACAGGAAGATGAGTTAAATGATACATGATAACCTTCATCGCAGAATTGACTTATGGATATTAGGTTATGCATTAAGCCACTCACATCGGAAACTTTCCTGAAGGTGACTGCTCCAACTTTAATATCTTCAAAGCCTTTAGTTTGGCCACAGTTGGAGTCACCAAAGATCACATTTGGACCTATCTTGGACTTGTAGTTTGTTATATTGTCCTTACAGGCAGTCATATGCTTTGAGCATCCACTGTCTTTACCTTGGGTCCTTGTTTATTTTGATAAGAGAAACTGAAAATAACAGAAAATTCTGGTTGATTTTTATATCCTAAGGGATGATATCTTCTAATTGTTATTTTCCATTGAGTAAAAGGATTAGTAGATTCTCTGAATTGATTTAAGTTTCTAATAGAGTTATAGCTTTCATTAAACCTGACTGGGTTCAATGAATTATTATAAGTTTGTCGATCTGCATTCGATGAATAGGGATGAGTTCGTCGAACTCTACTCAAAGAATGAATATAATCATTTTCTATGCCCCAAGTTCGTCGATCGCTGCTCGAAGAACCATATACAGTTCGTCGATCGCAGTAAGACGAATTATTATAGTTATAATTGGCATTCATAGATTGTCGATCTGGATTCGACGAACTATACATTTTTCGTCGATCTGAGTTCGACGAAATCTGTTGAACAAAGTTTTTATTCAGATTCTTATTCTTTTTCTTCTTATTTACAGATTTATGAGAGACATTTGGTTGAGTAGTCTCTCCCATTTTCTCTTTGCCTTTTTCAGAGATAAATTTAATTAGTATTGAAAGAATATTTTTCTTTAATATGGGGGGTAAGCTTGATGAAGCACATAAGTCCAGCTTGCCATTTAATCTGGCATTGACTGTGCTTGTGATGTCCATCAGCTTAAGGTTTCTCCCATTGAGAGATTACTCAAGTTTCTTTGTGTCGCCTAATTCAGTTTTTAGTGAAATGATTTGTTCATTAGCTAAGTCTAAATTATTTTTAGTTTGATATTTTCAGCAAATAGGTTATCAAATTCAAATTGTATATCTCTAAGAATTTTTATTTCCTTCTCTGACTTTATTAAATTATTGCACAAGGATTTAAATTCAATTTTAAAATCTTCTGAATTGAAATCAAATGAAGAGATTACCAAATCTTCTTCAGATTCAGATTCCTCTTCTGATTCTTCAGCTTGTTCCTCAACATCAGATTTTCTGCTGGAGGAATTAATAGTCGTAAGGCAAACTTCCCTTGCCTTTGTCTCCTCTTCATCTTCACTAGAGCTGGAAGATAAGGATTCTTCATCTGTGTCACTCCAGGTCTAAGCAATGAAACCTTTCTCCTTTCTCTTATGTTTGCTGGAGGAGTGCTTACAGTAATGCTTGCTTGATTGTCTCTTATTCTCCTTTTCTTTTCTTTTGTCTTTCTTCTCTGCCTCTGGGCATTCAGGTAGAATGTACCCATGTTTTTTCCTTCCAAAACAAACAATCTCCTTGGTAGGAGTCTTGTCATATCTTGGCTTGTCATCATTCTTGGATGACTTTCTTCTAAAGACTTTCTTGGCCATTTTATAGAATCTTTTAGCCAACAAGCTCAATAGTTCTTCATTAGCTGGAAGAGCTTCTGGTTCTTCTGTTGCTTTGAAAGCAATGTTGTGCTCCTTCCTTGAATATGTGGAAGCCTTCTATTTAGCAGCCTCCCTTATCTTGATCAACTACTCACAGGACTTGAGCTTGACAAGGAGAGATTCTATGGAAATCTCATTTAAACTTCTAACCTCCTTAATTGGCCACATCCTGGAATTCCAAGTGCTGGGGAAGCATATTAGGATTTTGTCATTTATCTCAGTTAATGAGATGTCCTTATACATGGTTCTCAGTTCATTTATGATGACACTGAGTCTGTTATACATCTCAGTAATAGTCTCTGATTCCTCCTTCTTGAAATTCTCATACTATGATATGAGAAGAGATCCCCTATCTTTTCTTTCATCTGATGAGCCAGCAACTATTTGGTTCAATGAGTCCCAAATAGCCTTTGTAGAGGTGCACTCAGCCACCTTCTGAAAGATGTCATCTGACATTGTCTGTGCCAGAATATTCATTGCTTTAGCATCAACCATCTTGACTTTCTTTTGTGCATCAGTCCACTTAGGTGGTGGAACTACTGAAGTACTTGTTGAAGTTGATGTAGAGGGAGTAGGGGGACCTGTCAAGATAGAGTTGTATATATCTTTATAAATAGAGTTCATATAGAGTTTTATTCTTGCCTTCCAGAGTGCAAATTTATTCAAGTTGCACACATGAGGTCTAATGCTAGAATATTCCTTATTTTGTGTCATCCTGTAAATAAGAGGCTAGATAGAAAAAGATGTATCAAAGGATCTTGGTTCAGATGTAAGTCTATGAAACCAAAGCAACTTCAACCCTCTGATACCAATTGAAAGAGATATCATATATGCTCTGATACTAATTGAGGGATAGATCTATTTAACTCTAGGGGGGTGAATAGAGTATTTTAAAAACTTAATAGGTTTTTATAGGGGAATTAAAAATAGTGATATATATATCTTAAGAAAATGCAGGAAAGAAAAACTAACTAACACAGCACACAACACACAGCAATAAGAAAACAGGAAGCAATCCAGATAGCACAAGAAATTTATAGTAGTTCCCCTAAACTTGGCTACATCCACTCTTCTACCACCCTAGTAGGAATCCACTACAGGTTTTTGATCAGGTGCCCTACCACCAACAAGGTTTTGCTCAGGTGCCCTGTCAACACAAGATTTATTTGAAGGGAGATCTCACAACCCTTTAGGCTTTTGATCAGGTGCCCAAAAACAAGGCTAAGTCTTTTGTTAAGGAGACTTAAGAACCAGGTGGTTAACTTTTGAAAGGAGTTAAAACCCTGTATACAGTGGGATGAAAAATGTGATATTGTCTTCGCTTTCTCAAAAAACTGAGAAGACTTTAGTGGATTGCTTGATGATGTCAAAGCTCCCCCTGAGAAGATTATTGTTCAGGAATTTACTGGAAGCTTTGTAGGGTGTATGTCTTCTTTGATGAACTCCAGAAGCTTTTAGACAGATTGAGTTTTGATGTCTCTTGAAAGCATGGTGAAGAGTTGTAGATTGATGAAGACTGTACGCGTATGCAGACTGAATGTATTTTGTTTTCTATCTGCCTGTGTCCCTTAGTGAATTCTCTTCTCCTTTTATGTTTTCTGTAGAAATTCTATCTCTAAATTTGAATTCTTCTCCATTATTAACTGCAGAAATCTTCGAACTTGGACTAATGGCTGGAAATAGTCTTAAATCCATTTCCTCAATTGTCTCAGTAAATAAGTCAAGTAATTACTCTATGAAATCCATAACTAATCCTGCCAAGAAACATCTATATTCATGAGAATATGAGCATTAATTATCAGAGAATTACTGCCTTAGAATAATCCAAACTGAAAACAAAATAAGATAAAATTCCAAAATGATAGAAAACGTCGAGCTCAGAACTGATTTCGTCGACCTGAACTCCAAATTTGTCGAGCTGAGAAATCATCTTCGTCGAGCTGAGATTAGAGAAAGTTGATCTGGAAGAATAAACTATCAAAGCTGGGCTCCAAGTTCGTCGATTAGAGATAGAAGTTCGTCGAGCTGAGAACTTGAGAGAAGAGAGAAGATCGTCGACCTGAGCTCTAAGTTCGTCGAGCTCAACTCAAAGTAGGGACTCTGAGTTTGTCGATCTGAGATCAACGATCGTCGAGCAGAGTTTGAACAACTTCGAACTGATTCTCTGAACTCTTAATGACTGTCATTCTTCTAAGTCTAGATCTCTGATTTTCTCTGAGGGCTGAATTAAAGATTGACTAACCTAGTCAGACTAACCTACACCTAACAAAATGTTCCTAGGCTATATATGAAGGGTCAACAACCTAATAGTGAACCTAGCCCAAATCCAAACTAGGGATCCAACACAAACCAAGTATTTTGATCAGGTGACTTGAGAACCAAAAGGTTTAACTTTTGAAAAGAGTTATAACCCGGTACACAGTGAACGAAAATAAAAAATGATGTTGTCTTTTCTGTCTCAAATCTCTAAGAAGACTAGTGGATTTGTTGATGTTGTCAAAACTCGCCCTGAGTTGTATTCATCTAATCAGGAGTGGAAGCTTTGCTTCATGGTGTAGGCCTTCAAAGTTGAAAACTTCTTCTTTCATTATATGTTTCTGAGAGATGTGAACTTTTTGTCTCAGATTGAAGATGTGCTGCTAGAAGAAAAGCTTGGAACAGAAGAATGATGAACAAGACGTTTCTGTCTATGTCTCTTTCTGTTACTGTTACAGTAAACCATCTGAGCCTCAGTCTTTTTAATCAAGAGAAGAATTCAAATATTTGAATTCATTGTTCCTGAAATGGCTAGAGAATTCCGAAAAAGGTAACTGCCTTGGAAATTGGTTAGAATGGAAATAAGAACTTTGTGATTAAATCCATATTTAATGCAGCCTCTAAATAGCTATATTCATAAGAATATTGAGCATTAAATATTAGAGTTATGGCTGCCTGCAATTACGCCATTAAATATTCTGCCTTTAGAATATCCTGAAATTGAGCCAGGAAATATTCTGCTAACTACCTAAGACACTATCTGGAAATCATCGAACATCACCTGTATTTCATCAACCTCAGCCTGGAGTTCGTCGAACTAATGATGGCTTTCATCGAGCTGAGATTCTGAGAAAGGATCGGAGTTCGTCGACCGGAGCTCAGCATTCATCGAGTTGACTTGTCATATGAGATCACAGTTCATCGATCTGAGCTAGACTTTCGTCAAGCTCAACTCAGAGAAGAAATTCTGAGTTCGTCGATCTGAGATCGACGATCGTCGAGCTAAGTTCAGCTATCATCGAACTCCTTTTCTGCATTCTTTAAACTGTCTTGTCTCTAAAGTCTTCTATCTCTGAAGTCTTCTGAAGGTATGTTCTAACTATCTAACCTCATGTGACTGACCATAACCCTGGAACCAACTTCTGACCCTAGACTATACATATTGGGTCATCTTAACAATCCTAATCGTGAAGCTAGCCCAAATTACAAGTAGGGTTCCAACAATCTCCCCCTATTTGGGTGAGGTCACCATAAAAATAAAAATAGAGAAAATCACAAAGCAATAAAAATATCTGACAGAATTATAGAACTTCAGCAGATATAAATAATTGTGCCTTGTGAATATACATCTAACAATAATAAAATTTAAAATATATAAGCAGAAAATTATGAGTTTTTCTTTGGAGCATCTGAAGAAGGATCTGAAGCAGGTTTTGAGAAAACCATTATTCTTTTGTGGTCCTCTGCTTCTCTTTGAGTCATCTTCATGTCTTCAGCACCAAGAATATTTATTGATGTGGCTCTAGGCACTACTGCTTCTAGATGGAGACTCATATAATTATCAACATTGAAAAGATTTTTCTTTTCATACCTTTCTAATTCTTTCTTCCTGTAGCAAGACATTGTTGAATATTGAGAAGTGTCTTTTCCTTCTTCCCTGGCTTTCTTTATATGTCAAAGAGCTATGATTTCCTTGAATCTAACCATTCTAAAATTAGGATCCATTTCTGGATCATAGACTGGAGACAGTGGCCTTTCTGGACATGATTTTTCTTGTTGTTTATCTTCAGATGTCTGCTGGCAGCTTTGAATATTATGTTGTTGTTGATGTCTTCTTTGCTGACTGCTGGACTGTGATTCTAACCTTGAAGGTCTGTCTCTGCTACTTTGAGTAGGTCTTGATTGATGTGTGTGAGAAGTAGACCTATGAGCTTATGAAACACTTCCTGCTGATCTTGTTGCAGGAGGAGGAGGAGGACCTCTCCAAAATTTTGGATGTGGAGAGTATCTCCTTCTCTTCTTCCTAGCTTTCAGCTCATTTTTAGAATACCTCATCCAGTAAGGAGTATCTAGAGTGAGAGTAATGTTGTGTAGAATATAATAATGGATGTCTGCAGTAGGAGAAGGTTTAGGAGCAGCCCTGGATGGAACCTTCTTCTTAAGTTTTCTCTTTTTAGAACTAGAATCTTTTGAGTCATCTGACTCTTCATCATCATCGGTTTCATTAGCAGGATTATCATAGAGAGCATTAATCCGTTTATGCATCTCAGTAGAAAATACTGGAGGAGCATGTGGTTGTATATCTGTATTTATTATCTCAGCATGTGGCTGTACAACTATATTTTCTTCTTCATCCTGAGGCTGTAGCTATCTCTATATTTATGTCTTCAAATATGAAATCGTCAAGATTGGGCATGGGGGATTCAGCCCAGCCAAAAGTTGGAGGTGAGAAAGCCTTTGGCTCTATATCTATTGCTTGTTCTATAATATCCTCAATAATTATAAAAATTGTCCTTAGTTGTTCCAAAACTACATGACTTATTGGTGTTGTATAGCAAACTATTGCTTTAGAATAATTATCAAAAACTGGTAAATTACTGTTGGAAATTGTATCAAAAGAATGAAGTAATGAAGAAATATCAACTGTGGGATTAATGATAAAATCACCAACAGTGATGATTTCTGGAGTTGAAAAATCTGCTACTTCTTCATCTGTACAAACTGGAAGCATTTCTGTATCTGCGGCTACAACCTCTGGAATTACTACTACTGGAGTTTCTTCATTGATTGATTGAGCTTCTTAATTGGACATTTCCCCCTGCATGGATTCAGAGAGTCCTGAACCCAGGCCCCCTAAAGAAGGGATAGTGGAGGAGGAAGCAAGCTTTGAACAAAGTTCAGAGATGGTAGCTACCAGAGGAGCAATTGCTTCAGCTATAAGTTTCTTGAGTGTGGGGGTAATGAAGTACAGAATGTTAGCTGATATAAAAGAGAAATCAACATACATATAATCATTTGGATTAGTTGATGTGGAAGGTTGGTTGACAGTAGAAGAGGATGATGTGAAGCAGGTTGGATAGATGGTGAATGCCTGTGGAATTGAAGGTGTTGGAATGTTAGATGGAGTGATATCAGGAAAAGTGACTTCCTAAATAGGGGAATGTTATGGAGATGGCTGTGGGAATTGAAAGTAAGGTTAGATCTGAAATACTCTAGAGGGGGTGAATAGAGTATTTAGGGTTTATAAAATTTTTCTAACTAATTCAATCTAGTTCTACTGCTATAGGAATTAATTTAAAAACACAAACACAGCAACCTAGTTATCACAGCCCAGCAAGAACAAAAGAAAAAGAGCAACCCAAACAACACAAGAATTTTATAGTGGTTCCCCTAAACTTGGGTACATCCACTCTTTTACAACCCTGGTAGGAATCCACTCGAGTTTTTGATCAGGTGACTGCCACGAATGAGCTTTTGATCAAGTGCTCAAAAACCAAACCTCAAGTCCTTTGGTCAGGTGACTTACAACAAGTACTAACTTTTGAAGGGAGTTAAGAACCCTTTATACAGTGGGGGTGCGAGAGTGATTTTGTCTTCTATTTCTCAGATACAACTGAGAAGACTTTTGTGAATATTGATTTTAGCAAAGAGCTCCCCCTGAGATATTGAATGGTTCAAGAAGTTGAAGCTTTGCTGCAGGGTGATAGGACTTCAAGCTTTTGCTTTGACCGAATGAATTCCAAGAACTCCTTGACAGATTGAATGTTTGTTGTCCTTTGAAGAATCCTGGAATGAAGACAGAAGAAGACTCTTGATTTGAATGGTTGTTCTTCTTCTTCTTCAGCTTGCTCTTGTTTTCTCTGGTCTAGGGCTAGGGATTTTTGTCTCTTGACAGTATTGTTGCCCTGTGAGCTCAGTAGTCTGTATATTATCTGTGTACTGTCGAGAGAGATGAATATGCTTATTCACTGTATATTTCTCACTACTGCTGGAGAGATGTTAAGGAAGTGAAAGAAAATCCCTTTTTTATTTTTCATGTAAATTGCCTTTTGAAATTTTAATTCCTTTCTACATTGAATTCTGATGGCCTGGAGAATATTTGCATTGATTGGTTTCCCCAACTGTCCCATGAAAAATGACAAGCAATAATCCTGATAAAGACCGTAATCAATGCTTACTTCTAACGGTAATATTCAGAGAATATTTATGCATTGATTACTCAGGAATTATTGTATTAGAAAGGATACAGAGGGAGGGAAATTTCTAAGTCTTGAACTTTACAGAATTCGTTGAGCAGAATTCGTCGATCTGTGTCCAGAGTTTGTCGAACAAAGAAGTCAAGTTCATCGACCAGATAATCTTTGTTCATCGAGCTGAGATCCAAGATCGTTGACCTAAGAACTGACAACTGCTTTCTCTAGAGCCATACTAATTATGTGCATCAAGTTCGTCGAGCTTAGAATATAACTTTGTCGACCGAGTAACAGAACTACATGTTTCTTGGACTTAAAAATGTTGAAGTAACATGTCCAGAAATTGTCAGCCTCAGAACTGGGTTCGTCGACCTGAGAACTAGTTTCGTCGAGGTGAGAACTTCTAACTACTACTTGATAAATCTTGCCAAGACTGTGGTCTAAGTTCGTCGAGCTGAGAAGGTGAGTTCGTCGACTGGAGTGTGATTCTGTACTTATAATACTTAGTTATTTTTGGTCTTGTAGTATTGAAGTAGATGATCAAGAAATCGTCGAACTAAGATCCAAATTCGTCGAGCTGATATTCTAACTTCATGGACTGGAGTGTGAAGCTGGACTTCAAATACTTAGATGCTTCTGGAATAAGATGTTGAAGTAGAATACCCTGAGATCGTCGACCTGAGAACTAAGTTCGTCGTCCTGAGAACTAAGTTCATTGACTGGAGTTAAGTGTGAAGAATTCTGGACTTGGGTGTTGAAGTATACTCTTTAATTCGTCGACCTGATATTCAAGTTCGTCGAGCTCAGCTCAGAGAATTGTCTCTGATTTCGTCGAGCTGAGCACGACTTTCGTCGACCTGAGTTCGACGAACGTCGAACTCATTTTCTAAATTTGGAATTTCTCTAAGTCTTGAGTCTTCTGCAGTGTGTTGATGGCTGGCCCATGTAGTGTTGACTCTAAGGATATGGCCTAGACTCTAGAACGCAATCATGACCCTGGCTATACATGTTGGGTCAAACATCCTAACTTAGTGAACCTAGCGTAAATCCAACTAGGGATCTAAAAATCTCCCCCTATTTGGGTAAGGTCACTAATTACAGACTCACATTAATAACAAAGCAATAAAACATATATCTGGCATGAAAAATTTAAATGTGCAGCTGATATATATATACACAGAGCTTTGTATCAGAATATAAACAAACAGTTTTTAAATAATCAAATGACTTAAACTGTTCAAAGTTCATTTATTCTTCTTCTTCTGCTTATGCTTCTCCTCTTTGACTATGTCTCCATATTGTGTAAATATAATTTCTCTGTTGGGATCTGCAGCTTGAGGCTTGGTCGTTGTCATATCAGCAGCCCTAATGACATTAAGAGATGTAGCCCTAGGCACTACTGCTTCTGGATGTAGTTTCATATAATCATCAACATTAAAGAACTTGTTAGCCTTAGCAAACCTATTCAGTTCTTCCTTTCTGTACTTGGACATTGTAGAGTATGGAAAGGCCAACCAGTTCCTGGAACCTGGCCATCCTAGCTGTTGTAGCTGTCTCTAGATCCTCAAATGGTATAAGTGGGGAAGCAGGTCTTTTGGGGCTTTCAGGCTTTTGATGTTCAGGGAATTTTTTTTCTTGTTGTTGATACTGTTGCTGTTGTTGTTGCTGTTGTTTGCCAGATGAATAATGCCTTTGCTGGCTGCTTCCTGAAGATGAGGATCTACCCTGCTGTCTTTGATAAGTTTGAAATTGGGTAGTCCTTTGAGTTGATGAACTTGAAGCACTAGCAGCTGGAGGAGGAGGAGGAGGGTCCTTTCTGAATCTCTGTGGAGGAGGAGAATATCTTCTGCTTCTTTTCCTTTCTTTCTATTCATTCTTAGACAGCCACATCCATGTTAGCATGCCCTTATAAGTTTTGATCTTTTGAAGTATATAGTATGGTGTGTCATTTGCTGGATTTAATTTTGGTGCAGGAGGTGGAGGAGCTTTCCTCTTCTTAGACACTTTATTTTTCTTGGGCTCATCATCTGAGTCCTCCTCCTCATCATCATCATCAGAAGAAGAATTTTGTGGATTATCATACATTGCATTTATCTCTTTCAGGGCTTCAACAGATATCAGTGGTTTCTCAGCCTGGGAGGGAGCTGGAGGAGGAGTTGGAACTAGAACTGGAGCTGGAGCTGGAGCTGGAGAACTATACACTTCAGTGCTTTCAGCAACTGACTTACTTTCCTCTTCTATATCTGCCATAATCAGTGCATCAAGATCAGGCATAAGTGAATCATCCATCACAAAAATTGGAGCAGAAATATCTATTGGAGGGGATGAAGTAATGGGTGAAACAGCTTTGGGTGGAGATGGAATAATTGGAACCACTATAGCTGGAACCTTTGTGGTTGGAACCTCTGTTGTCAAAAAACTAGACTTTAGTTGCTTGGCAACTTTAGGTCTTATGGGAGAGGTGTAAGGAATGATGGCCATGGATGGCTTAGCGCTGTCTGCTGGAAGGTTATTAAAATAGGCTGTATCAAAACTGCTCAGTAAATTTAACAAATCTACTGTGGGATTTATAATAAAATCACCAGTAGTTGTTATGTCCTCTGGTGTAACGCCCCCGATTTTTCTGTGTTTTGTTTGATTTTGGATTGGCGTTACGATGACGCATTTCCGGCCCTTCGCCGTTGTAGAGCGCGGTCCTAGCTCTGTAGGTTCCTTGTGTAGCCTGATTGTAGCCAGTTGGCAAGTTTCCCCAGCTAGCCGGAGTCTGTTTTGGTGACTCGGTTGGGCCTCTTAGGGAAATGCTTGCGTTTTGGCTTCGGGAGGTGTTAGCCCGATTGTTCGATCGTCGGATGTTGTTTTCGACCTCGTCGTTGTTTTCGTGGCTTGGTTGTTTAGCTACGGTGCGAGTTTTGGTCGAAATCCGAGATCGTTTGCCTTCGCGTCGTTTCGGCATTGTTTTGTTAGCTGCATGTTTGTAATGTTTGCTGTGATGTGCGTGGCCTGTTGTGGCTGAGCTTGTAGGCTGGTGCCTTGTCTCTTGTTTGCTAGGTGCTGGCAGGTTTCTTTTCTGTGTAAGTTTGGGTGACACGGCCTCGGTCACGCCCGTGACCCAGGGCGTGTCGTGCTCGGGTAGAGCTCCCGTTTCTCCGGTCGACGAATTTTTGGTCGACAGGATTTTTTGTAGGAACACGGCCGTGACACGGGCGTGTCACGGGCGTGTCCCCCTTCGATTCGTCGAGCTACGCTCGACGGTCGTCAGGTGGTGTTTTGTGAGAACACGGCCCTGTCACGGGCGTGTCGTGTCGAACACGGGCGTGATATTGGGGCGTGTCTCTCTGTTCGATGATCGGCGCTCCACGATCGTCGGGCGGTGTTCGACTTGGTACACGGCCTGTGACACGGGCGTGTCACAGGGCGTGTCCCTTTCTTCATCGAGCGGAGATCGACTTTCGTCGAGTGGGTAGGTGCGTGAGTACACGCCCCGTGACACGGGCGTGTCGGGCCGTGTCACGGGCGTGTCTGGGGGGCTTGTCCCGTGTTTTCGTCGAGTGGAGATTGACGTTCGTCGAGTTTGTGAGTACACGCCCCGTGACACGGGCGTGTCGGGCCGTGTCACGGGCGTGTCTTGGGCGTGTTCCGTACTTTTTTCCTGAAATCGTCTTTTGTTGCCGTGAACTGTTTTTCCTCCTCATTTTTCATCGTTCCCGAGTCTGGAAAGCGTCCAGCGGAAGGGTTTTGAGAGGAGGCGGTGGTTGTTTTGGCCGGCGATTTCGGGAGGGTTAGAGCCCGTTTTTCTCGTGTGATAGCGGATTCGGCTTGCTCTCGGCTAGATCTTCCCTTCCATGTAAGTTTTTCTTGATTTAGGGTTCGATTCCAGGAATTTCTAAATATCTGATTTCTTTCTTCCCTCAAGTTTCAGCGTTGGTCTTCTAGGTGGCCGATCTTGCCGCCGGAGCCAAGCCGTGGTGCGGCTGTTGTTTGTTTTTCGAAGAGGTAGAGGCAAGTGGCCCCTTGCCCTTGCCAAATTTATTTCTAACCCATGATCTTTTTTTTATTTTATTTCTTCTGCAAAGCTCTGTTCTCTTTGTCCTTTTTCCTCCCTAGGGCAGCAGGTTAAGTTATTTCATCAAGCTTCTAATCAAGTGCTGATCCTTTATTTTCTTTTCTGGAATTTTAATCATGTTCTCTTTTGTCGGAGGTTTGGTGTTCTGTGGGTAGCTAGAGTTAGGGTGAGGCTGTGGTAGAGGTGGTTCAGGTTCGGTTGCGATAGTCCCGAGTAGTTAGGACGGAACGGAGGGTTGGGATTAAATTTCCTACTCTCTGCTTGCTCGCAATGAGAGAGCTTAGGCTGCAATTTTTAACGAGACTTACGTTTACCCTAAGTGGAAAGCGCTGACAGCGTCGAGTGAGCCGAGCTCACTCCACGCCGTCACCTAGCTTAGGACTTGCGGCTAAGTATTCTTAGGCGTCAGGTGAGTGGAGTTTACTCAACGCTGCGTCGAGTGGGCTCGACATTTCTATCTTGAGTTCTTGTGTACCTTAGGATTGTTAGTGTGACTTTTCCCTTCCTTTAGGGGGTGGTATTGGGTGTTCGGCAAATTTTTGCTTGCCGACTCTTGGGTTGTGGCAGGTGGTGCATGTTTAGTGGCCTCTAAGAGGGGTGGATTTTGATGTGGAGAGCTGTGGCCATGACCTGTTTGCCCTAGTTTGGGTTGGTGTGGGACCCTAAAGCTGCCACTGGCGACCCCTTAGCCCTTTTTGGATCTGATTCTGGTTATGTATTCAGATCCATGTTTTTTTTGACCACTGCCACTTAGCCACGTATTAGGAATGTTAGACTCTTTTGTGGAGCATGTTGCTTTTGTTGCTCTCACTTGGTGTACTTTGCTGTGCTTTAGACAGTGCTCTTTTCTTACTGTCATGCTCTTTCTTTTGCTTATAGCAGCTTGTTGTCGGGGTGGTAAACCCTTATTTTTGCTCTTAACTCTAATGCTTTATTTACACTTTTGATTATTTCCTTGCTGAGGTGTTCTTTTCTTGAATGCCTCAGGTCCAGGTTGTAGACGGTTCAGCGGCTAGTTCTTTTGGAGGGGCTGGTTTGTGGCCACTGGGGTAGCTGAGACAGCTGATCTCAATTTTGTGAGGTAGTTCTTTACTTTTCTGTATAGACATACATACTCACCAGTGGGTTCGTGTCAGGTTGTTGGCGCCCACTGGTGGCTTCTTGCGATGCTGGGTATGAACTTAAACTGCTGTTTTTGCCTTTTAGTGGTTGTTTACTTGCTTCTGGGAAGGATTTTTGCTAGGTTGCATGTTAGATATTTTAAACCCTAAAAGCATTATTATATGTATATCATGCATAGCATAATTATAAAACAAAGTCACTATATTTCCTTAGCGTAAAAAGATTACCTTTTTATATCTATTATATTCACTTTAGAGTTGTGCATACCATGAGTTGTCCCTCGGGGACACTTATGCTCACTAGGGTGTCAACTTAATTGAACCAAACTATTTTCTGCTACGTATACTTATACTTTTAACTGTGGAGTAGCTGATCCACCATGCCGAGGGATACGGCCAATCAACATAACTGCTTTTCTTTCATAATTAATCAACGTTTTTCCCTAAATCTAAGGTCTGGAGTTTTGCCTGAGCGCGTGCAGTTATCCCCTGCACGGCGTGGCATCACGGCACGTGTTTTCTCTTGCTCTGATACGATTTTATCGTTGAGAAAATGCGGGTTGTGACAGTTGGTATCAGAGGGAGGTTGCTTGACAAATGGTCGGGCAACCTTTCCCCTTGTTTGCATTAGTGGTTAGCGTCATATCATACACACACCGATATGTCATCAGCACGTCTTGGCTAAAGCACGAACACTACACTCATGAGCATAAAGAAGTATACGGGGCATATTATGTAGTATGGGATGCATAATATGTGTTTGTATATGGATCCACCATAGGAGGCAACATGTGAGGGTTATGTAGTATGGGATGCATAACCTCACCACATGAATGCGGCTAGCACGTTTTCTTTTTTCGTTGCATGGGAATGTTATGTAGTATGGGATGCATAACATTTTCATGTGTACGCCGCCCATGGCATGCATTAAGGCTTTTTTTTGAATGCATGGCACATCATGCATAGCATAACATTTCATAAGCACAACGTGTTAAGCTAAAGATTTGCAAGATGACATATATACACACATGGTTTTGAGTCAAAAAGAATACAAATACATGCATTCATGGTTTAGGCACCTGAGTTAGTGTGATGGTGGTGAACCATCTTAGGTTAAGCATAACATCATCATGATAAAACAACTCCCAGAGCAAGTTTTGCAGTTGAAGTTCATATTTAAGTGTGTTTGTCTGTACCGGGTAGTTTTGTTCTAGCTGTTGGGCTAAGTTTCGTCTAAAGCTTGTGCGATTATAGGATGGCGAGACGTCCTGCAACAAGGTCGACCCCCCAATCCGAGGGTGAGATGTCAGGAGCGCAGAGCGAGGCATTGGTAGAAAACCTGCGGCAGAGTAATGAGACCCTATCGAGGCAGGTGGTGGCTATGCAGGCTCAGATTCAGTCCCTGGTGGCCGTGGCGGCGGGACAGGCCCCGAGAGTTCCGGACCCCGCTGTGGGGGTAGCCGTTCCTGCCCCTCCTGCTCCTCCCGTGCCTTTGGTTGTGGTGCCCCCGGAGATGGCGTTTATATCCCAGTTTCAGCGACTGAGACCCCCTACTTATGATGGGCAAGCAGATTTCATGATTTTGGATGACTGGCTGATTACTATTGAGGAGATGTTCTCTTATTCGGGGATTACGGATGATCAGAGAGTGATGCTCGCTGCCTACCAGCTCAAGGGCTTAGCAAAGAATTGGTGGTTGAGGGAGAAGGAGAGCTTGGTGGCAGGATGCTCTTGGGAGTCATTTAAAGGGATGCTGTTGAGTAAGTTTTTGCCTTCAGTCGAAAGGGACCGGCTGATGAATGACTTTCTCCATTTGAAGCAGAGGAAACTCACGGTCAGTGAGTATGAGATTGAGTTTAGTAAGTTGAGTCGGTTTGCTCCTGGTCTGGTGAGCGTTGAAGCAGACCGAGTTAAGCGATTTCTGGGTGGACTAAGAAGCGACATTCAGCAGTTAGCGAATGCCTACGGTGCAGTCAGTTATGCCAGCGTGGTCGAAGCTGCCTTGAGGGTTGAGGCCATTGAGAATGCCAAGAATAGAGGTCAACAGTTGTGGAAGGATAAGCGAAAGTCCGGTGGAGGGAAGAGCCCTCAGGAACCCGATGCGGTCTCGAGAAAGAGGAGCAAAGAGGTTTGTAGTTTCTGTGGCCGAGCAGGCCACCCCTTTGAGAAGTGTTTCAAAAGGTTTGGAGCGCAGAAGAAGGAACAGGTGCACGCAATTCAGGGTGCTCCCAGAGGAGACTTGGTGTGTGCCTTGTGTGGAAGGAAGGGGCATGAGGCTGCCCGTTGCTGGTCGAGAGATAAAGTCTGTTTTCAGTGTGGGCAGAAGGGTCATCTCAAGACAAAGTGCCCACAGTCCCAGCCTATTCTGCAGCCAGTACCCCTCCAGGCTTTGCCACCGCCTCAGCAATTGGATAGAGGAAAGGGGAAGATGAATATGCTTTCGGCAGACGAAGCGCAGACTTCGGCCCAGGTTATCTCAGGTTTGATTTCTCCTCAGTCGTTTCGTTATGCTCCCTTTGTGGTTGTAGTTTTCGTTTTAGCGTTTGTTTCCTTAGATGCGTGCGCTATTTGTAGGACAATTTAAGGTAAAGAACCGCTGGGCGCGCGTTCTCTTCGATTCAGGCGCTACCCACTCGTTTGTGGCTAGAGCCTTCGTGGAGCGGTTCAGTTTGGACCTAGATCGTGTTGGTGGTGCCTTTTGCATTAAGTTCCCCTCCGGTGACTCTGTGGTTACGGACCTGGGTGTCCTTGATTGTCCGATCTTGTTGGGGGATTTTCTAGCCAAGGCAGATCTGAAGGTGATTGACCTGGAGGACTTCGATGTTATCTTGGGCATGGAGTGGTTGTCAAGGTACGATGCTGTGATCCAGTGCAAGGGTAAGCGCTTGGACTTCGTCAAGGACAACGGTCAGCCAGGGAGCGTTTATGGGTATTCTCTCCAGGAGTCTCCAGTCATTTCTGCGGTGCGTGCTCGGAAGTTGCTTGATTCTGGTTGTTTTGCCTGTGTGGTCTCTCTAGTAGGGGCTGTTGTTAGAGTGTCGTGTTTGCAAGAGATCCCTGTGGTGTGTGACTTCTCTGATGTGTTTCATGATGATCTTCCCGGTCTTCCACCCAATCGAGATGTCGAGTTTGCTATAGATTTGGAGCCAGGCACACGTCCTATTGCCAAGGCACCGTACCGGATGGCCCCGCGAGAGCTGGAAGAGTTGCGAATTCAGCTGGATGAGATGTTGGCAAAAGGGTTCATTAGGCCGAGTTCTTCACCATGGGGTGCTCCAGTGCTGTTCGTTAAAAAGAAGGATGGGTCGATGAGGCTATGCATCGACTATAGAGAACTGAACAAGGTTACTATTAAGAACAGGTACCCTTTGCCTCGGATTGACGATCTGTTTGACCAACTGCGTGGTAGTGCCGTGTTTTCCAAGATAGATCTTCGATCGGGATATCACCAGTTGAGGATTCGGGAGTCAGATGTTCCGCGGACGGCGTTCCGTTCTCGACATGGGCATTTTGAGTTTTTAGTTATGTCATTTGGTTTGACTAATGCGCCCTCAGCTTTTATGGATTTGATGAACAGGGTTTTCAAGGACTTCCTGGATAAGTTTGTGATTGTCTTTATAGACGATGTTTTGGTGTATTCTAAAGATGCGGAGGAGCATGATCGGCATTTGCGACTGGTCTTGGCGACTCTGAGAGACCATAAGCTATACGCCAAGCTGAACAAGTGCGAATTTTGGTTGCCTCAAGTTTCTTTTCTCGGCCACGTGGTGAATAAGGAGGGAATATCGGTGGACCCAGAAAAGATCGCTGCTGTTATGGAATGGGTGAGGCCTGTTACTCCCAAAGAGATCAGAAGCTTCTTGGGCTTGGCTGGTTATTATAGGAGATTTGTAGAGGGATTCTCTACTTTGTCTGCGCCGTTGACCAGGTTGACGCAGAAGAATGCAGCCTTCATATGGGATGGCAAGTGTGAGGAGGCTTTTGAGGAATTAAAAAGAAGGTTGTGTTCAGCTCCAGTTTTGTCCTTGCCTACTGAAGATAGTGAGTATGATATATATGTGGACGCGTCGCACATCGGACTGGGCTGCGTTTTGATGCAGGGCGGGAAGGTGATTGCGTACGGGTCGAGGCAGCTAAAGACTCATGAGAGGAATTACCCTACGCATGACCTAGAGTTTGCAGCTGTGATCTATGCGTTGAAATTGTGGAGGCATTTGCTGTATGGTGCGCAGTGCAAGATTTTCACGGATCATAAGAGTTTGAAATATGTCTTCACTCAGAAAGAGTTGAATCTGCGCCAGCGGCGGTGGTTGGAGTACGTGGCCGACTATGATGTTAAAATCCAGTATCATCCGGGTAAGGCGAACGTGGTGGCTGATGCCCTAAGTCGGAAGTCAGGAAAGATTTTCAATCTCTCCGCCGAGCGTCTTGTGGAAGAGTTTCTTTTGATGGACATTTCTGTGGGAAGCTGCGATTCGCAGAGTAGCTTGGCAGTGGCAGAACCTTCGTGGATTGCGCTTACGCGACTGCATCAGAAAGATGATCCCGATCTTTTGCATTTGTACCTTCGAGCTGAGAAAGGTGAATTACCAGATTTCTCTATAGATGATGCGGGTACCTTGAAGTATCGTGGCAGGTTTTGCATTCCCGCAGTTGGGGATATCCGGAATATGGTGTGCAGAGAAGCCCACGGATCTAGTGTTGCCTACCATCCAGGGTCTACCAAAATGTATCATGATTTAAAGCAGATTGCCTGGTGGTATGGGATGAAGAAGAACGTAGCCAGATTTGTTTCTGAGTGCTTCACTTGCAGGCGTGTGAAGGCCGACCATGGGAGGCCTGGTGGCAAGCTAACTCCCTTAGAGATTCCGATGTGGAAGTGGGAGAGTATCTCGATGGATTTCATTACAGGCTTACCAAGATCTCCTAAAGGGCATGATTCAGTTTGGGTGATTGTGGACAGATTGACGAAGAGTGCTCACTTCGTACCATTTAAGATCGATTATCCGATGAGGAAGATAGCCGAGCTGTATTTGGATGAGGTTATTAGATTGTATGGTGTACCCGTGAGTATCATATCAGATCGAGACTCCAGGTTTACGTCTCGTTTTTGGAAGAGCCTTCAAGAAGGGTTGGGTACAGATTTGAGATATTCCACAGCCTATCATCCCCAGACCAATGGTCAGACGGAGCGAGTAAATCAGATTGTGGAAGATATGATCCGATGCTATGTTCTGGAGCACGGAGGAGCGTGGGTTGAGTGCTTGCGGCTTATGGAATTTGCGTATAACAACAGTTATCAAGAAAGCTTGCAAATGGCTCCTTTCGAAGCTTTGTATGGGAGGCGCTGCAGGACTCCCTTGTTTTGGGCTGAGGTTGGCGAGAGACCTTTGTTGGGTCCAGAAGCACTCGAGGAGATGGAAACTGCTGTGAAGCTTATTCGGGAAAAGCTTCGGATAGCCCAGGAGAGATATGAGAAAAATGCCAAATGGCGTAGATCGGATTTGGAGTTTTTGGTGGGGGACTCAGTGTTCTTAAAGGTCTCCCCGTTGATCGGAGTCAAGCGTTTTGGCAAGAGCAGGAAGTTGGACCCGAGGTTCGTGGGGCCGTTTCCGATTGTTGAGCGGATTGGGATATCAGCTTATAGGCTGGCGTTGCCCACAAACTTCCCTGGCGTGCATAATGTCTTCCACGTCAGTCAGCTGCGGAAATGTGTATCCAATGGCAGGCAGGTTTTGGATTCTGTGCCTCAGTTGGAGCCGAATCTTTCTTATGTGGAGGTGCCTGTCCGCATTCTGGATTCTCAGGTTCGTGCGCTGCGGAAGAAGTCTATTCCGATGGTTAAAGTTTTATGGAGGAATCAGGATGTAGAAAGCGCGACTTGGGAGTTGGAGTCGGCTATGAGGGAGGCTCACCCTCACCTGTTTCCCTGAGCTTGTGCCTGGTATGTTTTGTTTTATTTATGATTATTTAGCCCTTTCCTGGCTCTTTCTCTCTCCTTCTTCTTAGGAGTGTGGTGAGTAAAGTTTCGAGGCGAAACTTTCTTTTAGGGGGAGTGGCTGTAACGCCCCCGGTTTTTCTGTATTTTGTTTGATTTTGGATTGGCGTTACGATGACGCATTTCCGGCCCTTCGCCGTTGTAGAGCGCGGTCCTAGCTCTGTAGGTTCCTTGTGTAGCCTGGTTGTAGCCAGTTGGCAAGTTTCCCCAGCTAGCCGGAGTCTGTTTTGGTGACTCGGTTGGGCCTCTTAGGGAAATGCTTGCGTTTTGGCTTCGGGAGGTGTTAGCCCGAGTGTTCGATCGTCGGATGTTGTTTTCGACCTCGTCGTTGTTTTCGTGGCTTGGTTGTTTAGCTACGGTGCGAGTTTTGGTCGAAATTCGAGATCGTTTGCCTTCGCGTCGTTTCGGCGTTGTTTTGTTAGCTGCATGTTTGTAATGTTTGCTGTGCTGTGTGTGGCCTGTTGTGGCTGAGCTTGTAGGCTGGTGCCTTGTCTCTTGTTTGCTAGGTGCTGGCAGGTTTCTTTTCTGTGTAAGTTTGGGTGACACGGCCTGGGTCACGCCCGTGACCCAGGGCGTGTCGTGCTCGGGTAGAGCTCCCGTTTCTCCGGTCGACGAATTTTTGGTCGACAGGGTTTTTTGTAGGAACACGGCCGTGACACGGGCGTGTCACGGGCGTGTCCCCCTTCGATTCGTCGAGCTACGCTCGACGGTCGTCAGGCGGTGTTTTGTGAGAACACGGCCCTGTCACGGGCGTGTCGTGTCGAACACGGGCGTGACATTGGGGCGTGTCTCTCTGTTGGATGATCGGCGCTTCACGATCGTCGGGCGGTGTTCGAGTTGGTAGACGGCCTGTGACACGGGCGTGTCACAGGGCGTGTCCCTTGCTTCGTCGAGCGGAGATTGACTTTCGTCGAGTGGGTAGGTGCGTGAGTACACGCCCCGTGACACGGGCGTGTCGGGCCGTGTCACGGGCGTGTCTGGGGGGCGTGTCCCGTGTTTTCGTCGAGTGGAGATCGACGTTCGTCGAGTTTGTGAGTACACGCCCCGTGACACGGGCGTGTCGGGCCGTGTCACGGGCGTGTCTTGGGCGTGTTCCGTACTTTTTTCCTGAAATCGTCTTTTGTTGCCGTGAACTGTTTTTCCTCCTCATTTTTCATCGTTCCCGAGTCTGGAAAGCGTCAAGCGGAAGGGTTTTGAGAGGAGGCGGTGGTTGTTTTGGCCGGCGATTTCGGGAGGGTTAGAGCCCGTTTTTCTCGTGTGATAGCGGATTCGGCTTGCTCTCGGCTAGATCTTCCCTTCCATGTAAGTTTTTCTTGATTTAGGGTTCGATTCCAGGAATTTCTAAATATCTGATTTCTTTCTTCCCTCAAGTTTCAGCGTTGGTCTTCTAGGTGGCCGATCTTGCCGCCGGAGCCAAGCCGTGGTGCGGCTGTTGTTTGTTTTTCGAAGAGGTAGAGGCAAGTGGCCCCTTGCCCTTGCCAAATTTATTTCTAACCCATGATCTTTTTTTTATTTTATTTTTTCTGCAAAGCTCTGTTCTCTTTGTCCTTTTTCCTCCCTAGGGCAGCAGGTTAAGTTATTTCATCAAGCTTCTAATCAAGTGCTGATCCTTTATTTTCTTTTCTGGAATTTTAATCATGTTCTCTTTTGTCGGAGGTTTGGTGTTCTGTGGGTAGCTAGAGTTAGGGTGAGGCTGCGGTAGAGGTGGTTCAGGTTCGGTTGCGATAGTCCCGAGTAGTTAGGACGGAACAGAGGGTTGGGATTAAATTTCCAACTCTCTGCTTGCTCGCAATGAGAGAGCTTAGGCTGCAATTTTTAACGAGACTTACGTTTACCCTAAGTGGAAAGCGCTGACAGCGTCGAGTGAGCCGAGCTCACTCAACGCCGTCACCTAGCTTAGGACTTGCGGCTAAGTATTCTTAGGCGTCAGGTGAGTGGAGTTTACTCAACGCTGCGTCGAGTGGGCTCGACATTTCTGTCTTGAGTTCTTGTGTACCTTAGGATTGTTAGTGTGACTTTTCCCTTCCTTTAGGGGGTGGTATTGGGTGTTCGACAAATTTTTGCTTGCCGACTCTTGGGTTGTGGCAGGTGGTGCATGTTTAGTAGCCTCTAAGAGGGGTGGATTTTGATGTGGAGAGCTGTGGCCACGACCTGTTTGCCCTGGTTTGGGTTGGTGTGGGACCCTAAAGCTGCCACTAGCGACCCCTTAGCCCTTTTTGGATCTGATTCTGGTTATGTATTCAGATCCATGTTTTTTTTGACCACTGCCACTTACCCACGTATTAAGAATGTTAGACTCTTTTGTGGAGCATGTTGCTTTTGTTGCTCTCACTTGGTGTGCTTTGCTGTGCTTTAGACAGTGCTCTTTTCTTACTGTCATGCTCTTTCTTTTGCTTATAGCAGCTTGTTGTCGGGGTGGTAAACCCTTCTTTTTGCTCTTAACTCTAATGCTTTATTTACACTTTTGATTATTTCCTTGCTGAGGTGTTCTTTTCTTGAATGCCTCAGGTCCAGGTTGTAGTCGGTTCAGCGGCTAGTTCTTTTGGAGGGGCTGGTTTGTGGCCACTGGGGTAGCTGAGTCAGCTGATCTCGATTTTGTGAGGTAGTTCTTTACTTTTCTGTATAGACATACATACTCACCAGTGGGTTCGTGTCAGGTTGTTGGCGCCCACTGGTGGCTTCTTGCGATGCTGGGTATGAACTTAAACTGCTGTTTTTGCCTTTTAGTGGTTGTTTACTTGCTTTTGGGAAGGATTTTTGCTAGGTTGCATGTTAGATATTTTAAACCCTAAAAGCATTATTATATGTATATCATGCATAGCATAATTATAAAACAAAGTCACTATATTTCCTTAGCGTAAAAAGATTACCTTTGTATATCTATTATATTCACTTTAGAGTTGTGCATACCATGAGTTGTCCCTCGGGGACACTTATGCTCACTAGGGTGTCAACTTAATTGAACCAAACTATTTTCTGCTGCGTATACTTATACTTTTAACTGTGGACTAGCTGATTCACCATGCCGAGGGATACGGCCAATCAACATAACTGCTTTTCTTTCATAATTAATCAACGTTTTTCCCTAAATCTAAGGTCTGGAGTTTTGCCTGAGCGCGTGCAGTTATCCCCTGCACGGCGTGGCATCACGGCACGTGTTTTCTCTTGCTCTGATACGATTTTATCGTTGAGAAAATGCGGGTTGTGACATCTGGGACCTGCTCATCTATGTCCATATCAGATTCAATAAAATGAATTAAATCAAATAAATCTATATCAGTATCTACTTCTGCTGTTGTTGTTTCTACTACAGTTACTGCTGCTTTATCAACATCTTCTGCTACTGCTGTTGCTGTTACTTCTGCTGCTTCTTCATTGAGTATCTCCCCCTACCTGGTTTTAGTGTATACTGGAGCCAGGCCCCTAACTGAAGAGGGAGGAGCAGAAAGAGCAGATGTTGGGCAGCTATGGAGGAGAGGGAAGTAGCAAGAGGTGAAATGGCCTCTACTATAATGGTTTAAGAAGGGGAGTGAGAAGTGCAATGAGTTATGGTAGGATGGAAGGATCCAATAGTGGAGCTGCATAGGGTGGTGTAGAAGGTGTAGCAGTGGAGAAAGAGGTAGGAATGAAGGAGGATGGTGGAGGTGGAGGTAGTGCATCTTGTATTTGTGCATCCTGAGGAGTAGAGGTATTGAGGGGGAATGAAGGCAGATTGAAGAATGGGATGTTGTCCAAATGGGGGGGGGGGGTAAAGGAGATGAAGGTGGTGAGGGAATGTGTGTACCATGGGGTGATGGAGGTGGGGTTGGTTGTTGTGACTGAGAAGGAGAGGGTTGATGGTATTCCTGAATGGGAGAGGAGGGAATTTCAATGATATGTATTTGTGGAGAGGTTGTAGGAGATGAAGCTGGAGTAGGAATATGAATTGGTTGGTGTGGTTGTTGTTATTGTTATTATGGTTGTTGAAGAGAAGGAATTGTGGATGAGGATTGTTGTAGTATCTGATGTTGAGGTGGGATGACTGGAGGTGAGGGAGGTGGAGGAGGGATCTCTTCAGTAGGGAGGGAAGTGGTTGGAGCAGCCATAGTACTCTCAGAAAGCCTGGTGGAGGAGGAAGAAGCCTTGGAGGGCTTGGTGATTGTCCTCTCCCACCTGCCAAAGAGAGCACAGGTGAGCTTCTTAGAGTCGTTTATGAATATGGTCTGGGAGATGAGGGATTCAGCAGCCTTTTCCTTCAGGAAGATCCCTAGTATTCTTCCAAAACACAACTCTTTCTTTGTATTCTTTTTCTTAATCAGATAAAACATGATCTGAGGTCAGTTCACTTTCTTCTTATTTACCACATCACACATAACCAGGAATTGGTGCCTTGTTATGTAGTCATGTGCAGTGTGCTTCTCTAGCAACACTTTGCCCACTTTGTCTGCTAGAAATTTGAACTCAGCAGACAAGTGTTTCTTCAGCAACTTATTTGGGGTTTCTCCAGAGTAACCCATCATACTCAGCATCATATTAAACTCCTCAGTACCCATTTCTAATTCTTCTTCACCATTACTTAATCCAAAAATTTCGGTTACGACGGCGGGAGTAAGAGAAATAGCATTATGCGATACTGTCCATGTCATAGTGTTCTCATCTGTGGTGGAGGAGGTATAGACCCATTCTCTGATCTCAGTGGCAGATATCTTTATCCTAGTGGACAACAGATTCTTCAATTTCTGTTCTTCAAGCAATTGCAGTATTTCCAGGAAGATTGGGTCGAAATGCTGGAAGGAATCAAAATCGACATCAAAGCCGGTGTCGAATTTCATTGCAGCAAGACTTCCTGCTAGAATCGCCATTAGAATACCTGCAAGAGAAAAATGATGATCAAGTGCAAAGAAACTGAAAGCGCGGGATGGAGGTCCAAGAAAACCTAGATATAAGGTTTTCTAGAATATGAATCGAGAAACTCCGTTCCACGAGCAATAAAATAAATCTTCGATCTGAGGTCAATGAAATAGTTTGTAGTTAAATAATTCGTCGAGCTCAGTCTGAAGATTTGAAGACATTTCGTCAAACTCCGTTCGACGAAAGTTTTCTGAAGTAGATTCGTCGATCTCCGATCGACGAACACAACTTCACTCACAGAGAGTTCGTCGAACTCCATTCGACGAATATCTCAAGAACTTTCCCCAGTTCGTCGAGCTCCGTTCGACGAACTTTGGCAAATTCGTCGAGTGCAGACAGAAATTAAACTAAGGCTTCTCCATTGATCATTCCAAGCTGATTTATAAAGAACAAGTGATTTCTTTCATCCAAGGGTTTAGTGAAAATATCAGCTCTTTGTAAATCAGTGTAGATATAGACAAGTTTAATTTTATTTTTGTTTACACACTCTCTAATGAAATGATGTCTAATTGTCTATATGCTTAGACCTACTATGATGGACTGGATTATGTGTTATGGCTATAGCACTTGTGTTATCATATAAGAGAGTTGAATTATTTAAGTTGAAACCATAGTCTAGGAGTTTGTTTTGGATCCACAATATCGTGGAACAACAACTGCCGGCTGCTATATATTCTGCTTCAGTAGTTGATGTGGACACAGATGACTGCTTCTTACAAAACCAAGAGACTAATCTCATACCAATGAACTGGCAAGTTCCCGAGATACTTTTTCTGTCAACCTTGTATCCAGTAAAGTCAGCATCTGAGTATCCAGTTAACTCAAATTATGACTCGGTAGGATACCATAGGCCTAGACTGGGACAACTCTTTATATATCTCAAAATGTTTTTTAGAAAAATTAGGTGAGATTCTTTAGGGTTCACTTGGAACCTAGCATAAAGGCATGTGGCAAACATGATATTAGGTCTGCTAGCTGTAAGATATAGTAGGGACCCAACAATGCCCCTATATAACTTATGGTCAATAGGTTTCCCATGTAGATCCGAATCTATTACAGTATTAGTAGCCATAGGTGTTTTATTTGATGAGGCATCAGCCATCCCAAACTTCTTAAGAAGCTCTTTAGCATACTTAGCTTGGGAGATGAAGATGTCATCAGGTAGCTGCTTCACTTGGAGACCAAGAAAGTAGAAGAGCTCACCCATGCTACTCATCTCAAACTTAGAATACATGAGATCAGAAAACCTCTTGCATAGTTTAGAGTCAGTAGATCCAAATATGATGTCATCCACATAGATTTGTACTAACAAGATTTTATCCTTATGATGTCTAGTGAATAGTGTTTTATCTACTATGTCTCTAGTGAAATCATGCTCTATCAAAAAGCTAGCTAAGGTCTCATACCAAGCTCTTGGAGCTTGTTTTAGACCATAGAGGGCTTTATGCAATTTAAATACATGATAAGGATGGGTAGTAGAGATGAGACCTGGAGGTTTTTCAACATAGACTTCATCTTTTAGTACTCCATTCAGAAAAATACTCTTTACATCCATCTGATATACCTTGAACTTCTTGTAGGCAACATAGGCAAGAAAGATTCTGATTGCCTCTAACCTTGCAACTGGTGAAAAGGTTTGATCATAATCTATGCCTTCTTCTTGCCTATATCCTTGAGCAACAAGCGTAGCCTTGTTCCTCACAATGGCACCTTGGGCATCTAGTTTGTTTCTATATACCCATTTGGTTCCAATGACTGGGTAGTCTTTGGGTCTTGGAACTAAATCCTAAACTCTACATCTCTCAAACTGGTTGAGTTCCTCTTGCATTGTAATGATCCAGTGGGGATCTTGCTCAGCATCATGTATGGATTGAGGCCCAACTTGAGAGAGAAAACAGACATGCATCAAGTCTTGGTTGAGCTGATGTCTTGTCTGTACACCTACTGTTATGTCTCTAATCACTTGGTATCTAGGGTGATCCCTTAGTGTGACAAGATCAGTGGGTGGAGTTGGTTCAACAATAATATTTTGATTTAATTCCTCTTGTGGAATTATGTTTGCTGTTGGATGAAGTTCAGTCACTTCAGTGCTTTCTTATTCACTATCTTCATCAACTTGTGGAGAAGGATGTGTTGGAGCCTCTTGGGTGAGGTTTAGTCCATCCAATTTCTCACACAAGTGAGGTATCTACAAAGGATTACAGGTAGAAATCTCTTTCTCCTTGCAAGACATGTTCATCTCATCAAAAGTAACATGAATTGATTCTTCAATTTTTAAAGATGATTTATTGAATACCCTATAAGCTTTGCTTACTTTGGAATATCCTACAAAATTCCCTCTTCACCTTAACTTCAAACTTTCTAATGTATTTCTTATTGTTATTATATATATAACATACACATCCAAATACTTTAAAATAGGTGATTTTAGGTTTCTTCCCTTTAAGTAATTCATAGGGAGTCTGTTAAATTTTCTCAACGTGGTCAGCAAGATAGCCCAAACGCCAAATTAATATCTTCGAAACTACCCAGTTCGCACGTTGAACCAGCGGAAACCAAGGACTAGAGGAACAAAGGTAAATCACAACAAACAATGGAAGCACAAGCAGGTCTATTATTCATTCACTTCTTTACAATGCGAGGCATACATAGCGAGACATGATTTCGCTAGTATAACAGCTGAAAGGCAGAAGCACCAAAAAACAAGCCGGGCGGACAGAACCCGAGTCCGCCGAGACCGCGAGATCGCCGAGGTCGCCGAAGCCGCCCGCACTATGCTGCAATCCGCCGAATACCACGGAGTCCGCCGAAGCCGCGAGGCCGCGCGGACACACCGTTATTCGCCTCCTGCTGAATCCGAACTGAGGAACACCCCTACCCGCCTGAAGCCGGCGGACAGGTTATTGAAGCTGGCAAAGATAAAACAGAACTGACAAGCCGCAGAGCGACCTCCTGCTGAGTCCGCAGAGACCGCACACTTCCAAGCACTTGACCGAAGTCACAGCCACACTCCTGGCTCCTTGAAGTTATCCGCGTGACCTGCACACAGCAAACCGTCAGCCTGAAACAATCCGTGCGGACTGGCAAATACAGACCGCAGCACTTCGCACACCCCAACTTACTGTTCACTCAAGTTTTGTAGATGTGCCAGGGGGGTCCTATTTATAGGCCGGGTGAGGAGTGTGGTCACCGCCCAAGAGATAGCGACACCGCCCTAGCCCGCGCGAATACAAACCACCGTCCACTGAGTCCGCGAGGACTTAGCCGGTCACCAAGGAAAACCGCCAGGAGCAAGGCAACCAATGACGAACCCTCTCCAGTCCGCCTAAGCTAAGCGGACAAGGCATCAGCCCGCAAAGCTCCAACCGCTTCAGGACAGCAAACCCCCTTCAATGGCTGTCTACACCAACCCGAGGCAGTCCGCAAGACACACACCTCAATCCACCACAAGTCCACGACCAAAGGCAGTTAAAGACAGACCGCCCGGTCACAGCGGACTCGGCGGATACGGCGGACACACTGAACTCGGCACCAAGTGTGACCAAGCCCAAAACCATAAGGGGCTAATGCGAGCTTGGCGGACGCAAAACTCCAGTCCGCCAAAACACCATAGCGCAGACCACCACAGTCCGCGAGCACCTCGCACTCCTGCCCTATCACAGCGATCTAATCCCGGACTCCAAAACCAGGCCGCCACAACGATCTCCACAGCAACTCCCTGCTGTGCCACCAGAGCTCGACAAGGCCTCAGCCAAGCTCTAAGCTTAGTCCGCAACAACCAATACCGCGGACACGTCAGTCCGCAAGCTTCCTGCGGACAAGAGCCAACCCGCCTTTCAGCACAAGCTTGCACTCGCGACCACTGAGCAAAGCATCAGTACGCAAGCCTCTCTATCCGCAGATACCAGGCCGCACCAAACCGCGGACTCCATCCAACAACCCGCTCAGAACACAGCCGGCTTCCACCAGACTTTTCACCAGGCTGCAAACCTCAGTCCGCCCAGTCCGCCCAGTCCGCCAAGGCTGTCCGCCACAGGCCGCGCGGCCTGTCCCGTCACCCACTTCCACTTCACAAATTTCAACACTCCCCCTTGAAGTGAGAAGTGGTGACCAAGCCCAGCAAGCTGCGCAAACATTCAAAGGGCCCCTTCGACAGTGGCTTCGTGAAGATGTCAGCAAGATTATCTTCACTCCGAACTTGCACGACCAGCAGAGACCCCTCCAACACCTTCTCCCTGATGAAGTGGTGATCAATCTCTATATGCTTGGTCCTGGCGTGACACACTGGATTGTTTACCAGTTTGAGAGCACTCTCATTGTCACCCCGGAGTAAAGTAGGCCCTTGCACTTCTTCATGAACATCCTCTATAAGCCTCCTCAACCAAACGGCTTCCCGAGCAGCCAAGGCCGAAGCCTTATACTCCGCCTCCGTGGTTGAAACCGACACCGAGTCCTGCTTCTTGCTACACCACGAGATGCTAGCTGAACCGCAAGTGAACACATAATCTGAAGTAGATCTTCGATCATCTGAATCACCGTCATAGTCAGCATCCGTGTACCCGAGCAACGCAACCTCCGCGTCCCTTCTATAGAGGAGTCCCATGTCAGAAGAAGCCTTGACATACTTCAGAATTCCCTTCGCCTCCACTAGATGAGATTGCCTTGGTTCAGCCATATACCGACTTACTCGGCCAACAGCATAAGCGATATCCGGCCTTGTAATCGTCAGGTAAATCAAGCTCCCAACAAGAGCCCTGAACACCAAGGGATCATGAAGAACCCTTCCCTCATCCCGTCGAAGCTTCAGCCCAGATTCCAGTGGAGTAGAGCACTTCTTCCCTTCGCCCATGCCAAACCGCTTCACAATGCGATCAGCATACCCTTTCTGGCTAATGAGAACCCCGCACTCCTTCCTCTCCACTTCCAGACCAAGAAAGTGATGCAACTCTCCCAAGTCTTTCATCTCGAAGCGTATAGCAAGCTCTCCCCTGAGCCTTGCTACTTCCTCCTCCGAGTTCCCTGTGATGATCATATCATCCACATACAGCAGGACCAAGACTCGTAGCTCTCCCTTCTTCTTGACGAACAAGCTTGAATCCGAGTTAGAAGCCAGGTATCCACAGAATTGCAAGTACTCTGCAATCTTCCCATACCACGCTCGAGGAGCTTGCTTCAACCCATAGAGAGCCTTCCTGAGTTTGCAGACATAGTCCGGATGCTTCTTAGAGACAAAACCAAGCGGCTGATCCATGAAGATGTCCTTGTCAATCTCTCCGTAAAGAAAGGCATTCTTCACATCGAGTTGCCACAACCTCCATCCCTTGCTAGCAGCCAAGGCGATCACCACTCTTACAGAAGTCATCTTCGCAACTGGACTGAATGTCTCCTCATAGTCTTCTCCATACTGCTGTGAGAATCCTCTAGCGACCAGGCGAGCCTTGAACTGATCAATGCTCCCATCAGCCTTCTTCTTCAACTTATACACCCACTTGCAAGTAACCGGAGCAACGCCATCAACCTTGGGCACAAGGTCCCAGGTTTCATTCTTCTTCAGAGCATCAATCTCTTCCTTCATGGCATCATCCCACTCCTTCACTCCAGTGGCCTCGTTGAAGTTTGCAGGCTCTCGCTCATCCAGAGGACCTGCAAAGAAGCAGGAGACAAAGCTCACTGCATTCCCATCACAGTACCGAGCCGGTGGCTTAACCACCCTCTTCGATCTCCGAAGACATGGCTCCTTGCTCACGGCTTCCGTTGCTTCTTCAGGCTCCACTCCTACCTGGGGCAAGCATTGAGCAGTGCTCCCCCTGCTTCCTGAGCCAGAAGGCTCAGCCTCGGAGTTTGAAGCAACAGGAGCTGCTGGTGAAACAGCAAGCTCCTCTTCCAAGCCTTTAGCAGCCTCCACCGGTGCTTCATCATCCTTGCTACTTCCGGTTAGCTCCACCGAGCCACCTCCATATGACGTCAGCTCGTCAAAGACAACGTCTCTTGACACCACGAACTTCTTCGTCACAGGGTCCATGCACTTCCATCCCTTCTTCCGCTCATCATAGCCAACAAAGACAAGTTTCCTTGCCTTCGCATCCAGCTTTGTCCGTGAAGCATCCGGGACATGCACGTAGCAAGTTGAACCGAACACCCTAAGGTGTTCAACACTCGGCTTCTCCTTCAGCAACAGCTCAATAGGAGTCTTCATGTTGATAGGGCTGAGTGGTATCCGGTTGATAACATAAGCAGCACAAGACATTCCCTCCGCCCAAAAGGACCTTGGGATATCTTTCGCATGCAGCCAGCATTTGCAGGTTTCCGTCAAATAACGGATCTTCCGCTCCGCTACCCCATTCTGTTGTGGAGTGTGAGCACAAGTGAGCTCCCGTTGGATCCCGTGCTTCCAGCAGAAGTTAGAAAACTCGGAAGAGACAAACTCCCCCCCATTATCAGTTCTAAACTTCTTAATCCGCAAGTCAAGCCGTCCTTCTACCAACTCCTTGAACTCCACGAACAAACGGAAGGCTTCCGACTTCTCCTTTAAGAAGTACACCCAAGTATACCTTGAGTAGTCATCAACCAAGACAAGCATGTATCTGCTTCCACCAAGGCTGGCAGTAACTGTTGGTCCCATCAGGTCGCCATGAATACACTCCAATGGTTTCTTGCTCCTTGTTTGTGATTTATCAAACGGAAGGCGATGTGCCTTACCGTACTGACAGCCCGCACAAACATGCCCATCACCAAAGGAGGACAACTTCGGCAACCCCCTCACCAAACTTCTACTCGCCATTGCCTTTAGCTTGTCCATGCCAACATACCCCAGCATCTCATGCCAGATAGCCGCACTATCATTGGCCCTCATTCTATCAACATAAGCACTGGTGGAAAGAACATACAAGCTCTTCACCCTTCTCCCAACATGAGCAACATCAGCCTTCACCGCTGATACGTTGTGAAGGAACCTCACGTCTGTTGGCCCAAACAGAACGTGATACCCAGCGTCCACCGCATTGGTCACCGAGAAGAGGTTCTTCTTCATGCCCGGTACGTGATACACACTCCTTAACGTAAGTGGCCCCTGATCACTACCCAATGACACGACCCCCTCTTTCTCTACTGCATAAACAGTATTATCAGCAGTGATAATAGCTTCATTACCTGAGTAAGCCTGCATGGAGGTGAACTTCGATTTGTCTCTGGTGAGGTGATGACCACACCCGGAGTCCACGATCCACTCGTCGTTAAAGTCCTCAGCAGACAAGGCCCGGACACAAGTGCCCGTCAAGAAAGCTCCGCCCCATTCTGCTTCTTCACTTCTCGAACAAGCTTCCTCCTTTCCCGCAGCATGCCCAGGCTGCAGTTTGACCTTGCAGTCCCGCTTGAAGTGCCCACGCTGATGACACTGGTAGCACTTCAGATTCTTCTTCCAGTCCTTAGGAGCATTGCTCCTCTCTGGCGGATATGAAGTTGAAGTCTCCTTCTCAACAGCGGCCTGCACCTTCTTCTTCTTCCCTTCCCATCCTTTCTTCTTTCCTGAGAAGAGAGCTTCGCTGCCTTCCTGATTCAGGTTCACTCCAGCAATCTGCCTTGCTAAGCTCTCCTGCGAGGCAAGCAGATTCTCCAGCTCCAGCAACGACGGCTGAGTAGCCCACCCTTGAACAGATGTGACAAAGGCCACATACTCCTTCCGCAAGCCGCGGATAATGTGCCTTTTCATCTTTGCCTCAGAGATAGGCTCATCAGGATCCAGTGCCGACAGCTCAGCACACAAGCTCTTCATCTTTAAGAAGTACTTGGAAATGGAAAGGTCTCCCTGAGTTGCCCTGGCCAACTCATTCTCCAGGAACTGAAGCCGTGCCACATTCTTCCTATTGAACAACTCATCAATGGTTGTCCAAATATCAGCAGCCGACTCACATCCAATGATGTGATCAAACAGTTCCGGAGACACGGCTCTCTTCAGAACGAACTCCGCCTTAGCATTTGTTCTTCTCCAGAGCCTCACCTGCTCAGCAGTACCGAAAGCAGCAGTGACTTCCTGCCTGTCGTCTCCACCAACGACATCCCACAGCTCCTCGCCAAGAAGATAACTCTTCATGCACGACTTCCACTTCTTAAAGTTAGTCGGCGTTAAGAGTTCAATGCCCAGACCTCTTGCTAAGCTCCCTTTCATCGCAACACCTGTTGGTAACCTTTCAGCAGCTCCGAGCAACAACACAGGTTGATCACCACTCAATCACAGAGTAACAACACTGGCTAACTTCCGCTCACCCAACTGAACCTCAGGAACCTGGCTCTGATACCATGTTAAATTTTCTCAACGTGGTCAGCAAGATAGCCCAAACGCCAAATTAATATCTTCGGAACTACCCAGTTCGCACGTTGAACCAGCGGAAACCAAGGACTAGAGGAACAAAGGTAAATCACAACAAACAATGGAAGCACAAGCAGGTCTATTATTCATTCACTTCTTTACAATGCGAGGCATACATAGCGAGACATGATTTCGCTAGTATAACAGCTGAAAGACAGAAGCACCAAAAAACAAGCCGGTCGGACAGAACCCGAGTCCGCCGAGACCGCGAGATTGCCGAGGTCGCCGAAGCCGCCCGCACTATGCTGCAATCCGCCGAATACCACGGAGTCCGCCGAAGCCGCGAGGCCGCGCGGACACACCGTTATTCGCCTCCTGCTGAATCCGAACTGAGGAACACCCCTACCCGCCTGAAGCCGGCGGACAGGTTATTGAAGCTGGCAAAGATGAAACAGAACTGACAAGCCGCAGAGCGACCTCCTGCTGAGTCCGCAGAGACCGCACACTTCCAAGCACTTGACCGAAGTCACAGCCACAATCCTGGCTCCTTGAAGTTATCCGCGCGACCTGCACACAGCAAACCGTCAGCCTGAAACAATCCGTGCGGACTGGCAAACACAGACCGCAGCACTTCGCACACCCCAACTTACTGTTCACTCAAGTTTTGTAGATGTGCCAGGGGGGTCCTATTTATAGGTCGGGTGAGGAGTGTGGTCACCGCCCAAGAGATAGCGACACCGCCCCAGCCCGCGCGAATACAAACCACCGTCCGCTGAGTCCGCGAGGACTTAGCCGGTCACCAAGGAAAACCGCCAGGAGTAAGGCAACCAATGACGAACCCTCTCCAGTCCGCCTAAGCTAAGCGGACAAGGCATCAGCCCGCAAAGCTCCAACCACTTCAGGACAGCAAACCCCCTTCAATGGCTGTCCGCACCAACCCGAGGCAGTCCGCAAGACACACACCTCAATCCGCCACAAGTCCACGACCAAAGGCAGCTAAAGACAGACCGCCCGGTCACAGCGGACTCGGCGGATAAGGCGGACACACTGAACTCGGCACCAAGTGTGACCAAGCCCAAAACCATAAGGGGCTAATGCGAGCTTGGCGGACGCAAAACTCCAGTCCGCCAAAACACCACAGCGCAGACCACCACAGTCCGCGGGCACCTCGCACTCCTGCCCTATCACAGCGATCTAATCCCGGACTCCAAAACCAGGCCGCCACAACGATCTCCACAGCAACTCCCTGCTGTGCCACCAGAGCTCGACAAGGCCTCAGCCAAGCTCTAAGCTTAGTCCACAACAGCCAATACCGCGGACACGTCAGTCCGCAAGCTTCCCGCGGACAAGAGCCAACCCGCCTTTCAGCACAAGCTTGCACCCGCGACCACTGAGCAAAGCATCAGTCCGCAAGCCTCTCTATCCGCAGATACCAGGCCGCACCAAACCGCGGACTCCATGCAACAACCCGCTCAGAACACAGCCGGCTTCCACCAGACTTTTCACCAGGCCACAAACCTCAGTCCGCCCAGTCCGCCCAGTCCGCCAAGGCTGTCCGCCACAGGCCGCGCGGCCTGTCCCGTCACCCACTTCCACTTCACAAATTTCAACAGAGTCGTATTCTTTAGTTTATGTATCAAACTTCTGTTCAGTACATAATTTGTTGTGCTTACAGCCTCTACCCAAAAGGATAGGGGCATGTAAGCATCTGCAAGTAATGTGCGTGCAGCTTCAATTAGGGTCCTATTTTTCCTTTCAGCTGCCCCATTTTGTTGGGGAGTTCTAGGAGCTGAGAAGCAGTACCTGATACCTTCCTTCTCACAGAACTCATGCATAAGAAGTGACTCAAGGTCTGTACCATGATCACTTCTGATCAATGCAACATGAGTAAAGTACTCAATATGTATGGTCCTGAGAAAATCTGTAAGAACTTTAAAGGTATCTGACTTAGATCTCAGAAAAAACACCCAAGTGAACCTTGAGAAGTCATCTACAATAACTAAAGTGTAGGATTTCCCTCCGAGGCTTTGTACAACAATGAGTCTAAAGAGATCCATGTGTAACAAATACAAAATCCTATGTGAATTACTTTTATTAACTAACTTAAAGCTAGATTTAGTTTTCTTGCCTAGTTGACAAGCCTTGCAAAGGCCTTCCTTCTTGTATGGACCAGAAGGTAAACCCCTCACAAGGTTGTCTTTAGATAGCCTAGCAATGTGTAACACCCCCTATCCGTCGCATAGCATATAGCAGTAGGTCCGGCCGGGGCCCGACGCCATATACCACAGACAGACCGGGTGGTTACTTATGGAAACCATCCAACCAATCCCAACGTCCTACACAGAGCATTCTAGCGGAAGCAAATTATGAAAGTTGCAAAACAAGAACCCAGCACAAGCATGAATGTCCACTAAAACCAAAAGGAATGTCATTACAAAATACTCAAAAGTCGGCCTTAAGGCCTTACAAGATGTTTCATTTGTCTATTACATGATTTACCAACCTCGGCACGCAGGCCGGCCATACATGAATAAAATAGAAAACATTTCCACTTGGGCCTTCGAGGGCCAGCTTCACAAAAAGGGCTTTAGCCCGCTATTGACCGCTTGGTCCAGCTGCACCTGCAAGCAAACAAACCACCGCACGGTGGCAAACAAAGCAACGGTCAGCAATGCTGACCAAATTATAACGATCCCGCCCCCAACTCGGGGCGGCGATGCTCCTTCCCTGCATTTCATTAGCACAAGCGAGCAATGCATATAACCATAGCCATTTCATCACAGACGTTGGCTCGTACGGCCACACGTCCCGTGCACTCAGGGCACATTCTCGGTGAACCGGTCGATGTTACGTCAATTGAAGCCATTAACATTCCGGACTCACCACCGCCACTTAGACGGCCATTCCTATGAGCAATTCGTCTTCATGGTATTGGTCACGTCAATTTAAGCCATCGACCACCGAAGACTCACATTTATGCCAACGGCGAGTGCCATGTACCTTTAGGTCTCTCTAACCCGAACGACATAAAGCGGGTAGGACTCCATCTAACCCGTGCTCACATCGCAACGGCAATTTAAGCCATATGCGCGGGTCAAACTTTCACCGAGTCCCATTCTATCACAAGTCACATAACCCCGTTATGTTCAAGTTGGCTCTCAGGCCACCAAGTTGGCAAGACCTCGTGTCCGCCCAGTTTTCCGGGTGCACCTTTGGGCTAGTCCCCAAGGCTCCCTGCTGCAATCTACCGCGTAGAAAACCCGAAAAACACCAAATAGCACGGAGTCTTCTCCGGCCTTATGCAATGCAACATCACCGATCCGAACTACATGTCCGGGTAGGCTTCAACCAAAATGCCTATGTCCGTTCTCGCATACGGACTCTAAACAACGGGGACTTCACATATCTACCCGAAGGAACGCCTCCAACTCTCCGCAAACTCGCGAGAGCGGGCTTCCTATGCAAAGAAAAGAGCGACTCATGCTCAAGATGAGGATCGTTACCCTTGCGGTCCTCTTTGGCGCCATCGAAAAGTAATCGGATGGAAATCACCGCACTTGCGTTGCCTCCGTGGATCCGGAGTCGGCTTGCGATTCGGAGCTCCGAAGCTCCTCCAATGGCGGATCTAGCTCCTCTTCTTCTTGCCTTAGCTTTTCTTTCTCCAAGGGTTTGGAGAGATAACAAGTGGAAAAAGTGAGGGTTTTCTAAGTCAAAACCCGGGTATATCCCTTCAGGAACAACCCCCAGCCATTGGATCCTCAGTCAAAGAAATGAACGGCTTCGATTCGGGACTGAAATGCCCAATCTGGGCCGAACACGGCCTGGCACACGCCCGTGTCCAGGGCCGTGTGCCTCATTCGCCGTCAAAATCGAATCACCTGGAACCTCACACGGGTCTCGAACACGCCCGTGTTCGAGCTGACACGCCCGTGTTCCAACTGACACGGCCGTGTAGCTGGCCGTGTACCCCATGATTTTCTCCCGTTTTCAACCCGAGCACTGCACGGGTTCTAGGACACGCCCGTGTCCTTGCCCGTGTCACCTTGACACGCCTGGGCTCCAGGCCGTGTACAAGGTCTCGGCACTTCGCGGCTAAGTGTCGACACGGGTCGACACGCCCTGCGACACGCCCGTGTCGCAGGCCGTGTGCCATGTCTCGACACACTATCGACACCAAAGTGTCGACTTCGCGGGACGAGTGTCGACACGGGTTGACACGCCCTGCGACACGCCCGTGTCGCAGGCCGTGTGCCGTGCTCGACACAACGTCGAAGCACTGTGTCGACTTCACGGCTAAGTGTCGACACGGGTCGACACGCCCTGCGACACGCCCGTGTCGCAGGCCGTGTGCCCAGTCTCGACACAATGTCGAGACCAAAGTGTCGACTTCACGCCTTAGTGTCGACACAGGCTTGACACGCCCTGGGACACGCCCGTGTCCTAGGCCGTGTGCCTGCATCCAGAACTCAAACTGGCCCAAATTATTCCCCTCTGCTCCTTTGAGTTTCGGGGCGTTACAACTCTACCCCTCTTAAAAGAATTTCGCCCACGAAATTACATAAAGGGAAAAACATGTACAAACTTAAATTTGTACCTGAGCGGAACAACTCCGGATATTCGTCAAGCATCGTCTGCTCTCGCTCCCAAGAGAGCTCCTCACGACCGCAATTGTCCCACCGGACTTTGACCATCCTGATCTCTTTATTGCGTAGCCGCTTGACCTCCGAGTCCTCAATCCGCACGGGCTTGACTTTTGTCGTTAGCCCACTATCCACCGGCACTAGATTGGCCGCGATCACTTGCGTAGGCTCTTGCACCGCCTTCCGAAGCACCGAAATATGGAATACATCATGTAAACCACTTAGCTCCACTGAAAGCTTCAGCCGATAGGCCGCTTCTCCTACTCGCTCCAGAACCTCGAACGGTCCAAGGTACCTCGGGCTTAGCTTTTTCAATCGCCGCACCCGCGAGACACCCTTGAACGGCTTGATCTTCAAGTATACATAATCGCCCACAGCGAACTCCACGTTCCTGTGCTTGGCATTATAGTACTTTGCTTGTCGGTCCTGAGCGATAAGCAACCTCTCCCGAATGGTTCTCACCAACGAAGTAGCATCCTCCACTTCCGATCGCTTATACAACTTCGACTCGCCCGTTTCTAACCAAGACAACGGCGTGCGACATCGTCTACCATAAAGGGCCTCGAAAGGCGCCATCTGAATACTTGCTTGGTAGCTATTGTTGTATGCGAACTCCACCAAATAAAGATGGTCCTCCCATTGCTTTCCAAAGTCCAAGACACACATGCGAAGCATGTCTTCCATGGTTCTATTGACCCTCTCGGTCTGCCCATCCGTTTGCGGATGGAAGGCTGTGCTAAACTTCAGCTTTGTTCCCAACATTTGCTGCACCAGCCTCCAATCATTGGACGTGAACCGTCCATCTCGGTCACTCACGATGCTGCGGGGCACACCATGAAGCCGCACTATGTTGTCCACATAAAGCTTTGCCAGCTTCTCCACCGGATCATCCTTCCTATGCGGAATAAAATGCGACACCTTTGTTAATCGATCGACCACCACCCAAATGGCGTCGTTCCCCTTCTGCGACCTTGGCAAACCATGCACAAAGTCCATAGAGATGTCGTCGAATTTCCACTCCGGAATAGGCAAGGACTTAAGAAATCCTCCCGGCTTTTGGCACTCCGCCTTTACTAAGGCGCAGGTTTGGCACTTCGCTACGTATAGCGCCACATCCTTCTTCAAACCCGGCCACCAAAATAGCTTCTTGATATCGCGGTACATCTTCGTGCTCCCCGGGTGAATCGAGTACTTGGTATGGTGTGCCTCGTACAACAACTCCACCCGTAAATTGCCCACACTTGGGACGCACAAACGACCGTCTTTCCAAAGCAATCCGTCCTCCACGACGAATTGGGAATTTGACCCATCCAGAGCCTCTATCATGAACTGCTTCATATGAGCATCCATATCCAAAGCCTGCCGAATCCGATCAGCCAGGTCATATTGGACTTCAGTCCAATTCAGCACTGCTTCAGCACTAGATTGTCTATCCACACAAACAATCTCCAACGCCTCCAGCTCCTGCACCAACCGCTCATCATGCACTGATAGCCAATTCGCTTGAGCTGGGGCTCGGCGACTCAATGCATCCGCAACCGCATTCCCTTTGCCAGGCACGTAGTGGATCTTGAAAGTATAGTCCCCCAGGAACTCCATCCACCTACGCTGCCGCATATTCAGATCTTTCTGATCAATCAGGTACTTTAGGCTCTTGTGATCGGTGTAGATATCAATCTTCACACCGTACAAATAGTGTCTCCACAGCTTCAAGGCAAAAATCACGGCCGCCAACTCCAAGTCGTGGACCGGATAATTCCTCTCGTGCACTTTTAGTTGTCTCGAGCCATAAGCTATCACGCTGCCGTGCTGCAGTAGCACGCAACCCAAACCGCTGCCTGAAGCATCGCTATATATCTCATAGCCTTCGGTCCCAACCGGCGAACTCAACACAGGCGCCGTGGTCAACCGACACTTCAATTCCTCAAAAGCTCGCGCGCACTCCGGCGTCCAAATGAACTTATGCTCCTTCCTCGTCAAAGTAGTGAGAGGTAGCGCTATCCGCGAGAAGTTCTCTACGAAGCGCCTATAATAACCGGCAAGCCCCAAAAAGCTCCGGACTTCTGCTACCGTAGCAAGCTCAGGCCACTCCCGTATCGCAACAATCTTCGCCGGATCCACCGCAATACCCTCTCCACTCACTATATGCCCAAGGAACGCCACTGAGGATAGCCAAAACTCGCACTTCGAGAACTTGGCATACAACTGGTTTCTCCTGAGTGTCTCCAACACCAAATGGAGATGCTTGAAGTGATCCTCCTCACTTTGCGAGTACACCAAAATATCGTCGATGAAGACGATCACAAAATGGTCCAAGTACTCCCTGAACGTCCTGTTCATCAAATCCATAAATACTGACGGCGCATTAGTCAGCCCAAACGGCATGACCGTAAACTCATAATGCCCGTATCTCGTACTAAACGCTGTCTTCGGGATATCACTCTCCCTTATCCGCAGCTGATAGTATCCAGACTTGAGATCTAACTTCGAGTACACCGTCGACCCGACTAACTGATCAAAGAGATCATCAATCCGGGGGATCGGATACTTGTTCTTCTCAGTCAGCTTATTTAGCTCCCGATAATCAATACATAATCTCAAGCTTCCGTCCTTCATCTTAACAAAGAGGACCGGTGCGCTCCAAGGCGAAGAACTCGGGCGCACATACCCTTGCTCCAACAACTCTTGTAGTTGAACTTTCAGCTCCTCCATTTCCTTAGGCGCTAGCCGATACGGAGATCGTGACACAGGCTTTGCACCTGGCACTAGCTCGATCATAAAATCGATCTCCCGCTGAGGCGGGGCTCCAGGAAGATCTACGGGGAACACATCAGGGTATTCCGATACCACTGAAATACAATCCATCGCGGGCTTCGGCTTTGCAACCTCCACTAGTGTAAAGAACAGTTCTGCTCCAGCACGAACCGCCTTCACCACCTGAAGAGCAGACATCAACGTCTTGCTCGACCCCTTTAAGCCCGTAAACGTCGTCTCACGACTTGCTCCCAGCTTTACTTCCTTGCTACCGCAATCTATATGGGTCTGCTGCTCCGAGAGCCAGTCCATGCCAAATATGACGTCGAACTCCGCCAACGGAAGTAAAGACGCCTGCAGGTCGAACTCCTGCTCCCCAATACGAACTTTAACGTCGCAGATCCTAACCGCTCGCATCGAACACCCATTGGGCAACAACACATCCAACTTATCCTTCGCCATCGAAGAAGGGACTCCGATGCGTGATATAAATCCTTCGGACAAGAAGGAGTGTGAAGCTCCCGTATCAAAGAGTGCTCGTGCCGGGTTTTCACAAATCAACACAAATCCTAACAAGCAGTGGTAAGGTAACATATACATAACAAGCATATAAAGGAATTGACTTGCTATAAATTAAACCGTACCTGTCACCACGTCAGCTTGTTTAATGGCCTCCTGTTGGCCAAGATTGTAAACCCTGGGTTGGGCCGGAGCATAGTGGGATGCGGTCGATTCCACCGCCTTTCCCTTCTCTTCATAAGTGGCTCCCGGCCTCCTCTCGGACTTAGGACGTCCGCTCCAACAATCACGGGCGAAATGCCCCGTCTTGCCACAAGTAAAGCACGCGCCCGGGGTCCGACTCGTAGTCGCCCCAGAAGCGCCAGAAGGAGCTGGACCCGAAGTCCTAGGCTTCTTGAAAGACTTCCGATAGCCGGACTTTGAGGTAGTCGGCACTTTAAACTCAGATTTTCTATCAACCAAGCCTTTCTTCGCCTGCACGTTCTTCATGTCCTTCTCCAAGGACCGGGCAGTATTGACCAAGGTTAAGAAACCCTGCGTCATCGGCCCCGATAGTAATAGTCTCAGCTCATCCCTCAAGCCTTCATAAAAACGATTAGTCTTGCGCTCCTCATCCATGATGGTAGAGCTCGCATAACGACTCAACCGCGTAAACTCGTGGAGATATTCATCCACGCTCCTCTCACCCTGTACCAACCTCAGGAACTCATTCTCCATTGAAATCCTCTGAGTAGAAGGGAGGTATCTTGCTAAGAACAATTCCGAGAACTCTTCCATCGGAACGTCTATCAGTTGTCTACCTCGCAGATGATGCAGCTCCAAACCTTCCCACCACATCCTCGCTTCACCGTCCAGCAGGAACGTAGCAATGGTGGTCATCTTCCACTCCTCCGTCTCCGTCGCTGTCATGACTCTCTTCACCCTAGAGAGCCAGTCTTCAGCCTGAGATGGGGTTCCCAACCCCGAGAATAACGGAGGGTTAAAGCTCATTACATGCTTCAACTGCCTCTCAGTCGCCCTCCTTGGCACTATTGGTTCTACAACCACTTGCTCCATCCTCCTCGGCTCAGCCTCTTGAAGAGGTACTTGCTCCATCACAGGAGCGGGCTGCTGCGCTTGCCTCCCAGGCTGCGCATTGATCACGGCCAACACCGCTTCAGCCACCAATCTTATATTTTCAGCCGACAAAGGTGTTGCGGGAGCAACTTCTGGTGCACTACTAGCCTCAGAACCTCGGCGTTCTGACGGCCCAACACCACTTCGGGTCACCTATAGTGGTACAAAACACCGTTAAGCGACCAAATAACATTGCAAACAGCAATTATAGGAACACGCAGGTTCCTCAAACACGAGTATTTTCATTCCTAAGTGGACATTCATGGGTTCTTTTTACTGTTATAACGATGACGCACACAATGTGCTCACCACCCCTTAAAAAGAATTCGCCCACGAATTCAATTCAAGCCCACCAAAACCAGTAGTCTGATACCAAATTGTAACACCCCCTATCCGTCGCATAGCATATAGCAGTAGGTCCGGCCGGGGCCCGACGCCATATACCACAGACAGACCGGGTGGTTACTTATGGAAACCATCCAACCAATCTCAACGTCCTACACAGAGCATTCTAGCGGAAGCAAATTATGAAAGTTGCAAAACAAGAACCCAGCACAAGCATGAATGTCCACTAAAACCAAAAGGAATGTCATTACAAAATACTCAAAAGTCGGCCTTAAGGCCTTACAAGATGTTTCATTTGTCTATTACATGATTTACCAACCTCGGCACGCAGGCCGGCCATACATGAATAAAATAGAAAACATTTCCACTTGGGCCTTCGAGGGCCAGCTTCGCAAAAAGGGCTTTAGCCCGCTATTGACCGCTTGGTCCAGCTGCACCTGCAAGCAAACAAACCACCGCACGGTGGCAAACAAAGCAATGGTCAGCAATGCTGACCAAATTATAACGATCCCGCCCCCAACTCGGGGCGGCGATGCTCCTTCCCTGCATTTCATTAGCACAAGCGAGCAATGCATATAACCATAGCCATTTCATCACAGACGTTGGCTCGTACGGCCACACGTCCCGTGCACTCAGGGCACATTCTCGGTGAACCGGTCGATGTTACGTCAATTGAAGCCATTAACATTCCGGACTCACCACCGCCACTTAGACGGCCATTCCTATGAGCAATTCGTCTTCATGGTATTGGTCACGTCAATTTAAGCCATCGACCACCGAAGACTCACATTTATGCCAACGGCGAGTGCCATGTACCTTTAGGTCTCTCTAACCCGAACGACATAAAGCGGGTACGGCTCCATCTAACCCGTGCTCACATCGCAACGGCAATTTAAGCCATATGCGCGGGTCAAACTTTCACCGAGTCCCATTCTATCACAAGTCACATAACCCCGTTATGTTCAAGTTGGCTCTCAGGCCACCAAGTTGGCAAGACCTCGTGTCCGCCCAGTTTTCCGGGTGCACCTTTGGGCTAGTCCCCAAGGCTCCCTGCTGCAATCTACCGCGTAGAAAACCCGAAAAACACCAAATTGCACGGAGTCTTCTCCGGCCTTATGCAATGCAACATCACCGATCCGAACTACATGTCCGGGTAGGCTTCAACCAAAATGCCTATGTCCGTTCTCGCATACGGACTCTAAACAACGGGGACTTCACATATCTACCCGAAGGAACGCCTCCAACTCTCCGCAAACTCGCGAGAGCGGGCTTCCTATGCAAAGAAAAGAGCGACTCATGCTCAAGATGAGGATCGTTACCCTTGCGGTCCTCTTTGGCGCCATCGAAAAGTAATCGGATGGAAATCACCGCACTTGCGTTGCCTCCGTGGATCCGGAGTCGGCTTGCGATTCGGAGCTCCGAAGCTCCTCCAATGGCGGATCTAGCTCCTCTTCTTCTTGCCTTAGCTTTTCTTTCTCCAAGGGTTTGGAGAGATAACAAGTGGAAAAAGTGAGGGTTTTCTAAGTCAAAACCCGGGTATATACCTTCAGGAACAACCCCCAGCCATTGGATCCTCAGTCAAAGAAATGAACGGCTTCGATTCGGGACTGAAATGCCCAATCTGGGCCGAACACGGCCTGGCACACGCCCGTGTCCAGGGCCGTGTGCCTCATTCGCCGTCAAAATCGAATCACCTGGAACCTCACACGGGTCTCGAACACGCCCGTGTTCGAGCTGACACGCCCGTGTTCCAACTGACACGGCCGTGTAGCTGGCCGTGTACCCCATGATTTTCTCCCGTTTTCAACCCGAGCACTGCACGGGTTCTAGGACACGCCCGTGTCCTTGCCCGTGTCACCTTGACACGCCTGGGCTCCAGGCCGTGTACAAGGTCTCGGCACTTCGCGGCTAAGTGTCGACACGGGTCGACACGCCCTGCGACACGCCCGTGTCGCAGGCCGTGTGCCATGTCTCGACACACTGTCGACACCAAAGTGTCGACTTCGCGGGACGAGTGTCGACACGGGTTGACACACCCTGCGACACGCCCGTGTCGCAGGCCGTGTGCCGTGCTCGACACAACGTCGAAGCACTGTGTCGACTTCACGGCTAAGTGTCGACACGGGTCGACACGCCCTGCGACACGCCCGTGTCGCAGGCCGTGTGCCCAGTCTCGACACAATGTCGAGACCAAAGTGTCGACTTCACGCCTTAGTGTCGACACAGGCTTGACACGCCCTGGGACACGCCCGTGTCCCAGGCCGTGTGCCTGCAGCCAGAACTCAAACTGGCCCAAATTATTCCCCTCTGCTCCTTTGAGTTTCGGGGCGTTACACAATGTTTTTCATATTTACATGTCCTAGCCTTTTATGCCATAATTCATTTTGATTGCAAACTATATTAAGCAAACAAATGTCTTAATTGGCAAAATAAAAATCAACTAAATAAATGTTTCCTTGTCTATTTCCAATTAAAATATTTTGTTTTTCTTTATTAGAAATAGTACAAGTTTTTGAGTTGAAATATACCTGATAACCTTCATCATATAATTCGTTTATGGATATGAGGTTATGTTTGAGTCCACTTACATTTGTCACATTTTTGAATGTGACAGCTCCAATTCTTACTTCTCCACAACCTTCAGATTGGCCACACTTTTAGTCACCAAAGATAACCATTGGTCCCAGCTTGGACTTGTAGTTGATTAGGTTGTCCTTGCTGCCAATCATATGTTTGGAGCATCCACTGTCCAGGTACCATGTTTGATTAATCACTAGACAACCCTTTTCCTGCAATAAAAATAGTTAGTTGTTCTTGACCCAGGTTACCTTGGGTACTTTATATTGTTGATAAGAGAAGCTTAAAATCACAGAAAATTCTGGTTGTGATTTATATCCTAATAGATGATATCTCCTGGGTGGAATTGTCCAATCAGCAAGTGGGTTAAATGGTTTCCTTGATTCATTGGAGTTGGTGTTATAATTATATTTTTTGTTAAGTCTGACTGGGTTCGACGAATTGTTGTGAGTTCGTCGACCAGAGTTCGATGAAATGGGATGAGATCATCGATCTCTGCTCAGAGAATGAACAAGTTCATTTTCTGTGCCCTAAGTTCGTCGATCTCTGCTCTACGAACCATAAACAGTTCGTTGATAGCAGTAAGACGAATGATTATTATATAAGTTTGCGTTCAGCATTCGTTGATTTGAGTTCGACGAACTGGACACATTTTGTCGATCTGAGTTCGATGAAATATGCTGAACTTTGTTTTTACTTGCTTTCTGGTTTCTATTATTTTGACCTTTTAAGTTGGGCATTTCTTCTATGGTTTGTTTAATTGTTGTTATTTCTTTGCCCTTAGCAGAAACAAATTTAATGGGGGTTGATAAAATATTCTTCTTAAAAATGGGGGGTAAACCTGATGAAGCACCCAAGCCCAGCTTGCCATTTAGTCTGGCATTAAGTGTGCTTGTAATGTCAATCAGCTTAAGGCTTCTCCCATTGAGAGATTCCACAAGTTGTTTGGCCTCACATAGTTCAATTTTTAAAGAGTCAATTTGTTTATTAGCTGATATTAGTTCTTCTTTTAACTTGATTTTTTCAGAGATTATGTTTTCCTGGTTTGATAATTTTTCCCAAAGTGCTTTGATTTCCTTTTCTGAATTTATTAAATCAATGCACAATGTTTTAAACTCAATTTTAAAAGCATCAGAATTATAATCAAAGGATAAGAGTACCTGATCAGCTTCTGTTTCTGAAGCTTCTTCATTGTCAGACTCTTCTTCATCTGATTGACTCCTGGAAGCATCAATTGCCATAAGGCATACTTCTTTCGCCCTTGTCTCCTCCTCTTCTTCACTAGAGCTGGAGGATGTGGATTCATCCTTAGTTTCACTCTAGGATTCAGCTACAAAGCCTTTTTTCCTTCTTCTTGTATTTGCTGGAAGAAGGCCTGGTGTTTTGCTGTCTCCTAGAGTCCTTCTCTCTTCTCTTTTCCTTCTTTTGATTTTCTGGACACTCTGAGATGAAGTGCCCAGGTTGCCTGCATCCAAAGAAAACCACTTCTTTAGTGGGGTTTTTGTCATACCTTGGCTTGTCATCCTGTCTGGATGACTTTCTTCTGAAACCCTTTCTTGCCATTTTATAGAATCTCTTGGCAAAGAGACTCATCAGCTCTTCATTCACAGTTGAGGCTTCAGCTTCTTCAATAGCTTTAAAATCTATGTTGTGCTCCTTCCTTGCTGGTGGAGGTGTTCTCTACTCAACTGCTTCTCTAGATTTGACCATCTGCTCATAAGACTTGAGCTTTTCTAAAAGAGATTCTGTGGAAATCTCATTTAGGCTTTTGGCATCCTTGATTGGCCAGATCCTTCAATCCCATGATCTGGGAAAGCACATGAGGATTTTGTCATTCACCTTAGTGAGGGTGATGTCCTTGTCCAATGTCTTTAGCTCATTGATGATTGAGCTCAGCCTGCTGTACATATCAGCAACTGATTTTGTTTCCTCCTTCTTGAAATTCTCATATTGTGATATGAGATTGGATCTTCTATATTTTCTTTCATCAGCAGATCTAGCCACCATTTGAATTAGAGAATCCCAGATGGCTTTGGCTGATGTGCATTCCGCCACTTTCTGAAAAAAGTCATCTGATATTATTTGGGCCAGAATGTTCATGGCATTGGCATCAGCAACCTTTGCTTTCTTCTGGGCTTCAGTGCACTCAGGTGGTGGAACTGCATTTGTGCTTGAAGCTGCTGTAGATGTAGAGGCAGTAGCTTGAGGAGGACCTGTCAAGATGGAATCGTAGATATCCTCATCAATAGAGTTCATGTACAACTTAATTCTTTCCTTCCAGATGGCAAACCTATTTAGATTGCATACTGGAGGTATGTTGATTGCATAGTCCATGTTTTATGTCATGTTGTGTGTATAATCTTAATAGAAATAAAAAGCAGATCTAACTCAGGATCTTTGGTTCAAGGATTAACTTGCACAACTAAAGGAACCTTGCTCTGATACCAATTGAAAGTAAGGGTTAGATCTTAAATACTCTAAAGAGGGGGGGGGGGGTTGAACAGAGTATTTAGTGTTTACAAAATTTTTCTAACTAATTCAATCTAGTTCTAGTGCTGCAAGAATTATTTTAAAAACACAAACACAGCAACCTAGTTATCACAGCCACAATAAGAACAAAAGAAAAAGAGCAACCTAGACAACACAAGAATTTTATAGTGGTTCCCCTAAACTTGGGTACATCAACTCTTCTACCACCCTGGTAGGAATCCACTCAGGTTTTTGATCAGGTGACTGCCACCAATGAGCTTTTGATCAGGTGATCAAAAACCAAACCTCAAGTCTTTTTTTCAGGTGACATGCAACCAGGAATAACTTTTGAAGGGAGTTAAGAACCCTTTATACAGTAGGGGTGAGAGAGTGATTTTGTCTTCTCTTTCTCAAATACAACTGAGAAGACTTTTATGGATATTGATTATAGCAAAGGGCTCCCCCTGAGATATTGAATGGTTCAGGAAGTTGAAGCTTTGCTGCAGGGTGATAGGTCTTCAAGCTTTTACTTTGACCAGATGAATTCCAGGAACTCCTTGACAAATTGAATGTTTGTTGTCCTTTGAAGAATCCTAGAATGAAGACAGACGAAGACTCTTGATTTGAATGGTTGTTCTTCTTCTTCTTCTTTATCTTGTTGTTGTTTTCTCTGGTCTAGGGCTAGGGCTTTTTGTCTCTTGACAGTATTGTTGCCCTGTGAGCTCAGTAGTCTGTATATTCTCTGTGTACTATCGAGAGAGATGTATATGCTTATTCACTGTATATTTCTGACTACTGTTGGAGAGCTGTTCAGGAAGAGAATGAAAATCCCTTTTATATTTTTCATGTAAATTGCCTTTTGAAATTTGAATTCCTTTCTGCATTGAATTCTGACGGCCTGGAGAATATTTGCATTGATTGGCTTCCCCAACTGTCCCATGAAAAATGGCAAGCAATAATCCTGATGAAGACCATAATCAATGCTTGCTTATAACGGTAATATTCAGAGAATATTGATGCATTGATTACTCAGGAATTATTGCAATAGAAAGGAGACAGAGGGAGGGGAATTTCTAAGTCTGGAACTTTACAGAATTCATTGAGCAGAATTCGTCGATCTATGTCCAAAGTTCGTCGAACAGAGAAGTCAAGTTCGTCGACCAGATAATCTTTGTTCGTCGAGCTGAGATCCAGGATCGTCGACCTAAGAACTGACAACTGCTTTCTCTAGAACCATGCTAATTCTGTGCATCAAGTTAGTCGAGCTGAGAATATAACTACGTCGACTGAGTAACAAAACTCCATGTTTCTTGGACTTAAAAATGTTGAAGTAACATGTACAGAAATCGTCGACCTTAGAACTGGGTTCATCGACCCGAGAACTAGTTTCGTGGAGCTGAGAACTTCTAACTGCTACTTGAGAAATCTTGCCAAGACTGTTGTCTAAGTTCATCAAGATGAGAAGGTGAGTTCGTCGACTAGAGTGTGATTCTGGACTTAGAATACTTAGTTGTTTCTGGTCTTGTAGTGTTGAAGTAGATGATCCAGAAATCGTCGAACGAAGATCCAAATTCATTGAGTTGATATTCTAACTTCGTCGACTGGAGTGTGAAGCTGGACTTTAAATACTCAGATGTTTCTGGAATAAGATGTTAAAGTAGAATATCCTGAGATCGTCGACCTGAGAACTAAGTTCGTCGTCCTGAGATCTAAGTTCATTGACTGGAGTTAAGTGTGAAGAATTCTGGACTTAGGTGTTGAAGTATACTCTTTAATTCGTTGACCTGAGATTCAAGTTCGTCGAGCTCAGCTCAGAGAATTGTCTTTGATTTCGTCGAGCTGAGCACGACTTTCGTCGACCTGAGTTCGACAAACGTCGAACTTATTTTCTGAGTTTGGAATTTCTCTAAGTTTTGAGTCTTCTGTAGTCTGTTGATGGCTGAGCCATATAGTGTTGACTCTAAGGACATGGACTAGACTCTAGAACACAATCATGACCCTGGTTATACATGTTGGGTCAAACATCCTAACTTAGTGAACCTAGCCCAAATCCAACTAGGGATCCAACAGGGATGGAGATGATAGTAGATCAAAAGTTGGAGATGAAAGTAGTAGATCTGTATGAAGAGAAGTGGATGGTATGTCATTAATATGAGATGGTAGCTGTGACGGTGGATGTGATTGAGGAGGTGGAGATGGTGTATCCTCAGAAATGTGGATTGGTGAGTATAGAGGATATGGTGGTCTGGATGGTGAGGTAGGAGGGATATGGGTAGAAGATGTTGAAGTGGATGGTTGTTGAAGTGTAGAAACATCAACAAGTGGAGTTGATGAAGAAAATAGAGAATGATGTGGAGATGGAGTAGGAGAGGGGATGTGAGGAGCAAGAGCTTCTGCTGGGGTTAGTGAAGTGGCTATTACAGCCCTAGTGTCCTCAGAAGCTCTGTAGGAGGAGGCCCTTGAGGGCTTGGTTATAACCCTCTCCCATATTTTAAAGAGGGCTGATGTGAGCCTCTTGGAAGCATTAATGAATATGGTCTAGGAGACCAATAATTTTGGGCATTTGACTTGCAGGAAAAGCCTAAGTATTCTCCCATACCCAACATCTTTCTTATTTATCTTCTTCTTGATGGAGTCAAATAGAATAACATCCCAGTTTACTGACTTTTGATTTACCAGGGCACACATCAGAAGAAATTGGTACATGTTAATATAGTCATGGGTAGAGTGCTTGCCCAAGAGTACCTTTCCAACAACATCTGCTAAGAACTTGTATTCAACAAATAGGTTCTTTTTTAGCATTTTGTTAGGGTTTCCCTGCGAGTGACCCATTTTAACAAGCATATCATCAAGTTTAGCACTGGACAGTTCTATATCATCGTCCTCACGATTAACAAACCTAAAAATTTCAGATAAAATTTTTGGTGAAAGAGGAACCTGATGTCCAGAGATAGATCCAATGAGAACTGGAGTTTCCTGAATCTTTGTTGTATAGACCCATTCCTTAATCTCCTGTACTAGAAGCTTTATCCTTGTTGTCATGAACTTCCTCAACTGCTGAGTCTCAAATAACTATAAGATATTTTTGAATACTTCATCGAAATGACTGAAGGAATCCATATCAATGTCAAAGCTAGCATCAAATTTCATTCCGGAAAGGGTCGCCGCCGAAATCACCATTGCTTACAAAAATAAGAGATCAAGTGCAAAAGAACTGGAAAGAGCGGGATGGAGTTCAATGAAAACCTAATTATACATTTTTAGAAGTTGAAAAGACGAACTCTGTCCGAAGAAAAATAAAAACTTCGAACTTAGTTCGATGAACAATCTCATAAAGAAATAAAAGCATCGATCTAAGTTTGAATAGGGGGAAAATAATTCGTCATTCTCCGTTCGACGAAAAAAAATTTCTGAAATAACCTTCGTCGATCTCCGTTCGACGAAAGATTTTCCGAAACAAATTCGTCGATCTCTGTTCGAAGAAAAGTTTCGCAAAAGAAGGTTTGTCACAACCCGCATTTTTCACCGCCAAATAAGTATATTAGAGTAAGGGAAAATGTGCGTCATGATGCCACGTCAGCAGGGGATAACTGCGGACACTCAGGCAAAACTCCTACTTAGCCATGAAGAAAGGTTCTTTAAGTTATTTAGAGTTAAAATCAATTTGAGTATAATAGTTAGCTGTATCCCTCGGCTTAGTGGCTCATCTAGTCCACGAAGAAAATAGTAATACACTACGAAAAATACTTCTATATGAGATTAAACTACCTACATGAGCTTGGAGGTTCCCAGAGGACACCTCAAGTTATGCAAGTTCTAAATTTAAAATAGCAATAAAAGTAGATTTTTACGGTCGCTAAATATAGTGATTTAACATTTTGAAAACGTGCAATGCATGAGGTAATAGTAGTAGTTTTTTTCATAATTGAAAATAACTACCCTGCAATCCTAACATAAAACGTCCCAGAGAGCAAGTAATCCACATCCACAGAAAGAAAAACTAAGTAGCTAGCAAGTATCCAAAAAGAACAATAGTCATGCGGGCATCAACAACATGACACGAACCCACATAAATCCAAGTATGTCTGCTCCAGTAATGCAAAATAATCAACAATCTACCTCGCTATGGCGAGGCAAAAACCACGGCCAACACTGCCGCTCAAGCACACCAAAACCAGCACCAAACTCAGCTACATCTCTGAACCTGAGACATTCCAAAGACAGAACACCTCAGCAAGGAGGTACAAGTGATGACAAAAAGTATGACAAAAGTAAACAAAGTCAAGGGGTACCAACCCAAGACCAAAGGAAAAAATATTTAATTAAGGTGCAACAGTGAGGTGCAAAAGTAAAAAAAAAAACACTTACATGAAGTGTCCCGCAAAACAACAACACCCCAAATGCACAAGACCTTAAGGGGAACAGGGTCAAGATTAAGTCGTCAGGAAGAGGAACAAATCCCTACTAGCCACCTGTGGTCAACTCCACCAAAAAATAACAAAACGGGCGGGGTGGCCAACCCCAAAGACAATTCATCCGTCTAAAAGCGGGGGAGACTGGATAATCCACCATACACCGCAAATGCCCTAAACACGATAGATCCCCACAAAGTGCTAATAGGGAGATCAAATGTTGCAACGGTGGATGATACTAATAACACCCGCAAAAAAGAAAAACCTGGAAGGAAAACCCCGTAACGATCTGGGTATAGAGCTCAGAGGCACACCACATCCCAATCGGGGCCTGGCAGCTTGTCTCTCTTGACGACATCACCACGAAGAAGAAAACCATGATAGAAATCTCAAGTTAACAATGGAACATCAGATTCTACTAGACAATTCTAGAATGAAACGATTGATCAACCTTTGGAAGAATTTGCAACTCTAAATAAACTCTAACATGTTCTACAAGAAGGTTGAGGAACGGTTATAAGGGTGAAGTTACACCACATCATCAAGACAGAAAGCGATAAACAGGCATATATAGAAATAATCAAGAATATAAAGATCATGATTAGGATTAGGCATGAGATCTCAACAGCGCTAGAGTCGACAAAATATTTAATAATCATGAAAACGAGCAGTTAGAAAATTCTGCAAAATCAGAGTAAAAAAGGGAAGTGAAAAGGAACCCATCACTTGCCTTGATTTTATCGGAGAAAGACGTCCAAATCACTCATTGATGTAGATAGGGACGAAAGAAGATGAGGGAAGTCAAAATCTAATAAGAATGGACGAAAATAAGGGTTAGTGCTGAAAACCCTAGCAATAAAATCTGAAGGAAAGGGGGAGATTTTACCACGATGGCTTAGCTCCCACTGAGAGCTTTCCGGATCTATATTTGGTTGAAGATTTCGAGCACCGGAGCACCGTCGGCGGCCACCAGAAGAATCACAAAAACTCTCTCTCTCTCTCTCTCTCTCTCTCTTACGCCGATCTGGTTCGGTAGATGAACAGGAAAGTCGGTCCAGAGTGAAGAAGGGAAAGAAATAGGTATATATATACTAAGGGTAATCATTAATTTAATCAGTACTTAAGCAAAATAGACCGGGTTCTGGTGAACCAGACATCTCGAGAAAAGAGGTTCCTCTCGAGAACACAGCAATTGTTCTCGAGAACCAAGGGGCTACACTCGAGAACACATAAGTTGTTCTCCAGAAGAAGAATTTGCTCTCGGGAAGGACTATTCTCGAGAACACAGGAGTTGTTCTCGAGAAGAAGGATTTGCTCTCGAGAACACAGAAGAAGTTCTCGAGAAGAATGGGCTGATCTCGAGAAGAAAAGGCTGTTCCCGAGAGAGAAGAAAAAGTTGTTCTCGAGAGAAATGAAACTGTTCTCAAGAACAAGGCAGCAAAATCCAGGGAACAGAGGAGCACCACTCGAGAACGACCAGGCGGAACTCGAGTACAGAAAGGACTTCTAAAAAAATAAGCAGGAAGGACAAAAATCTGCTCGATGCTTCATCGAGCTCAGCTGGACATTCGTCGAGCTCCGCTCGATGTTCGTCGAACACAAAAGAAAACACTGTTCGACGAATTTTGCAAGATTCATCGAACCCAGAATTCCAGAACCGCTCGACGTTCGTCAAGCTCAACTCGACGCTACGTCCAGCTCCGCTCGACGATCGTCGAGCTCAGAACAGTGCCTTAAAAAATAATGACGAACGTCTCTGATTGACGTAGAAACATAGCCTTACAAGGGGCATCATGAGAATCAAAAGAGTTTTCCAAAAATTAGAACAAGTCACACAGCCTTATATAATATCCACAGGAATAATCAGGTTAAAATTGTTGAACAAGTAATTGAGAGTTCAAAACAAAGGCCCAAACGTGCTGAATTAAACGAATTCAACGGTGACGACAAACCTAGAATCCGACGTACCATTCTTGAGACTCAATCATCAACTGCTATCATAAGCAAGGAAATCACCACAAGGGTCTAAACACGCACTGAGACTCCAAAATGCTCGGATCGTAACAAAACTTGACAAGACCAAGGCCTTAAAAACCTCATCCTTTAAATCAAGGAAAACATCCAATCCCAACAGGATTCGCATAATCTGGTCAATCAGACCCAACGGACGCGAAAACGCACAAACGGTGCAGCACCGACATTAAAACGAAAGAGGGTAACACCCTGACGTCATAATTATGATGTCGACGAACCAAATAATGACATCAGAAAATTAGGAGCGTTACATCCACACCCCTAAAAAACATTTCGTCAAAAAACTTTAACACAACCTTAAAACAAAACCCAAACCAAACCCAATTATTATCAAAATCCTGAAGACATACCTTAACTAAGGGAAAATATGTGGATGAGATTCTCTCATCGCCGACTCCAATTCCCACATCACGCTCTCGACGTCTTGATTTTGCCAGAGAACTTTAACCATGGGGATGTTCTTTCTCCGCACCACACTATCTTGAGATTCCAGAATACGAACAGGTTCTTCCACATATGTAAGGTTGGGATTAATCTTGGGCACCGAGTCAATAACTTGACGATCACTACGAATACACTTCCACAACCGGCTCACATGGAACACATCATAGACACCAGGGAAGGAAGCAGGTAACTCTAGCTTATTAACTGACACTCTGATGCGCTCAATAATATGTAAAGGTCCCACATACCGGGGGTCTAACTTATGGTTCCTTCCAAACCTTTTAACACCTGACATCGAAGAAACTTTCAGAAAAACCATGTCCCCAACAGCGAACTTCAAATCAACCCTTCGTTGATTAACATATTTCTCATAGCGTTCTTATTCCACAAGGAGCTTTTCTCGAATATGAGTCACAACACAATTCATCTATTGCAGGGATTCCAGACCAAGCAACGGTCTCTCACCAACTTTATCCCAAAACAAAGGAGTTCTACAACGCCTCCTATACAAGGCCTCAAACGGGGCCATCTGCAGACTCTCTTGATAACTATTATTATACGCAAACTTCATGAGTCCCAGACTCTCATCCCAAGCGCCACCGTGATCCAAAATATAACATCTGATCATATCTTACACTAACTGATTTACTCTTTCCGCCTGACCGTTTGTCTGCAGATGATAGGCGGTGGAATACCTCAAATCGGTACCCAACCCCTCATGTAAGCTCTTCCAAAAATGAGACGTGAATCTAGAGTCTCGGTCTGATACTGTAACGACCCGGCCCTTTAGACCAAGGCCGCTCGGCCCACCAGTAGCCCATGGACCTTTAGACCACGGACCACGGTGGTACAGCCCGAATATACCAAGGCCTGCAGGCCGTATACCCCAATGCCTCTCTGGCCTATTTCTCAGCAAACAGCGTGCTGTTGGTGCAGGGATTCGAACCCGCAACCCTTGATAAGAAACCTTCAACAGTTCTCATCACCAATTGAGCTGCAGCTTAGCTGGTGATGAGAACTGTTGAAGGTTTCTTATCAAGGGTTGCGAGTTCGAATCCCTACGCCAACAACGCGCTGTTTGCTGACAAACATGCCAGAGAGGCATTGGGGTGTACGGCCTGCAGGCCTTGGTATATTCCGGCTGTACCACCGTGGTCCGTGGTCTAAAGGTCCATGGGCTACTGGTGGGCCGTGCAGCCTTGGTCTAAAGGGTCGGGTCGTTACAAAAAAGTGGACTCCGACTAGCTGGGGAATCTTGCTAACAGGCTACAAACAGGCTACACAAGGAACCCTAAGAGCTAAGACCACGCTCTACAACGGCAAAGAGCCGGAAATATGACATCGTAATGCCAGACAAAGATCAAACAAAACACGAAAAAACCGGGGGCATTACAACAATCTGGTAGTTAACCTTTTTCAGCTCGAAGATACAAATGCAGATGATCGGGATCATCCTTATGATGCAGTCTCATAAGCGCAATCCACGAAGGTTCTGCCACTGCCAAGCTACTCTGCGAATCGTAGCTTCCCACAGAAATGTCCATCAAAAGAAACTCTTCCACTAGATGCTCGGTAGAGAGATTGAAAATCTTCCCTGACTTCCGACTCAGGGCATCGGCCACCATATTAGCCTTGCCCGGATGATACTGGATATCCACATCGTAGTCGGCCACGTACTCCAACCACCGCCGCTAGCGCAGATTCAATTTTTTCTGAGTGAAGACATACTTCAAACTCTTATGATCCATGAAAATCTTGCACTGCGCGCCATATAGCAAATGCCTCCACAATTTCAGCGCATAGATCACAGCTGCAAACTCCAGGTCATGCGTAGGGTAATTCCTCTGGTGAGTCTTTAACTGTCTTGACTCGTACACAATCACCTTCCCGCCCTGCATCAAAATGCAGCCCAGACCAACATGCGATGCATCCACATATATATCATACTCACTACCCTCCGTAGGCAAAGACAAAATTGCAGCCGAACATAGCCTTCTTTTTAGTTCCTCAAAAGCCTTCTCACACTTGCCATCCCATATGAAGGCTACATTCTTCTGGGTCAACTTGGTCAACGGCGCGGACAAGGTATAAAATCCCTCTACAAATCTTCTATAATAACCAGCCAAACCCAAGAAGCTTCTGATCTCTTTGGGAGTAACAAGTCTCTCCCATTCCATAACAGTAGCGATCTTTTCTGGGTCCACTGATATTCCCTTCTTGTTAACCACGTGGCCTAGAAAAGAAACTTGAGGCAACCAAAATTCGCATTTGCTCAGCTTGGCGTATAACTTATGGTTCCTTAGGGTCGCCAAGACTAGACGCAAATGTCGATCATGCTCCTCTGCATCTTTAGAGTACACCAAAACATCGTTTATAAAGACAATCACAAACTTATCTAGGAAATCCTTGAAAAATCTGTTCATCAAATCCGTAAAAGCTGAGGGCGCATTAGTCAAAACAAATGACATAACCAAAAACTCAAAATGCCCATGACGAGAGCGGAACGTCGTCCGCGGAACATCTGACTCCCGAATCCTCAACTGGTGATAGCCCGATCGAAGATCAATCTTGGAAAACATGGATCTACCACGCAGTTGATCAAACAAATCGTCGATTCGCGGCAAAGGGTACATGTTCTTAATAGTAACCTTGTTCAGCTCTCTATAGTCGATGCATAACCTCATTGACCCATCTTTCTTTTTAACGAACAGCACTGGTGCACCCCAAGACGAAGAACTCGGCCTTATGAAACCTTTTGCCAACATCTCATCCAGCTGAATTCGAAACTCTTACAGCTCTCGCAGGGCCATCCGGTACGGCGCCTTTGCAATAGGATGCGTGCCTGGCTCCAAATCTATAACAAACTCGACATCTCGATCGGGTGGAAGACCGGGAAGATCGTGAGGAAACACATCAGAGAAGTCACACACCACAAGAATCTCTTCCAAACGTGGCACACTAACAACCGACCCTACTAGAGAGACCACACAGGCAAAACAGCCAGAATCAAGCAAATTCCGAGCACGCACCGCAGAAATGATTAGAGACTCCTGGAGAGAATATCCATAAACGCTCCCTGGCTGACCGTTGTCCTTGACGAATTCCAAGCGCTTACCCTTGCACTAGATAACTGCATCGTACCTTGATAACCAGTCCATGCCCAAAATGACGTCGAAATCCTCCAGGTCAATCACCTTCAGATCTGCCTTTGTTAGAAAATCTCCCAACAAAATCGGACAATCGAGGATACCCAGGTCTGTAACCACAGAGTCACCGGAGGGGAACTTAACGCAAAAGGCACCACCAACACGATCAAGGCCCAAACTGAACCGCTCCATGAAAGCTCTAGCAACAAACGAGTGGGTAGCGCCTGAATCGAAGAGAACGTGCCCAGCGGTTCTTTACCTTAAATCGTCCTACGAATTGCACACACATCTAAGGCAACAAGCGCTAAAATGAAAACTACAACCAAAAAGGGAACGTAATGAAACGACTGGGGAGGAGTCGAACCTGAGATAACCTCGGTCGAGGTCTTCGCTTCGTCTGCCGAAAGCACATTCAGCTTCCCCTTTCCTTTATCCATTTGCTGAGGCGGTGGCAAAGACTGGAGGGGAATTGGCTGCAGAACAGGCTGGAGCTGTGGGCACCTTGTCTTGAGACGACCCTTCTGCCCACACTGAAAATAGACTTTATCCTTTAACCAGCATCGGGCAACTTCATGCCCCTTCAAATCTATATTCTGGACCACGGAGGATCGTGGGACCACAGAGGAGCGTGGGACTTGATCTGATGCTATATTCTGGACCACGGAGGAGCATGGGACGAGCGCTTGCGGCTTATGGAATTCACATATAACAACAGTTATCAAGAAAGCTTGCAAATGGCTCCTTTTGAAGCTTTGTATGGGAGGCGCTGCAGGACTCCCTTGTTTTGGGCTGAGCATGGCGAGGGACCTTTGCTGGGTCTAGAAGCGCTCGAGGATATGGAAACCGCTGTAAAGCTTATTCGGGAAAAGCTTCGGTTAGCCCAGGAGAGATATGAGAAGAACGCCAACCGGCGTAGATCGGACTTGGAATTTGTTGTGGGGGACTCGGTGTTCTTAAAGGTGTCCCCGTTGATCGGAGTCAAGCGGTTTGGCAAGAACAGGAAGTTGGACCCGAGGTATGTGGGGCCGTTTTCGATTGTTGAGCGGATTGGGATATCAGCTTATAGGCTGGCTTTGCCCGCAAATTTCCCTAGCGTGCATGATGTCATCCACCTCAGTCAGCTGCGGAAATGTGTGTGGAATGGCAGGCAGGTTTTGGATTCTGTGCCTCAGTTGGAGCCAAATCTTTCTTATGTGGAGGTGCATGTCCGCATTTTGGATTCTCAAGTTCGTGTGTTGCGGAAGAAGACTATTCCTATGGTTAAATTTTTATGGAGGAATCAGGGTGTGGAAAGCGCGACTTGGGAATTGGAGTCGGCTATGAGGGAGGCTCACCCTTATCTGTTTCCATGATCTTGTGCCTGGTATGTTCTGTTTTACTTATATATAGCCCTTTCCTGGCTCTTTCTTTCTCCTTCTTGATAGGAGTGTTGTGAGTAAAGTTTCGAGACGAAACTTTCTTTTAGGGGGAGTGGCTGTAACGCCCCCGATTTTTCCGTGTTTTGTTTGATCTTTGTCTGGCGTTACGATGTCGTATTTCCGGCTATTTGCCATTGTAGAGCGTCGTCTTTGTAACGGTCCAGGCCCATCAACATGGGACCCAGCTGGAACCGCCGGCCTACCAGGGTCCAGACCCGGGCCCACCACTGGTAGTCAGCCTTTCACATTCAAGCCTGCAGGCCATGCACCCCAACCCCTCTCCAGCCCACCGGCGGGTTGTTGGTGGCCGCAGCCTCCCTTTGATGAGGTAAACTCGATAGTCAAGCCCGCACTACGGGGACTTCCCAGGAGGTCACCCATCCCAGAATTTCTCCAGCCCGAGCACGCTTAACTATGGAGTTCTTTCAACTCTAATCACCAATTGAGCTGCAGCTCAATTGGTGATTAGAGTTGAAAGAACTCCATAGTTAAGCGTGCTCGGGCTGGAGAAATTCTGGGATGGGTGACCTCCTGGGAAGTCCCCGTAGTGCGGGCTTGACTATCGAGTTTACCTCATCAAAGGGAGGCTGCGGCCACCAACAACCCGCCGGTGGGCTGGAGAGGGGTTGGGGTGCATGGCCTGCAGGCTTGAATGTGAAAGGCTGACTACCAGTGGTGGGCCCGGGTCTGGACCCTGGTAGGCCGGCGGTTCCAGCTGGGTCCCATGTTGATGGGCCTGGACCGTTACAAAAAGTGCACTTTTTGTAACGGTCCAGGCCCATCAACATGGGAACCCGCTGGCACCGCCAGCCTACCAGGGTCCAGACCCGGGCCCACCACTGGTAGTCAGCCTTTCACATTCAAGCCTGCAGGCCATGCACCCCAACCCCTCTCCGGCCTGTTTATCAGCACGGTAGGTTGTTGCCGCTAGGTCTCGAACCTAGCACCTTGATAAGAAAGCTTTCCACCACTCCCCCATCACCAACTGAGCTGCAGGCTTGAATGTGAAAGCTCTCTTATCAAGGTCCTGGGTTCGAGACTTAGTGGCAACAACCTACCGTGCTGATAAACAGGCCGGAGAGGGGTTGGGGTGCATGGCCTGCAGGCTTGAATGTGAAAGGCTGACTACCAGTGGTGGGCCCGGGTCTGGACCCTGGTAGGCCGGCGGTGCGAGCGGGTTCCCATGGGATGGGCCTGGACCGTTACAGTCTTAGCTCTTAGGGTTCCTTGTGTAGCCTTTTTGTAGACTGTTAGCAAGATTCCCCAGCTAGCCGGAGTCCGTTTGATTACTCGGTTGGGCCTCTTAGGGAATGCTTGTGTTTTTGGCTTCGGGTGGTGATATCCCGGGCTTTGTTCGTCGAATGCTAATTTTGACTTCGCAGTTGTGTTCGTAGCGTGGGTTTTTAGCTGTGATGTGAATTTCATCAATTTCCGAGATGTTTCGGGTCTCGTGTCGTTTTGATATTGCGTGTAAGTAATTAGTATGTATTGATTGTTTATTATTAAAACTGATGCCTATATATAGCCTTAGGTTAGAAATTAGGGCTCGGTTCATTGCCTCTTTTCATTTTCTCTTTTGGAAGGAGCCGCCGCCTGTACGAGAGGAAGAGAACCGCCGGACTACCCTAGCCTTCGGACGCCGATTCCTGGAGATTTAGCAGTCGAAATTCGATTTCGAGAGTGGATCTGGATTGCTCTCACCTGGATCTGCATTCTTTATGTTCCTCGGCTTGGTGATCTGCGGCTATATCCGAGAGTGAGGGAAGTCGCCGACCAAGCTTTTCCGGTATTGAGGCAAGTGATGTTCCCTCATCCTTGCCATAGCTGATCCTTGTTTTCTTCTTGATTAAATTTTATCTCTCTCATGCTTAGATCCTAGGTGTACGCTAGGGTTCGTCCCCGATTATTCTGTGATTAGTGTAGAGAAGTTACAGTTAAATCTCAGTTTTTCCTGAGAGATGTGTCTATTAGGGTCGGATTTGGTACGGTTCAGGTCGGGTAGTTGCTATTGCCGATGGATGATGAAATTCTAGAGAGAGAGGCACGAGAGAGATAAAATTTAATCAAGAAGAAATCAAGGATCAGCTATTGCAAGGATGAGGGAACATCACTTGCCTCAATACCGGAAAAGCTTGGTTGGCGACTTCCCTCACTCTCGGATCTAATCGCAGAGCACCAAGCCGAGGAACAGAAAGAATGCAGATCCAGGCGAGAGCAATCCAGATCCACTCTCGAAATCGAATTTCGACTGCTAAATCTCCAGGAATCGGCGTCCGAAGGCTAGGGTAGTCCGGCGGTTCTCTTCCTCTCGTACAGGCGGCAGCTCCTTCCAAAAGAGAAAATGAAAAGAGGCAATGAACTGAGCCCTAATTTCTAACCTAAGGCTATATATAGGCATCAGTTTTAATAATAAACAATCAATACATACTAATTACTTACACGCAATATCAAAATGACACGAGACCCGAAACATCTCGGAAATTGATGAAATTCACATCGCAGCTAAAAACCCACGCTACGAACACAACTGCAAAGTCGAAATTAGCATTCGACGAACAAAACCCGGGATATCACCACCCGAAGCCAAAACACAAGCATTCCCAAAGAGGCCCAACCGAGTCATCAAACGGACTCCGGCTAGCTGGGGAATCTTGCTAACAGGCTACAAACAGGCTACACAAGGAACCGTAAGAGCTAAGACCACGCTCTACAATGGCAAAGAGCCGGAAATACGACATCGTAACGCCAGACAAAGATCAAACAAACCACGGAAAAACCGGGGGCGTTACAGCCACTCCCCCTAAAAGAAAGTTTCGCCTCGAAACTTTACTCACAACACTACTATCAAGAAGGAGAGAGAAAGAGCCAGGAAAGGGCTATATATAAGTAAAATAGAACATACCAGGCACAAGATCAGGGAAACAGATGAGGGTGAGCCTCCCTCATAGCCGACTCCAATTCCCAAGTCGCGCTTTCCACACCCTGATTCCTCCATAAAACTTTAACCATAGGAATAGTCTTCTTCCGTAACGCACGAACTTGAGAATCCAAAATGCGGACAGGCACCTCCACATAAAAAAGATTTGGCTCCAACTGAGTCACATAATCCAAAACCTGCCTGCCATTCCGCACACATTTCCGCAGCTGACTGACGTGGAAGACATCATGCATGCCAGGGAAATTTGCGGGCAAAGCCAGCCTATAAGCTGATATCCCAATCCACTCAACAATCAGAAACGGCCTCACATACATCGGGTCCAACTTCCTGTTCCTTCCAAACCGCTTGACTCCGATAAACGGGTAGACCTTTAAGAACACCGAGTCCCCCACAACAAATTCCAAGTCCGATCTACGCCGGTTGGCGTTCTTCTCATATCTCTCTTGGGCTAACCGAAGCTTTTCCTGAATAAGCGTTACAGCGGTTTCCATCTCCTCGAGCGCTTCTGGACCCAACAAAGGTCCCTCACCAAGCTCAGCCCAAAACAAGGGAGTCCTGCAGCGCCTCTCATACAAAGCTTCAAAAGGAGCCATTTGCAAGCTTTCTTAAAAACTGTTGTTATATGCGAATTCCATAAGCCGCAAGCGCTCGTCCCACGCTCCTCCGTGGTCCAGAATATAGCATCAGATCATATCTTCCACAATCTGATTTACTCGCTCCGTCTGACCGTTGGTCTGCGGATGATAAGCTGTGGAGTATCTCAAATCTGTACCCAACCCCTCTTGGAGGCTCTTCCAAAAACGAGATGTGAACCTAGAGTCTCGATCTGATATGATACTTACGGGTACACCATGCAATCTGACAACCTCTTTCAGATACAGCTCGGCTATCTTCCTCATCGGATAATCGATCTTAAATGGTACGAAATGAGCACTCTTCGTCAATCTGTCTACGATTACCCAAACTGAATCATGCCCCTTAGGAGATCTCGGTAAGCCTGCAATTAAATCCATCGATATACTCTCCCACTTCCACGTCGGAATCTCCAAGGGAGTCAGCTTGCCACCAGGCCTCCATTGGTCGGCTTTCACACGCCTGCAAGTGTAACACTCAGAAACAAATCTGGCTATGTCCCTCTTCATCCCACACCACCAGGTAATCTGCTTTAAATCATGATACATCTTGGTAGACCCTGGATGGTAGGCAACACTAGATCCGTGGGCTTCTCTGCACACCTTATCCCGGATATCTCCAACTGCGGGGATGCAAAACCTTCCACGATACTTCAAGGTACCCGCATCATCTATAGAGAAATCTGGTAGTTCATCTTTTTCAGCTCGAAGATACAAATGCAGAAGATCGGGATCATCCTTCTGATGCAGTCTCGTAAGCGCAATCCACGAAGGTTCTACCACTGCTAAGCTACTCTGCGAATCGCAGCTTCCCACAGAAATGTCCATCAAAAGAAACTCTTCCACTAGACGCTCGGCGGAGAGATTGAAAATCTTCCCTGACTTTCGACTCAGGGCATCGGCCACCACATTAGCCTTGCCCGAATGATACTGGATCTCAACATCGTAGTCGGCCACATACTCCAACCACCGCCGCTGGCGCAGATTCAATTTTTTCTGAGTGAAGACATACTTCAAACTATTATGATCCGTGAAAATCTTGCACTGTGTGCCATATAGCAATTGCCTCCACAATTTCAGTGCATAGATCACAGCTGCAAACTCCAGGTCATGCGTAGGGTAATTCCTCTCGTGAGTCTTTAGCTGTCTTGACCCGTACGCAATCACCTTCCCGCCCTGCATCAAAACACAGCCCAGACCGACATGCGATGCATCCACATATATATCATACTCACTACCCTCCGTAGGCAAAGACAAAATTGGAGCCGAACATAGCCTTCTTTTTAGTTCCTCAAAAGCCTTCTCACACTTGCCATCCCATATGAAGGCTACATTCTTCTACGTCAACTTGGTCAATGGCGCGGACAAGGTAGAGAATCCCTCTACAAATCTTCTATAATAACCAGCCAAACCCAAGAAGCTTCTGATCTCTTTGGGAGTAACAGGTCTCGCCCATTCCATAACAGCGGCGATCTTTTCTGGGTCCACTGATATTCCCTTCTTATTAACCACGTGGCCTAGAAAAGAAACTTGAGGCAACCAAAATTCGCATTTGCTCAGCTTGGCGTATAACTTATGGTTCCTCAGGGTCGCCAAGACTAGACGGAAATGTCGATCATGCTCCTCTGCATCTTTAGAGTACATCAAAACATCGTCTATAAAGATAATCACAAACTTATCTAGGAAATCCTTGAAAACTCTGTTCATCAAATCCATAAAAGCTGAGGGCGCATTAGTCAAACCAAATGACATAACCAAAAACTCAAAATGCCAATGACAAGAGCGGAACGCCATCCGCAGAACATCTGACTCCCGATATTTTAACCTTACGATTGCAGGTCCTCCTCTAATCCTCTCTTCGTGGTCTAGATCCTTAGATATTTTAGGAGAGAAATAGGGATCAATTGAGCCTGAGTGGAGAGGAGATTTTCAGAAATTTTCATTGATTTTCAACCTTACGGGATCGCCGGAAACCGCCCCTCCGGCGGCCGTGCTACCGCTCGGCGATAGCCCCCACCTCAACGAAGGTGGTGGCGGCGGTGGCCGGCCAGGGAGGTGGCCGGGTGGCCGGAAAATGGGGTTTAAATTCCTTCCAGGTAGGGAAAATCTCGACCATGGGCTGGAGGTTGAAGACGCAATCCTGGCCGTTCATTGATTAATTTTATTATTTGATTTATTTTGTGAATTTTTATCCCTTTACTGCACTCATTTTAAAATAGAAAACTAGGGCCCGTAGGTGCTGTAACAGACAGAGTGGCCACCATGAACGTTGTAGCCCTTAAAGACTACTTTAATTTAAAATTAATTTCAACCCATTTGGGTAAGTGGTATGACCACAACACTCATTTTGGTGAGGTCTATAAATAAGATTGAGCAGAGGTTGATTTGGGTGCCCCCATAAATCCAGACATCTAAATGACATGAAATTTGGAGTGGGGTTCACTCTCATCTATAGCAACAAAATATCCAAAATGGAATTTTTTGGATATAATTTTCCTAGAGTTTTTGTAATTATTTACTAAACAATGATTAAATTAATTTGGGGACCTAATTACCTCCAAATGCTCCCAAATTTTGGTGAGCGGTTCTTGGGGTCAATATAGGCCTCTGTGTAACTTTTCATCCCATTTGGTGATGATTTGGTTTGTATTTTAGCAAACCCTAGCCTTTCCGCAAGAGGGGTATTTAGGTCAAAGTGCCCCTTGTGGGTTTAGGCGGCCAAATCACCTCAACAAGGGTTGAAACTTGGGACACTGATTTTACATGACATTAAAAACCCTCATATGTTTTATGGGGTGGATTAGGGTGGATTTTCCCTAGGACCCTAGTTCAAAACTTAAGGTTGAACTTGGGGGCTTGTGAAGGACCTAGGGTGTTATGTTCTTAGATGGACTTGGGGATTAGTCCATGTGATCCTGGGGTGGTGAAATACCCTAAGGAGGGATATGGTGGTATTGGGACACATGCACCGCACTTAAAACACTTAATAAGTATTTAGGACTTTAAACCCTAGAAATTATTTAATGAGTCATATGACCTTGAATCTTGGTGGTAACTTGGTAAGGTTAATTTTATGGCAATATTAACCTATGGAATTTATCTTAGGGTGTTTAGAGATCAGTAGCTCACCCTTGTAGTTGTAGCTTACATATTGTCCTTTTTGAGGTTAATGATGTAATTATGATGTATACGTATCAAACTGGTTCAGAATTCTGGAAAAGCTAATCAAATTTCATGTTGTGGCACTAGTAATTTATTTGAAGTGGTTAAGGCTTTCTTTGTAGTACTTCCTTGGTAAAGTAAATTAGTGCACCTTACCTTGATAAATAAGAAATAAATATTATAGCTTGCCGGAAAATTGTGATACCTTACCATAGAACATTTTAGGCATATACAATCATGGAAAATTTATTAAGTATTGCTTAATTGAGTTTACAAGGATTAATCTTCACAAAGTACGTTATGATGGTTTCATTAAGATATTATTTTACATGGTTTTCTGACTTTAAAATTACCTGAAACTTAGGCAGTAAAGTCTTATGATCATATTATAGCTCTGTTAATTTTTGAGGAATTTTTGGGCAAGTATTTTTGGTACTTCCTTCAATATCCCTAAGTATATGAATTATTTTGGGTTAAATATTTAGAGGTTAAATACTTTATGAAAGTTTATGATATTTAATATTCACAGATATCTTGTTACCATATAGTGTTCATAATTTTTGAATGGTCATACCCTAAGTAAATTTTGTAGTTCATGTTCAAATCACCCAGGGATTTATTTTGGGAAAAGTTAATTAAATGCCAAATTTTAATTAGAAAATTATAAATTTCTGGTTTTAGACTAAATATATCATGGTAGACCCCCAGTAAATATTATAGGGCTTTTGGATTAAAAATTGGAGTACCTCCTATCGTACACATCATGTAGCTTGAGTTGTCTGCATATAGTAAAATGCAGAAATTGTCGTTGGGTGAGAAATGAACTTAGGAAGTGAGGGTATTAGGTTGCTGGTTATGGTAAAGTATAAAAGAGTTCATCATCGGGTGTTATGATGAGGAGTAATGATGGTTGGACTGGTCTAGGTGGTGTTCGGGGTCGACTAAACATCGGCATCCCTGTAGTGAGAGGAAGAGTCTTAATACACTAGGATTAGATCCAGTATAATATAAAAGGGATCAGGTAATGGGTAATAACCAATAATAGTAAGTGCCTTGCGAAAGGGAACGATGGGTTTCAGCTACCATCATAGTTCCTAGTGTCCTTTGAGAATGCTTCACCGGGTATGCCGGGGGCCATCATGGGCTAGCTTAAATTGTAAGAATAAATTTAAAAGAGCAATTAGTATAAGTAGGGATTCACAATTCACATACCCCGGTAGCTAGGGAGGTTGGTTAGGTTAGTTTGATTAGTCATCCGAACGGTAGGTTTGGAAGGTAGATGTAACAGATGGGATAGTCCAGGGAGCCGGTGGATCGGAAGGATTTGGATACATAAATAAGGTGGTTGGTCTTCGGTATTGGACGGTCATTCACACTGACGTCAATACATTGACTCGACAGGAGTGGCTGACACTAAGACGAAGAAAGTCTGGTGGATATGGCCAACATTAGTACGTGGTGACTCTAGGTTATGTCCTTCTAGAGGCGTACGTAAGGGCTAGGACTGGTAGTGTGGATAACCGCCTAGGAGTGGGGGGGGGGCCCAACCCACTATCTCTGTTTGCCACTACTGAAGTTCCTGGGAGTGAATCTAGCTGCCCAAATGGAGGGAACTAAAGGTCTGTGAGCATAGAGTAATGTATGTGGGTTGCACTTGCATGAATCATGGCATAATATAGCACTACACTCATACTTGCATATAAAACTGACAGCCCATCGTATAAATTGATATGGGACTTTTTATACGATGAGAGCCTTGCAAAAGACCCCTTAACTGATAAGTTTGTATGTGCATTCATATAAGTTAAGGTTATTTATTTCTTAGTTTACCTTTCATGTACATATTTCTTATCTACTTGTTTACACTATATGCTTACTTATAATAGTAGTGGCTTTATACTCATGATAGACTAGTTTCGCCGTTACCTGCTTTCTTTGTACTCTCCACCTTCATAGTTTCCCTTTCCTTCTCCCCGCTCGATGACTAGGAGCCATGGGGGAGGGTTGGGAGATGATAGGACTTAGTATTTTTGACTAACGGTCGACGACCACAACATTTCAGGGACTTCGGATGGGAGACAGGGAGTAGCAGCAGGGGATACAGCACCAGCGGAGTACGGTGCCCATGGAGGTGGGCCAGTCTAGCACAAGAGCACCGACTACTGGCTCCGTGAGTGATTATTTTACTTAGCTTCCGCGAGAGTTTGTAGTGAGGATTGATATACCGGGCTTGAGCCCTTTTATATTTATTTCAGTAATTTTATTATCTTGTGGACTCATGGTGGTTTCTTTTTATGTGTGATTGTGGACTTAGTTTTATCTAAACTGTGCATAAGTTTCTTCTCTTTGGTGATCGTAAAGGCCGGCAAGATCGGCGTTTTATAGTGGTGACCTTCCCAAGTGTCGGTGTCACTGCAGAACAGCGGTTCTGGGCATAAGACCCCGGTGGTTTTAAAAGAAAAAAACGGCTGAGCTCTGCGGGAACCCTGCTTGTTCTATGAGCGAACCTTCCCGCCTACCCCGGGCGAGAACCAAAAGACTGAAGGGGCGTTGAGTGGAGAAGCATCACTCAACGCCAAGGGCCGATGGGCTTCCTCAAACCTGAGGCGCGAGCCCCTTCGCCTGGCCAGGGAGGGAGCCATCGCGCCCGCCCTGGTTCAGCTATGACTGAAACCTAAAACCTGCTCGACGAAAATAACTTATGTCAAAGGCTCAATTCGACGAATTTGTGTTCGACGAATTAACGTTCTCAGCACGACAAATTGAACCTTCTCAGTTTGCCGAATTAGACCTTCGCGATTCGATGAATTAGAGTTCGATGAGTAGCGCTCGACGAACGGGTGTTACTCGACCTCTGGGAGTGAGCCTTCCCGCCTACTTACGGCGAGAGCCCACCCGCCCCCTTTCTTATCTAATCTAATTTAAAACTCAAAGCTAGCCTGATCTGGGTCCTTTGGGTATCTTGGACCCACCCAGCGAATATGGGGTTGTACACGTGTAGCAGTGGTGATTTTTGGGAATCCTAAATTAAGTTTGAATTTAGCAGTTGGAGTGGGCTGAATATTAAAATAAAAAAATTTGATAGTTGTAGAGGATTCAAAATAAAGTATTTTTAACGGTTAAGATTAAAATGTTGGTCTTTATTCAATAGCTTAGATGAACAAGTACTTCTTTATAACATAGTATGTATATATCTTTATTATATAAAACAATATGCATATCTTGAGGCACACCAAGAAATGAACAGGAATCGTCTGATCAAGCATCTGCAAATATGTGTCGTTGGATACAAAAGAAGAGAACTGCCTATAACATTTCCAGCAAAATCGACACTGTTCACTCAGGAAAAATCTTGATAACTGCCCGCGCCTATTCCCGAAGAGAATAGCTCGCGCCTATTCCCGACGCTACCGTCGGCGTCCTGCCCGGCGCCCACCGACGGGTTTGCCGGCCTCTGACGAACACGCCGGGGATTGTCCAGTGGCGGTGGCCCCAGATAGTTCGACGACCCGTTCGACGATCGTCGAACGGATGGAGTTTGTCGACCCGTTCGACGAACGTCGAAAGGGTAGACCCGTTCGACGATCGTCGAACGGGGGAGGGGTGTTATTTATTTATTTTTTATTATTATTTGTTTTAAATAATGAATTAAAATATTAAAAAAAATCTAATTTAATAAAAAATCAAATAAATTTTAATAAAAATTCTAATAAATTTTAAAATTTGTTTATATTTTAAAAAACTACAGAAGGGGGAGGGCGAATCCCGCCGGGTTGTGGGCGAAGCCCGCAGCGATGCATCGAGAACGGGCAGAGCGCATTTGAAAATGTTAGTATGTATATGTATCGAGAACGAGTGACAGGCACGGGCCTCCGGCCCGATGGCTATGCTCCACAATACCCGGCCGGTGACGGCGGGCTTCGCCCGCACCCCGGCTGTTTTTTATTAGCAATATAAAATGAAGAAATAAGAAAATAAAATGATATTACTTATATATATATAATATTAATTATATATTTATAATACTAAATATAAAATATTATTAATATATAATGATATTACATACATGCGGGGGAACAGTTGCGGGCGAACTGTTCACCCGCCTGTTTTTTATAAAATATTATTATATTTATAATATTATAATATTGAAGTATAATAAAATTATAAACAGGCGGGTGAACAGAGGCGGAGCACTGTTCACCCGCCTATTTAGTCCCACAATGTCTTTATAAATTTTTTTTGTGGTTTAAATATAGTTCAGTGCAACATGTTGTTGAAGTCATCGCTTTAGCGGGCTGGTGGGCGTGCATGCTTTCGTGGGCTTGTGGGCTGGCCGGCCCGCTGGTGTATTTTGCTAAATTAACCCAATTTTAAAATTATTTCAAGTAGGTTTAGGACTGTCTAGAGTAGGTTTAGGAGTCCTATAAAAAGTCTGGAGAGATGGTGCAATTTGATCGTACGGCTGATATAATATCATTCCAGATCGGACTGCCGAAATCGCTCCAATGAGTTTAAAATTCATGCATTTCATATTTCTATTATAGTGGTAAAGATATATACCCACACACACACGAGAACCTTCGCACGGCCGGCTGCGGTGGGGAAAGTGTAAATTTTTTTATAAATACATAAAATTATTGACGGACATGGGGCACTGTAGAAGTTGTATATGAACCAAAAATTTGACCTCAAACGTTCGATCACAACAACGAATCAGGGTCGTTCATATTTTTTTCTTAGGTCTCCTAAACCTATATAGGGCCTATCAAACCTATATATTTTTTTAGGGCACCCTACAACACGCAAACTCATTCCATTCTGCGGCCAAAATTAAGCCCAAAAGTTTGGTAAAGAAGCCCGCCGGAGTTTCAGGCCGGCCAAAGTTTCAGGCCCACCATTATACATTTGCTTCTATAAGGGAACAAAAGCAAATATACCCGAAAAACAAACCTGCGCAGGCGGTGTGGGACTAAATCCCGCCCGGGATTACTATAATCCCTGGCAGGATTAATTAGACGTCATTAATCCCGCCTAAGTGCGGCACTTAGGCATTAAAACCCACCCAGGCGGGATTAATCCCGCCTAATTAGGCGGGATTTAATCGCGCCTAATTAGGCTTAAATCCCATCAGGCAGGATTAATCCCGCCTAATTAGGCTTGATTTAATCCCGCCTAAGTGGCTGGATTTAATCCCGCCTAATTAGGCGGGATTAATTGATTAAATCCGGCCTAAGTGCGGAAATAAATCCCTCTACTTAGGAGGTATTAAATCCCGCCTAAGTGGCGGGATTTAATCCCGCCTAAGTGGCAGGATTTAATCCCGCCTAAGTTGAATTAAATCCCGCCCAGACGGGATTAATCCCACCCACATAGGCGGGATTTAATATCGCCCACGCGAGTTTAATCCCGCCTACTTGGGCGGGATTTCATCCCACCCACGCGGGATTAAGTCCAGCCTACTAATCCCGCCTAAATGTGGGATTTAATCCACGCCTTCCCGGGGCTGGCACTGGCCGCCGGGTGGCCGCACCACCCACTAGGAGGCGGGCGAGGCCCACCGAGCCTAAGCGGGGATTAAATCTCGCCTACTTAGGCGGGATTTAATCCCAAGCCCGCCAGGGGCTGGCACCGCCCGCCGGATGGCCGTACCCCCCGCTGGGAGGCGGGCGGGGCCCTCTTAATGCGGTCGAAGGGAGCCGGGGTGGGGCGCAGCCCACCAGGCCCTCTCGATGTGGCCGAAGGGAGGCGGCGGCGGGCGCAGCCCGCAATCACGGACCAGGTCTGAACCGTATGATATAATTATTTCCATTAATTAAATAGTTAATAACGAATAGTAAACGCAAACCAGTTTAGGCCTATTGGATAGGGCGATGAGTTCAAATCAAGTGATCTTAGGTTCAAATCTTAGCTTACATATTATTTTGAATTTATTTATTTATTTATTTCTCAGTAATTTTTAGTCTCTTGGTGGGTTATAAAACTTTAAACGGGTTTTAATAATAAGAGGGAAAATGATTGTTTGAAATCTGATAGAGCAGGGGCGTGCTTCTAAGGCTTCATTTGGTTTAGCGGTGGTGGTTGTAAAAGGAGTTGTTGTAAAGGCAGGTTTGTAAAGGGAACTGTTGGAAACTGGATGCTGCAAACGGAGTTCTGTTTGGCTAGTCTGCGTTTGCAGATATGTTCAAAACTGAGAACTGTTTGGCAATACTGTGTTTGGAAATGGAGATCCGTGGTTGAAATTTTTTTCTTCTAAACCATTAAAAAAAATTAAACAGAAACAAACAAATTCTTTTTATTAATCGCCTGTGTTGCCCGTTACTGTAAGGTCCAGTTCAAACATATATAGATATTCCAGATTACATGTAAACTTTTGAAAAATATGAAAAATGTGGTCAAGCTCGGTGCAATTGATCAGCAATTGAGTCACTCAATGCCACCACCTCATCCACCCCCACCTGAATCCCTATAACATGGTCTCCACCTGAGTTTTCATTACTCTGTCTTGTTCTTCTCTGAATGTCCGCTGGGTATATGAAATGTTCATCTTCATCACAAGCACGAAAATGAGTGTCTGAGCGTGATGGTTGTCTGCGAATGTAATTATTCAAACTCATCGTTGCAATAACAATGTCTCGTTGCTTTGTCAAACTGTATGGCGGCATATCCCTAAGTATCTTCCACTTCTTCTTCCATACACCAAATGAACGCTCTATGACACTGCGCAAGGATGAGTGAGCTTGGTTGAAGATCTCTCGGCGCCCTTGTATCGGCCTACTGCCCCTCCTAAAATCCGGTAAATGATACTGTGTACCGGAATATGGTTTTAAGAAACCACGTTGTAGTGGATATCCGGGATCTACTACGTAATATTTGCCTACAAAATTAGATATTGCACAATATGTGTGAATAATTGTAACTATAAACATAGTAATATTAAAAATTTCTTATACCAAAGAGTCTCGAGATATAAAAGGCTTACCGGGTGGCGGATATGGAAAATTATAACTGGGGTCCATAAGAGCACGCTGAAATATATGGCTATTATGAGTTGAACCCTCCCAGCCTGCTAATACGAACGTGAAACACATGTTGAAAGCACAAACCACCATGACATTCTGCGTAGTTGTGCCATGCCGACACATATAAGCAACTTGTTGATAAGAAAGAACTCGAGCGTCAAGATGTGTTCCATCAATAGCTCCTATACAGTCTTTAAAGAATGGCATGTATCGAGTATCATGTAAGATTTGTGGGGGTATATCAATGAAAAGTTGATCTACCGACTTAATGACATCAAAAGATAGTCTCTTCATTGCAGTGATACCCCTTGCGAAAAATCTACTTATAGTTTCTGTGGAGTGCTAAAATCGCTCACTAGCAAGCTGCATTGGTACATTATGCCTTAATATGTGCAAGGTAATTGCTAGTACTTTACGCGGTAGAGTTCTTCTGGATCCTTGTAACCCATATTATTGTGAGAGGGTCGTTAACAGATCATTAAATATTACCTTCGACATTCTAAATGCGCTGAAAAACTTGCTAGGGTGCCCACAGAGAAGTTCAGCAATCCATTGAGCTCCTGTTTGGCTTGATGTCATGTAAGCTGTAGTAGAAGAACCACTTGTCTCGGTTAATTGATAATTCATTGCAAATAACAATTGTTGTTCACTGATTGCTCTATTATGATAAAACGAGCCAACCAATTGTTGTTGAGTCTACTCATCAGAGCTGTCAATATGGTCAGAGGAGGACATAAGTAGCTGCAAATACATAAAACGTTATTCATAATTACATAATAATAAATGTGCTTTAATATATTCAATTTCACCGCATTATAATAAAACAAGTCTGGATGCAAAAACATAATAGTGATAAATGTCCTCTAGATGCAACAACATAAGTCTCACACCAAAATAATAAATGTTCCAAAAACATAAATATCAGTAAAAACTGTCAAACAAGTACTATGACAAAATATAAAACATGTCCATCAACTAATCTGACTTTTTCTCAAAACAAGCCTGCAACCATTTCAGACGTCGATCTTGTCGAATGCTCATAAAGGTTTCGCGATTCTATTTCTTTCTCAAAAACATGGTGCATTAGTGGTAAAAGTCGTAGTTCAAATCATCCATAACCTCTGGAATAGTTTCGAGCTTTGCAATAGTCTCAGAATGGTGTACAACGATGACGATATCTCGATGTGTGGCGGCTCCATCATACAACGCCCAATAATGCATGATGTTTCAGCAATCTCGTCCATCGTCGAACTCCTCACTTTCTTGCTGGTAATCTTGTTTTTTCCTTTCTCTGTATGTTTCCCCCTCGCTTCAACAGAATTTGGGGACTTGTTAATGTTTTGCAAGCCATCTCCAGTAGACAGGTCATGTTCATCAATAGATTCTGGTTCAAATTCCTAGAATTTGGGTCCCAAGCAAGATTTTCAACTGCTAAGACCTGGCCAAACATCATATGTAATTTTTCTTGTAAGGCCCCATTTGGAATAGCATTTTTGTGCGTTTCCGTTTATTATAAACTCCAGATTTTGGATTTTTCCATTTGTTTAGTCCTGTCAATTGGACCCGTGGCTGAAATCCCGCGGCGTGAAAATACCGCGTGTGGAAACCGTGTGCAGGGCCTCCATTTCTTCGCGTTTTTAGGTCGCAGAATTTTTTTCTTCGACCGCGCTTGCGATTGTCTTCTCCTCAACTATGATCGGCGACTGTGCGCTCGGCTCCGGCGACGAACAACTGTGCATCGCATACAACAACTGTGATCGCCTCCGGCACAGCCCCTCTTCTCCGACACACCCATCAGAAAGCTTCTCCATCGCGATTTCTCTCCGGCAGAGATCACATCGTTGGCCAACATCTTCGGCGCAGGTAAGCTTCTCCGGCGACACTCTTCTCCCTCTTGCATTTTCTAGTTGCCAGAAATTTCTCCTAAAATATGTACATGATATATCCATTTCCCCAACCCAATTCCTTGCACTGTGCAGATCCGCCATTTCTATTCGTGTGGAGCAATCGCCAGTAATCTCCAGTAGGTATACCTTCCCATTCCCCTCCAATTATTTTTTGCTTTTTTTGGATGAATTTTGTGTTTATTTCTCTAACAAGGATGTGTAGGTGTGTTGTGTGTTTAGTGTTGAGTATTTCACTTGCCAAGATGTGTAGGTGTGTTGTGTGTGAGTGTTGTCAATTGTGTATTGTTCGTGTTTTTAGTGTGTATGTATGATGTGTGTGTGTTGTTGTGTGTGTGTGTGTGTGCTGCTGGTGTGTGTGTGTGCTACTGTGTGTTGATGAGTGTATGCTGCTGTGTGTGCTGATGTGTGTGTATGTGTGTGCAGTTGTGAGCGTGTGTGTGTGTTGCTGCTGTGTTTGTTGATGAGTGTGTGCTGCTGTGTGTGTTGATGTTTGTGCGTGTGTGCTGCTGTGTGTGTGTCTGTGCTGCTGCTGTGTATGTAATGTGTGTGTGCTGTTGTGTGTGTGTGTGCTGCAGATATGTGTGTGTGAGTGCTGTGTGTGTGTGTGCTGATGTGTGTGTGAGTGTTGTGTGTTTGTTTAAGGGAATGTGTGTGTGAGTTTTGTGTGTTTGTTTACTTTATGGAATGTGTATGCGTGTTTGTATTGAGTGTTTTTGTAATGAGTGTGAGTGTGTGTGTATGCTTATTTATGAGTGTGTGTTTGTGTGTTTGTTTATGAATGTGTGTGTTTGTGTGTGTAATGTGTGTGTGTTTGTTTAGTTTAGGAAATGTGTGTGTGTGCTGCTGTGAGTGTGTGTTGCTGTTGTGTGTTGATGAGGCTGTGATGTAGATGTGTGTGTGTGATGTTGTGTGTGTGTGTGTGTGTGTGTGCTGTTTTTGTGTGTGTGTGTGTGTGCTGCTGTGTGTGTGTGAGAGAGTTTTGTGTGTGTGTGCTGATGTGTGTGTGAGTGTTGTGTGTTTGTTTAGTTTATGGAATGTGTGTGTGAGTAATGTGTGTGTGTGTGTGTGTGTGTGTTTGTTCAGTTTAGGAAATGTGTGTGTGAGTGCTGTGTGTTTGTTTAAGGGAATGTCTCTGTGAGTGTTGTGTGTTTGTTTACTTTATGGAATGTGTGTGTGTGTTTGTATTGAGTGTTTTTGTAATGAGTGTGAGTGTGTGTATATGCTTATTTATGAGTGTGTGTTTGCGTGTTTGTTTATGAGTGTCTGTGTGTGTTTGTTTAGTTTAGGAAATGTGTGTGTGTTGTTGTGCGTGTGTGTGTGCTGCTGTGAGTTTATGTGTGTGCTGTTGCTGCGTGTTGATGAGTGTGTGCTGCAGATGTGTGTGTGTGCTGCTGTGTGTGTGTTTGTGTGCTGTTGTGTGTGTGTGTGTGTGCTGCTGTGTGTGAGAGAGAGTTCTGTGTGTGTGTGCTGATGTGTGTGCTGATGTGTGTGTGAGTGTTGTGTGTTTGTTTAGTTTAGGGGGTGTGTGTGTGAGTAATGTGTGTGTGTGTGTGTGTTTGTTTAGTTTAGGAAATGTGTGTGTGAGTGATGTGTGTTTGTTTAAGGGATTGTGTGTGTGAGTGTTGTGTGTTTGTTTACTTTATGGAATGTGTATGTGTGTTTGTATGGAGTGTTTTTGTAAAGAGTGTGAGTGTGTGTGTATTCTTATTTATGAGTGTGTGTTTGTGTGTTTGTTTATGAGTGTGTGTTTTTGTACGTGTAATGTGTGTGTGTGTTTGTTTAGTTTAGGAAATGTGTGTGATGTTGTGTGTGTGTGTGATGTGAGTGTGTGTGTATGTTGCTGTTGTGTGTTGATGAGTCTGTGCTGCAGATGTGTGTGTGCTGCTGCTGCTGTGTGTCTGTGTGTGTGTGCTTGTGTTTGTGTGTGTGTGTGTGCTGATTGATGCTTAAGATCACGGCAGTGAACCGGTCGCACAAGTAATAAAAAATGGGGGTTTTCCCAAGTATCGATATCACAAGGAACACAGTAAGGTGGAGTTAATTTCGAGGAGGACTTGAGATTGAAGTCCTCAGGTCGGAGCTAACTAACGGGGGTATTGATGTTTGCGGAAACAGAAAATAAAACACGATCAACTATTCCTATGCAACGCCGCTATGCGATGCTTCGCCAGGCGGGATGGAAGACTAGTCGGGCCGCTATGCACCGAATCACTAGGCGGATGGACGAGAAGGCTAGCAGATGAGGTGGTTAGAACGGCGGAATGAGGGTCGTGAGCACCTCTTCGCAATGCACGTGACTAGCAATTGCTAGTGCGGCAAGGGTGGATGGTGGTGGAATATGGCGCACCTCAAGAAAATAAACGAAATTATAAATCACAAAGACATGATTTTATAAAAACGTTTTACAAATAAACACACATCATCTATACATAAGGTTTACAACAACACAAACAACAATAAAGGAAGAACAAGTCAATAGATCGACCGAATCCGAAGACTTGCTGAGGATTCACGGTTGGAATCGTCGGGTTGTCATTCCGCGTCCAAGCTCGGTCCTCAACTGCGTCCGGGGTAGAGAAGGGCTATCACCACCTTCCAATGGCCTGTCTTCTTCGTCTCACGATAGCGGACGATAGTTGCAAGCTTCCCTTTGCATGATGGCTATGGCGTTGAAGCTTGAAATGAACCCAAGAGATGATGGAGGAGGCCGAGAGGAAGCTCTGGCTTGGATTTGGCGGTGAAAGTTTGCCCGGAGCACCTCCCTAGGGTGGAAGATGAAGGGGAACGGTGGAGAAGGCGGAAAACGGCGGAGAAATGTCGAGCTGTGGATCCTCTCTCAAATTAGGGCGAGACCTGCACTATTTATACAAAAGCAGAAATGAACAATACGCACGATCACCGGCGCACGACCAGTGGTCGTGCGCACTATGTCCTGTGCTCGTGCGCACTGGCATGGAATATCAGGAAGAAGAACTGGGATAACGCGCACGAGCAGTGGCGCACGACTAATGGTCGTGCGCACTAAGTCCAATGGTCGTGCGATTACCCAGACAGGACTCCAGAAATGAAGAATCAATGCACACGAACAGTGGCGCACGGCCGGTGGTCATGCGCAGTATGTCCAGTGGTCATGCGCCACTGTTCGTGTGCATTGATTCCTCATTTCTGGAGTCCTGTCTGGGTAATCGCACGACCATTGGACTTAGTGCGCACGACCATTGGTCGTGCGCCACTGCTCGTGCGCGTTATCCCAGTTCTTCTTCCTGATATTCCATGCCAGTGCGAACGAGCACAGGACATAGTGCGCACGACCACTGGTCGTGCGCCGGTGATCGTGCACATTGTTCATTTTTGCTTTTGTATAAATAGTGCAGGTCTCGCCCTAATTTGAGAGAGGATCCGCATCTCGACATTTCTCCGCCGTTTTCCGCCTTCTCCGCCATTCCCCTTCATCTTCCACCCTAGGGAGGTGCTCAGGGCAAGCTTTCACTGCCAAATCCAAGCCGGAGATTCCTCTCGGCCTCCTCCATCATCTCTTGGGTTCATTTCAAGCTTCAACGCCATAGCCATCAAGCAAAGGGAAGCTTGCAACTTTCGTCCGCTATCGTGAGACGAAGAAGACGGGCCATTGGAAGGTGGTGACAGCCCTTCTCTACCCCGGACGCAGTTGAGGACCGAGCTTGGACGCGGAATGACAACCCGACGATTCCAACCGTGAATCCTCAGCAAGACTTCGGATTCGGTCGATCTCTTGACTTGTTCTTTCTTTATTGTTGTTTATGAGTTGTTGTAAACCTTATGTATAGATGATATGTGTTTATTTGTAAAATGTTTTTATAAAATCATGTCTTTGTGATTTATAATTTCGTATATTTGCTTGAGGTGCGCCATATTCCACCACCATCCACCCTTGCCGCACTAGCAATTGCTAGTGGCGTGCGTTGTGAACAGGTGCTCATGACCCTCAGTCCGCCATTCTAACCACCTCATCCGCTAGCCTTCTCGTCCATCCTCCTAGTGATTCGGTGCATAGCGGCCCGACTAGTCTTCCATCCCGCCTGGCGAAGCATCGCATAGTGGCGTTGCATAGGAATAGTTGATAGTGTTTTATTTTCTGTTTCCGCAAACATCAATACCCCCCTTAGTTAGCTGCGACCTGAGGACTTCAATCTCAAGTCCTCCTCGAAATTAACTCCACCTTACTGTGTTCCTTGTGAGATCGATACTTGGGGAAAACCCCATTTTTAATTACTTGTGCGACCGGTTCACTGTCGTGATCTTAAGCATCAAGTTTTTGGCACCTTTGCCGTGGAACACAGTCATGTGAGTTTTTGGAGAGGGAGATAATAGATTGAAGCCCTTTTCCATTTGTGCATATCATTCTTTTTTCTTATTTGCTTTGGTTATTATAATTTTTATTTTGCTTATTTCTTTTTGCCCTTTTCTGATTTTTGATTTAGATAGCAGTTCCGTGTTATTTTCATTCTAGCTGTGTAGCACTTTTTCAGCAATTATTTTTGTTCGTGATGGACCCTGATGCTGAGTGCCGTATCCATGACACTTTGCGCCGATCCATCGATGTCATTGTTGTTATGAATGCCGAGCATTACATTCGGTGTTTGTTATGTCAAGGTGTGGGCCACATGTTGAAGGATTGCCCACGTTTGTGCAAGCCTTCTCCCTCTGAGGGCGTGTGCACAACAACCTACCGTTCGCGGAAAGACTGTTGTGGACAGGCCTACCAGGGTGTTGCCTGGCCCATACACTGATATAACGCACTTTGCTCATTCTTTACCCGTTGAGATTACTGAAGAATCTCTGGCTGCATACAGCTCTTTCATGGGTCCCTCGATCCCTTTTTACGAGCTTTCCTCGAGTGATGATGATCACTCTAGTGTTAGCCAACAAAAAGAGGAGCATGAACTCATGGACGCTCTTGTATGGGACGATGAGATTGTTCCGGTCGTCGACGGGGTGGCGTCAGCGAATGATTTTGCGATGGGGCCTGCTCATTCAGTGCTTGATTTTGAGAGCAGCCTTGCCCCTCCGCAATTTTTGCCGGATTATGCTATTTCTCTTTCTTGTGAGTCGGTTGATGATGCCATGATTGTGGATGATTCGGTGCCCGAGTTTGCGCCGAAGTGGGATGATGATTCCTCTATCTCCGACGGAGAAGGTGGATCTTCGGAACACTTTTACGCACCCCGGTCGGATGAGGAATACCCTCTTTCCGATGCAGAGGTTTGCACCTCCTTATTGGATGAGGCCATTTCTTTTACCATCGCGGACCTCGAGTTCTCGGATTCCCCTCGGTACGACTCGTATGATACCGATGATGATCTCTTCTTGGATCCTGCTGAGAGTGACACCGGGATCACTCTCCCATTTTCTGATTATTTTAGTTCTTCGTCTCCTTTATTTCTTGATCCCCCTTCTCTATCTGAGCCTGTGCAGGCTGAGTCTCCATGGGTATGCTGGGATGATGATGAGCCTGGTGTTCTTGCCGTTGGCATCACATCCTGCACACCTGTGGTTGACGGTGCCTTACTAGGCGAGGATACTTTTTGTGATAAGATGAGTTAGGACCAGGCCTCCTCCTCATCCTATTTCCTATTTCCTCTGCCTGCGAGGAGCAAGTATGTTGAAGTTGGTGACCGGGCGGTCTGTCTTGGCGGGTTGAAGACCGCGCGGTCTGGCGGTTTGACTCGCCGGCTTGTAAACCGGGCGGTCTAGCGATCTTCACAGGCAACCTCTCTGCTTCTCTTGTTGTAGCCATGCGGTTAGCCCTTCTGTCTAACTGCGCGGCTTGTGCGGTTTACTTTGTATAGTCCGCTTAGCTTGTAAATTTTTAGTCCCACATCTCTTATTTGTATTCTCTCATCTCTCCTCCATTCTATATAAGTGAGGGCATACCTTTGTAATAGTTACCTTTTTCGCATAATAAAATTTCAGTTAAAACCATTTCGGTTTGTTTTCTGTTCGGTTTCTAACATGGTATCAGAGCACACGGTCATTTCCTCCTGATTCCGTGCGCTCTCTGTTGTTCGTGGCTTGTTTTCCGCTTTCTGCGACCTGTCTCGCGGCTTGCCTTCTCTTCTGTCCGCTACCCTGTTCGAGCGGCTTGTTTCTGTCCGCTGCCCTGTTCACGCGGCTTGCTTCTTCTTGGTTCTCTTCTCCTACTGCTATTCGTCGCAGCGCTCTGTTTCCTTGTCGCCGCGCTCCTTGCTCTTTCTTGCCTCTCCGACTTCCTAGTCTTTGCGGCTTGTCTCTACCCGCTGCGGACTTCTTCTCCCTGTCCGCTTCTGCTTTCCCCATATCCGCTTGTCCCTATACTCGCGGTTTGCTGTTGTGATATGCCTGACCGTGCGGGTTGTTCCTTTCTCACCCGCATCTTGGTCGCGGTCACCTGCTCTTCTCCTCTCTTCTGTTCGCTCAGCCTTTTCAGTCCACGCGACCTCTTCCCCGCTGTGCCTTTGACCTCTTGCTAGCCGCTACTGTTCGCGCTCTACTTGTTGTTGCCTTCTACCCGCTCCTGCTTGCTAGTCGTGCCGGCCTCATCTTTTGCCGTGCGACCTGTTCTCCTCTGTTCGCCCGACTTTTTCAAGCCGCGCGACTTCTTTCCCTTTGCTTTGCTCTGCTTCTTGGTAACGGCCTTCCTAGCCGCCCGACTTGTTTTCTGTTCGCCCGGCTTGGTGCTCTTTTCTCTACTCGCGGCTTGTTCTTATCGTCGCGGCTAGCTCCTCTCTTGCTTCCATGGCTTTCCCCTCCTCCAGCCTGTCTGCCTCCGTGGTCACCTCTTCTGGTCGTGCTCATGTTGTTACTCGCGGAAGATGGCTAATCGACTCTGGTGCAACCAATCATATGACAGGCAATCCTCAATATTTCTCTCTTCTTGACACACATGCTCAGTTGCCCCCGGTCATTGTTGCTGATGGATCTCCCTCCCCGGTCCATGGGACGGGCATGGTTCAAGTCACTCCATCTCTCTGCCTGGCTGATACCCTCTATGTGCCCAAGTTTCCGTGCAATTTATTATCGGTTACTTCTTTATGCAAGCAACTACGGTGTTCTGTCATATTCACCCCTAGCTCTTGTGCTTTTCAGGATCCGGACTCCCAACGGACGATTGCTACCGGGACTGAGAGTGGTGACCTCTACTTCCTCGACAATGTTTCTGCTATATCCGCCTTCTCCTCCTCCTCTACAGATCTTCTCCAATGGCATCTTCGCCTTGGACATGCTCCTCCCCGAATTCTCCGCCAGCTCCTGCCGCACCTCCCTCCTCATCATCCTCCTCTAAACTGTGATGCATGTCAACTTGGCAAACATCACCGCTCATCCTTCCCACCAACGCAAAGTCGGGGCTCTTCCCGTCCGTTCGACCTCGTTCACTCTGACATATGGGGTCCCGCTCCTAACCTCACCATCGGTCGGGGTAGTTCCTATTTTGTCACCTTCATTTATGATTTCTCTCGATGTACGTGGGTATATCTTCTCAAAGATCGCTCCGAGCTGTTCTCTGTTTGGACCTCCTTTTATTCTATGGTTAAGACTCAGTTTGATACGTCTATTAAACTCCTTCGTTCAGACAATGCTAAGGAGTATCTTAGCCATGACTTCTCCTCCTTTTGTATTCACCATGGTGTTCTTCGTCAAACAAGTTGTGTCTACACCTCACAACAAAATGGGGTGGCGGAACGCAAAAACCGTCACCTCCTTGATGTCGCTCGCACTATGATGACTCAAATGCATGTTCCTCGCTCCTATTGGGGCTATGCTGTCCTCCTCTCCTGCTATCTCATCAATCGCCTTCCCTCCATAGTTCTCCACGGTGCTACCCCCTTCTCCATTCTTTATCCGGACAAGGATCCCTTTCCTCTTCCTCTGCACATCTTTGGGTGCACCGCTTTTGTGCACTCTCCCGCTGCCACCCGTGATAAACTCTCACCACGTGCCACCAAATGTGTCTTTCTGGGCTACTCTCCCACTCAGAAAGGATATTGCTGCTTTGACCCTGTTACCCGCAAGCAATTTGTCTCTGCGGATGTCACCTTCTTTGCCAATGCCTCTTACTTCTCTCCCGCTTCCTCTTCTACTCCTCCTGATCCTACTTCTCATACCCATCCATCCATTCCCTCTGCTCCCACTCATGTTCCGCCCTCTCCACCCACTTCATCGTCTTCCCCATCCTCATCATCTCCACCCTCTACTCCACTTTCTCCCTCCACTCCGCTGCCATCTCTCTCTGCTCCCGGGCCAGCTCTCTCCACCACGGATACTCCGGATACTGAGGCACCTGCTGACCTGGATCTCCCGATTGCTCTTCGCAAAGGGGTTCGGGCCTGTACCCAACACCCGCTTGCTGCAGTTGTTTCCTACGATCGTCTTACCCCTGCTCGCAGAGCTTTTACACTGGCTATCTCGGCCACTGCCACCCCTCGTTCCTATCAGGAGGTCCTTGCTATTCCCCACTGGAAGCTGGCCATGGATGAGGAAATGGCGACCCTCACGGAGCGGGGTACATGGACTCTTGTTCCTCCTCCCTTCGGTACTGATGTTGTTGGCTGTCGCTGGGTCTTTGTGGTCAAATTTAGCCCAGACGGCACTGTGGATCGGTATAAGGCTCGCCTTGTTGCTAAGGGATTTACTCAGACCTATGGGGTTGATTACTTTGACACCTTCTCCCCTGTGGCTCGTCTCAGCACTATCCGGGTCCTTCTCTCTGTGGCCGTCAATCGGGATTGGCCGATTTCTCAGCTGGACGTCAAGAATGCCTTCCTTTATGGTGATCTTCATGAGGCCGTTTACATGGAGCAACCTCCTGGGTATGTTGCTCAGGGGGAGACACGAGTATGCCGGCTGCAGAAGGCAATTTATGGCCTCAAGCAGAGTCCTCGAGCTTGGTTTGACAAGTTCAGCGGCATTGTGGCGGCTGTTGGTTTTGTGCGAAGCTCTGCTGATCACTCTCTCTTTATTCGCAAAACTCCTTCTGGGCTGGTTGTTCTTGCTGTGTACGTCGATGATATTCTTCTCACTGGTGATGACCAGGAAGGGGTAGCCCTGACAAAGCGACATCTTCGCCAACATCTGATCACTAAAGATATGGGCTCTCCAAAGTACTTTCTGGGGATCGAACTCTCTCGGAAGCCTGACTCCTTAGTTCTCTCTCAGCGTAAGTATGCCCTTGATCTTTTAAAAGAGGCAGGATTAACTGGAGCAAAACCTGCCCGATGCCCCATGGCTACTAGGGAGGACAAAACATGGACAAATGATTCGCCTCCTCTTTCAGATAGTTCGCGGTACAGGCGTCTGGTTGGTAAGCTCATATATCTCACAGTGACCAGACCCGACATTTCCTATGCTGTGGGCAAGGTGAGTCAATTCATGCAAGAGCCTAGGGAGTGTCATCTACAGTCCGCCTTGCGGATCTTGGAGTATGTCAAAGCAGTGCCTGGGAAAGCATTACTTTTTCAGAAGAATGGACATCTGAGGATTGAAGCCTACTCAGATGCAAGTTATGCTGATGACAAAGGGGATCGCAAGTCAACCTCAGGTTTTTGCACCTTTGTTAGGGGAAATCTGGTGAGCTGGAAGAGCAAGAAGCAGTCTGTTGTCTCCAGGTCCAGTGCAGAAGCTGAGTATCGCAGTATGACGTCAACCACTTGTGAGTTGAAATGGTTGCGGGCTCTCATGCTAGATTTAGGAGAGGTGTACAACCATCATCTACCTATGTTCTGTGATAACAAGGCCGCCATATACATCTCCAAAAATCCGGTATTCCATGAAAGAACAAAGCACATTGAGGTTGACTGCCATTTCATTCGTGAAGAGATTTTAAAAGAACAAATTTGCACTCTGTTTGTCACGTCTGATAAAGAGCTGGCTGACATCTTCACCAAGCCAGTTTCCGCCTCGTTTCTGCATGTTTGCGACAAGCTGGGCATGATTGATATATATGCTCCAGCTTGAGGGGGAGTGTTGAAGTTGGTGACCGGGTGGTCTGTCTTGGCGGGTTGAAGACCGCGCGGTCTGGCGGTTTGACTCGCCGGCTTGTAAACCGGGCGGTCTAGCGATCTTCACAGGCGACCTCTCTGCTTCTCTTGTTGTAGCCGTGCGGTTAGCCCTTCTGTCTAACCGCGCGGCTTGTGCGGTTTACTTTGTATAGTCCGCTTAGCTTGTAAATTTTTAGTCCCACATCTCTTATTTGTATTCTCTCATCTCTCCTCCATTCTATATAAGTGAGGGCATACCTTTGTAATAGTTACCTTTTTCGGATAATAAAATTTCAGTTAAAACCATTTCGGTTTGTTTTCTGTTCGGTTTCTAACAAGTATTATTATTTAGGCAGATGGGTAACTGTTCTATCACCGTATCGGTACCCGTTACCGAAATGGATATTGGAACAGTTACCTGTGCACTTTTTATTTCATAAGCCCATTAGCTAGAACTATTTAGAATGTAATAAGTCATGCTGGGATGACAATAACCCCAGTACTTATCTTTCATTTTCTGCATTTTATTTTTCTTGTCTATTTTAATTTTAGCATTTCTTTTTGTATATTTTGTTTTGTTTTTGCGGAGCTTACCCCTGCAGGTATTCTTGACAACATCGCATTGGCGGGGTTGTGATTCTTCGTATGGCAGGCCTGCTTCAGGTTTCCACGCGCCTTCTGGTATGCTCACTGGCTGAGCATTGGGTAACCTCTTCCCTTAGCACCTTATGATTTTAATTTATATATCATCTGCTGTATTGCTTAGTTTAAGTCTGGGGGAGAGCTAGTTTTGTTACCTTTTACACGTGCACATCTCATGTGCATACTAGAAACTTTATAGTTTTATTTTGATTAGTTCATTGCATCACACACCACTTCACCCACATGAGCGCGTGCTTAGCTTTTTGCGTGCTGCGAGTTAAACTCATTTCTTCGTTAGATGTGGGAAAATTATGGTGCTGACATAGGATTGTGAGACGGAGTAAAATGTTGACCTTGTTGTGCTCCTAGTCAACTGCTCTCATCTCGTGTAGAAATTGGAGTAGATTTAATTTTTCTGTATGCTTTTAGTTTTATATTTTTCTAATTGCGTAAATACTTTTTATTCTACTCAAAAGTTGGTGAATCCGGTGTGAATCCGACGGTAGCTTAGGGATGTGTGTAGATGACCGTTAGGTTCATATTTCTCGAGTTGGGAGGATGGATAGTCTTTCTCGTTGGCTAAGAACTTGCCCCAAGCTATTCTTGAAGCATGGGTATAGGTTAGTCATGCATGAGCGTGATGTAGGCCATCATTTTGGCCCGGTTGAGTTTTGTACCATTCCTAACATCATATCCTCGCTAGCCCTGTTGTGCCTACCCCTCCTTTTGATTCAGCTCCACCATGATTTCACCAAAGCCCCATAGCCTATCCTAGTCGCACACCCAAGTCGAGTTTAGTGTTTTATATTTTCATGTTGGGATGTGATGTGGTGATTTTACTTGTGATTATGTGGATGTGCTCCAATGTTATATTTGCTGAAATTGCAAAAATAAAAAGATGATTTGAATAAAGAAAAAAAAAGAAAAATATTTGTAAAGAAAAAAAAAGAAGTGAAGAGAAAAAGTTTAAATTGAAAATCTTTTTGGGAAATGTGATTATATTTGTAGTAGGCGGTGCACACATCCATATGTTAAAAGTTAAGTCTGCGGGTGTGGTGTACCCGCATATATTTTGGTTAGCTGATGGATTCCTTTTATACTAGCTCATTTGGGTTAGGTGCATAGCCTTCTTGTTTATTCTTGTTTACCTCACCGAAACCCAAGCCCCATCTCTTCACCTGCTGTCCTACTGATTCGTGTGTGAACCAAACCAGTACCGTGGAGAGAATGCGAAAGGGCAAGCATATGGTCACCGACATTGGTGGATTCCTTTGGAGGTTATCCGGAGCCCCGATCTTTGGCAATGCTCTCCTAGCGATTAGTCTACTTTCTCCCTACGCATGACCGGATGATTCACCGTGATTCCATTTTTGAGTAATAATAAAATGTTGATACACATTGTGAAAAATATAAACTATTTTGTATACTTAGAAATTTCTTCTATTATATTTTTACACGCGCGAGCATGCGACTTCACATGGTACTTCGTATCGCAATTTCTTTGTTAACTAGTATTTTTACCTTTCTGCTTAGATTTTGTTTGCTCGGGACGCGCAAACAGTTAAGTCTGGGGGTGTGATGAGTCCACTTTATATACCTATTTTCGGACTCATCTGGGCTAGTTTTCACGCGTTTGCACTTCACTTTTAGTTCTATATCGTTCATATTTCATCTTGTCTTTATTGTCATAGGAAGTGCACATTTATGCACGTGGTTGTGTATTTTGTTACTTTTATTATTTGTACTCCTTTTTGTGATTGCCTGGAATGTCTGCACATATCAGTGATTGGTTTTTCCTTTCGGTACAGGGGTCGTGTGCGCGTTTCGGGATGGTTGTGAAACAGGAATACTACGCACGATCATGGGATCTAATGCGCACGACCACTGGTCGTGCGCACTACTCTTCGTTTTCCAGAATCAGCCTGGGGTAAGCGCACGACCACTGGACATACTGCGCACGACCACCGGTCATGCGCCACTGATCGTGTGCATTGATTCCTCTTTTCTGGAGTCCTGTCTGGGGTAATCGCACGACCATTGGACTTAGTACGCACGACCATTGGTCGTGCGCCACTACTCGTGCGCGTTATCCCATTTCTTCTTCCCCATATTCCATGACAGTGTGCACGAGCACAGGACATAGTGCACACGACCACTGGTCGTGCGCCTGTGATCGTGCGCATTGTTCATTTCTGCTTTTGTATAAATAGTGCAGGTCTCGCCCTAATTCGAGAGAGGATCCGGAGATCGACATTTCTCCGCCGTTTTCCGCCTTGGGAAAACCCCCATTTTATATTACTTGTGCGACCGGTTCACTGCCGTGATCTTACGCATTAAGTTTTTGGCGCCGTCCCTCTCGATCCGGATCCTCTCTCGAATTAGGGTGAGACCTGCACTATTTATACAAAAGCAGAAATGAACAATGCGCACGATCACAGGCGCACGACCAGTGGTCGTACGCACTATCCTGTGCTCGTGCGCACTGTCATGGAGTATGAGGAAGAAGAACTGAGATAACGCGCACGAGTAGTGGCGCACGACCAATGGTCGTGCGCACTAAGTCCAATGGTCATGCGATTACCCCAGACAGGACTCCAAAAAAGAGGAATCAATACACATGATCAGTGGCGCACGACCGGTGGTCGTGCGCAGTATGTCCAGTGGTCGTGCGCTTACCCCAGGCTGATTCTGGAAAACGAAGAGTAGTGCGCACGATCAGGGGCGCACGACCAGTTGTCATGCGCATTAGATCCCATGATCGTGCGCAGTATTCCTGTTTCACAACCATCCCAGAACGCACACATGACCCCTATACCGAAAGGAAAAACCAATCACTGATATGTGCAGACATTCCAGGCAATCACAAAAACGAGTACAAATAATAAAAGTAACAAAATACACAACCACGGGCATAAATGTGCACTTCCTATGGCAATAAAGACAAGATGAAAAATGAACGATATAGAACTAAAAGTGAAGTGCAAACACGTGAAAACTAGCCCAGATGAGTCCGAAAATAGGTATATAAAGTGGACTCATCACTGATGTGTGTGTGAGTGCTGTGTGTTTGTTAGTTTAGGGAGTCTGTGTGAGAGTAATGTGTGTGTGTGTGTGTTTGTTTAGTTTAGGAAATTTGTGTGTAGTGTATGTGATTTTTTGTAGTGTGTGTTTTTGTGTTCATGGTGATTTTTATAGAATTTGAAAATGAGCTGTTAGATCAGAAATACTCTAGAGGGGGGGGTGAATAGAGTATTCTTAATTGCTAAAAAATCTTTACAGCATTTGCTGTAATTTAAGAAGTGCAGAATAAAATTAACTAAATATAAACTGCAGTCCTAATAATCACAGCCACAACAAGAACACAAAAGAAATGGGCATCCAGACAACACAAGAATTTATAGTGGTTCCCCAACATGGCTACATCCACTCTTCTACCACCCTGGTAGGAATCCACTCAGATTTTTGATCAGGTGCTTGACACCAATGAGCTTTTGATCAGTTGCTCAAAAACCAACCCAAGTCTTTTGGAAGGAGACTTGTGAACCAGAATAATTTTCAAGGGAATTAAAACCCTGTACAGAGGTGGGGATGAGAGAGTGGTGAAAGTAATCTTTTCTCAATCACAATGAGAATACTATGTGGATTCAATGATGTTGTCAAATCTCCCCCTGAGATGTAAAAGGGTTCAGGCTGGGAATGTTTTCACAGGGTGAGTAGGCCTTCAATCTGCAGCCTTGACCAGAGAAATCTCCAGGAACTTCTTTGACAGATGGATTTCTTGTTGTCCTTTGAAGTGTCCTACAGAGATGAAGAAGTAAGACTCTTGATATTTGATTGATTGTTCTTCTTCTTCAGGAAGCACATGTTCTTCTTGTCTGGGGCTTGTTTTTTGTAAGCAGAGTTCTTTGTAAGGAGGAGCAGAGACAGAGAGATCCTTATTTTTTAGACTGATTGTATTTTTATGTGTGTCTATCTCTATTGTTCTTCTGTATTCTATCTATCTCTCTTGTTCTTCTGTATTCTGTCTATGCTATTAGAGTTTTGAGGAGGGGAGTGATGAGAGCAAGGACAGATGAGATGGTGGAGGGATCCAGTGATGGAGTGGCAGAGGGTGTTGAGGTGGAAACAGTTGGAGGGATGGTAGATTGTGGTGAGGATGGAGGAGGGACATCTGTCATGTGGACATCCTGAGTGTATGGATGTGGAGGAGGAGGAGAATTGGGAGGAGATGTCATGAGATTGAAGGATGGTATGGAGGATAAGTGTGGTGGAAGAGGAGATGAAGGTGGTGTTGGGGATGGTATATCATTGGGGGATTGGGGTGATTGAGGTGGAGTGGGTTGATGGTATTCCTGAATAGGAGATGAGGGGATGTTGGTAAGATCTAGGGGTGGAGACCTGGCAGAAGATGTAACTGTAGTAGTGACATGAACTTGTTGGAGTTGTTGTTGGAGTTATGGATGTGGTTGAAGAGAGGGAATATGAACTGTGGAGGGTGATTGTTGTTGAGTTGTTGGAAGGGATGGAGGTGTGGGGATGATCTCTGTAGCAGGGTGGAGAGTGGCTCTAACAGCCCTTGTGCTTTCAGAAACTGGGGTGGAAGAGGTTGAAGCCTTGGATGACTTAGTTATGGTCCTCTGCCACCTACCAAACAAGGCACAGGTGAGCCTTTTGCTAGTATTTATGAATATGGTCTGTGAGACCAGGGATTCAACAGCTTTTTCTTGCAAAAAGATCCCTAGGATCCTTCCAAAGCACACTTCCTTTTCATTACACTTTTTCTTAATAAGATCAAAAATGATCTGTGACCAATCCACTTTCTTCTTATTGACCACTACACACATGACCAGGAATTGATGCCTGGTGATGTAGTCATGGGCAGTGTGCTTGCCCACCAAGACTTTTCCCACTATATCTACCAGAAACTTATATTCTGCGAATATGTGCTTCTTCAACAGCTTATTTGGGTTATCTCCACCATAACCCATCAGACTCAACATCATATCATATTCTTCAGAATCTATATCCAGTTCTTCTTCTCCATTTATCAAATCAAAAATTTCAGTCAAAATTGCGGGAGTCAAAGAAACGGCATTACCCGTGATTGTTCCTGTCATGGTGATTTCCTATGATGTAGATGAAGTATATACCCATTCTCTAATTTCTATTTCAGCCAGCTTTATTCGCGTTGTCATTAGGTGTTTCAAATTCTGTTCTTCCAATAGAGTCTGAATGTTCAGAAAAATTAGATTAGAGTGTTGAAATGATTCGAAGTCGACATCAAATCCTGTGTCAAACTTCATAGCGGCTAGGGCTCCTTCTTGAATCGCCATGAAATCACCTGCAAAAGAGAGAAACGGTGATCAAGTGCAAAGGGAACAGAATGTAACACCCCCTATCCGTCGCATAGCATATAGCAGTAGGTCCGGCCGGGGCCCGACGCCATATACCACAGACAGACCGGGTGGTTACTTATGGAAACCATACAACTAATCTCAACGTCCTACACAGAGCATTCTAGCGGAAGCAATTTATATAAGTTGCAAAACAAGAACCCAACGACAAGCATGAATGTCCACTAACAAGATAATAGGAATGTTATTACAAAATACTCAAAAGTCGGCCTTAAGGCCTTACAAAAGTTTCACTTGTCTTTTACATGTTTTCCAAACTTCGGCACGCAGGCCGGCCATACATGAATAAAACATAAAACATTTCACTTGGGCCTTCGAGGGCCAGCTTCGCAGAAAGGGCTTTAGCCCGCTATTGACCGCTTGGTCCAGCTGCACCTGCAAGCAAACAAACCACCGCACGGTGGCAAACAAAGCAACGGTCAGCAATGCTGACCAAATTATAACGATCCCGCCCCCAACTCGGGGCGGCGATGCTCCTTCCCTGCATTTCATTAGCTTAAGCGAGCAATATAAATATAGTCATTTCATCACAGGCGGAGGCTCAACGGCCACACACCCCGTGCACTCAGGGCACATTCTTGGTGAACGCAGTCTAAGTCTGCCGACTCACCGCCATCCTCTCTTGGACGACCAAACTATGAGCAGTTTGTCTTCCTGGCATGGGTCACGGTAATTAAAACCATAGACCGCCGAAGACCCTCATCTATGCCAACGGCCCTAATCCGAACGACATAGAGTGGGTACGGTTCCATCTAACCCGTGCTCACAACGCAACGGTAATTTAAACCATATGCGCCCGCAACGGTAATTTAAACCATATGCGCAGGTCAAACTTCTACCGAGTCCCATTTTCATCACAAGTCACATAACCCGATTATGTTCAAGTTGGCTTCCAAGCCACCAAGTTGGCAAGACCTCGTGTCCGCCCAGTTTTCCGGGTGCACCTTTGGGTTAGTCCCCAAGGCTCCCTGCTGCAATCTACCGCGTAGAAAACCCGAAAAACACCAAATAGCACGGAGTCTTCTCCGGCCTTAAGCAATGCAACATCACCGATCCGAACTACATGTCCGGGTAGGCTTCAACCAAAATGCCTATGTCCGTTCTCGCATACGGACTCTAAACAACGGGGACTTCACATATCTACCCGAAGGAACGCCTCCAACTCTCCGCAAACTCGCGAGAGCGGGCTTCCTATGCAAAGAAAAGAGCGACTCATGCTCAAGATGAGGATCGTTACCCTTGCGGTCCTCTTTGGCGCCATCGAAAAGTAATCGGATGGAAATCACCGCACTTGCGTTGCCTCCGTGGATCCGGAGTCGGCTTGCGATTCGGAGCTCCGAAGCTCCTCCAATGGCGGATCTAGTTCCTCTTCTTCTTGCCTTAGCTTTTCTTTCTCCAAGGATTTGGAGAGATAACAAGTGGAAAAAGTGAGGGTTTTCTAAGTCAAAACCCGGGTATATCCCTTCAGGAACAACCCCCAGCCATTGGATCCTCAGTCAAAGAAATGAACGGCTTCGATTCGGGACTGAAATGCCCAATCTGGGCCGAACACGGCCTGGCACACGCCCGTGTCCAGGGCCGTGTGCCTCATTCGCCGTCAAAATCAAATCACCTGGAACCTCACACGGGCATCGAACACGCCCGTGTTCGATCTGACACGCCCGTGTTCCAACTGACACGGCCGTGTATCTGGCCGTGTACCCCCATGATTTTCTCCCGTTTCCAACCCGAGCGCTGACACGGGTTCGGACACGCCCGTGTCCTTGCCCGTGTCACCTTGACACGCCTGGGCTCCAGGCCGTGTACAAGGTCTCGGCACTTCGCGGCTAAGTGTCGACACGGGTCGACACGCCCTGCGACACGCCCGTGTCGCAGGCCGTGTGCCAGGTCTCGACACACTGTCGACACCAAAGTGTCGACTTCGCGGGACGAGTGTCGACACGGGTTGACACGCCCTGCGACACGCCCGTGTCGCAGGCCGTGTGCCGTGTCTCGACACAACTTCAAAGCACCGTGTCGACTTCACGGCTAAGTGTCGACACGGGTCGACACGCCCTGCGACACGCCCGTGTCGCAGGCCGTGTGCCCAGTCTCGACACAATGTCGAGACCAAAGTGTCGACTTCACGCCTTAGTGTCGACACAGGCTTGACACGCCCTGGGACACGCCCGTGTCCCAGGCCGTGTGCCTGCAGCCAGAACTCAAACTGGCCCAAATTATTCCCCTTTTGCTCCTTTGAGTTTCGGGGCGTTACAACTCTACCCCTCTTAAAAGAATTTCGCCCACGAAATTACATAAAGGGAAAAACATGTACCAAAACTAAAATTTGTACCTGAGCGGAACAACTCCGGATATTCGTCAAGCATCGTCTGCTCTCGCTCCCAAGAGAGCTCCTCACGACCGCAATTGTCCCACCGGACTTTGACCATCCTGATCTCTTTATTGCGCAGCCGCTTGACCTCCGAGTCCTCAATCCGCACGGGCTTGACTTTTGTCGTTAGCCCACTATCCACCGGCACTTGATTGGCCGCGATCACTTGCGTAGGCTCTTGCACCGCCTTCCGAAGCACCGAAATGTGGAATACATCATGTAAACCACTTAGCTCCACTGAAAGCTTCAGCCGATAGGCCGCTTCTCCTACTCGCTCCAGAACCTCGAACGGTCCAAGGTACCTCGGGCTTAGCTTTTTCAATCGCCGCACCCGCGAGACACCCTTGAACGGCTTGATCTTCAAGTATACATAATCGCCCACAGCGAACTCCACGTTCCTGTGCTTGGCATTATAGTACTTTGCTTGCCGGTCCTGAGCGATAAGCAACCTCTCCCGAATGGTTCTCACCAAAGAAGTAGCATCATCCACTTCCGATCGCTTATACAACTTCGACTCGCCCGTTTCTAACCAAGACAACGGCGTGCGACATCTTCTACCATATAGGGCCTCGAAAGGCGCCATCTGAATACTTGCTTGGTAGCTGTTGTTGTATGCGAACTCCACCAAATAAAGGTGGTCCTCCCATTGCTTTCCAAAGTCCAAGACACACATGCGAAGCATGTCTTCCATCGTTCTATTGACCCTCTCGGTCTGCCCATCCGTTTGCGGATGGAAGGCTGTGCTAAACTTCAGCTTTGTTCCCAACATTTGCTGCACCAGCCTCCAATCATTGGACATGAACCGCCCATCTCGGTCACTCACGATGCTGCGGGGCACACCATGAAGCCGCACTATGTTATCCACATAAAGCTTCGCCAGCTTCTCCACCGGATCATCCTTCCTATGCGGAATAAAATGCGACACCTTCGTTAATCGATCGACCACCACCCAAATGGCGTCGTTCCCCTTTTGCGACCTTGGCAAACCATGCACAAAGTCCATAGAGATGTCGTCGAATTTCCACTCCGGAATAGGCAAGGACTTAAGAAATCCTCCCGGCTTTTGGCACTCCGCCTTTACCAAGGCGCAGGTTTGGCACTTCGCTACATATAGCGCCACACCCTTTTTCAAGCCCGGCCACCAAAACAGTTTCTTTATATCGCGGTACATCTTCGTGCTCCCCGGGTGAATCGAGTACTTGGTATGGTGCGCCTCGTACAACAACTCCACCCGTAATTTGCCCACACTTGGGACGCACAAACGACCGTCCTTCCACAGCAATCCGTCCTCCACAACGAATTGGGAATTTGACCCATCCAGAGCCTCTATCATGAACTGCTTCATATGAGCATCCATATCCAAAGCCTGCCGAATCCGATCAGCCAGGTCATATTGGACTTCAGTCCAATTTAGCACTGCTTCAGCACTAGATTGTCTATCCACACAAACAATCTCCAACGCCTCCAGCTCCTGCACCAACCGCTCATCATGCACTGATAGCCAATTCGCTTGAGCTGGGGCTCGGCGACTCAACGCGTCCGCAACCGCATTCCCTTTGCCAGGCACGTAGTGGATCTTGAAAGTATAGTCCCCCAGGAACTCCATCCACCTACGCTGTCGCATATTCAAATCTTTCTGATCAATCAGGTACTTTAGGCTCTTGTGATCGGTGTAGATGTCAATCTTCACACCGTACAAATAGTGTCTCCACAGCTTCAAGGCAAAAATCACGGCCGCCAACTCCAAGTCGTGGACCGGATAATTCCTCTCGTGCACTTTTAGCTGTCTCGAGCCATAAGCTATCACGCTGCCGTGCTGTAGTAGCACGCAACCCAAACCACTGCCCGAAGCATCGCTATATATCTCATAGCCTTCGGTTCCAACCGGCGAACTCAGCACAGGCGCCGTGGTCAACCGACACTTCAATTCCTCAAAAGCTCGCGCGCACTCCGGCGTCCAAACGAACTTATGCTCCTTCCTCGTCAAAGTAGTGAGAGGTAGCGCTATCCGCGAGAAGTTCTCTACGAAGCGCCTATAATAACCGGCAAGCCCCAAAAAGCTCCGGACTTCTGCTACCGTAGCAAGCTCAGGCCACTCCCGTATCGCAACAATCTTCGCCGGATCCACAGCAATACCCTCTCCACTCACTATATGCCCGAGGAACGCCACTGAGGATAGCCAAAACTCGCACTTCGAGAACTTGGCATACAACTGGTTTCTCCTGAGTGTCTCCAACACCAAATGGAGATGCTTGAAGTGATCCTCCTCACTTTGCGAGTACACCAAAATATCGTCGATGAAGACGATCACGAAATGGTCTAGGTACTCCCTGAACGTCCTGTTCATCAAATCCATAAATACTGACGGCGCATTAGTCAGCCCAAACGGCATGACCGTAAACTCATAATGCCCGTATCTCGTACTAAACGCTGTCTTCGGGATATCACTCTCCCTTATCCGCAGCTGATAGTACCCAGACTTGAGATCTAACTTCGAGTACACCGTCGACCCGACTAACTGATCAAAGAGATCATCAATCCGGGGGATCGGGTACTTGTTCTTCTCAGTCAGCTTGTTTAGCTCCCGATAGTCAATACACAACCTCAAGCTTCCGTCCTTCTTCTTAACAAAGAGGACCGGTGCGCTCCAAGGCGAAGAACTCGGGCGCACATACCCTTGCTCCAACAACTCTTGCAACTGTACTTTCAGTTCTGCCATTTCCTTAGGCGCTAGCCGATACGGAGATCGTGACACAGGCTTTGCACCTGACACTAGCTCGATAGTAAAATCTATCTCCCGTTGTGGCGGGGCTCCAGGAAGATCTGCGGGGAACACATCAGGGTATTCCGATACCACTGAAATACCATCCATCGCGGGCTTTGGCTTTGCAACCTCCACTAGTGTAAAGAACAGTTCTGCTCCGGCACGAACCGCCTTCACCACCTGAAGAGCAGACATCAACGTCTTGCTCGACCCCTTTAAGCCCGTAAAAGTCGTCTCACGACTTGCTCCCAGCTTTACTTCCTTGCTACCGCAATCTATATGGGCCTGCTGCTCCGAGAGCCAGTCCATTCCAAATATGACGTCGAACTCCACCAACGGAAGTAAGGACGCCCGCAGGTCAAACTCCTGCTCTCCAATACGAACTTTAACTTCGCAGATCCTAACCGCTCGCATCGAACACCCATTGGGCAACAACACATCCAACTTGTCCTTCGCCATCGAAGAAGGGACTCCGATGCGTGATATAAATCCTTCGGACAAGAAGGAGTGTGAAGCTCCCGTATCAAAGAGTGCTCGTGCCGGGTTTTCACAAATCAACACAAATCCTAAACAAGCAGTGGTAAGGTAACATATACATAACAAGCATATAAAGGAATTGACTTGCTATAGATTAAACCGTACCTGTCACCACGTCAGCTTGTTTAATGGCCTCCTGTTGGCCAAGATTGTAGACCCTGGGTTGGGCCGGAGCATAGTGGGATGCGGTCGACTCCACCGCCTTTCCCTTCTCTTCATAAGTGGCTCCCGGCCTCCTCTCGGACTTAGGACGTCCGCTCCAACAATCACGGGCGAAATGCCCCGTCTTGCCACAAGTAAAGCACGCGCCCGGGGTCCGACTCGTAGCCGCCCCAGAAGCACCAGAAGGAGCTGGACCCGAAGTCCTATGCTTCTTAAAGAATCTTTGATAGCCAGACTTTGAAGTAGTCGGCACTTTGAACCCAGATTTCTTCTCACCCAAGCCTTTCTTCGCTTGCACACTCTTCATGTCCTTCTCCAAGGACCGGGCAGTATTGACCAAGGTTAAGAAACCCTGCGTCATTGGCCCCGACAGTAACAATCTCAGCTCATCCCTCAAGCCTTCATAAAAACGATTAGTCTTGCGCTCCTCATCCATGATGGTGGAGCTAGCATATCGACTCAACCGCGTAAACTCGTGGAGATATTCATCCACGCTCCTCTCACCCTGCACCAACTTCAGGAATTCATTCTCCATCGAGATCCTCTGAGTAGAAGGGAGGTATCTTGCTAAGAACAATTCCGAGAACTCTTCCATCGGAACGTCTATCAGTTGTCTACCTCTCAAATGATGCAGCTCCAAACCTTCCCACCACATGCTCGCTTCCCCATCCAGAAGGAACGTAGCGATGGTGGTCATTTGCCACTCCTCCGTCTCCGTCGCTGTCATGACTCTCTTCACCCTAGAGAGCCAGTCTTCAGCCTGCGATGGGGTTCCCAACCCCGAGAATAACGGAGGGTTAAAGCTCATTACATGCTTCAACTGCCTCTCAGTCGCCCTCCTGGGCACTATTGGTTCTACAACCACTTGCTCCATCCTTCTCGGCTCAGCCTCCTGTAGAGGTACTTGCTCCAACACAGGAGCGGGCTGCTGCGCCTGCCTTCCAGGCTGCGCATTGATCACGGCTAACACCGCTTCAGCCACCAACCGTATATTTTCTGCCGACAAAGGTGTTGCGGGAGCAACTTCTGGTGCACTACTAGCCTCAGAACCTCGGCGTTCTGACGGCCCAACACCACTTCGGGTCACCTATAGTGGTACAAAACACCGTTAAGCGACCAAATAAATTGCAAACAGCAATTATAGGAACACGCAGGTTCCTCAAACACGAGTATTTTCATTCCTAAGTGGACATTCATGGGTTCTTTTTACTGTTATTACGATGACGCACACAATGTGCTCACCACCCCTTAAAAAGAATTCGTCCACGAATTCACTTTAAGCCCGACCAAAACCAGTAGTCTGATACCAAATTGTAACACCCCCTATCCGTCGCATAGCATATAGCAGTAGGTCCGGCCGGGGCCCGACGCCATATACCACAGACAGACCGGGTGGTTACTTATGGAAACCATACAACTAATCTCAACGTCCTACACAGAGCATTCTAGTGGAAGCAATTTATATAAGTTGCAAAACAAGAACCCAACGACAAGCATGAATGTCCACTAACAAGATAATAGGAATGTTATTACAAAATACTCAAAAGTCGGCCTTAAGGGCTTACAAAAGTTTCACTTGTCTTTTACATGTTTTCCAAACTTCGGCACGCAGGCCGGCCATACATGAATAAAACATAAAACATTTCACTTGGGCCTTCGAGGGCCAGCTTCGCAGAAAGGGCTTTAGCCCGCTATTGACCGCTTGGTCCAGCTGCACCTGCAAGCAAACAAACCACCGCACGGTGGCAAACAAAGCAACGGTCAGCAATGCTGACCAAATTATAACGATCCCGCCCCCAACTCGGGGCGGCGATGCTCCTTCCCTGCATTTCATTAGCTTAAGCGAGCAATATAAATATAGTCATTTCATCACAGGCGGAGGCTCAACGGCCACACACCCCGTGCACTCAGGGCACATTCTTGGTGAACGCAGTCTAAGTCTGCCGACTCACCGCCATCCTCTCTTGGACGACCAAACTATGAGCAGTTTGTCTTCCTGGCATGGGTCACGGTAATTAAAACCATAGACCGCCGAAGACCCTCATCTATGCCAACGGCCCTAATCCGAACGACATAGAGTGGGTACGGTTCCATCTAACCCGTGCTCACAACGCAACGGTAATTTAAACCATATGCGCCCGCAACGGTAATTTAAACCATATGCGCAGGTCAAACTTCTACCGAGTCCCATTTTCATCACAAGTCACATAACCCGATTATGTTCAAGTTGGCTTCCAAGCCACCAAGTTGGCAAGACCTCGTGTCCGCCCAGTTTTCCGGGTGCACCTTTGGGTTAGTCCCCAAGGCTCCCTGCTGCAATCTACCGCGTAGAAAACCCGAAAAACACCAAATAGCACGGAGTCTTCTCCGGCCTTAAGCAATGCAACATCACCGATCCGAACTACATGTCCGGGTAGGCTTCAACCAAAATGCCTATGTCCGTTCTCGCATACGGACTCTAAACAACGGGGACTTCACATATCTACCCGAAGGAACGCCTCCAACTCTCCGCAAACTCGCGAGAGCGGGCTTCCTATGCAAAGAAAAGAGCGACTCATGCTCAAGATGAGGATCGTTACCCTTGCGGTCCTCTTTGGCGCCATCGAAAAGTAATCGGATGGAAATCACCGCACTTGCATTGCCTCCGTGGATCCGGAGTCGGCTTGCGATTCGGAGCTCCGAAGCTCCTCCAATGGCGGATCTAGTTCCTCTTCTTCTTGCCTTAGCTTTTCTTTCTCCAAGGATTTGGAGAGATAACAAGTGGAAAAAGTGAGGGTTTTCTAAGTCAAAACCCGGGTATATCCCTTCAGGAACAACCCCCAGCCATTGGATCCTCAGTCAAAGAAATGAACGGCTTCGATTCGGGACTGAAATGCCCAATCTGGGCCGAACACGGCCTGGCACACGCCCGTGTCCAGGGCCGTGTGCCTCATTCGCCGTCAAAATCAAATCACCTGGAACCTCACACGGGCATCGAACACGCCCGTGTTCGATCTGACACGCCCGTGTTCCAACTGACACGGCCGTGTATCTGGCCGTGTACCCCCATGATTTTCTCCCGTTTCCAACCCGAGCGCTGACACGGGTTCGGACACGCCCGTGTCCTTGCCCGTGTCACCTTGACACGCCTGGGCTCCAGGCCATGTACAAGGTCTCGGCACTTCGCGGCTAAGTGTCGACACGGGTCGACACGCCCTGCGACACGCCCGTGTCACAGGCCGTGTGCCAGGTCTCGACACACTGTCGACACCAAAGTGTCGACTTCGCGGGACGAGTGTCGACACGGGTTGACACGCCCTGCGACACGCCCGTGTCGCAGGCCGTGTGCCGTGTCTCGACACAACTTCAAAGCACTGTGTCGACTTCACGGCTAAGTGTTGACACGGGTCGACACGCCCTGCGACACGCCCGTGTCGCAGGCCGTGTGCCCAGTCTCGACACAATGTCGAGACCAAAGTGTCGACTTCACGCCTTAGTGTCGACACAGGCTTGACACACCCTGGGACACGCCCGTGTCCCAGGCCGTGTGCCTGCAGCCAGAACTCAAACTGGCCCAAATTATTCCCCTTTTGCTCCTTTGAGTTTCGGGGCGTTACACAGAAAGTGCGGGATGGAGGTCGAATAAAACCTAGTTATAAGATTTTCTGGAATATGAATCGACAAACTCCGTTCCACGAAAAACAAGAAATTCTTCGACCTGAGATCGACAAAATAATTGATAGTGAAATAATTCGTCGAGCTCAGCTAGAAGAGTTGAAGACATTTCGTCGAGCTCCGTTCGACGAAAGTTTTCTGAAGTCGATACGTCGATCTCCGTTCGACGAAAACAATTTCACACACAGAGAGTTCGTCGACCTCCGTTCGACGAATATCTCCCGAACTTTCCCTAGTTCATCGAGCTCCGTTCGACGAACTCTGGAAAATTCGTCGAGTGCAGACACAAACTAAAATAAGTCTTCTCCATTGATCATTCCAAGCTGATTTATAAAGAATAAGTGATTTTTCTCATCTAGAGGTTTGGTGAATATATCAACTCTTTGTAAATCAGTGTAGATATAGACAAGATTAATTTTGTTTTTATCCACACACTCTCTAATGAAATGATGTCTAATATTTATATGCTTAGTCTTACTGTGATGGACTGGATTTTGTGTTATTGCTATAGCACTTGTGTTATCACAAAATAGAGTTGAATTATTTAAGTTGAGACCATAGTCTAGTAATTAATTTTGAATTCACAGCATCTGGGAACAACAGCTGCCAGCTGCAATATACTCAGCTTCAGCAGTTGAGGTAGACACAGATGACTGTTTCTTATAAAAGCAGGATACCAACCTCATACCAAGGAACTGACAAGTCCCTGAGGTACTTTTTCTATCAACCCTACATCCAGCAAAGTCAGCATCTGAAAATCCAGTTAAATCAAACTCTGACTCAGCTGGATACCATAGGTCTACACTAGGATAACTATTTATATATCTCAAAATCCTTTTTAAGAAAATTAGATGAGATTATTTTGGGTTCACTTGGAACCTAGCACAAAGTCATGTGGCAAACATAATATCAGGCCTGCTTGCTGTAAGATATAGTTGGGACCCAACAATGCCCCTATATAACTTCTGGTCCACATGTTTCTCATATGGATCAGAGTCTACTACAGTATTTGTAGCCATGGGTGTTTTCTTTGCTGAGGCATCATCTATCCCAAACTTTTTGATAAGCTCTTTTGCATATTTTGCTTGGGAGATGAAGATGCCATCAGGGAGCTGCTTCACTTGGAGACCAAGGAAGTAGGAGAGCTCTCCCATGCTACTCATTTCAAATTTTGAATGCATAAGGTCAGAGAACCTCTTGTATAATTTGGAATCAGTAGATCAAAATATGATGTCATCTACATATATTTGCACTAACAATATTTGATCCTTATGATGTCTAGTGAAAAGTGTTCTATCTACAATGCCTCTAATGAATTTATGCTCTATCAAAAAGCTAGCTAGGGTCCCATACCAAGCTCTTGGAGCTTGTTTGAGACCATAAAGAGCTTTATGTAATTTGAAAACATGATAAGGGTGAGTTGGAGAGACAAAACCTGGAGGTTGTTCAACATAAACCTCTTCTTTAAATACTCCATTGAGGAATGCACTCTTCATATCCATCTGATACACCTTGAATCTCTTGTAGGCTGCATAGGCCAGGAATATTCTGATTGCCTCCAACCTTGCCACAAGTGAAAAGGTTTGGTCATAATCTATTCCTCCCTCTTGCCTGTATCCTTGAGCAATAAGCCTAGCCTTGTTTCTCGTAATTACTCCTTGGGCATCCAGCTTGTTTCTGAAAACCCATTTGGTTCCAATGACTGGATAGTTTTGGGGTCTTGGAACCAAATCTCAAACTCTACATCTCTCAAATTGATTTAATTCCTCCTGCATTGCAATGATCCAGTAGGGATCTTGCTCAGTATCATGGATGGATAGAGGTTCAACCTGAGAGAAAAAACAGGCATGCATCAAATCTTTGTTGAGTTGATGTCTTGTATGTACACCTGCTGATATGTCTCCAATCACTTGAGATCTGGGGTGATCCCTTAGTGTGACAAAATCATTGGGTGGAGTTAGTTGTGCAATAACATCTTGGATTAATTCCTCTTGTGGAATTGTGTTTGCTGTTGGAGGAAGTTCAATTCCTTCAATGCTTTCATCTTCACTTTCTTCATTAACTTGTGGATAAGGATGTGTTGGAACCTTTTGGGTAAGGTTTAGTTCATCTAATCTCTTACACAAGTGAGGTACCTACAAAGGGCTATTGGTAGAAATCTCTTTCTCCTTGCGAAACATGTTAGTTTCATCAAAAGAAACATGAACGGACTCTTCAATTTTTAATGATGATTTATTAAAAACCCTATAGGCTTTGCTTACTTGGGAATATCCTAGAAACATTCCCTCTTCAGCCTTAGCCTCAAACTTTCTAATGTATCTTTTGTTGTTGTTGTGAATATAACATATACTCTCAAATACTTTAAAATAGTTGATTTTAGGTTTCTTCCCTTTAAGTAATTCATAGGGAGTCCTATTTTTTAGTTTGTGAATTAAACTCCTGTTCAGGACATAATTTACTGTGCTCACAGCCTCTGCCCAAAAGGATAGGGGCATGTAAGCATCCACAAGCAATGTACCTGCAGCTTCAATGAGTGTCCTATTTTTCCTTTCAGCTACCCCATTTTGTTGAGGAGTTCTAGGAGCTGAGAAGCAATGCTTGATACCTTCCTTCTCGCAGAACTCATGCATAAGAAGAGACTCAAACTCTGTGCCATGATCACTTCTGATCAATGCAACATGAGTAAAGAACTCAATCTGTATGGTCCTGAGAAAATCTGTAAGAACCTTGAAGGTATCTGACTTAGATCTCAGAAAGGATACCCAAGTGAACCTTGAGAAGTCATCCACAATAACTAAGGTATAGGATTTCCCTCCTAGGCTTTGTACAACAATGGGTCCAGAGAGATCCATATGTAGCAGATACAAAATCCTAGGTGAATCACTTTTATTTACAAATTTAAAACTATATTTAGTTTGCTTGCCTAGTTGACAAGCCCTACAGAGACCTTCCTTTTTGTAGGGACCAGAAGGTAGACCTCTAACAAGGTTGTCTTTAGATAGCCTAGCAATGTTTTTCAAGTTTACATGACCTAGCCTTTTATGCCATAAATCATTCTGACTCCTAGTTATATTAAGTAAGCAGATATAAGAAGTGGCAGATAGAAAATCAACTAAATAAATGTTTCTTTGTCTATTTCCAATTAAAACTGTTTGGTTTTCTTTATTAGCAATAGTACAAGAAGATGAATTGAAATGTACCTGATAACCTTCATCACATAACTGACTTATGGAGATGAGGTTATGCTTGGGTCCTCTGACATATGTTACTTTCTTGAAAGTAACCGCTCCAATCTTCCCTTCTCAAAAACCTTCTAACTGGCCACATTTGGAATCCCCTAAGATAACCTTTGGCCCCAACTTGGATTTATAGTTGGATAGATTGTCCTTGTTGTCTGTAATATGTTTGGAGCAACCACTGTTCAGGTACCATGTTTGATTATTTGCTTGACAGCTCTTCACCTGCAATGAAAACAGTTAAATGTTCTTGACCCAGGTTACCTTGGGTCCTTTGCTTTCCTGGTATGAAAAGCTGGAAATAATAGAATATTATGGTTGGGATTTATATCCTAGAGGGTGATATCTCCTAGGTGGTATGACCCAATCAGCTAGTGGATTAAAAGCATTCCTGGAATTATTTAAGTTTTTGTTATAATTAAAGTTTTGGTTAAGTCTTTCTGGGTTCGATGAATTTCTGTGAGTTCGTCAACCAGAGTTTGACAAATTGGGTTGAGATCGTCGATCTCTGCCCAGAAAATGAATGTATTCATTTTCTGTGCCCCACGTTCATCGACCTCTGCTCGACGAACCATACAAAGTTTGTCGATCGCAGTTAGATGAATAATTATAACTATAGTTTTCGTTCAGAGTTCATCGATCTATGTTCGACGAACTGGCTGCATTTCGTCGATCTAAGTTCGATGAATTATGCTGAACCTTGTTTTTACTTGAGGTTTTCTGATTTTTAATTTTCTGACCTATTGATATGGGAATATTTTCCATTATTTGTTTATTGTTTAATTTTTCTTTCCCCTTACCAGAGACAAATTTTATTGGGGTTGTCAAAATATTTTTCTTGAGAATAGGGGACAAACTTGATGAAGCACCCAAGCCTAATTTTCCATTAAGTCTGACATTAACAGTGCTTGTGATGACCATCAACTTGAGCCTTCTTCCATTAAGAGTTTCCTCTAGTTGTTTAGCCTCACTAAGCTCAGTCTTCAACATTATGATTTTTTCATTGGCTAAACACAGTTCATCTTTTAATCTATTATTTTCAGAGTTTACATTTTCTAAAATTCCTAGTTTCTCCCTAAGAGTTTTAATCTCCTTTTCTGAATTAATCAAATCTATACACATTATTTTAAATTCAAATTTAAAGGAATCAGAATTGTAATCAAAGGAAGACAATACCTTGTCAGCTTCAGAATCTGAAACTGCTTCATTGTCTGAGTCCTCTTCTTCTGAATGGCTCCTGGAATCATCAATTGCCATGAGGCAAACCTCCTTGGCCCTTGCCTCTTCCTCATCTTCACTGGAGCAAGAAGATGTTGATTCTTCTTCAGTCTCACTCCAGGTTTCAGCCACAAAACCCTTCTCCTTCTTCTTGTATTTGCTGGAAGAAGGTCTGCTGTTGTGTTGTCTCCTGGTATCTTTCTCTCTTCTCTTTTCTTTCTTTTGATTCTCTGGACACTCAGATATGAAGTCCCAGGCTTCCTGCATCCAAAACACACAACTTCATTGGTTGGTGTCTTATCATATCTAGGCTTGTCATCCTGCCTTGATGACTTCCTCCTGAAATCTTTTCTTGTCATTTTGTAGAATCTTTTGGCAAATAAACTCATCAGTTCTTCATTTGTTGAGGGAGTCTTTGTCTCATCAGTAGCTTTGAATGATATGCTTTGTTCTTTTCTAGCTGGAGAGGGTGTTCTTTGCTCAGCTGCCTCCCTATATTTAATCAGCTGTTCATAGGACTTTAGTTTGCCTAATAGAGATTCAGTGGATATATCATTTAGGCTTCTGGCTTCTTTGATAGGCCAGATCCTTGAATCCCATGAGCTTGGGAAGCATATAAGGATCTTGTCATTTACTTTAGTCAAGGTGATTTCTTTATCTAAGGTCCTTAGCTCACTGATGATGGAGCTAAGCCTGTTATACATCACTTCAATTGTTCCTGCTTCATCCTTTTTGAAGTTTTCATATTGTGTGAAGAGGTTTGATATTCTATCTTTCCTCTCATCTGCTGAGCCAGCAACCATTTGGTTGAGTGAATCCCAGATTGCTTTTGCAGAGGTGCACTCAACCACCTTTTGAAAAATATCATCAGACATTGTTTGTGCCAGTATGTTCATTGCCTTGGCATCAACAATCTTTGCTTTCTTCTGGGCCTCAGTCCACTTAGGTGGTGGAACTGCAGTTGTGCTTGAAGATGTTGCTGTAGAGCTAGATGGTTGTGGGGGACCTGTCAAGATGGAGTTGTAGATATCTTCATCAATAGAATTCATGTACAACTTAATTCTTGCCTTCCAGATGGCAAACTTATTCAGATTTCACACTGGAGGTCTGGTGCTTGCATAGTCCTTATTCTGTGCCATAGCTATGTATATAAATCTAAATGGAAATAAAAATAGAATTTAGATCTAACAAAGGTTCTTTGGTTCAAGGGTTAGCTTGTACAACCAAAGGAACCTGCTCTGATACCAATTGAAAGTGAGCTGTTAGATCAGAAATACTCTATAGGGGGGTGAATAGAGTATTCTTAATTCCTAAAAAAGCTTTACAGCATTTGCTGTAATTTAAGAAGTGCAGAATAAAACTAACTAAATATAAATTGCAGTCCTAATAATCATAGCCACAGCATGAATACAAAAGAAATGGGCATCCAGACAATACAGGAATTTATAGTGGTTCCCCAACCTGGGTACATCCACTCTTCTACCACCCTGGTAGGAATCCACTCAGCTTTTTGATCAGGTTCCTGACACCAATGAGCTTTTGATCAGGTGCTCAAAAACCAACCCAAGTCTTTTGGAAGGAGACTTGTGAACCAGAATAATTTTGAAGTGAATTAAAATCCTGTACAGTGGTGGGGATGAGAGAGTGATGAAAGTCTTCTTTTCTCAATCACAATGAGAAGACTATGTGGATTCAGTGATGTTGTCAAAGCTCCCCCTGAGATGCAAAAGGGTTCAGGCTGGGAAGCTTTGCATAGGGTGAGTAGGCCTTCAATCTGCAGCCCTGACCAGCGAAATCTCCAGGAACTTCTTTGACACATGGATTTCTTGTTTTCCTTTGAAGTGTCCTGCAGAGATGAAGAAGGAAGACTTTTGATATTTGATTGATTGTTCTTCTTCTTTAGGAAGTAGATGTTCTTTTGGTCTGGGGTTTGTTTTCTGTAAGCAAAGTTCTTTGTAAGAAGGAGCAGAGACAGAGAGATCCTTATTTTTTAGATTGATTGTATTTTTCTGTGTGTATATCTCTCTTGTTCTTCTGTATTCTATCTATCTCTCTTGTTCTTCGGTATTCTGTCTATCTCACTTCATGTAGGAAGAAGAGAGAAAATCTCTTTTATATTTCCTGCAAAAAATGGTCTTTTGAAATTTTGAAATCCTCTGCAATCAATGCTAAGGGCCTTGAGAATAAACGACATTGAATTATTTCCCCAACTGTCCCATGGAAAAATGGCAGGCAATAATCCTAGTGAATCCCATAATCAATGCACTTCTAACGGTTATATTCAGAGAATATTAGAGCACTAATTACTTAGGAATTATTGCAGTAGAATGGGGACATAAAGATGGTAAAATGACTAAGTCTGGATTCGTCGAATTGATAGCAGAAATCGTCGAGCTGAGTCCATAGTTCGTCGAGCTGAGTTGCTGAGTTCGTCGACCAGATAACTTCTGTTCGTCGAGCTGAGTTCCAAGATCGCCGAGCATAGTTGTTGAATTCGTCGAGCTGAGAGCAGAACTATATTCTCTAGAAACTTTGCCTTTTCTATGTATGGATTTCGTCGTGCTGATATCTGGTTTCGTCGACTGAAGTTCAGAAAAATGTTTCTGGACCTAAAATAATTTCAGATGCTTCTGGATGAAGGTGTTGAAGTGAAGTATCCAGAATTCGTCGACCTAAGAATATGTTTCGTCGAGCTGAAAACCACTTAACTGCTGCTCGATAACTCTAGCTATTGTGGTCACTGTTTGTCGAGCGGAGAATCAAGTTCGTCGACTAAAGTCTGACTCTGGACTTAGAATAAAGAGATTTTTTCTGATCTTGAAGTGCTGAAGTATAGTGTCCAAAGTTCGTCGACCTGAGTACAAAGTTTGTTGAGCTCAGCTCAGAGAATTTACTCTGAGATCGTCGAGCTGAGCACGACTATCGTCGGCCTGAGTTCAACGAACGTCGAACTCATTTTACTTGATCTTTAGAAAAACTCTAAGTCTTGAGTCTCTGGCAGTCTTGTTGATAGCTGGTCGATGTGATGTTGATTCTAAGGACTTGGCCTAGACTCTAGGACACAACCATGACCCTGGCTATACATTGTGGGTCATTTGATTCTAACTTAGTGAACCTAGCCCAAATCTTACTAGGGATCCAACGGATTTTTGCTGAGATTTTTGTAGGATTATGCGCAAACATAAAGAAGGTGGTGTTAGTGTAAACTGCGAGACGAATGATGTTATGATTTTCTACGACTTGTGCTTGAAGGAGATAGAGTTAGGTAATATCCCAACTACACACTTCAGTAGGGATGGGTGGTCAAACCTAACCACTAATTTCTTTGCTCGGACGGGTAAATCGTATGATCGAAATCAAATGAAGAATAAATGGGATCAGTTGAAAAAGGATTGGAAGTTATGGCGAGATCTTAAGGGACGTGAGACGGGTTTGGGGTGGGATACAATTCACAAAATCATTGCTGCTTCGGAGGATTGGTGGAAAGAACGCTTAAAAGTATGTATTTTCCAAAGATTACTTTCTAACTACACATTATTGTGAATATTAATGTTTTCCTAATACATATTTCTTGTTCATGTCAGGTTGTTCCAAATGCTAGAAAGTTTCAGTTTTCTGGAATAACTCCAGAGTTAGGCTTCATTTGGTTTAGCGGTGGCGGTTGTAAAAGGAGCTGTTGTAAATGCAGGTTTGTAAAGGGAGTTGCTGTAAACTGGATGTTGCAAACGGAGTTCTGTTTGGATAGTCTGCGTTTGCAGAGATGTTCAAAATTGAGAACTGTTTGGCAATACTATGTTTGGAAATGGAGATCCTTGGTTGAAATGTTTTTTCTTCTAAACCATTAAAAAAAATTAAATAGAAACAAATAAATTCTTTTTATTAATCGTCTGCGTTGCCGGTTACTGTAAGGTCCAGTTCAAACATATATAGATATTCCAGATTACATGTAAACTTTTGATAAATATGAAATATGCGGTCAAGCTCGGTGCAATTGATCAGCAATTGAGTCACGTAATGCCACCATCTCATCCACCCCCACCTGAATCCCTATAACATGATCTCCACCTGAGTTTTCATTACTCTGTCCTTTTCTTCTCTGAATGTCCGCTGGGTATATGAAATGTTTGTCTTCATCACAAGCACGAAAATGAGTGTATGAGCGTGATGGGTATCTACGAATGTAATTATGCAAACTCATTGTTGGAATAACAATGTCTCATTGCTCTATCAAACTATATGGCGGCATATCCCTAAGTATCTTCCACTTCTTCTTCCATACTCCGAATGAACGCGCTATGACACTGTGTAAGGATGAGTGAGCTTGGTTGAAGATCTCTCGGCGCCCTTGTACCGGTCGGCTGCCCCTCCTAAAATCTGGTAAATGATACCGTGTACTGGAATATAGTTTTAAGAAACCATGCTGTAGTGGATATCCGACATCTAGTACGTAATATTTGTCTGCAAAATTAGATATTGCACAATATGTGTGAATAATTGTAACCATAAACATAGTAATCTTAAAAATTTCTTATACCAAAGAGTCTCGAGATATAAATGGCTTACCGGGTGGCGAATATGGAAAATTATAACTGGGGTCCATAAGAGCACGCTGAAATATACAGCTATCATGAGTTGAACCCTCCCAGCCTGCTAATACGAACATGAAACACATGTTGAAATCACAAACCGCCATGACATTCTGCGTAGTTGTGCCATGCTGACACATATAAGCAACTTGTTGATCAGCAGGAACTGGAGCGTCAACATGTGTTCCATCAATAGCTCCTATACAGTCTTTAAAGAATGGCATGTATCGAGCATCATGTAAGATTTGTGGGGGTATATCAATGAAAAGTTTATCTAATAACTTAATGACATCAGAAGATACTCTCTTCATTGCAGTGATACCCCTTGCGAAAAATCTACTTATAGTTTATGTGGAGTGCTGAAATCGCTCACTAGCAAGCTGCATTGATACATTATGCCCTAATATGTGCAAGGTAATTGCTAGTACATCACGCGGTAGAGTTCTTCTGGATCCTTGTAACCCATATTGTTGTGTGAGGGTCGTTAACAGATCATTAAATATTACCTTCGACATTCTAAATGCGCTGAAAAACCTGCTAGGGTGCCCACAGAGAAGTTCAGCAATCCATCGACCTCCTGTTTGGCTTGATGTCATGCAAGCTATAGTAGAAGAACCACTTGGCTCGGTTAATTGATAATTCATTGCAAATAACAAATGTTGTCCACTGATTGCTCTATTACGATAAATCGAGCCAAACAATTGTTGTTGAGTCTCCTCATCAGAGCTGTCAATATGGTCTGAGGAGGACATAAGTAGCTGCAAATACATAAAACGTTATTCATAATTACACAATAATAAATGTGCTTTAATATATTCAATTTCACCGCATTATAATACAACAAGTCTGGATGCAAAAACATAATAGTGATAAATGTCCTCTGGATGCAACAACAAAAGTCTCACACCATAATAATAAATGTCCCAAAAAACATAAACATCAGTAAAAACTGTCAAACAAGTACTATTACAAAATATAAAACATGTCGATCAACTAATCCGACTTTTTCTCAAAACAAGCCTGCAACCATTTCAGACGTCGATCATGTCGAATGCTCATAACGGTTTCGTGATTCTGTTTCTCTCTCAAAAACATGGTGCAGTAGTGGTAGAAGTCGTAGTTCAAATCATTCATAACCTTTGGAATAGTTTCGAGCTCTGCAATAGTCTCGGAAATGGTGTACAACGATGACGATATCTGGATGTGTGCCGGCTCCACATACAACGCCCAATAATGCGTGATGTTTCAGCAATCTCATCCATCGTCGAACTCCTCGCTTTCTTGCTGGTCATCTTGTTTTTTCCTTTCTCTGTCTGTTTCCCCCTCGCTTCAACAGAATTTGGGGACTCGTTAATGTTTTGCGAGCCATATCCAGTAGACAGGTCATGTTCATCAATAGATTCAGGTTCGAAATTTCTAGAATTTGGGGCCCAAGCAAGATTTTCAGCTGCTACGACCTGTCCAAACATCATATGTAATTTTTCTTCTAACTCTGGAGTTATTCTAGAAAACTGAAACTTTCTAGCATTTGGAACAACCTGACATGAACAATAGATATGTATTAGGAAAACATTAATATTCAAAATAATGTGTAGTTAGAAAGTAATCTTTGGAAAATACATGCTTTTAAGCGTTCTTTCCACCAATCCTCCGAAGCAGCAATGGTTTTGCGAATTGGATCCCACCCCAAACCTGTCTCACGTCCCTTAAGATCTCGCCATAACTTCCAATCCTTTTTCAACTGATCTCATTTATTCTTCATTTCATTTTGATCATACGATTTACCCGTCCGAGCAAAGAAATTAGTGGTTAGGTTTGACCACCCATCCCTACTGAAGTGTGTAGTTGGGCGATTACCTAACTATATCTCCTTCAAGCACAAGTCGCAGAAAATCATAACATCGTTCGCCTCCCAGTTTGCACTAACACCACCTTCTTTATGTTTGCCCATAATCCTACAAAAATCTCAACAAAATTCTATAAAAATCACCCCGAACACAAAAACACACACTATAAAAAATCACATACACTACACACACATTTCCTAAACTAAACAAACACACACACACACATACATTACCCACACACACACTCCCTAAACTAACAAACACAGCACTCACACACACATCAGCACACACACACGGAACTCTCTCACACACACAAAAGCACACACACACACAACAACACACACACACACACACAGCAGCACACACACACAACTACAACACAGACTCATCAACACACAGCAGCAGCAGCACACACACACACACTCACAGTAGCACACACACACAACAACACACACACATTTCCTAAACGAAACAAACACACACACACACATTTCACACACAAACACACACACACTCATAAACAAACACACAAACACACACTCATAAATAAGCATACACACACACACACTCACACTCATTACAAAAACACTCAATACAAACACATACACATTCCATAAAGTAAACAAACACACAACACTCACACACACATTCCCTTAAACAAACACACAGCACTCACACACACATTTCCTAAACTAAACAAAAACACACACACACACACATTACTCACACACACACTCACTAAACTAAACAAACACACAACACTCACACACACATCAGCAAACACATCAGCACACACACACACACACACACAGAACTCACACACAGCAGCACACACACACACACACACACACACACAAAACAACACACACACACACACAGTAGTACACACACATCTACAGCGCACACTCATCAACACACAGCAATAGCACACACACACTCACAACAGCACACATACACACACAGTAGTACACACACATTTCCTAAACTAAACAAACACACACACATTACACACACAAACACACACACTCATAAACAAACAGACAAACACAAACTCATAAATAAGCATACACACACACTCTCACTCATTACAAAAAAACTCAATACAAACACACATACATATTCCATAAAGTAAACAAACACACAGCACTCACACACACATTCCCTTAAACAAACACACATCACTCACACACACATTTCCTAAACTAAACAAACGCGCGCACACATTACTCTCTCACACACTCCCTAAAATAGACAAACACACAACACTCACACACACACATCAGCACACACACACAGAAGTCACACACACACAACAGCGCACACACACACACACACACACACACACACACACAACAACAACAACAACAACACACACACACAGCAGCACACACACACACACACATTTGTAGCACACACTCATCAACACACAGCAGAAGCACACACACACACTCACAGCAGCACACACAAACACACAACAACAGCACACACACATTCCCTAAACTAAACAAATACACACACACATTACACACACAAACATATACACTAATAAACAAACACACAAACACACACTCATAAATAAGCATACACACACTCACACCCATTACAAAAACACTCAATACAAACACACATACACATTCCATAAAGTAAACAAACACACACCACTCACACACAGATTCCCTTAAACAAACACACAGCACTCACACAAACATCAGCACTCACACACAAACAAACAGCAGAACACACACATCTGCTGCACACACACACACACAACAGCAGCACAGACACACACACAATAGCACACACACACACATCAGCACACACAGTAGCACACACTCATCAACAAACACAGCAACATCACACACACACGCTCACAGCTGCACACACATACACACACATCAGCACACACAGCAGCACACACTCATCAACAAACAGCAGCACACACACACACACACTCACAGCAGTACACACACAACATACATACACACTCAAAACACGCACAATACACATTTGACAACACTCACACACAACACACCTACACATCCTGGCTAGTGAAATACTCAACACTCAACACACAACACACCTACACATCCTTGCTAGAGAAATAAACACAAAATTCATCCAAAAAAAGCAAAAAAGAATTGGAGGGGAATGGGAAGGTATACCTGCTGGAGATTACTAGCGATTGCTCCACACGAACAGAAATGGCGGATCTGCACGGAAATGGGTAGGGGAAATGGATATATTATATACATATTTTAGGAGAAATGTCTGGCAACTAGAAATTACAAGAGGGAGAAGAGTGTTGCCGGATAAGCTTACCTACGCCGAAGATGTTGGCCAACGATGTGATCTCTGCCGGAGAGAAATCGCGACGGAGAAGCTTTCCGATGGTGTTGTCGGAGAAGAGGGCATGTGCCAGAGGCGATCGCAGTTGTCGGATGCGATGCACAGTTGTTTGTTGCCGGAGCTGAGCGCACAGTCGCCGATGGCAGTTGGGGAGAAGACGATCGCAAGCGCTGTCGGAGAAAAAAATCCCGCGACCTAAAAATGCGAAGAAATGGAGGCCCTGCCCACGGTTTCCGCACGCGGTATTTTCACGCCGCGGGATTTCAGCTGCGGGTGCAATTGACAGCGCCTAAACAAATGGAAAATACAAAATCTGGCATTTATAATAAACGGAAACGCACAAAAAAGCAATTCCAAATGGGGCCTAATTAAGGAAGGCTATGCTGTCGGCGGCTTGCTTTCAGGCATGTATTATTGGATCTTTCATAATCCTAAAGTAAACTAATAATTTCTCATTATAGTGTAGGAGTCATATAAAAATTGTAGGTTTAGGACATCGTATTACTCTAGATTTAGGACGTCTATGAAAATTGGGCGAGAAAGTTAGTGGGTTAAAATTTTTACATCCGACAATGGTTCAAATAATGAGACAGATCTGACGGCTTATATCATTTGTTTGACTTTTGAACTCATATTTTTGGCATACCATATTATTTTCTTATATAAGGTAAAGATATACTTGTTCTTGTGCAAAGAAAATCCAGTGCAAAGGTGTGAATGTATAATCAGGGTCGTTAAATTCAAATCCAGCCGACAATGGAGACACCCCAGCTGAGGTGGCCGGCAGAGAAACCCAAGACAAATGAGTGCCGAAGGAGGTCGCCCTCTTGACGGAGTTCACCCCCGTTGTCGTTGCCGGCCCTTTCGTGCGTAGTCAGCAGCCAAAAAGCGAAAAAACCAACACGTCTTTGTACTTCTTTGCATATGCAGCAACCGGAGGCTGCGGGCTTGCCGGCCACCGACCATCTTGGGTTCATCGGCGTGCCCAAACCTGCTACGGGTAGTCCGACGGTGATCAAGCAGGGCCACAAGCAGCGCCTCCCCCGCCGGCGGCAGAGCCAAAGTAAAGACAACAAAATAATTTTAAATAAGCTCATCCATCAGAAGCGGGCGAAGCCCTCCAAGACGAGGCGAAGCCCGCCGCCACGAGGTGAAACCTGCCTCCATGAGCGGGGTGTTATCGTTTGGAGCATGGGCATTGCATTTTGTTTTATTTCTATTGCGGACTAACTCGACGTCCCGTTCGGGCCGGAATTCTTGGACCGTCTTAGCTCTCAGAAGGGTCGAGCACGCACACAGTCAATGAAAATAGAAAGTTGGCAAGGTAATTCTTTTGACGTGGAAAATCCCGGAAAGAGGTGAAAAATCATGTGGTAGGATATGTGCCGACCAAACCACCACTAGATCTGCATATTGTTATAAGGTTTTTTCAAGAACTCGAGGGCGACAGACTGCCTCTCGTTACAATTATTGGGGGGGGGGAGAGAGAGCTTGGAGGGTGACAGGCCACCACTCATAGGGCCTATTATTTCTATGGGATATATTGGAAAATGTGTACCTTATTTGAAGAAGCCTCACCTTACTCAATGATATGCATCAAGGTGTATTTGATGTTGTTTTGAGTTTATATGTGTAGGTTAAGAAAATGCAAGAATGCAGGAAAAAGTTTAAGTCTATATGTCGACACCAGAAGAAGCTGTGTCGACACTTATGAAGGCTTGTATCGACACTGGAGAAAAGCTGTGTCGACACTTGGAGTTAACTGTGTCGACACTTGGAATGGCTATGTCGATATATAGAGAAGCATAGTCGACATACAGAGGCAGTGTCAACATACAGAGAAGTATAGTCGACATCCACTATGTCGACACATAGAGGCAGTGTCGACACACAGAGAAGTTTAGTTGACATCAACTGTGTCGACACACAGAGGTAGTGTTGACACACAGAAGCTTAGTCGACATCAATTGTGTCGACACACAGAGGCAGTATCGACACACAGAAGACCTTGTCGACATCAACTGTGTCGACACACAGGACTTGTGTCGATACATGGCAGAATTTTAACAAAATCAATTTGTGTGAAGAAAAGAAGTGACTGTGTCGACACCACAGAACTAGTGTCGACACAATCTACAGAAGCTGTGTTGAGAAGCAGTGTCAACACCAAAGGAGCTGTATCGACACCACCAAGGCTTGTGTCGACACTTAGTCTACTTGTGTCGACACATGATAAAGTTCAGTCTCGACACTTTGCTGACAGAGACAGAGTTTCAAGAAGTGACTGGATGACTTGATAGCTACCATTAACAACCAGTCTACTGCAACTGTTAGATCTGTCAGAAGTTAGTTAGAAACAGGATCAGCCGGTTACCATGGAGAAAGTCTATATAAAGGCATTCTCCTTCAACAGATAATGATGATTGATGATAGAAGAAAAATACTGATACTGATATAAAATAAAAGAAGTTGGAGAGAGAGAGAACTCCATCTATTGAAGTGCAGATCCTGAACCAGTCTGTTAAGAACGATTCAGATTGTGATTTGAATTTCAAGAAATAAGCTGATTGAAGATCAACTTCAGAGGAGTTCAACCCTACTGAGTTCAGATTCAAGAAGCTTTGAAAAAAGCTAAGAGTGGTTGTTCTCTGCCATCAGATTCTTCCAAGAACTGATCAAGAAGCCATCCATCCTTTCTCTCTCAACCAGGGTGGTGGTAAAATACATTGTTAAATCTATTTACTCTAGGATCTTTATAAGATCTGAGTTATAAGCCTGTGTTTATAAAGGCTGAGTTGTAGGAGATTATTTTCTCTGAGTGGTAGGCCTTGTTGAATGCTGAGGTAGGGCTGTGAGCCTAAGTTGTAGGAGATTGTGATCTCTGAGTGTAGGCCTTGTTGAAGGCTGAGGTAGGGCAGATTGCCTGAGCTGTAGGAGTATGGACTCACTCTGAGTTATTGGATCCTAGTTTGGGTTCTGAGCTGCTGTAAGATTTGAGGATCTGAGGTGAAGAGAAGAAGTTAGGCCGAATCTAGCACACTGCTAGATAGGCGAAGGGGGAAAGTGGATGTACCCAGACCTTGGAGAACCGCTATAAACTCTGTGTGCAATCTGTTATTGTGTGATTCTGTGAATTCTGTGCTGTGTTAGCTGTAGAATTAACTGTTTCTGATTAATAAACTGAATAGATATTTTCCCTTAGAAGAAAAAGGAATTACACTTATTCACCCCCCTCTAGGTGTTTAGGAACTAATTCTTTCAAGTGGTATTAGAGGGAGGTTCCTCAAAGTTAGACTTAACAGTCTGAGTGAGATCTGTAAGGCAGAATTAAGATCAAGAAGATATGTTCAGGAGAAAACCATAAAGAACTTGGTTCAATGAAATTGCCCATCTGCAGGAAATAAATATTTGGAATATGGAAAGAAAGGTCAGATTATTCATGGAGGCATCTGATCCTAGAATTTACATAACAGTTAAGGAAGGGTCATATGTTCCAATGAAGATTTTTGTTCTTGATGCCAATCAAAGAATTCCAAAGGATTTTTCATATATGACTAAAGATGAGATCATCTTGGCAACAATGGATAAAAGAGCACAAAATATTATAGTAAGTGACATTGATGATTCAACATTCCAGAATCTAATTCATTGTAAAACCTCCATGGAAATGTGGGACACATTTATAGTCTATATGGAGGGTTCTGAAGAGGATAGGCAAGATAGAAAATCTATGCTTAATCAAGAATTTGGGAGTTTCAGACAAGCCAAGTCTGAAAGTATTACTGAATGTTATAAGAAGTTCTATAGGATTGTCAATAAACTTATATCTTATGGAAGAGTTTTTAGTACTTATGAGTTAAATGATAAATTCCTTACGTCTTTGACTAAGTATTGGGATACAAAAATCTGTGCTATAAGGGAAGTGGCCAGACTGGCTGAGATTTCTCCTCCAACAATGTTTGGAAAATTGCTGTCTTATGGGATGCAGCTGTTGGCCAGAAAGGAGGAAGAGAAAAACACAAAGGGTGACTATAAAGAAAAGTCAGTGGCTTTCAAGGTTGAAGCTACAAGGAAGAATAGGAAAATGTCTCCATCTTTTCCTAAGAGAGATGCAGAAATGATCTCAAAAAATTCAGATAATCCTAGTTCAGATAGCAGTAATTCAGATGAAGTCTTTGCAGCATTCACAAGGCAGTTCCAGAGATTCTTAAAGAAGAAGCAGTGGAAATCAAAGCCTTTCATATCACAGTCCAATGATGATTATTATCAAAATAGGAAATCATCCAGGAAGGACAGGAATGGGACAAAGCCTAGCAAGTCAACTACATCCAAGATTATATGCTACTGCTGCAACAAAGCTGGATATGTTGTGGCTGACTGTCCAGACAAAAGGAAGGAGTCTGCTATTAGAAAGAAGTCACAGCACAAGAGCAAGAAGGAGAAATCATTGGTTGCTGAGAAAGAGAAAAGCTTGACAGATCAATCAACTTCAGAGTCAGAATCTGAGGCTGAGGCAGATATTGGTCTGTTTGCAAAAGAAGAGGATGAGTTCATGCACTTACTGGACTCTATCAATGAGTAGGAAGACCATCAGTGCAAAGGATTGATGGCAGTGTCTGAAGAAGACCAGTGTCAGGATCAGCCTGGCCCCAGTAAGGTAAAATATGTATCTGTAGATTATGATTATTTCACTGGGTCAGAATCAGAAGCATCTCCATCAAGAGATGAAGATGGGTCTGAATCTGAAGGAGATATTCATTAGTTGATAGATGAATATGGAGATTTATTGCATGCACTTAAGAAAAGCAAAAACCTGGCCAAAAATCAGGCTAAGGAAATTGTAGCTCTTAAGTTGGCTGCAACTGATTCAGAGAAGATGCTGGATCAAAAGATGAATGAGATTGCCAGATTGAAGAACATAACTGTTATTCAAATGGGAACAATCACTTTCAAAAATGATCAAATTAAAAGTCTGGAAAACAGACTTCAGAAAGAGAAGGAGATTGTGGCTAGTTTTACTAAGCCAAAATCTGTATTACCTTTGATTGATGAGTTTGTGTCTCAAAAGAGTAAGGCCGGATTAGGGTTTAAGAGAACTGCGTGGACTGCTAATTCCAATTCTAAAGGCAAAGCTCCAACATAAAACAAAAGACCTGCTGCAAACAATACATCTAAGATTATACCTAAAAAGTGGTATAATAAGTTTGAGTGCTGGTGTTGTGGCAAGATAGGCCACTATGCCTTATATTGTTGGCACAATACCAGTGTCAAGGAGAGTAGCAGTCTGCCTGTTAGAAAAGCTGCAGGCAGATTTGTTAAGTTTCAGACTAACTTGAACCAAGGACCCAAAAGTTATTTGGGTTCTAAGGTTAAGTAATCTTTGTTGCAGGTGAGTCCAAGTTGCCATGCCCCTATATGGTACTTGGACAGTGGATGTTCCCGGCATATGACTGGAATAAGGGGATTGCTGAAGGACTACTCACCTATGTTGAAAGGGCGTAAAGTAATCTTTGGTGGTTCTGAAAAGGGAGTGATCAAAGATTTTGGTAACATTTCTAACCACTCAATTACAATCACTCAAGTGGCCTATATAAAGGGTTTGAAACATAACCTAATAAGCATAAGCCAGTTGAGTGATCTAGGATATGACATTTCATTTGTCAAGAATGGGTGTCATATCAAAAGGTCAAGTGATCAAGAGGTCATATTGACTGGATATAGAAAAAGAAATGTATATTGCCTAGACTTTGTGTGTGAGAATAAGAATTCTCCTATATGTCTTGTGGCTGATGAGAAAGCCTCTCATTGTGTCAAACGGCATAAGAGGCTAGCCCATCTTAACTACAAGACAATTGGCCAACTCTTTAGTAAAGAGTTAGTGAGGAATGATCCTCAAGTTAAGTGTTATAAGGATGGAATATGTTCAGCTTGTCAAAAAGACAAGCAGACTAGATCCTCCTTTCATAGCCTTGAAACCAAAGATTCAGTGAGGTGCTTGTACCTCTTGCATATGGATTTATTTGGTCACATGCCAGTTCAGAGCATAGGTAGGAAGTTCTACACTTTTGTGGTTGTAGATGACTATTCTAGATTCTCATGGGTAATCTTTTTGAGACAGAAATCTGAAACCCCAAAGGTCTTCTACAATTTTGTCAGACAAATTCAGAATGAATTAAATAGTTCAGTGGTCAAAATCAGAAGTGACCATGGAACTGAATTCTAATATGAAAGTATAACAAGGCTGTGTGATGAATTTGAGATTCTTCAGGAATTCTCCTCACCTAGAATACCTCAGCAAAATGGCATTGCTGAGAGAAAGAATAGGACATTGATTGAGGCTGGAAGAACACTATTGAGTGATACTTCTCTCCCAGAATATTTCTGGGCTAATGCAGTAAAAACTGCATGCCATGTGCTCAATAGGGCTTCCATCACCAAAAGCCACAAAAAGACACCTTATGAGGTTGTGAAAGGCAGAAAACCAAATTTATCCTATTTTAGGATCTTTGGTTGCAAATGCTATGTGCTTAACAATGGCAAATCTCACCTAACTAAGTCTGCTACCAAATCTCAAGACGGGATATTTGTTGGGTACAACAATAATAGTAAGGCTTATAGGGTCTACAATTTGGCTACTCAAGTTGTAGAAGAGTCAGTTCATGTCATCTTTGATGAAACTAGACTTATTAACAGTGAGTTGGCAAGTAGTTCTTGTAGCTCTCCAGGTATACAGCAGAATATGGACCAGCTTACTATCAAAGAAGATCCAACTGCAAAGCAGGATGTAGAAAATGGTAGTTGTTGTCCAGGGGGAGTACAAGACACTCAAGATGCTGATGAATACCATGAGGTGTAGCATAATGAAGAGATTGGAGAAGGTCAAACTGCTGATAGATTACCTCCAGCAGTTAGACAGTTGAAGGATCATCCTGCACACCAGATCATTGGTGATCCAAGACAAGGAGTACAGACAAGGAGCAGTAACTTAAACACAGTTCTTTCTCAAGCTTCTTATCTCAAGTGGAACCCAAGAGATTTGAAGAAGTAATACAAGACCCTCACTGGATTGAAGCTATGTAGGAGGAGTTAAATCAATTCAGGAGGTGCAAGGTCTGGGATTTGGTTCCAAAACTAAAGGGCCACAATGTCATTGGGACAAAGTGGATTTATAGAAACAAGCTTGATGAGAGTGGGATTATAGTGAAGAACAAGGCAAGACTAGTTGCCAAAGGATACAGACAGGAGGAGGGCATAGACTTTGATCATACTTTTGCCCCAGTGGCAAGGCTGGAAAATATCATGCTATTTTTAGCCTATGCAGCATATCAAGGCTTCAAAGTGTTCCAGATGGATGTTAAGTCTGCATTCTTAAATGGAGACTTAAAAGAGGAGGTCTATGTAGAACAACCCTCAGGTTTTGTTGATCCACTTAATCCTGCTTATGTTTATAGACTTAGGAAAGCTTTGTATGGGTTAAAACAAGCTTCAAGGGCTTGGTATGAAACCCTGTCTACTTTCCTCATTGAGAACAAATTCTCAAGGGGGAAAATAGATAAGACTCTATTCCTTAGGGAATCCAAAGGAAAGATAATCGTAGTCCAAATATATGTTGATGACATAATATTTGGGTCTACTGAAAGTAACCTTTGTAGGAAGTTTGCAAAACTTATGCAAGGGAAATTTGAAATGAGCAGTATGTGAGAACTTAAGTTCTTATGGGTCTCCAAGTAAGATAGACTGATAATGGCTTGTCCATATCTCAGTCTAAGTTCACCCTGAGTTAATTAAGAAGTATGGTATGGAGTCATCCACTACCATGAGAACTCCTATGGGAACAAGTGTATCTCTTAGCAAAGATGATGCAGGGAAACCTGTAGATGAAACTTTGTATAGAGGAATAGTTGGCTCCCTCCTATATCTGACTGCTAGTAGACCAGATATCATGTATGCTACATGTGTCTATGCTAGGTACTAATCCTGCCTTAAAGAATCTCATCTTACTGCTGTCAAAAGGATTTTGAGATATCTTAAGGGCACACATAATCTAGGCCTTTGGTATCATAGGAATAGAGATTTTTTACTAATGGGCTATTCAGATGCAGACTTTGCAGGTTGCAAAGTAGAAAGGAAAAGTACTACTGGCACCTATCAATTTCTAGGAGAAAGATTGCTGTCTTGGAGCTTTAAGAAGCAGACCAGTGTGGCAATTTCCACAGCTGAGTGTAAGTATGTTGTTGCTGGAAGTTACTGTGCACAACTTTTGTGGATACAACATCAGTTAGAAGACTATGATATTCAGGTAAGTAGAACTCCATTATTATGTGATTCTACTAGTGCTATTTCTATTGCTCATAATCCTGTTTCTCATAGTAGAACAAAGCATATAGAAATAAGATACCATTTTCTTAGAGATCCTGTAGAGAAAGAAGATATCCCTTTAGAATTTGTTAGTACTGATTTACAACTAGCTGACATATATACTAAGCCTTTAGATGAAACTAAATTCAAAAATTTCAAAATTGAAATAGGTATGTTGAACATAAATTAGTTTACAAAATTTGCCTAATTAAAATTGTGTCAACACAAGAAGTTGTCTGTGTCGACACATAGTAGTGGGTGTCGACATTCCAGGAAAGTGGTGTCGACACATCTAGAGAATCGGTGTCGACACTTCAGAGAAGTGGTGTCGACACATCCAGAAGTGGTGTCGACACTTAGAGTAAACACACAGATTTGTCGACCTCAGATCGTCGACCTCGACAAAGTCAAATAGAATTGATGTCGAGTCATTAGAAGTCTGTGTCGACACTTTTCAACAGAGTCGACACATTTAGAGAATGTTGACGCGACTTTTGAACTTCATTACTTAGAAAGGTATAAATAGGTCAGCAACATATTCTGTCGACACGCTCTCCATATTTTCGAGACCAAAACCCTGTGTCGGCAACTTCTCTCTTCTCAATCCAAGCTTTCACTCAACCATAATGACGCCAATGCTAGAAGATAGTGTCAATGAAGGTTATGAGCTGGTACGCAATGCCTTTGATAATGTGGAAACTGAAATTAAAGCAGTAGTAACCCTAATTGCTGAAAATTGGTTGGAATTTCTGGTATCTGAACCAACAAAGATATGGAGGAAAGAACTTCTGGAATTCTATGGCGCAACTACTTTGGATTCTACTGGACTTAAGATCAAGTCTGCAGTTCAAGGAACAAAGGTTAAACTTACTTTGAAAAGCTTAAGGAAAACTCTTCAACTTCCAAGAACTCAAGAAGAAGAAGAAGTACCTTCATCCAAGACTAGGGAAGCACTTCAATGGTGTGGATTGGATCCCACCTTGAAGATTGGATCAGCAATGAATAGAAAAGGGATGAATCTACAAGGCAAATTTCTTTCAGAAGTAGTGGGAAAAGTCATTCTCTACAAGCCAGGGGGCATGATAGGATTTCATCCTATATGTTCAGCCTGATGACCAGGATCATCTACAAACTAAACATAGATTGGTCAGTAGTAATATTTGAAAAGATTAAGGAAAGTATTAAAAAACCAAATCTGGGAAGGATTATGAGTCTCTACTTGGCTGGAATAATTCCTGAAGTAATGACACAGGCTGCTGGTTCAAAGATTAACCATATGAGAAGAATGGACATCAAGATTATCTCCAGATGGGATAGAGTCCTAACAAAGGACATGCCTGTTGGAACACCCTATTACTGATTTGGGCAAGGATCACTATGTATCTTAGGAAATCTATTTTGACCTCATTGTATAGATCTAAAGGTCAATTAGAATTAAGTGTAAGGGTTAGTACTTAGGTTTGGAAGCTGCCCTCAAGACCAGAGTTTTTCAGTTTTGGAGACCTAGTCATTTCGTCGAGCTCAGTACGACGAATCATCGAACTCCATTCGACGATCGTTGAGCTCACTTTGACGGATAGTCGAACTCCATTCGAAAATCTCTGAGCTTAACTTCAACGAGTCGTCGAACTCCATTCGACGATCTTCGAGCTCAGATTGACGATCTTGACTCCAGTTTGTTTCTCAGTCTCTGAGCTCAGTTCGACGATAGTTGAGCTCATATCGACGATCTCTGTTTCTGTCCAAGACCAGTCTCTAAGCTCAGTTCAACGATAGTGGAGCTCAGTTCGACGTTTTTCTGAAGAGTTAAACGTTTTTCAAGATTCAAATTTACATAGCTGTGGAATTATTGTCAACATTGAATTCAGAGATCTTGTAGTCGTTTTTCATTTAATCTGGAGCAAGTTTCAAGAAATTTTCAAGGAATGTTTTATTGGAATTTCCTCTAGAAGACAATTGCAATTAAGGAAGTCATTTATTGACAGGATAATGGCTATCTTGGACAGTGGATCATTTCTATTCAGACCAAGAGAATAAAAGATCAATTTTTCATTCTTCTCAGGGTAAGACAAAAAAACACACATATTCTGCAACAACAATTCTTTGCAACAACTCTTACAACATCAACAATAGTTTTACAAGAGAAAGAAAGATAGTTGCAGATATTCTCAGTCTCAAAGATTCATACAAGAACACCATCACCAAAGGAGATCAACAAACTGAAATCTTCAGATCTCTTTTGATTCAAGTGTTCAAAGGCCATCATCACTCAAGACTCCAGACACCACACATTTCAGTTGCTGTTGAAATCATCTATTGCTGGAGATCAAATAATTTGAAGGCCTATCACCCTATTGCAAAGCTTCACTTCCTGAACAACTCAAGATCTCAGGGGGAGCTTTGACAACATCCACTATCTTCTCTCTGACTGTTGACAGAGAAGATCATCTCATCCCTTTCTCTCTCTCTCTGCTGTAAAGGGTTTTTCAAACTCCCTTCAAAAGTTTGTGTTTGGTTTCTGGGACCTTATCAAAACTCAATGGTTGCAAGACACCTGATCAAAAAATCTGGTTTGGTTTTTGAGCACCTTATCAAAAGCTCATTGGTGCCCAGGACACCTGATCAACTCATCCTGTAGTGGATTCCTACCTAGGGTGGTAGAAGAGTGGATGTACCCAGATTGATTGGGGAACCACTATAGCTCCTTGTGTCATCTGGTTGCTTGTCTTTCTTTTGTTTCTGGCTGTCGATTGTGATTGCTTTGTGACTAGATTGCTCTGTGATTAGATAGTTGTTGTGTTTAGATTTACTTTATATTTTTTGCTTCCCTATTCACTTAGGAATACAACAACTGTTGTAAAAAGTTTTTAGCAAGCACCATACTCTATTCACCCCCCCCCCCCCTGCCCTCTAGAGTATATTAGATCTAACTTTCACTTTCAATTGGTATCAAAGCCAGGTTGGTTAAAAATACCACATCTCAGTGGTTGCACAGGCTAACCCCTGAACCCAAAGATCCCTCCAGTTAGATCTGCTTGTTTTGATTTTGTTATTAGAATTATTTCTTCACAAATCATGGCACAAAACAAAGACAATGCTAGCACCAGGCCTCCAGTGTGCAATCTATCTAAGTTTGCACTTTGGAAGGCAAGGATTAGACTGTACATGAACTCTATTGATGAGGACATTTTTAATTCTGTTTTGACATTGTGTCCAAGACCTCCAGAGAACACAAGTAAAAATATTGTTCCACCTCACTTAGGAACAGATGCAGAGATAAAGAAATGGAAAGTTGCAGATGCAAAAGCTATGAACATTCTATCCCAGACTATGTCTGATGAGATATTCCAAAAAGTAGCTGAATGCAACTCAGCAAAGGACATCTGGGACAAGCTATCTGAAATAGTCTCAGGATCTGATGATGAGAGAAAAGACAGAAGATCTCACCTCATAACCCAATATGAGAATTTCAAGAAAGGAGAAGCTGAGTTCAGTAGCTGACATGTATAATAGACTCAGCCTGATAGTCAATGAACTGAAGACTTTGGACAAAGAGATCTCATTGACTGAGCTAAATGATAAAATCCTAATGTGCTTCCCAAGCACTTGGGACTCAAGGATCTGGCCAATCAAGGATGCCAGAGGTCAAGTCTTATGAGCTGTTCATCAAAAATAGAGAAGAAGAGCAGAAGGCTGCCTCACCAGCCACAAGAAAGGAAAAGTCAATAGCTTTCAAAGACATTGAAGATCAGCCTGAAGACAAGGTCACAGGCAATGATGAGCTGCTTAGTCTACTGGCCAAAAGATTTTACAAAATGGCCAGAAAGGACTTCAGGAAAAGATCATACAAAGAGCATGACAAGCCAAGGTATGATAAATCAAATAACAAAGAAATTATCTATTTTGGTTGCAGGAAACCAGGCCACATTGTGCCTGACTGTCCAAAAAATAAACACAAGGACAGAAAGGACAAGAAAGAAAGAAGAAAAGACAAGGACTTCAAGAAGAATAGCAATTGCAAACCCTCCTCTAGCAAGAACAAACACACAAGGAAGGGATTTGTTGCTGAAACTTGGAGTGAGACAGAAGAAGAATCAGAAGCTTCATCCAGCTCAAGTGATGATGAGGATGATGCTGAAGAAAAGGAATTCTGCATGATGGCTATCAATGCCTCACAACACAATTCAGATGCAGAAGAGTCAGACTCAGACTCAGAGACTCAACTTGACGAGGAGCAGGTAATAAGTTTTTTTGATTTCAATTCTGAGGACTTTGTGTATGAATTTAAAGCACTATGTTTAGACTTATTAAAATCTGAGAAGGAAATCATTTCTCTCATAAATCAATTATCTGAACACAGTACCTTAAAATCAGATAACCTCAAACTCTCTGAGGAGTTGGAGTGTTGTAGGGAGTAGATAGCTTCACTGAAAAGTGAGCTATCAGAGGCCAAAAAGCTTGAAGAATCCATTAGTGGGAGAAGTATCAAGCTAATGGACATCACAAGCACAGTGAACTCAAGATTCAACAGTATACTGGGCTTGGGTGCTTCACCTAGCCAACCTATAGTACTAACAACCCCAATTAAATTTATCTCTGATAAAGGCAATGGGAGTTATAGAGGTAGCTAGGAAAAATTCTGACTTACCTATGAAAACCAAGGTTCAACAGAAATCGTCAAACAGAGCTAGACGAGCGTCGAACGCAGATCGACGATCTCAGGCAAAATCGTCGAACTCATGTCGACGATCTCTAAACCCTGAACTCTGCCATAGTTGATCGTCGAACGGAGCTCGACGATCTGACCCAAGATCGTCGAACTCAGATCAACGATCATCGAGCAGAGATCAGAGCTTTGAAAACCTTTTCAAGGGTAAATCAAAATCCAAACCTATGGGTCCTTCATCCCAAAGCTTTAACCCTTATATTGAATGGATAATACCTCCAAAGAGATATCATCCTGAAGGTTATAAGAGTCAACCAGGGATGTCATTTATTTCTGAATTTAAAGGTTATCAACCTAGGCCCAAGGTAAACTAGGTCAAAAACAAGTAAATTATTTTATATGCAGGTGAAGACTTATCCAACATCAAACCAGCAATGGTATCTGGATAGTGGGTGCTCCAAGCACATGACAGGGAACAAGGACAACTTCACATCCTTTAAAGCCAAGCTTGGAACCAAAGTCATATTTGGTGATTCAAACTTTGGACTAACAAAAGGATATGGTGCAGTCCAGATTGGCACAGTCACATTCAAGAAAGTAGCCTATGTGTAAGGACTGAAGCACAATTTGATCAACATCAGTCAGCTATGTGATGAAGGCTACCAAGTGACTTTCAGCAAATCCTTATGCAAGATCAAATCAGAGAACAACACAACTTTGTTGACAGGTAAAAGGAAAGGTAACATCTATTTAGTAGACTTTCTTCAACTGAAGTAGATATTTGCCTGTTTAATTCTATTAGTAGACCTAATGAGCTATGGCATAAGAGATTAGGACATATAAACCTTAGAACCATTGCTAGGCTATCCAAGGACAACCTTGTTAGAGGACTACCTTCTAGACCCTACAAGAAGGAAGGACTCTGCAGGGCTTGTCAATTAGGCAAGCAAACCAAAAATAGTTTCAAGCCACTTAATAAGAGTGATTCACCTAGGATTTTGTATCTGTTACACATGGATCTTTTTGGACCCATTACAGTACAAAGCTTAGGAGGAAAATCTTACACTTTAGTGGTTGTAGATGACTTCTCTAGATTCACATGGGTGTTCTTTCTGAGGAAGAAGTCTGATAACTTTAAGTGTTTGACAGAGTTTCTCAAATGCATACAGACTGAGTTCAATACTCACATTGCCCTGATCAGAAGTGATCATGGGACAGAGTTTGATTCTCTTCTTATGCAAGAGTTCTGTTAGAGTGAAGGGATCAGGCACACTTTCTCATCTCCTAGAACTCCTCAACAAAATGAGGTAGCTGAAAGGAAAAATAGAACCCTTATTGAATCAGCCACCACATTATTGTCAAATGCTCACCTTCCTCTATCTTTTTGGGCAGAGGCAGTGAACACCTCCAACTATGTGTTGAACAGAAGTTTAATATATAAACTGAAGGGCAAGACTCTCTATGTATTAATCAAAGGGAAGAAACCTAAAGTAGATTATTTTAGAATTTTTGATTGTATCTGTTACATTCACAATAATGACAAGAAATACTTAGCAAAATTTCAAGCTAAAGCTGATGAAGGAGTGTTTCTGGGATACTCCATGCTCAGTAAGGCTTATAGGGTATATAATAAATCAACTCATAAAATTGAAGAATCTGTTCATATATCTTTTGATGAATCTAAAATGTCTTTCAAGGAGAAGAATACTTCTACCATAGAACCTTTGCAGGTACACTCTCTTGCTGAAGACTTTGACAGGTTACAAATCATTCAAAAAGAGTAAAGCAGTGAAGATGAAGAAGACATTCAACATCATGAAGAGAAACTTCTTGAAGAGCCAGTTGTTGTACCAGCAGAGGAAAAAAATAACACAGGTTGGTGAACAATCAACACCTCCTGTTGATTTAGTAACATCAAGAGACCATCCAATTTCCCAAGTGATTGGAGACATCTCAGCTGGTGTGCAAACCAGAAATCAGGTTAACCAAAACCTGATGCACACTTGCTTTCTTTCTCAAATTGAACCTCAATCCATTCAAGATGCAGAGCAAGATCCACACTGGATTATTGCAATGCAAGAAGAGTTGCATCAATTTGAAAGGAACAAAGTTTGGGAACTAGTAGCAAGGCCTAAGGATCACTCCATTGTTGGAACAAAGTGGGTGTTCAGAAACAAATTGGATGATCAAGGAGTAATTGTAAGGAACAAGGCAAGGCTAGTTGCTCAAGAGTACTCTCAAGAAGAAGGGATAGATTATGACCAGACTTTTGCACCAGTTGCAAGGTTAGAGGCCATAAGAATCTTCTTAGCATATGCAGCACACAAAGGTTTCAAAGTATACCAGATGGATGTGAAGAGTGCTTTTCTCAATGGAGATATCAAAGAAGAAGTCTATGTCAGACAACCCCCAGGTTTTATCTCTTCAAATCATCCTGATTATGTTTTCAAATTGCATAAAGCATTATATGGTCTAAAGCAAGCTCCTAGAGCATGGTATGAGTCCCTAACATGATTTCTTCTGAAAAATAAGTTTATAAGGGGTAGAGTAAACCAAACTCTTTTTATTAGAACTCATAAGTCTCATACCCTACTAGTACAAATCTATGTAGATGATATTATCTTTGGTTCTATTGATTCAAATTTGTGCAGAAGGTTCTCCAATCTAATGCATTCTAAATTTGAAATGAGTAGCATGGGTGAGCTATCCTTCTTTCTAGGATTGCAAATCAAGCAACATGCTGAAGGCATATTTATTTCTCAAACCAAGTATGCAAAAGAATTGGTTAAGAAATTTGATATGTCTGAAGCATCATACATGAAAACACATATGCCTACTAATGCTGTATTGGATGCTGATGAACATGGGAAACCTGTTGATCAGACAATATATATACCAATGATTGACTCTTTATTATACCTTACAGCTAGTAGACCTGATATAATGTTTGCTACATGCATATGTGCAAGATTCCAAGTGAGCCCTAGAGAGTCACACCTAACCTTAGTAAAAAGGATTCTCAGGTATGTAAAAAGTTGTCCAAATCTAGGTCTTTGGTATCCAAAAGATTCAGCATTTGACTTAACTGGATTTTCCGATGCTGATTATGCTGGATGCAGAATAGACAAGAAAAGCACCAGTGGAACTTGTCAGTTTCTTGGTGACAGACTTGTCTTCTGGTTTTGCAAGAAACAAACATCTGTGTCAACTTCAACTGCTAAAGTTGAATATATGGCTGCAGGTAGTTGTTGTTCACAAATCTTGTGGATTCAAAATCAGCTCCTAGACTATGGCTACAACTTAGAGAAGTCAAAAATATTTTGTGATAATACCAGTGCTATTTCTATAGCACAAAATCCAGTCCTCCATAGTAGGACAAAACACATAGAAATTAGGCATCACTTTCTAAGGGATAATGTTGAGAAAAATAAAATTGAACTTCAATATATCCCAACTGATTTGCAAAGGGGAAATATTTTCACCAAACCTTTGGATGAAAAGAAACACACCTTCTTCCTGAATCAGTTAGGAATGTTAGATGGAGGAAGTCTAAAATAATGTCCAAGATTTTGAAACTCTAAAAATTGACCAAGACTAGACAAACATCTTAATTTTTCTATTGTATAAGAGTGTTTTTGATCTTTGAACTGCGCTCGATGATTTTCCCCCAGATCGTCGAACGGAGATCGACGCTTTCCGAAATTGTCGACTAGAGTTCAGCGCTTCTCAGATAGTGCTAAACTCTCTCCAGGTCAGTGATCGTTGAACGAAGCTCGACGATTTTGTTTTCTGAACTATCATCGAACGGAACTCGACGCTCTCCAATATCGTCGAACGGAGATCGACGTTATTGATGACCTTTCAGTTTCCTTTAGAAGCCCAGATCGTCGAACTTAGTTCAACGATCTTTCCTTTTCTGCGTCGAACCCTAATATAAAATTCATTTTTCGGCCGTCGTTCTCCTTTTGCGCTTTCATTCTCTCTGCAAATTTTCTCTTTCCCTCCAAACTTCTCTATACTTGGTCGTTTGGTTGTTTATTTTTTTGCATGAATCAATGGCCGTCTCAGTCGCCATCTTGGCCACAATGAAATTTGATGCGGGATTTGACATCGACATGGATTCGTTCAACAACAGTGATCAAATTTTCCAGGACATTCTGAACCTTTTCAAGGAACAACAGCTAGTTACAATAATGACTACCAGGATAAAATTAGCTGCAGATGAGATTAAGGAATGGGTATATACTGCCCATAATCAGGATCAGAATACAGTGGTTGGCACAATTTCAGGAACTCAGGTATATCTAACACCTGCTGCCCTGACAGAGATTTTTCAATTAAAATCTGTAGAAGAGTCTGTTGAACTATCTGGAGAATAATTTTCTGCTATGCTTGAAAGGATGGGTCACTCCGAAGCAAACCCTAGCAAGTTACTGAAGAAAAATCTATCTGTGGGGTACAGATTCCTAGCTGATGTTGTTGGGAAGGTACTCTTGGCCAAGCACTCAGCTCATGATACCATCTCCAGGTATCAGCTCTGCTTGATGGGTGTTCTTGTGGATAAGAAACAATTGAACTGGGGATAAGTCTTCTTTGATTTGATTAAGAAGAAAATCAACAAAAACTTTGTTAATTTTGGAAGAATATTAGGGTTGTTTCTTCAGAATAGATGCCCTGCTCTGCTAGTTTCAAATGGGGTGCACATCAATGCCTCCAAGAGGCTCACATGTGCCCTGTTTGGAAAATGGGACAGGCAAATTATGAAGCCCAACAGGCCCTCTGCATCTACTACTTCAGGCACAAGGACTGCTGCAGTCACTTCCCCTCAAGTTTCTGCCCCTGCAGAAAACTTGCCTGTTTCTTCTCCTCCTCCTCCTCCACTTCTTGTTTCATCTACACCAGTCACATCCACAATCACCATTTCCACCCCATCTCCAACTTCAATCCATTCTCCAACACCACAATTCACAGAATAAACTTTCCATCCTCTACATCAATATCCTCACCTAGAGATTGACTCATCATCTCACATTCCATCTTTCAACCTTATAAATGATTACTTTATAGATGATTCTCCCTCATCCCCTCCTAAGCCACAATCTTCATCCACCTAATATCAACAACTACTTCAAGACATTATTGCTCAACCATCATTCACACCCTCTATTTCCATTCCATTATCTTCCATTTCCACAATTCCCATCTCTCAACCTTCATTTCCAACATCCATCAGTTCTCCTCCAACATCTCCTGCTGCCTCACCTTCAATTCCTGCCTCTACTCAAGTTCATCTTGAGCAAGTGGATATTCCAGCTCTAGCAGACAGGCTCTATGAGCTGCTAGCTCCCAGGATATCACTCTTGATGGAGACCTCCTTGGCTCCTCTTCTAAAAACAGTCCAAGAACTGTCTGCCAGGCTCTCCTCTCTTCTTCCTCCTCAGGCAATCCCTTCTAATGGGTGCCTTGATCCAGTTGTCACTGAATCTAGGCAGGGGGAGATGCCTCATGAAGTGGAAAGATTGTCTGCTGCTGCTGCTGTTACTTCAGTCCAGGATCAAGCCTCAATACCTCCAATTGCAGTTATCACAGTGGACCTCAGGTCACTGTTATCAGATTTTGATTCTATTTATTTCAGTTGTCTTCCAGAGCACACTGTAGTCCAGCAATTTGAGGATCTCTCTAAGGCCATTGTGCCCATCTCCAGCTGTGATACCAGCTTAATAAGCTCCTATATAAATTCCCTATATACTGCTGAGCCTTCTGTTTCTGTTGATCTTACTGCTGCTGCTCCTACTGATGATGTTGCTGTTTCTGATAGTTCTGATGTTGCTGCTATTTTAGTACCTGAGGACATGCATATGATAGAGGCACTTATCCCTAAGCCTGCTGTTACTGCTGATGTACCTTCTATTTCTGAAAGTGTTGTTGCTGCAAGTGCTGTATCTGAATCTGATGTTGTATCTGAATCTGCTATCACAACCTCTTCTTCCAGTGCTACTGTTACTCCTCTTCCTGTTGCTGCTGCTACTGTTGCTGGTTCTGCTGTTTCTTCTGCTCAATCACAACAATAATTGGATTATCTCAAAAGGATTGATGTATTATATGATGATCAAAGCTCAAAAAGTGATCAGTATAGGACTGACTCAGATGACTCCTCTGCAACTATTGCAAGGAAAAGGAAGGCCAGAAGCAAAGCAATTAAGAGAGTTCCTCCAGCAAAAGTGAAAGACACAAATGATATTCCTTACTACATACTGCATAACTGTCCTATCACAGAATATTGGATGCAATATTCCAAAAATCAACTAAAGGCTATGAAGAAGAAGAGGAAATATGACAAAGGATCAACCCAGTTCAATTATCCTCCTCCTCCTCCTTCACCAGGTGCAGGTGCAAGTTGAAGTTCTGCATCTCAACCTTCTGCCAGAAGCCAATCTTCTTATCAACCTCAAGGTAGATCCCAATACAGAGGAAGCCAATCTAGAGGGTATCAGTCAAGGAGAGGAAATTACAGAGGAAACCAAAGAGAATTTCAAGTTTATTAGAAAGGCCATTCCAGGCAACATCCATATTTAAGGGAAGGATAAGGTCCATCTGATACAACCTCTGGTCCCTTTCCTTATAATCTCAAAGAACTAGTCTCCTCCAGAGCTCCTCCAGATAATCCCTCCAATAGATATGAGCCTCCAGTTCCATTTGAGGATCCAAAAAATAATCCTACTTCATGGACAGCTAGGATGAAAGAATTGGCTGCTTTGGATCAGATCAAGAAAGCTAGAGAACAAGGCAAAGACACTTCCAGTATCACTATCTTATCAGAACAAAGAAAGAAGGAACTTGAAAGATATTCATCCAGCAAGTTCTTTGATTCAGAAAGCTACATGAAGCTGCACCCTGAAGCTGTGGTGCCCAGGCCAAAGCAACAAACTTCTTTAGGTGCAGCTGATGATAGAAGATCTAAGAAGGAAGCTCTCAATCCAAACAGAGAAATAGTCCTTATAAAGAGCAAGGAAAAAGAGTAATTCTGTAAGGTGACAGTTATTTTGATTTCTGAACTATCTGTGACAATGTCTCTGATTCTGTAATGTTTTGTTTGTTGCATTTCTGCTTTGAATGTTTTTAATTTTTCCAATATCTGTAAATAACAATCCTAACCCAAATAAGGGGAGATTGTTGGAACACTCTATTACTGATTTGGGCAAGGATCACTATGTCTCTTAGGAAACCTATTTTGACCTCATTGTATAGATCTGAAGGTCAATTAGAATTAAGTCTAAGGGTTAGTACTTAGATTTGGAAGCTGCCTCAAGACCAGAGTTTTTCAGTTTTGTAGACCTAGTTATTTCGTCGAGCTCAGTACGACGAATCGTCGAACTCCATTCGACGATCGTTGAGCTCACTTAGACGGATCGTCGAACTCCATTCGACGATCTCTGAGCTCAACTTCAACGAGTCGTCGAACTCCATTCAACGATCTTCGAGCTCAGATCGACGATCTTGACTCCAGTTTGTTTCTCAGTCTCTAAGCTCAGTTCGACGATAATTGAGCTCAGATCGACGATCTCTGTTTCTATCCAAGACCAGTCTCTGAGCTCAGTTCAACGATAGTGGACCTCAGTTCGACGTTTTTCTGAAGAGTTAAATGTTTTTCAAGATTCAAATATAGACAGCTGTGGAATTATTGTCAACATTGAAGTCTGAGATCTTGTACCCGTTTTTCATTTAATCTGGAGCAAGTTTCAAGGAATTTTCAAGAAATGTTTTATTGGACTTTCCTCCAGAAGATAAGTGCAATTAAGGAAGTCATTTATTGAAAGGCTAACGGCTATCTTGGACAGTGGATCATTTCTATTCAGACCAAGAGAATAAAAGATCAGTTTTTCATTCTTCTCAGGGTAAGACAAAAAAAAGACACATATTCTGCAACAACAATTCTCTGCAACAACTCTTACAACATCAACAATAGTTTTACAAGAGAAAGAAAGAGAGTTGCAGACATTCTCAGTCTCAAAGATTCATACAAGAACACCATCACCAAAGGAGATCAACAAACTGAAATCTTCAGATCTCTTTTGATTCAAGTATTCAAAGGCCATCATCACTCAAGACTCCAGACACCACACATTTCAGTTGCTGCTGAAATCATCTATTGATGGAGATCAAATCATTTGAAGGTCTATCACCCTACTGCAAAGCTTCACTTCCTGAATAACTCAAGATCTCAGGGGGAGCTTTGACAACATCCACTATCTTCTCTCTGACTGTTGACAAAGAAGATCATCTCATCCCTTTCTCTCTCTCTCTCTGCTATAAAGGGTTTTTCAAACTCCCTTCCAAAGTTTTTGTTTGGTTTCTGAGACCTTATCAAAACTCAGTGGTGGCAAGACGCCTGATCAAAAAATCTGGTTTGATTTTTGAGCACCTTATCAAAAGCTCATTGGTGCCCAGGAAACCTGATCAACTCATCCTGTAGTGGATTCCTACCTAGGATGGTAGAAGAGTGGATGTACCCAGATTGATTGGGGAACCACTATAGCTCCTTGTGTCATCTGGTTGCTTGTCTTTCTTTTATTTCTGGCTGTGGATTGTGATTACTTTGTGACTAGATTGCTCTGTGATTAGATAGTTGCTGTGTTTAGATTTAATTTATATTTTTTGCTTCCCTGTTCACTTAGGAATACAACAACTGTTGTAAAAAGTTTTTAGCAAGCACCATACTCTATTCACCCCCCTCTAGAGTATATTAGATCTAACTTGCACTTTCAATGCCAGATGAAGAGAGGCAAGAGATTCCTGAAAAATCTCCTGCACAAGATATTGCAGATAGTGCTTAGGTGCAGGGGGAGCTTCAACTTGAGGAAGAGCCAACCCACTTGGAAAGTGAAATGGCTACACAAACTATACTTGAGGTAATTCAAGAGGTTAATCAATCAATTTTCATTGATAAGGATGAAACACTAACTGAATCTTTGATTGATGTTGACCAGCCAACTCAACTAAACAGTCAAGCACAAGATGTTATCATGGAGGATACATCTGCTACTGCTAATGCTCCAGAGATAAGAGTATCTCCAGTCCCAACTCAATAAGAGTTTACCCTTGAAGAGTTGTTCCCTGATATAGGGCAAACTGAGTTTGAGGGGGATAAAGCAGATTTTGAGGGGGAGCAAGTTAACATTGAGGAGGAGCAAGTAAGTACTGTGGGGGAGGAGCAAGGGACTCAGGGGGAGCTACCTAGGACTGCACGGGAATTACCTCCTAGTCCAAAGGATAAAGTTGATATAGCCAGTACCTCAGCTTCAGAAGATGAAGAAGAAATTCAAGCCAAAAAGAGGAAGTTGATGGTTTTCAAAAGGAGAAGCCAAAACTATAAAAGGGCTTTACAAACTGCTCCACAATCTGCCCCAGTAACTGATTATAGTTCCTTGTTGATATCTTTACAAGTAAAGTTGGATGAACAAAGGATTGCCATGGAGAAATATATGGATGAAACTCAAAAAGATCTACAATTCTCCTTGACACAGGATATAAAATCAATCAGATTTGAAGTTAATCAAAATAAGAAGGAAATGACAGATTGTTTTCACAAAGGTGGAAATGCTGTGGTTTTCCTAGCAACACATCAAGAAAAAATCAAGACACAAGTTGATGATATAGATATTAAGCAAGGCTATGTCCTAGAGAATCAACTTAGAATGAATGATAATCTGACAGAATCACATAATGTGATTGTTACAGAACTAAAGAATGTTGCAACTACTCAGACTGAAGCAAGGCCTAATGCAAAGGCAGATTTTGACAAGCAATTACAGGAAGGCCTAGCTGCTGTAAAAACATCTATTGAGCTATCTCAAAAGACCATTTCTGCACAACTACTGAAGTTAATGTCATTCTATAAAGATGGTGTTAATTATCTTGATGAACAAATTAGGTTTCAGAAAGATGACCTCAGGGATCATGTTGTCAGAGAAGTCATAAAGGGGGAGAGAGTGTTAGTCAAAGCTGGTTCAGATCATGCTAAATGGATATCTAATAACATCAGAGCCACACTTGGATATCCACCCCTCTGTGATGATGACAATATAGCTGAGTCAGGTATATACCCTGCTTATTTTGGAGGTGATCAAGCTGAAGTTGCTCAGGTCATTTAACCTCCAGTAGATTTTGAAATGATTCATCAAGAAGTACAGTCAATGTACAGCCCTCCAGAGGGTAATAAAAATGTTATCATTGAGAAAGTTGAAATGTCAGAAGTAGCTATGAATAAAGAGCAAGAAGCTCAAATGTCAAAGAAGAGATTCAGAGAACAGGCTGAGTTAAAGCCTGATTTTGAGCAGTGGAGTCCTACTTCTAGGTATATTATCCTACTGCCTGGAAAGCTGTAAAGGAACAGACTCATGACAGGGGCAAATGGTACACAAAATAAGAATGGCAAAAGCATGAAGCTAGACAAGAAGCTATTCTGCAATATAAAAGAAAGGCAAAGGCTGGGAAGCTACCTACTAATGCTCAGGAGCCTAGCAAATATTTCCCTTAGCCTTTTCATTATTTTGAAAGACAAAGAATAAGAGCTGAAGAACAAAAGAAGAAGAATTTGAAGGGCAAGAAGCCAGCTGAAGATACAGATGCTCCAGTACAAGCCAAGATCCAATCAGGCAAAGGAATAGTCATCAAGGAGCCAGAGCAGCCTTAGATTAGACTCACTAGATTTTATAACATTGTAAACTTTAGTGTTTAAAATCTATGTAAACTATTATTAAAGAAACTTTTGAAGGTGAAACAAAATAATGATTGATGCTCATTGTGTTAGCATTATTATTCTGTGATGATATCTTATATATATTTCTTTTTTTGTTTAAAAGTTACCCTGTCATATAATGTTTTTGTACATCACCATATGTGTTTGTTATGAATGGTGTATATCATTGACTAAGGGTTATGACTTCTCCAAATAGGGGAAGATTGTTGGGTACATTGGAAAATGTGTTCCTGATTTGAAGAAGCCTCACCTTACTCAATGATATGCATCAAGGTGTATTTGATGTTGTTTTGAGTTTATATGTGCATGAAAGATATGGTACCTAAACACCTAGAGGGGGGGTGAATAGGTGACCTAATCCTTTTCTAACTTTACTGGCAGCAAACAGTTTATTATCACAGATTTTTAACTTTTGCACAGCAATCACAAAGTATACACAGCATACACATCACAATCACAGCACAACACAGTGGTTTATAGTGGTTCCCCAAGATATGGGTACATCCACTTTCCCCCTTCGCCTATCTAGCAGTGTACTAGATTCGGCCAAACTCCTCCACTGTCTCAGAACCCAAATTGGTTCCTACACCTCAGGCCCAAAGCCTTACAACTCAGCTTTATCTCAAAGCCTACACTCAGCCAATCAAGGCCTACACTCAGCCAACCAAGGCCTACACTCAGCCAACAAGGCCTACACTCAGAGATCTCTATCTCCTACACTCAGGCTAACAAGCTCTACCCTAAGCCTTTATAAATACAGGCTTACAAATCACTCAGATCCAAAGGATCCTACAAGTTAAAATGTATTACAAATAATAACTCTACAACTCAGAAATAAAAGAGGGGAGTTGAGAGTTTCTTGATGAGTTCTTGGAAGAACTCAGCTGGATCCAATCTGACTTAGCTTTCTTCAAAGCTTCTTGAGTAGAACTGAATAAGACTGAATCCTCCTGCAGTTGTTTCTTGAACTCTGCCACTTAAGATCCAGAATGTATCTGAATCCTTCTTCTCAGCCTAGTTCCAGAGGCTGATTTCTTGGATGGAGCCCTCTCTCTCCAACTTCTTAGATCTGCACTTGGACTGCAAGATCTTCTTGATTTGATAACTTGTTCTTCAACAATGTGATCCACTTGAACAACAATCTGAATCACTGAACAACTCTTCAATTCTGAACCACAGTTTCTGTAAACTGTAGGTGCCTATTTATAGGCCTTCTTCATGGTAACCGGCTGGTCCGGTCCATAACTGACTTCTGATATCTCTGACAGGTGTTGTAGACCGGCTGGAACGGCATCTGTCAAATCATCCAGTCATTTCTTGAAAATCTCTAACTGTCTGATAGTGTCGAGACTTTCTGTCTTTAAGTGTCGACACTTATAGTCCAAGTGTCAACACATGCTGTGTAAGTGTCGACACAAGTCTACAAGGTGTCGACACAACTTCTTGTATGTCTCGACACAGATTCTTCTTCATGTGTCGACACTGAAATTGAGTGTCGACACAAGTACTTGTTCTTCTAGCTTTTGCTGAATTCTTCTAAGTGTCGACACATCTCCTTTGTGTCGACACATCTTCTTGTGTTGAATCTGTTAAGTGTCGACACTACTTCTTGGTGTCGACACATAGTCTTCTATATTGATTCTTGCTGAGTGTCGACACAGCTCCTTGTGTCGACACACCTTCTTCTTGTTGAGACTTCAGCTGAGTGTCGACACATTTGTACAACCCCGTGTCCGGCGAGCGGGTCCCGCCAGAGAGGTTGAGCGTAGCGGCAGAAGGGTTGGCTCGCTCCCGCCCATTTCAGGCGAGCGAGCCGGCAGGCGAGCGAGCGGGTCGCGCAAGGAATCCTCGGCCAAAGCAGTCAAGCCCGGCGACCTGCGACTGGCGAGTCGATCAAGGTCGCGACGATCGCCGGCCAACCCGCACGCGACCTGGCTGCCGGTCCGCCCGGCAGAATACGGACAGCTCGCCCATATCGTCTCGCGCTCGCCCAGGGAGGATGGGCAAGCCGCGAGGCCAGGCCGCGCCCGCCTCCTGCGGGGAAACTGGAGGCGAGCTGACCCCCAGGGGTGCGAATAGCTACTCAGAACAGCGGAGCCCGCTGTTGGCAGACCAGGTTGGACTGCGCATAGCTATTCAGAACAGCGGAGTTTGGCTGTTGGCAGGCCCAACCAGGGGCTTTTCGGTATTTCCAGGTCAGTTCTTTTGGTTATTGGCAGTTCAGATTCTGAAAATCTATAAATAAGACCCAAGGGGTACCTCAGAGGGCACGCTTCCAGTGTTTCCTGACTTTCATTTTCAAGTGTCCTCTGAGGGTACCTTAGCTCGGCTCTTGGCTAAGGAGGGGAAGCGCTCAGAGATCTTCCGGGTTTGTGGTGGGACCTCCCTGTCGAGCCCTTGGGTCTGTTCTTTCTTGCCTCTTCCGTTGTTTTTCTTGCAGGAGTGAAGTAGGCGCGAGACCACCCCTTCCCCAAGGGTAGAACTCCACAAGAGGCCGGATTCCGGTTTCAACATTTTGGTGCGGTGAGCGTGGAGAGTGGTCAGTGCAGAAAAGCTTCGGCGAGCTCAATGACGGGAGGTCAAGGATCCGACAGGCAGAACTCGCCGCCCCCTCCGCCTCTCGCAACAGTGGGAATGTTTGAAGACTTCAGGAACGAGGTGCTGGACCTCGTTAAGATCGCACTCGGCGTGCGGGCCGAGTGCTCAACTCCGGCAGCCCAGATCGCGGCCGCCCCCTCTTTGGGCGAAGACGCTCCTGGCAGGCGAGCCGGGAAGGAAGTGGCTGAGGAAGGCCGAGGGAGCGAGCTCTCGGGGCGCGAGCTCTTCCCCGGCTCGGCAGGCCGAGGTCGATTCGGCGAGCTGGGCTCGCGGGACTCGCCGGCTCGCCCGGTGGTTGGAAGCAGTCCATTCAGTGAGCTGGTCTCCTCAGCACCAGTGCCAGAAGGGTTCAGGGAGCCCGAGATGACCTACTACACCGGGAAGGGAGACCCGGTTCAGCACGTCCAGTGGTTCGAGGACGTAGTCTCCATCCGTCAGATGTCGGACGGATTCAAGTGCCGTCTCTTCGCCATCACCCTCCGAGAGAAGGCAAGGGAGTGGTTCCACCAGCTGCCGGCTAGTTCCATTTATTGCTTCGAAGACTTGCGCCGGGGTTTCATGTTGAGGTTCACTACCTCAAAGAAGAGGAAGAAGGAGTCTGAGTCCCTGTTCCACATAAAGCAGGGGGTGAACGAGACGTTGGGGAGCTACGTCGATCGGTTCCAGGAGGAGGTTACCCAAGTCCAGGAGATGCCGGGCCACAGTCTGATGATGGCCTTCACACTGGGCCTGCAGCAGGGTTTCTTCCGCATGGAGCTGAAGAGAATTCCCCCCCTCTCCTACGAGGAGCTGATGGAGAGGGCGGCGAGAGAGGTCGACGGGGAGGCGTCGAACCCAGAATTTGCAAGGAAGTTGGCCAGGTGGGCGACCGAGGAGGAAAAGGAGTCGAAGGGAGGAAGAGGACAGGAAGAGAGGAGGGGGGAGCCCAGGCAGAGGGAGCAGAGGGAGCAGAGGCAGCTCTAGGGACAGCAGCCGGGGTGGGGGCGTCAGGAGCCCGACCGTAGGCTGGGCTGGAGACCAGAGTGGCAGGGGCAGGGGCCACAGAGGGGGTACTACGGGAGAGGTCACTATCAGGGGAGGCAGGACCAGTTCCACCCTCCAGGCTGGAGGCAGGGTCAGAGGCCGCGGCTCCCCGATCAGGAGGAGGCCATGGCCATAGCCCTGGGAGCGAGGAGAGGGGTCATGAGAAGGAGGAGAAGAGAGTTCAGGGTGGAGCTGCCCTACTGCGACTTCCATCAGGAAGAGGTGCACGCAACAGCCACATGCCCGGAGTTTTTGGAGATGAGAGGGAACAGGGGTCGGCAGCAGCAGCAGGAGGAGGTGCGGCAGGAAGTGAGGATCGAGGAGGTCCTGCCTCGGGCGGAGGAGGATCGCTGTGAAGACCGGGTGGATGTGGGGACCCGAGGAGGGATCGGAGTGATCCACGGGGGAGTGGGAGTCGAGGCTTCCCACAAGGCAAGTCTCCACACCATGTATCGGCGGAGCGTCGCCTCTACATCCCAAACCCCGCCCCCGGAGGAGAGGATCACCTTCTCCAGAAGTGATATGCCGGACCACGAGGATCCGTTCTATGATGCGCTGGTCATCAAGGCCGCCATCGAGAACTTCACTGTCTCTCGGATCCTCGTGGACAATGGGAGCTCTGTGAACGTCGTCTTCAAAAAGGCGTTTGACGCGATGCAGGTGGAGGCTAAGAGGGTACTGGCCTCGGACAGGCCCTTGTTCGGGTTCTCAGGAGAAAGGAAGGAGGTAGAGGGAGGAGTCGGCCTCCATGTCACCCTGGGGGGGCAGTCCCGAAACTGCAAGTTCGTCATCGTGGACGCCCCCAGCAGCTACAGCTCAATCTTTGGGAGGCCCCTAATCAGCGCCTTCCGCTGCGTCCCCTCGTCCTTCCATCAGTGCCTGAAGTTCAACGCTGAGGGGGTGCAGGTCAGAGTTAGGGGAGACCCGAAGGTGGCGCGGGAATGCTACGTCACCGCGGTAAACACCATCTCTTGGCAGGAAGGAGCCGAGGAGATGGGGCGGAGGATGGAGGAGGACGAGCAGGAAGCCGGAGAGGTGGAGCCGGGGGCGAAGGACTGCGCAGAGAAGGCGGAAGGAGGAGATATGGAGGAAGTGGCCGAAGTGAGGGCCGTAGGAGGGGAGATGGAGGTAGAGGTCCCCGTTCCGGAGGAAGGGGACGCCGAAGGATGGGGGGAGCAGTCCAGGCTGGAGGCCGCAGAGGAGGTGGTGGAGCTGGAATTGCTCACCCGCGGAGGCAGGATGGAGAGGATCCGCGTCAGCGGGGGGCTGACCCCGGAGGACCAGGGCAGGATGCTGGAGTGCATCCAGAAGAACGTGGACATCTTCGCCTGGAGCGCCGCGGAGATGCCGGGGGTTGACGCGGATGTGGCTTGCCACCGCCTCAACCTGGACCCGGGAACACGCCCCGTCCAGCAGAAGAAGAGGTCCACGGCGGACAGGCTGGCGGAACCCATCAGGGAGGAGGTGGCCAAGCTTCTCAAAGCCGGCTTCGTATCCGAAATTCAGTACCCCGGCTGGGTCTCAAACGTTGTGATGGTTAAAAAAGGAGACGGCCGCTGGCGGTTGTGTATCGATTTCTCTCTTCTTAATAAAGCTTGTCCTAAGGACTGTTACCCTTTGCCTCGGATCGACGCGCTGGTTGATTCCGCCGTCGGCTTTTCTGTAATGAGTTTTTTAGATGCCTTTTCAGGTTACCACCAGATCAGGATGCACCCCCCGGACATCAAGGATGTCTCATTCATCACAGGGGACGGCTGCTATTGCTACAAGATGATGCCGTTCGGGCTGAAGAATGCTGGTGCCACCTACCAGAAAATGATGGATAGGGTCTTCAAGGAACAGAGGGGGAGGAACTTGGAGGTGTACGTGGACGACCTCATGATCAAGAGCCGGGACGTGGACTCCCACCTCCGGGACCTGGAGGAGACGTTCGCCACCCTGCGTAGATACAAAATGTGGCTGAATCCTCTTAAGTGCGTTTTTGGGGCTAGCCGAGGGAAGTTCTTGGGGCACCTCCTCACCCCCGCGGGGGTCGAGCCGAACCCGGACAAGGTCAAGGCTATCCTGGAGTTGGGGTCCCCGCGGAATGCGAAGGAGGTCCAGCGGCTGACAGGGAAGCTAGCAGGACTGAGCCGTTTCCTTTCTCGAGCAGGGGAGAAGTGCTCCCCCTTCTTCAAAACGCTGAGGGGAGGCCAGAGGTTCGAATGGAGCCAGGAATGTGAAGAGGCCTTCCAGGCCCTCAAGGCGCAGTTGACACAAGCTCCGCTGCTCCAGGGGCCGAAGGAGGGGGAGGATTTGTTCTTAAATCTCGGGGTTGGGGCAGAGGCCTTGAGCTCCGTCTTAGTACGTGAAGAGGGGATGAGGCAGCTCCCCATTTATTATGTCAGCCGGGTCCTGAGGAAGGCCGAGCTCCGGTATCCGATCCTGGAGAAGCTTGCATTCGCATTAATCATCTCGGCTCGGAGGCTACGGCCTTACTTCCAGGCACACTCGATCCGAGTGGTGACCGACCATCCTCTCCGCAACGTCTTCGAGGGGGTGGAGCATTCAGGCCGGCTGGCCAAGTGGTCGGTGGAGCTAAGCGAGTTCGATGTCTCCTTCGTTCCGCGGCTCTCGATCAAAGCTCAGGCGATGGCCGACTTCCTAGCCGACTACGCGGTGGAAGTAGCGGAGAAGGAGCTCACTTGCCCGACTCCTTGGAAGGTGAGGGTGGATGGAGCCTCAGGAAGGCATTCACTCGGGATAGGAGTGGTTCTAGAGAGCCCCCAAGGGACTCAGATTGAGCAGACGGTGGTGGTGCATTTCCCCATTACCAACAACCAGGCCGAGTACGAAGCAGTGATAGCGGGACTGCGCCTGACCAGGGAGTTGGGGGTGTTGGATGTGGAGGTCCTGACCGACTCCATGGTGGTGGCTTCCCAAATCAACGGGGAGTTCGAAGCAAGGGAGCCCTCTTTGAAGTTATACTTGGCCAAAGTAAAGGGGGTCATAGGGACCTTCCAGACCTTCTCCATCCGGCACGTGCCGAGGGGGGAGAATGAGCAGGCCGACCGACTGGCGAAGCACGGCCCCCGGGCAGGAGGCACCATCACCGACCTGTTTCGCCCCTCCATCGAAGAAGGAGAGCTCATGGAGATCGATCAGCAGTCCTCGTGGATGGACCCAGTAGTAGTTTTCCTCTCCACGGGAGAGTATCCGGAGGGAGTAGACAGGAAGAAGTTGAGGCACAAGTCCGCCTACTACCTCCTTAAAGACGGGCAGCTATACAGAAAGACCCTCTCTGGGATGCTGGCCCGCTGCGTGTCCGAGGGCGAGGCGCAGAGGATCTTGAAAGAAATCCACTCCGGGGAGTGCGGGAGTCATTCCGGGAGTCGGACCTTGGAGGGGAGGATAGTCAGGCAGGGGTATTTCTGGCCCACCCTGGGCCGGGACGCCGCGGAGTTCGCAAGAAGATGTCATAAGTGCCAGCTGTTTGCCCCCCTCCAGCTACAGCCGGCCCAACAGCTCAAGAGTATCACGGCCCCCTGGCCCTTTGCAATCTGGGGAATGGATCTGGTCGGACCGTTCCCCCAGGCCAGCGGCCAGAGAAGATTCCTCCTAGTGATGATCGACTACTTCTCAAAGTGGATGGAGGTGAAGGCGTTGGCCAAGGTGACCTCCCAGGTAATCAGGAACTTCGTTTGGGGGGAGATCATCTGTCGCCATGGGCTGCCCCAGGCCATCATCACAGACAACGGACCTCAGTTCGCCAGCGCCGAGTTCACCAGTTTCTGCGAGCAGCTCGGGATCGACCTCAGATTCGCCTCGGTCCACCACCCCAGGAGCAACGGGCAGGTGGAGGCGGCGAACAAAATCATCGTCAATCTCCTCAAGAAGAAGGTGGAAAACTTGAAGGGGAGCTGGGTGGAGCAGCTCCCCGCTGTTCTTTGGGCCCTTAGAACCACCCCTAACACGGCCACAGGGGAGACCCCCTTCAAGCTCTCCCATGGATGCGAGGCGGTGCTCCCCATAGAATTTGAAGTTCAAACGCCGCGAGTCGGGACGGCCAAAGGGGGCCGAGAGGGATGGCGAGCCGAGAACGAGGAGGAGCTGAGACTCTCCCTTGACATGGTGGAAGAGTTGAGGGACCTCTCGGCCATCCGACAGGAGGAGGTCAAAAGGAGGATGGCAAAATACTTCGACAAGCATGTCAGGGTCAAGCAATTTGCAGAAGGGGACCTGGTGCTGAAGAAGGTGGATGCGGCAGGAAGGTCGGCATCCGTGGGGAAGCTCAACCCCAGCTGGGAGGGGCCATTCATTGTGAAGGAAGCTTTGAAATCAGGGGGCTATCGGCTCCAAAATATAGAGGGTGAGACCCTGAGTCTCACCTGGAGCGGAGACGACATGAAGAGGTTTTTTCCCTAAGCACCTGTAAACAACGCGATTTGTTATTGATGGGCCCGCGAACAGACTCTTACTGTGGTTGGTTCGGTGAGTCGATCGCCGCGGGCTTGCTCGGGTAGGCAAGTGCACCTATCGCAAGTAGTACTCGATATTCGGGGGAATACCGAGGTCGTATTGTTCTCGGGGTCGCGTTGACTATTCTTACTCCTCCGGGAGGACTATTATTTTACTGAAAGAAAAGGTGGATTTTTTTTTACTTTAAGAAAAGACAGAAAAGCAAAGGAGCGAAAAAAACGATTTAGAGAATATTCGATGAAGGGTTAACGCTCGGCATCGAATCGGATTAAGACTAAAACAATTTTTAATAATAAAAAGACTTAGTTTTCAAATTAATAATAAGGCAACTTGGCCGTGGAGGTTCCACAAATGTGAGCGCACTTATCTCTAGGAATATTGCTCACCTGAACGTTAAGACTATTCGACCGAACGTTAGTCCGACGAAGGATTCCTCTTAACGCCCGCTTTACGCTAAGAACCCCGCTATTGGGTGGGGAACCCAATCCGGTAGAATTACGCTAGTCCTCTCTCGAGGGTATGCACGCAACTCTATTTACCCAGGGGTGATCGGTCCATATGCACGGCCTCTCGGCTAGCTAGCATATGGACTACGGAAATAGGGCCCACACATCGATTATGTGGTCCTACGCGTCGTAAACCCGGGGTAAACCCTAAGTGCTTAAATTAAAATGAAAATGAAGAGCTTTAATTATTATAAATCATTTTAAATGTCCCAATGCTCTTCGATGCCGAGGCTAATAGCGATTAGCCACACATCGGTATGGGGACGGCTTATAATTTAGTGAGGCGCGAGTTCGAAATTAAATGCTAAACGATTATAAGAAAGAGACAAAAGAAAAATAACAATATTTAGAGAGCTAAAAAGTTAACTAAACGAGAACTCACGGACACTCCAAATTATAAATTAAACAAAAGCTAAGTTACACATAAAAGAAAATTGCATATTCAAATTTGCGAGTCCCACTCAAACGAGTGGGGGCGGTAAATAAAGGCTGAAAATTGCAAGTCCTACTCAAACGAGTAGGACTGAAATGAAAGCGAGTCCTACTCAAATGAGTAGGAGAAAATAAATGCGATTATAGGGCTAAAAAGTCCGGCCATTTAACTCAAGTGAGTAGGCGGAAAAAATAAAGTAAAATTGCAAGTCCTACTCAAACGAGTAGGACTGAAATAAAGTCCGGCCATTTAAACTCAAGTGTGTAGGCGGAAAAATAAAGAAAGAAAAATTGCAAGTCCTACTCAAACGAGTAGTACTGAAAATGAAAACGATGCGCCATTTAACTCTTAACGAGTAGGCGGAAATAAATGCACACGAACACACACACTCCAAATGAAATTCAAGAAAGCAATAAAATTATACACCTACACTCACACACTCTACATAATTTGAATAAAGCATTAAAAGAAAGCAATTAAAAAGAAAGCATGAAAATTATACACCTACACTCACACACTCTACACAATTTAAATCAAAGCATAAAAATTATACACCTACACTCACACACACTTCATGAAAAATCAAAGTGACCTAAAAATTAAAATTTTAACTATTTCAAGCATAGGTTTTGCCAAAAACAAATAAAAAGAAGAAATTAAAATTTTAGAAGACAAAAGTTTTTCAAAACAAATTAAAAACCAAAGTTTTTGGAAAATAAAAATTTCAACATTTTCATTCCTAGGATTTCATAAAAGAGCTAAAAAAGTTGAAATAAAAGTGAAAGAAGAAAAAAAAGTTTTCATTCCAAAATGAAGCTAAGTAAAAAAAAACAAAGGAAACTTTAACTCTTTTACACACTCATAAGAGTGAAGATGTTGAAGAAGACAAGAAAAAAAGGAAAACCTAATTCATCATTTCATGAGTTTCTAACAAAACCTATCTTGAAAAATCAAAGGCATGTAAAGAGGAAATCCTAACCTAAGCATGAAAACAAGTAAAAAAAATGTAAAGTAAGCATGTTACACTCATACACACACACACACTTTTCATAAATGAAGAACAAGTGAAGAACAAGGATGAAACTAAGAATAAAAAGAAGAAAGAAAGTGGGCACAAGTTTCATTCCAAAGCTAAGTAAGAAGAGAAAATCTAACATTTTATTGAATTTTAGGAACTATTACAAGCTATTACAAGGGTTAAAGCTAAGACAAAACAAGAAATGAAATAAAAAAGGGAGAAATCTCCTTACATAGCCTTGAAAATCACGGATGCAGCCCACAAAAATACACTAAATTGGCCCAAAAATCTGAACCCCTGGACCTTACAGAACTGGGCTATTTATAGGAAAAAATTTCTAAGTACACGCCCTCGGTCACGGGCGTGACATGTGGGCGTGACAGTACTATTCATGAAGGCGGCTGGCGATTGGACAGCAAAGTTGACTTCGGGCTGAGTTCGCAGCAGTCACGCCCCAGGTCACGGGCGTGACCTAGGGCGTGTCGGGGAGGTAGAACCGGGCGCGGGTTGCGTCAAATGTCCTCGGCAGCATCTTGTCGGGCCAGCTGGAAAGGTCACGCCCTATGTCACGGGCGTGACTATGGGCGTGACAGTTGGGTCGACACTCGACGAATGTCGAGCGGAAAGTGTCGAGTCGAAATCGTTGAGCTGAAATTGGGTCACGCCCCAGGTCACGGGCGTGACACTGGGCGTGACAGTTGGTGTCGACACTCGACGATCGTCGAGCGGAATTCGTCGAGAGGAGAGGACACGGGCTTGGGTCACGCCCCGTGTCGGGTGACACGGGCGTGTCGCCAGGCGTGTCAAGCCTTTTCTTCAGAAATTTTTCGATTTCACGGGAAATGCACAGTCATGGCTCGGTCACGGGCGTGACCCATGTGTCACGGGCGTGTACTTCCCAAATTTTGGCAGATTTTGGAATTTTTCTGAAAATCAAAATAAAACAAGTTAGGAGAAAATTTACAAGAATAGGAACATTTTATTGAACAAAAATAAGTAAAAACGACGAAAATAAATGAAAATGACTAAATTAATGTGCATAAAAATACGCATATTTACAGTTCATCAAATACCCCCATACTTAGGCTTTTGCTATTCCAGAGCAAAAGTTTGAGGTGAATCTATAAGGAATAAAAAAAACTCTAAGTTTTGGCTATCGCTTAATCAATTATAAGAGAGATCGAAATAAATATACGGGGTGTAAGAGTTAAGTCCTAAAATTATGTAGATGATTTAAATAGCGCAAAAGTTTTGGCCAAAAGACTTCTTGATGTAATCAAATAGAAGGCAACATTTGTAATGGTTAGGTTAACGAAAATAGTTTGGAATTATAAGAATTCTAGCTTATACGAGTGCTACCGGAAATAATACAATTTACTAATTATGCTCTCAAAAAGATTTTTGAATTAATTCTAGAATCGTGTAATTGGCTAAGGGGGTAGTGTGGTTTATGAAGAGGGTTTTGATATTTGAGGTGAGGTAAGTTTTTTCTCGAACCTCCATTTTTTTTTTTTTTTTGGATTATTAGGAAAACGAAATCTTATTTTCCTAATATGATTTTTGTTTTTCAACTTCATAATAATAAAAATTAACCCAATGTATATTTGCAGGAGTAATGAATTTTATCCTCTTACTCCCTATATAATCTTTTAAATTATTGGGTGCCTATGTTTACGGAACGAAATCTTGTTCCCATTGACATAAGATCTTTTAAGGATAAAATTTTTCATGCCAAGTAGGTCATGAAAAGTGAGGGGAGAAAGGAAAACTAGATTGTAATCCTAAAAATTTTTGAGAGCAACCTTAATAATTTGTACGTTCCAATGTTTTCAGAAAGCTAAAAGTACGTATAATTGAATTCTATAGTCGTTATTTCCTAACATAATATACGTGCTCCTATTAATGAAAAATTAGAAGTAGTGCCTAAAACGAGTCCGCTAGTTTTAACAAAGCATAAAGAATTCTTTAAAACTTAACCCCGGCTATTTAAATGTTTCAATCGATAATTAACAAACGGGTAGTAAACAGAGAATTAATAGTATTCACATATAAATAAACTCAAAACAGAATTTTTGGATAGCAGAAAAGTTAAGTATGGAATATTTAATTTATTTGTTGCAAAACATTTTTTTGTTTTTTTTTTATAGTTTTTTTGTAAACATTTTTTTTGTGTTTTTCATTTATTATTTTTTTTTTTTGTATTTTTGTTTTTCTCAAATTTTTTGTTTGAAAATTTTTTGAACTATTATCTTTTTTTGTATTTTTTAAGAGAATTTTCATAATATGTACAAAAATAAGGGAGAAAAAGAAAAATGTTTGTACAAGAATGAGGAAGGGGGAGAGAGAAAAAAAACAAAAAATATATACAAAGAGAAACAAAAAAAAAATTTTTTTGTTTTTTCATAAAAATTTTTTTTGTTTTTTTTTTCATTTAAAATTTTTTTGTTTCATTTTAAGATGTTTTTTTAATTTTTTTTGTTTTTGTTTTGTTGTTATATGTATTTTTTTGTATTTTTCTTTTTTTTTTTAGATGCAGAAAAATTGAAGTGCAGAAAATAAAGCACGAAAATACCTCCATACTTAAGTCCAACATTGTCCCCAATGTTGTATCGTAAGTATGTGGAACAGAAATGAAAGACAATATGTACAACGAAAAGAAAGGGAAGGGGGTAGAAGCTTCCCTGAAACGCGGAGGGGGAGGCCGATCAGAAACCCTGCGTTTATTAGAAAAAGCAGCAAAGATAATGAGGAAAGGGCGAAAAAGATAAGCGAGGGGTGCCTCCCAGGAGCGCTTTGTTTATAGTCGTGTAGCTTGACTTATTTGGGCGGATTTATAAATCTAGTAGGGTTATGGTTTCGTAATGCTCGATCACTGGGTCGCCCGCGATGTATAACTTAAGCCGATGATCGTTTACTTTAAACGAACCTCTTTCCGGGTGGGAGACGAGTACGGTCCCGTATGGAAAGACTTCTTCAACTAAGAAGGGACCGGACCATCTAGATTTTAGTTTACCTGGAAAAAGCTTAAGGCGTGAATTATAAAGAAGGACAAGATCGCCCGGAGAAAATATTTTTGGGGACTTTAAATGTCGATCGTGATATAACTTAGAGCGCTCCTTATAGAATTTATTGCTCTCGTAAGCGTTCGCACGCCATTCATCGAGCTCGTTTAGTTGCAGTTTTCTATTTTGAGCGGCTAAGTTGGAGTCGAGGTTTAAGAGTTTTAAAGCCCAAAGTGCGCGATGTTCTAATTCTACGGGTAAATGGCACGCTTTGCCGTAGACTAACCGGAACGGCGTACATCCGATAGCGGTTTTGTATGCCGTCCGGTACGCCCACAACGCATCGTCGAGTTTAACGGACCAATCTTTCCTATTTAGCGAAACGGTTTTTTCTAAAATTCGCTTAATCTCTCGATTTACTACCTCGACTTGGCCACTTGTTTGCGGGTGGTAGGGGGTGGCAAGCTTGTGCGTGACTCCGTATTTAGCTAACGTCTTAGCCATAAGAGCGTTACAGAAATGCGTTCCCCTATCACTAACAATTGCGCGAGGCGTGCCGAAGCGAGAAAATAATTTTTTAAGAAATGTAACGACGACTCGCGCATCGTTGGTGGGGAGAGCGTGCGCTTCCGCCCACCTCGATACGTAGTCGACCGCCACTAAAATATACATATTTTTGAAAGACGGAGGTAGGGGGCCAACGAAATCTATGCCCCACAAATCGAAGACTTCGCACTCTAAAAACATGTTTTGGGGCATCTCGTCACGACGAGAGATGTTACCCGACCGCTGACAGCTATCGCATGCGCGCACAAAATTATGCGCGTCTTTGAAGAGAGTGGGCCAAAAGTAGCCCGCCTCTAGCGCCTTCCGAGCGGTCCGGTTGGCTTGATAATGCCCACCGGCTGGACCCTCGTGGCAGTGCTTAAGAATTTGTAAGCACTCCACACCCGCAACGCATCTTCGGACCGCTTGGTCCGCGCAGATACGAAAAAGAAATGGGTCCTCCCAAAAGAAATTTTTCAAGTCAGAAAAGAATTTCTTCTTTTGGTGACCGGAAAATTCTTTTGGAAGGACCCGCGCTACTAAAAAATTTGCAAAATCTGCGAACCAAGGCGAAGATGACGAAGATTTATTAATGGCAAGAAGGCGTTCCTCGGGGAATCTGTCATTTATTTCAGATTCGACGAGCGCTTCCGCACCCGGATTTTCTAAACGGGAGAGGTGGTCTGCCGCTAGATTTTCCGCTCCCCGCTTATCTCGGATCTCCAAATCAAACTCTTGTAGGAGGAGTATCCATCGAAGAAGGCGGGGCTTCGCATCATTTTTAGCTAATAAATATTTAAGCGCGGAGTGATCGGTAAAAACGATAACTTTAGATAGCGTTATATACGAGCGAAACTTATCGAAAGCGAAAACGACGGCTAAGAGTTCCTTTTCCGTCGTCGTGTAATTTATTTGTGCGGAAGTGAGCGTCTTGCTAGCGTAATAAATAGGATGAAAATGTTTTTCTACGCGTTGGCCAAGAACGGCACCTAAGGCAATATCACTAGCGTCGCACATTATTTCGAACGGAAGGGACCAATTAGGGGCCACTAAAATTGGGGAAGAGATAAGTTTTTGTTTTATCAAATTAAAGGCGGACTCGCATTCGCTACTAAAGATGAAGCGTGATTCCTTTTCCAAGAGGTGAGTTAGCGGCTTTGTTATTTTTGAAAAATCTTGAATAAAGCGTCGATAAAAGCCCGCATGGCCTAAGAAACTCCTAATAGATTTTACGTTTGTTGGATGCGGAAGTTTTTCGATAATTTCTATCTTGGCCTTATCCACCTCTATCCCCTTAGACGAAATCATATGGCCGAGGACCAAACCTCCTCGAACCATAAAGTTGCATTTTTCCCAATTTAGAACAAGGCTTGTGTCCTTGCACCGTTGAAGGACACGATCTAAATTGTTAAGGCAATCGGGAAAAGAGCGTCCGAAAACAGAAAAGTCATCCATAAAGACTTCCATAATGTCTTCTACTAGCTCGCCAAAGATCGCTAGCATACATCTTTGGAATGTAGCTGGCGCGTTGCAGAGTCCAAATGGCATTCTTCGATAGGCGAAGGTGCCAAACGGGCAAGTAAAAGTTGTTTTCTCTTGATCATCGGGGGAAATGGGGATTTGGAAAAACCCCGATAAACCATCAAGAAAACAATAATACGGATGACCGGATAAACGCTCTAAAATCTGGTCTAGAAATGGCAGAGGGAAATGGTCCTTGCGGGTGGCGTCGTTAAGTTTCCTATAGTCGATGCACACTCGCCAACCCGTAACAGTACGAGTTGGGACAAGCTCGTTATGCTCATTCGCCACTACGGTAAGACCGCCCTTCTTGGGCACGACATGCACGGGACTAACCCATGCACTGTCCGAAATAGGGTAGATAATCCCCGCATCTAACAACTTAATGATTTCGGCTTTAACGACGTCTTTCATGTTTGGGTTAAGACGACGCTGCGGCTGAATCGTTTTGCGGCAATTATCGTTTAGGAAAATCTTATGGGTGCAAAAGGAGGGGCTAATCCCCTTTAGGTCAGAGATTTGCCACGCAATTGCGTGGCGATGTTTAAATAAAACTTCCAATAAATCGGAAGTCTCCGAATCACTCAAGTCCGAAGAAATGATAACGGGGAGCGTATCACCTTTTCCCAAAAAAGCGTACTTGAGCGAGGCGGGTAAGGGTTTGAGGTCTAGGATGGGCGGTTCTTCTAGGGAGGTTTTAATGCCTATGTCTTTCTTACCAATTGGTTCGAAAGGCAAGTCTATAGACGTATCCTCATCGCAGTTAAAATTTTCGAGCGCATAAATATCGTCATTTAAAAATACGGACTCGAAAATGGGAGAAGAACGATCTCCAAAAAAGGTATCTAAAGAATAGCAGAAATCGTCGCTCGATGACAAATTGTCCATCGAGGGATTAATAGAGAAAGTAACTTGGTCATCGCCTACTCGGAGGAGAAGGCTACCATTACTAACATCTATTAGTGCGCGGGAGGTGGCGAGAAAAGGGCGACCGAGTATTATTGGTACCTCGGCGTCCTCCTCGATATCTAAGATGACGAAGTCTACCGGGAAGGTAAACTTGTCGACTCGGACAAGGACGTCCTCCACTACCCCGATAGGGAACTTAACCGAGCGATCCGCTAATTGGATGCGCATATTCGTAGGACTAGGAGTACCCAAACCTAAACGCGAAAAGAGCGAGAACGGCATCAGATTAATGCTAGCCCCTAAATCAGCTAAGGCGTACTTTACTAATATATCGCCAAAAAGGCACGGGATGGAAAACCGTCCCGGGTCGTTTTGTTTTGCGGGCAATTTATTAGTAAGGGCCGCCGAGCAGACAGCGTTGAGAGATACATGCGAAATATCCTCTAATTTGCGTTTATTAGAAAGTAGTTCTTTTAAAAATTTCGCATATTTGGGCATTTGCGAGATAGCCTCGCAAAAAGGAACATTAATGTGAATTTGTTTTAATAATAAAATAAATTTTTCATATTGCGCGTCCTTACGCTCGTTTTCTAACTTATGCGGATACGGGAGAGCCTTGTTTAAAATAATTTTTTCTTTTATAATAGGTAAAGGTGGCGTGAGCGAAGAAAGGGGAAGAGGGGTCGGAGGTGAAATATGTACCTGAGGGTCGGTCCGTTTTGGATCGACCACCTCCTTTCCGCTACGGAGGGTTATAGCGTTGGCGTTCTCCCGCGGATTGGGCTCCGTGTTTCCTGGCAGTGCCCCGAGCGCGCGCTCGGACATCATCCTCGCCAGCTGTCCAACCTGTTGTTCGAGTGTTTTTAGCGATCCGGTGATGTTCCGGATATTTGACTCGTTGGACGCAATATACTTCGAAAAATTTTCCTCCATCGGGGAGGGTTTCGGAAGAGGAGGGGGAGGAAGAAATCCGGGCGCATAAGAAATAGGGGGGCGCTGAGCATTATTCGGGTTGATCCACGAGAAGTTGGGGTGATTCCTCCAACCCGGATTATAGTTATTACTATAAGGGTTGTTGTTGGGGTTGAAGGGAGGACGACCCGAATTTCCCATGAAGTCCACGAACTCTTCAGCTACGCAGACGTTGGGGGGAATAAAACAAGGCGGAGTGGAGGAGGCAGCAGACATCTCCGCCACCTGCTTTGTTAACCTTTCAACTTGAAGGGTCAAGAGAGCAGTGGCATCCACTTCAAAAAGACCAGCCGCCGGCTTTGGCCGTCCCCGCGGGACGTTCCATTGATAGGCGTTCATAGCCATCTCTTCGAATAAAGCCTGGGCGGCCTCGGGGGTTTTGTTGTTAAGCGTTCCCCCGGCAGCCGCGTCAATCATTTGACGCGTCTGAAAATTCAGCCCATTATAAAAAATTTGAACTTGCAACCACGTTGGCAGCGCGTGGTGCGGGCAACGGCGGAGGAATTCCTTAAATCGTTCCCAAGTCTCGTATAGAGACTCGGGATCGTTCTGCACAAACGAAGAAATGTCCGCCCGCAACTTTGCAGTTTTGGCGGGCGGAAAGTACTTCGTTAGGAACCGTTCCGTCAACTCAGCCCACGTGGTGATACATCCTCGCTGGAGGGCATTCAACCACGCCTTGGCTTTGGACTTAAGGGAAAAAGGAAATAAGCGCAAACGAATGGCGTCATCAGTGACGCCATTGATCTTGAAGGTGTCGCATATCTCCAAGAAATTGGACAAGTGGACATTCGGGTCCTCATCCGGCAGTCCATCGAACTGCACGGCGTTTTGGACCATTTGAATGACACTTGACTTTATTTCAAAATTATTATTGGCCACCGCAGGGCGGACAATACTCGACTCAGAATCATCCAGGTTAGGCCGGGTGTAATAAGACATAGTACGCTCGGCCGCCGGGGGAATGTTAGGGGCGGCCATAACTACAACAGTGGGTTCTCCGATAGATTCCTCGGGATCTAAAGAAGGATTTCGGCGATGAGATCGGATACGCGCAAGAGAGCGTTCGATCTCAGGGTCGAAGTCTAAATCTTCAGACTCTGAGGGTTGTCCTCGGGTCATACACCCAAACAAAAATAAAACAAAAATAAACTCTTTTTTTTTGTGTGTTTTTTTTTTAAAATAAAGTTTTTAGTTCTTTTTTTTTAGAGAAAATAAGTAAAATTAATAGACTCCGGAATTCGAAATAGCAACTCGAAAAGAGAGTCCCCAGCAACGGCGCCAAAAACTTGATGGGCCCGCGAACAGACTCTTACTGTGGTTGGTTCGGTGAGTCGATCGCCGCGGGCTTGCTCGGGTAGGCAAGTGCACCTATCGCAAGTAGTACTCGATATTCGGGGGAATACCGAGGTCGTATTGTTCTCGGGGTCGCGTTGACTATTCTTACTCCTCCGGGAGGACTATTATTTTACTGAAAGAAAAGGTGGATTTTTTTTTACTTTAAGAAAAGACAGAAAAGCAAAGGAGCGAAAAAAATGATTTAGAGAATATTCGATGAAGGGTTAACGCTCGGCATCGAATCGGATTAAGACTAAAACAATTTTTAATAATAAAAAGACTTAGTTTTCAAATTAATAATAAGGCAACTTGGCCGTGGAGGTTCCACAAATGTGAGCGCACTTATCTCTAGGAATATTGCTCACCTGAACGTTAAGACTATTCGACCGAACGTTAGTCCGACGAAGGATTCCTCTTAACGCCCGCTTTACGCTAAGAACCCCGCTATTGGGTGGGGAACCCAATCCGGTAGAATTACGCTAGTCCTCTCTCGAGGGTATGCACGCAACTCTATTTACCCAGGGGTGATCGGTCCATATGCACGGCCTCTCGGCTAGCTAGCATATGGACTACGGAAATAGGGCCCACACATCGATTATGTGGTCCTACGCGTCGTAAACCCGGGGTAAACCCTAAGTGCTTAAATTAAAATGAAAATGAAGAGCTTTAATTATTATAAATCATTTTAAATGTCCCAATGCTCTTCGATGCCGAGGCTAATAGCGATTAGCCACACATCGGTATGGGGACGGCTTATAATTTAGTGAGGCGCGAGTTCGAAATTAAATGCTAAACGATTATAAGAAAGAGACAAAAGAAAAATAATAATATTTAGAGAGCTAAAAAGTTAACTAAACGAGAACTCACGCACACTCCAAATTATAAATTAAACAAAAGCTAAGTTACACATAAAAGAAAATTGCATATTCAAATTTGCGAGTCCCACTCAAACGAGTGGGGGCGGTAAATAAAGGCTGAAAATTGCAAGTCCTACTCAAACGAGTAGGACTGAAATGAAAGCGAGTCCTACTCAAATGAGTAGGAGAAAATAAATGCGATTACAGGGCTAAAAAGTCCGGCCATTTAACTCAAGTGAGTAGGCGGAAAAAATAAAGTAAAATTGCAAGTGCTACTCAAACGAGTAGGACTGAAATAAAGTCCGGCCATTTAAACTCAAGTGAGTAGGCGGAAAAATAAAGAAAGAAAAATTGCAAGTCCTACTCAAACGAGTAGGACTGAAAATGAAAACGATGCGCCATTTAACTCTTAACGAGTAGGCGGAAATAAATGCACACGAACACACACACTCCAAATGAAATTCAAGAAAGCAATAAAATTATACACCTACACTCACACACTCTACATAATTTGAATAAAGCATTAAAAGAAAGCAATTAAAAAGAAAGCATGAAAATTATACACCTACACTCACACACTCTACACAATTTAAATCAAAGCATAAAAATTATACACCTACACTCACACACACTTCATGAAAAATCAAAGTTACCTAAAAATTAAAATTTTAACTATTTCAAGCATAGGTTTTGCCAAAAACAAATAAAAAGAAGAAATTAAAATTTTAGAAGACAAAAGTTTTTCAAAACAAATTAAAAACCAAAGTTTTTGGAAAATAAAAATTTCAACATTTTCATTCCTAGGATTTCATAAAAGAGCTAAAAAAGTTGAAATAAAAGTGAAAGAAGAAAAAAAAGTTTTCATTCCAAAATGAAGCTAAGTAAAAAAAAACAAAGGAAACTTTAACTCTTTTACACACTCATAAGAGTGAAGATGTTGAAGAAGACAAGAAAAAAAGGAAAACCTAATTCATCATTTCATGAGTTTCTAACAAAACCTATCTTGAAAAATCAAAGGCATGTAAAGAGGAAATCCTAACCTAAGCATGAAAACAAGTAAAAAAAATGTAAAGTAAGCATGTTACACTCATACACACACACACACTTTTCATAAATGAAGAACAAGTGAAGAACAAGGATGAAACTAAGAATAAAAAGAAGAAAGAAAGTGGGCACAAGTTTCATTCCAAAGCTAAGTAAGAAGAGAAAATCTAACATTTTATTGAATTTTAGGAACTATTACAAGCTATTACAAGGGTTAAAGCTAAGACAAAACAAGAAATGAAATAAAAAAGGGAGAAATCTCCTTACATAGCCTTGAAAATCACGGATGCAGCCCACAAAAATACACTAAATTGGCCCAAAAATCTGAACCCCTGGACCTTACAGAACTGGGCTATTTATAGGAAAAAATTTCTAAGTACACGCCCTCGGTCACGGGCGTGACATGTGGGCGTGACAGTACTATTCATGAAGGCGGCTGGCGATTGGACAGCAAAGTTGACTTCGGGCTGAGTTCGCAGCAGTCACGCCCCAGGTCACGGGCGTGACCTAGGGCGTGTCGGGGAGGTAGAACCGGGCGCGGGTTGCGTCAAATGTCCTCGGCAGCATCTTGTCGGGCCAGCTGGAAAGGTCACGCCCTATGTCACGGGCGTGACTATGGGCGTGACAGTTGGGTCGACACTCGACGAATGTCGAGCGGAAAGTGTCGAGTCGAAATCGTTGAGCTGAAATTGGGTCACGCCCCAGGTCACGGGCGTGACACTGGGCGTGACAGTTGGTGTCGACACTCGACGATCGTCGAGCGGAATTCGTCGAGAGGAGAGGACACTGGCTTGGGTCACGCCCCGTGTCGGGTGACACGGGCGTGTCGCCAGGCGTGTTAAGCCTTTTCTTCAGAAATTTTCCGATTTCACGGGAAATGCACAGTCATGGCTCGGTCACGGGCGTGACCCATGTGTCACGGGCGTGTACTTCCCAAATTTTGACAGATTTTGGAATTTTTCTGAAAATCAAAATAAAACAAGTTAGGAGAAAATTTACAAGAATAGGAACATTTTATTGAACAAAAATAAGTAAAAACGACGAAAATAAATGAAAATGACTAAATTAATGTGCATAAAAATACGCATATTTACAGTTCATCAGTTATAATGAAGTCTTTCTTTTCTTCCCCCCCAAGATTGTCGTGTCTAGCTTGCTCAGAAAATCGGAATGTAATTGGATCCCGAGAAGATCCCGCTGCCAGGCTCCCACCTAGCTGGCAGGGCCGGAAGTCACTCGGTGTCATCCCTAGCCTCGAGAAGATCCCGCTGCCAGGCTTCCACCTAGCTGGCAGGGCCGGAAGTCACTCGATGGAATATGTTTGGACCCCGAGAAGATCCCGCTGTCAGGCTCCCACCTAGCTGGCAGGGCCGGAAGTCACTCGGTGTCATCCCTAGCCTCGAGAAGATCCCGCTGCCAGGCTTCCACCTAGCTGGCAGGGCCGGAAGTCACTCGATAGAATGTGTTTGGACCCCGAGAAGATCCCGCTGCCAGGCTCCCACCTAGCTGGCAGGGCCGGAAGTCACTCGGTGTCATCCCTAGCCTCGAGAAGATCCAGCTGCCAGGCTTCCACCTAGCTGGCAGGGTCGGAAGTCACTCGATGGAATATGTTTGGACCCCGAGAAGATCCTGCTGTCAGGCTCCCACCTAGCTGGCAGGGCCGGAAGTCACTCGGTGTCATCCCTAGCCTCGAGAAGATCCCGCTGCCAGGCTTCCACCTAGCCGGCAGGGCCGGAAGTCACTCGATGGAATATGTTTGGACCCCGAGAAGATCCCGCTGTCAGGCTCCCACCTAGCTGGCAGGGCTGGAAGTCACTCGGTGTCATCCCTAGCCTCAAGAAGATCCCGCTGCCAGGCTCCCACCTAGCTGGCAGGGCCGGAAGTCACTCGATGGAATGGCTTAGTAGACGATAACCTGCAACCTAGAACAAATCCTGTTGTCGGATTCCCACCTAGCCGGCGAGGTCGGGAATTACTCGAAAGGCATGAGCAGCAGGTCGGAATCACAAGAGTTAGTCAGAGAAAAGGGAGAAAGGGCCTAGCATAGCCCCACCCTCAAGCCCCAGGAAAGGCGGCCGAGTAAACACAGGCCTGGGCGAGAGCCCGCAGAGAATTAGGCATACGGCCGAGGGACGAGCCGGCTCGCCTCGCTCGAGGGACGAACCGGCTCGCCTCGCTCGGAGGGCAAGCAGCCACCTCGCCCGAGCCGGGCCGCGGGGGCAGGTCGCGCCATCCGGCAATAACAGCTTTGGAAGAAATAAAAAGGGGGGGGAGAGAGCACTTATAAAAAGAGCAACAGCTAAAAAATACGAAGTATAAGCGCAACCCGCGCATACATCTCAAAACAGACATATACATAATGATGTTCATCTGAAAAGTAAATTACAAAGGGCAAGGAAGACGCGGGATCTGGGTCGAGAAATCCTAAATGGGCTGGAAGTTTTTGTCGCCAGGCTCCGGCACGGGAAGAAACAGCGCCGGCACCACGTCCTTCGCTGAGAGTCCCGCTGCCTCGCTCGTAAGCAGATCCGCGCGCCGCAGCGTTTGCATCGTGTATCTCGCTGCGCTGGCCGCGTTCTTTTGCATTAGCACTTCCAGGTCGTAGTCGGAGAGATGCTCGCGCGGGCAGACCCTGCTGTCTGGAGGAGGGACAGCGGCGGCGGCCTCCAGCTCGCGTACCCGCGCCTCCAGCGCCGCCTTTTCTTGGCCAAGGGTGGCGATCTCGGCACCCATCCGGCTCGCCGTCGCCGCGTCCTGGGGAAAAAGAATAGGAATAATCGTGAGCTGTGTCCACAAAAAGGAGGGAGTGCGACTCAGGTTGAGCACGTACCACCCCGCCCAGGTACCGCGCGAGGGTCTCCTCGGCCGCGTCGGCTCGCCTCCTGTGAGTGTCCGCGTCCGCCTGGGCGAGCTTCCGGGCCTCTTCTTTCTCATCCGCCATCTTTTGGATGGACGCGGCGTTCCGCTCCACCTCGGTGCAGCGCCTCCCCACCATGTGAGCCAGCTCCAGACCGCGCAGCTTGGCCCGTGCGCTCTCATGAATCAGCACTCGCGTCGCCTCCTTGTCATAAATGGCGGCGTCTTCGCGCGAGTACAGACCAAAGGAGAGGCTGTGCGCCTCCCCGCCGATGGTATCCTGCTCCATCCAGCTCGGCAGCAGGGTCGAGATCGTCGCGCGGTTCGACTCCTTGTCCCACGCCAGGAGCGGGACGCCAAGCTCGTCCAAGTACTTCTCGCCGTAGCCGAAGTTACGATGCCCTCTCGGCACCGGCTCCGCAGCGGCTTCAGACCCACCCTGCGGCGCGGAGGTGCCCGCCGCCCCGACCGGGGAGTCGCTGGTTGAGGCAACCCGCGGGGGCGAGGGACCCTCAGCCGGTAGGACCGCAGGGGCCTTGCCCTTCCTCTAGCTCGCGGCGGGTTGATGATCCGCTGTCTTCGCCACCTTCTGCGGAGGGACTGGCTGTCCGCCACCCGGCCGCTTCTTGGCCGGGACCGATGAGATGTCGCGCTGGGCGGCATCCGCAGCCTGCGCGCGGGCGCGAACCCCGGGGGAATGCGAGCGCTCTCGTAAGGAGGGTGAAGAGGGATGTCGCGCTCGCCTGACAGAAGGAAAGGGTGAGATAAAGGAAGAAAGGGAATAAGGTATAACAGCGGCGAGTGACAAACCTCCCCCCGGCGGGACAGCAGCGAGGTCGTCAAGGTGGCGGCGCAGGAACGCGACCTCAAAGTTCTTCCCAGCGAAGAACGCGCACAGATCAGCTTCGTGGCCGCCTAGGCTGGGTGGTCGGTATCTCGCCTCGCTGAGCTGCACCGGCGAGAAGGGAACGTTGCCGAAGTCCCCCTTGATGAACAGGAACTTCTTCAGCCAGTTATGGCTCTTGTTAACTGTCTCCCGCACCTTGAGGTGGGCGCTGGAGAAGTAAGCCGTCCCGTCTCGATTCGCCCTGAAGGAGAACAGCTTCCGGAACACTGCGAGGCTGAACTCCACCCGCTCCTCTCGCAGGAAATAGGCGAACCCCATCATGACGGCGATGGAGTTCGGGGTCATCTGGCCCAGGATGACCCCGAAGTATTTTAGCACCTGGCGCACCTCGGGCCACAGGGGGAGTCGCAGGCCTACCTCAAAGTGAGCGAGAGGGATGGCGAGCTCATCCCTAGACAGGTCGTTGATTTTCTCCCCCTCTTCGGGTCGCCTCGCAGAAAACCCGGCTGGGATATGGTCGCCTAGAGCTTCCAAGTATTCGTGCTCTGTGATAACGACGCGAGGGAAATCATGCTCGGAGAAGGTCCAAGCGCACTTGCTTTGGCCGTCCACGTCGCCGCCGCCTCCGCCCATCCCCGTCGAGTCGCGGCCGAACGCGCGAGAAAAAGCCAGAAGGCGAACACAGACGATACTCCGCGGGAACAGGAAGCAGGAGGGTTTGGAATCGGTGGAGAAATAAGGGCCGGCAAGGCCTATTTATAGGAAAAGAGAGAGGGCGGGAAACTTCCTGCCGAAAGATGGGGTGCAGATAGCAAAAATTAATCCGACGGTTCGACTTCCCGCACGCGAGCGCACCTCAAAGGTCGAGCCGGCACGGTTCTCGCCCGGCTGCAACCGCGGGAGACCAGCGCGGGCAAACCGACCCCAACCCGCACCCGCACGCCGTTCCGCGCGAGACGGGAGATTCCCGTCTGGCGAGCTCCTCGGCTCGCCCTCGCCCCGATCAGCGCAAAAGGAAGAATGGACCTTTCCCTTAACCCGCCCACAGAAGGCAAAAGAAAAGCAGCACGATAATTTCAATACATCTCAGCAACAAAATAGTTAGGCCCATAGGCGGGCTAAAAGAGTCGCGAGCAATTATAAGTACAAGATAACTGCGAAATGACGATAACCCCGCTGTATCCTGCGAGCGAGGGGCAAACAACTGGGTCAGTACTCGACCCACTTCCACCTGTGCCGCCTCTTCGTTCCCGACCGAGGCGGCACACGGGGATCGTGGTAATCGCGAACCGCCACCAGCTCCCGCTGAGACAGGCCGACCTGCTCCACGGCGCTCTTAAGATGCCCCTCGGCTCGCGTTATATGCACGCCCGGCGAGGTGACATCGTCGTCTTCCGCTTCGCGCGGAGGGCCCTCCAAGGCTGCGAGCCGGGCCTCGGTCTCGGCCTTGTCGTCATCGACTCTCTTCATGATCTCCTACAGCATCAGTGTGTGTTTCTGGAATAGCCGCGTCACCTGCCTCTTCATCCCCGCCGCATCGGTCGGGTCGCCCAGATAGTCAGAAACACTGTCCACATCAGGCGGAGGTGAGTACCCTTCGCTCATCTCGGTCTCAGGAGAGGCCCTGTGAAAGCCTGCAAGCGGGGTGGGGTCAGAATGAGCGAGCAAGAGACAAAGCCGACGATAAAAACCAGCTCACCAGGGGTTGGCACGTCGCCTGCACCGACAGATGGGCGAGAAGAGCCCGGCCGACCCTGAAAGTTCCCTCCCTCGATGGTCTCAAGAGATTTCCCCAGCCCGTGGGAGACCGCCGGACAGGGAGTTTCCGGAGGTGGGCGATCCAGACCTGGGGAACTCGCGATCTTCTCAGGCGACGGAGGCGGGGGACGATCCTCTCCCCGGTTCTCCACCTCCTCACAGGGAATTACCTGCAAAACAGGGAGTCAGAGGAATAGCGATAATCAGCGGAAGGCCACGTACCCCGGGGACGACCTCAGCGCCCTCCACCGAGCTGGAGGCCGGGCAATCACCCGCCAGAGAACGCCTAATAATCTTTCCCTTCGCCGGCCTGAAGAGAGGGCCGGAGGATCCGCGAACTAGCCATGGGGCGGCCTCGAGGGCCTCCTCCTGAGTCTGCAGGACCGCTGCCGCCAGGCGAGCTCGCACCTCTTCGCTAACCGGCATCGAAAAACAAAAGTCTGCTCAGAGAAAGTAAAGGGATTTGGGGAGCCTCCTACAGGGGTCAGCGGTATGTATTTATAGCCGGACAGTGGGGGCCACCAAAAGATTCCCTGCCAGCTCAGCACAGTGCTCGCCGAACACGCTGGTTGGATGATTCTTTCCGAGCTTGATTCAAGCTCAAAAAGAGCGGGGATTGTGTACAACCCCGTGTCCGGCGAGCGCGTCCCGCCAGAGAGGTTGAGCGGAGCGGCAGAAGGGCTGGCTCGCACCCGCCCATTTCAGGCGAGCGAGCCGGCAGGCGAGCGAGCGGGTCGCGCAAGGAATCCTCGGCCAAAGCAGTCAAGCCCGGCGACCTGCGACTGGCGAGTCGATCAAGGTCGCGACGATCGCCGGCCAACCCGCACGCGACCTGGCTGCCGGTCCGCCCGGCAGAATACGGACAGCTCGCCCATATCGTCTCGCGCTCGCCCAGGGAGGATGGGCGAGCCGCGAGGCCAGGCCGCGCCCGCCTCCTGCGGGGAAACTGGAGGCGAGCTGACCCCCAGGGGTGCGAATAGCTACTCAGAACAGCGGAGCCCGCTGTTGGCAGACCAGGTTGGACTGCGCATAGCTATTCAGAACAGCGGAGTATGGCTGTTGGCAGGCCCAACCAGGGGCTTTTCGGTATTTCCAGGTCAGTTCTTTTGGTTATTGGCAGTTCAGATTCTGAAAATCTATAAATAAGACCCAAGGGGTACCTCAGAGGGCACGCTTCCAGTGTTTCCTGACTCTCATTTTCAAGTGTCCTCTGAGGGTACCTTAGCTCGGCTCTTGGCTAAGGAGGGGAAGCGCTCAGAGATCTTCCGGGTTTGTGGTGGGACCTCCCTGTCGAGCCCTTGGGTCTGTTCTTTCTTGCCTCTTCTGTTGTTTTTCTTGCAGGAGTGAAGCAGGCGCGAGACCACCCCTTCCCCAAGGGTAGAACTCCACAAGAGGCCGGATTCCGGTTTCAACAACATTCCTTTAGTGTCGACACTTGTACTTAGAATATTTTAGAGATAATTCTGTTCTTTGCTAAGTGTCGACACAGCTCCTTGTGTCGACACTTTCTTCAAGTATTGAGTCTTCAGCTGTGTGTCGACACATTGTTCTGGGTGTCGACACATACTTCAAGTGCTGACTCTTCTGCTTAGTGTCGACACATTGTGTTGAGTGTCGACACTTGTACTTAGTCTCTGCAGACTTTTGCTGAGTGTCGACACAGCTCCAAGTGTCGACACTTTCTGGTGTAGACTCAGCTTCACTGGGTGTCGACACAGCTCCTTGTGTCGACACTTTTAGTCTGCACTTTTCTTCACTGAGTGTCGACACAGCTCCAAGTGTCGACACTTGCTGTCTGGTGTCGACTCTACATCCAGGTGTCGACACAATGACTCCAAGTGTCGACACTGCTTGTCTGGGTGTCGACACAAGTCTTCTTAAGTGTCGACACTTTCCCTCTGGGTGTCGACACATGGACTTAGAAACTTTTTGCTTCAGTCCAGTGATTTCTTAACCTGCACAAGTAAACTCAACATACATCAAATACATTATGATGTATATCATTGAGTTGGGTGAGGCTTCTTCAAATCAGGTACATTTGACCAATGTACCCAACAATCTCCCCCTATTTGGAGAAGTCATAACCCTTAGTCAATGATATACACCATTCATAATTAAAGATTACAAAATGATGTAAAGCAGATTATTTACAGCAGGGTAAACATAAACATGTAATAATTCACACATGTATACACATTCATCATTTCAGAACAAGAAATAGACACATTCACAGAACAATCATGAAATATATTTATCATATATTGTTCTAACTTTTTCTAATACACCTTCAATGGTTTACAAAAATGTTTTACATTAAAAAGATTACAAAATAATCTTCAAGTAATTTCTTAATCTATTTCTGGTCTGGTTCTTTGATAACTATGCCTTTGCCAGGTTGGACTTGAGCTTTGACAGTGGCTTCAGCAGTTTCAGCAACAGCAGGCTTCTTGCCTTTTAGATCTTTCTGTTTGAGTGCTTCTGCCTTGATCTTCTGCCTCTCAAAGTAGTGATATGGCTTGGGGAAGTACTTGCTAGGCTCCACTGCAGTAGGAGGTAGCTTTCCCATCTTAGCCTTCCTTCTGAATTGAACAATGGCCTCATGTCTTATTTCATGTTTTCTCCATTCAGCTTCAGAGAACCATTTGTTCCTGTCATGTGTATTGTCCTTGACAGCTTTCCAGGCAGTTAAAATTATATTCCTAGAGGTAGGGCTCCACTGTTCAAAATCTGGCTTTTGTTCTGCTTGTTCCCTAAACCTCTTCTTGGACAACCTTGTCTCTTCCTCTTTCTGTAGAGCCTCTTGCATAGCTTTAGATATAGGTTGAACAACCTTGTCAATGTGGACATTGTCCTTGTCCTCAAGTGGGCTATACATTGTGCTCACATCTGCTTGAATCATTTCAAAGTCTGGAGGTGGATAAATGACCTGAGCTACTTCTGGTTTCTCACCTCCAAAATAGGCAGGGTTAATGCCTGTTTCAGCAACTTCTTGGTCATCACACAGAGGAGGGTATCCAAGTGTAGCCCTGATTGAATTTGATATCCATTTGGCATGCTCAGAACTTGCCTTGACTAACACTCTCTCCCACTTTATGACTTCTCTGGCCATGTGATCTCTGACATCATCCTTTTGAAATCTGATCTGTGCATCCAAGTATCTGATTCCTTCTTTAAAGTAAGGTTTAAGCTTTGTAAGTTGTTCAGATATGACCTTCTGGGAGGCTTGGATAGCAGTCTTGACAGCAGAAATTTCTTGTTGAAAGGCTTTGTCAAATTCTATTTTAGCAGCAGCAGTAGATGTAGAAGGTTCAGCACCCTTGGTCTTCAACTCAGTGACTATAGCATTATGTGAAGCAGTCAAATTGTCATTCATTCTTATCTGATTTTCCAGGATATACCCTTGCTTCAATGCTATATCATCTACCTGTGCCTTGATCTTCTCTTGGTGTGTTGCCAAATACACCACTGCATTTCCACCCTTGTGGAAGCAGTCTGTCATCTCCTTCTTGTTGAGATTCATCTCAAACCTTATAGATTTTATATCTTTGGCCAGATCAAATTGTAAAGTCTTCTGCCCTTCATCCACATAAGCCTCTATAGCCTTTCTTTGTTCATCAAGTTTTATTTGCATGGCAATCATTAAGGCACTATAATCAACAGTTGGGGCTTGTTGAATTATAGGCTGTGGGGCAATGGATTGCAAAGCCTTCTTATAACTCTGGCTTCTCCTCTTGAAGACATAGAGTTTCTTCTTCTTGGCCCTAGCACTCTCCTCATCTTCAGAGGCAGAAGTGCTGGCAATATCAACCCTGTCCTTAGGGCTTTGAGCCTTTGCAGCTTGCACATCAGGTGCCTTCTCAGTGTCCTGCCTAATAGGCTCTTCCAGTTCTTGGACCTTCTCCCCCTCAGCAGCAGCATTATCTCTTGCATCAGCATCCTTGTCCATGTCAAAATCTTCTTGATCTAGATTCAGAAATAAATCTTCCATGGTGTATTCAGGAGGGGATGGAGCTGGAGACAGTCTTTGCTCTTCAACTACTGAATCAGTTACCACTTCCTGGACAGCAGATGTGTCTACTCTAACAACATCTGGTTCTTGACTATGCAGCTGAGTTTGCTGAGGAACATCAGACAAATCAGCATCTTCTATAAGATATTCTAAAGTATTTAGGTCAGTGAGTACCTCTTGTATGATGGTGGTGGCTTGCTCACTGTCCAGAGTAGAGGGTTTTCTACTACTAGTGTAACGCCCCGAAACTTAAAGGAGCAAAGGGGAATAATTTGGGCCAGTTTGAGTTCTGGCTGCAGGCACACGGCCTGGGACATGGGCGTGTCCCAGGGCGTGTCAAGCCTGTGTCGACACTAAGGCGTGAAGTCGACACTTTGGTCTCGACATTGTGTCGAGACTGGGCACACGGCCTGCGACACGGGCGTGTCGCAGGGCGTGTCGACCCGTGTCGACACTTAGCCGTGAAGTCGACACAGTGCTTCGACGTTGTGTCGAGACACGGCACACGGCCTGCGACACGGGCGTGTCGCAGGGCGTGTCAACCCGTGTCGACACTCGTCCCGCGAAGTCGACACTTTGGTGTCGACAGTGTGTCGAGACATGGCACATGGCCTGCGACACGGGCGTGTCGCAGGGCGTGTCGACCCGTGTCGACACTTAGCCGTGAAGTGCCGAGACCTTGTACACGGCCTGGAGCCCAGGCGTGTCAAGGTGACACGGGCAAGGACACGGGCGTGTCCGAACCCGTGTCAGCGCTCGGGTTGGAAACGGGAGAAATTGATGGGGTACACGGCCAGATACACGGCCGTGTCAGTTGGAACACGGGCGTGTCAGATCGAACACGGGCGTGTTCGATGCCCGTGTGAGGTTCCAGGTGATTCGATTTTGACGGCGAATGAGGCACACGGCCCTGGACACGGGCGTGTGCCAGGCCGTGTTCGGCCCAGGTTGGGCATTTCAGTCCCGAATCGAAGCCGTTCATTTCTTTGACTGAGGATCCAATGGCTGGGGGTTGTTCCTGAAGGGATATACCCGGGTTTTGACTTAGAAAACCCTCACTTTTTCCACTTGATCTCTCTCCAAACCCTTGGAGAAAGAAAAGCTAAGGCAAGAAGAAGAGGAGCTAGATCCGCCATTGGAGGAGCTTCGGAGCTCCGAATCGCAAGCCGACTCCGGATCCGCGGAGGCAACGCTAGTGCGGTCAATTCCATCCGATTACTTTTCGATGGCGCCAAAGAGGAACGCAAGGGTAACGATCCTCACTTTTGAGCATGATAGCTCTCTTTCTTTGCATAGGAAGCCCCCCTCTCGCGAGTTTGCGAAGAGTTGGAGGCATTCCTTCGGGCGTGTCGCAGGGCGTGTCGACCCGTGTCGACACTTAGCCGTGAAGTCGACACAGTGCTTCGACGTTGTGTCGAGACACGGCACACGGCCTGCGACACGGGTGTGTCGCAGGGCGTGTCAACCCGTGTCGACACTCGTCCCGCGAAGTCGACACTTTGGTGTCGACAGTGTGTCGAGACATGGCACACGGCCTGCGACACGGGCGTGTCGCAGGGCGTGTCGACCCGTGTCGACACTTAGCCGTGAAGTGCCGAGACCTTGTACACGGCCTGGAGCCCAGGCGTGTCAAGGTGACACGGGCAAGGACACGGGCGTGTCCGAACCCGTGTCAGCGCTCGGGTTGGAAACGGGAGAAATTGATGGGGTACACGGCCAGATACACGGCCGTGTCAGTTGGAACACGGGCGTGTCAGATCGAACACGGGCGTGTTCGATGCCCGTGTGAGGTTCCAGGTGATTCGATTTTGACGGCGAATGAGGCACACGGCCCTGGACACGGGCGTGTGCCAGGCCGTGTTCGGCCCAGGTTGGGCATTTCAGTCCCGAATCGAAGCCGTTCATTTCTTTGACTGAGGATCCAATGGCTGGGGGTTGTTCCTGAAGGGATATACCCGGGTTTTGACTTAGAAAACCCTCACTTTTTCCACTTGATCTCTCTCCAAACCCTTGGAGAAAGAAAAGCTAAGGCAAGAAGAAGAGGAGCTAGATCCGCCATTGGAGGAGCTTCGGAGCTCCGAATCGCAAGCCGACTCCGGATCCGCGGAGGCAACGCTAGTGCGGTCAATTCCATCCGATTACTTTTCGATGGCGCCAAAGAGGAACGCAAGGGTAACGATCCTCACTTTTGAGCATGATAGCTCTCTTTCTTTGCATAGGAAGCCCCCCTCTCGCGAGTTTGCGAAGAGTTGGAGGCATTCCTTCGGGTAGATATGTAAAGTCCCCGTTGTTTAGCGTCCGTATGCGAGAACGGACTTAGGCATTTTGGTTGAAGCCTACCCGGACATGTTAGTCCGGATCGGTGATGTTGCATTGCATAAGGCCGGAGAAGACTCCGTGCTATTTGGTGTTTTCGGGTTTTCTACGCGGTAGATTGCAGCAGGGAGCCTTGGGGACTAACCCAAAGGTGCACCCGGAAAACTGGGCGGACACGAGGTCTTGCCAACTTGGTGGCTTGGAAGCCAACTTGAACATAACGAGGTTATGTGACTTGCGGTAGAATGGGACTCGGTGAAAGTTTGACCCGCGCATATGGCTTAAATTGTCGTTGCGATGTGAGCACGGGTTAGATGGAGCCGTACCCGCTTTATGTCGTCCGGTTAGAGCGACCTAAGGTTACATGGGACTCGCCGTTGGCATAAATGGGGGTCTTCGGTGGTCCATGGCTTAATTTGACGTGACCAATACCATGAAGACAAATTGCTCATAGGAATGGCCGTCCAAGAGGCGGTGGTGAGTCCGGAATGTTCATGGCTTTATTTGACGTAACATCGACCGGTTCACCGAGAATGTGCCCTGAGTGCACGGGACGTGTGGCCGTACGAGCCAACGTCTGTGATGAAATGGCTATGATTATATGCATTGCTCGCTTGTGCTAATGAAATGCAGGGAAGGAGCATCGCCGCCCCGAGTTGGGGGCGGGATCGTTATAATTTGGTCAGCATTGCTGACCGTTGCTTTGTTTGCCACCGTGCGGTGGTTTGTTTGCTTGCAGGTGCAGCTGGACCAAGCGGTCAATAGCGGGCTAAAGCCCATTTTGCGAAGCTGGCCCTCGAAGGCCCGAATGGAAATGTTTTATGTTTTGTTCATGTATGGCCGGCCTGCGTGCCGAGGTTTGGAAATCATGTAAAAGACAAGTGAAACATTTTGTAAGGCCTTAAGGACGACTTTTGAGTATTTTGTAATAACATTCCTATTATCTTGCTAGTGGACATTCATGCTTGTGCTGGGTTCTTGTTTTGCAACTTTAATAAATTGCTTCCGCTAGAATGCTCTGTGTAGGACGTTGAGATTGGTTGGATGGTTTCCATACGTAACCACCCGGTCTGTCTGTGGTATATGGCGTCGGGCCCCGGCCGGACCTACTGCTATATGCTATGCGACGGATAGGGGGTGTTACAACTAGAGGCTCCCCCTGGCTTTGATCCCTAGGGATGGGGCTAGCTGGAGGCAGCTCCCCCTGGATCTCTACATCAGCTGGAGGAGCAGGAGTCTTTTCAGCAGGCTCTCCCTCATGATCATCTGGAGTGAAGACAACTTGTTCTTCACTATCAGAATCACTAGTGGACTCTTGTACCACTTGTACAGTCTTTCTCTTCTTCTTTGGAGGAATTTCTTTTTCAGATACTGGCTTCTCAGGGGTTGACAGTTCCTTGGACAACACCCTGTCCCATATAGAAAAGATCCTTAGATCCATCTTCCTCATATGATTTATCTTGCTGCCTGCAGTAGTATTCATTACCTCTGGTATGGTACCAGCTAGGTAGAGACTAATGATCCTGCCCAGATTGGGCTTCTTCAAGCTCTCCTTGATCTTGTCAAAAACCACTATTGACCGGTCTGTTTTCAGAGTGAATATGATTCTAGTCATAATTCCAAACATATAGGCAGACACTCTATCATGCCCTCCAGGTTTGCTGAGTAAGATCTTCCCTACAATTTCAGACATGAACTTTCCTTGATTATTCATGCCTTTCCTGTTGAAAACAGATCCTATCTTCATCTTTGGATCAAGTCCACACCAGGTAAGAGCTTCCCTGGTCTTTGAAGCAGTCACCTCTTCTTCATCTTGAGTTCTTGGTAGCTGGAGCACCTTCCTCAGATTTTTAGGTGAAACCTTGACCTTAGTTCCATGAACTCTGGATTTGATTCTGTATCCAGAGTCATCTACTGCAGCTCCATTAAGGAATTCAAGCACTTCCTTCTTCCATATCTTAGTTGGTTCTGAAACTAAGTATTCCAATCTAGAATCGGCGACTAGGGTTACTACCGCCTTGATTTCCGCATCTGCATCGTCGAACGCGCCGCGCACAAGCTCATAGCCTTCGTTAACATTCTCCTCAAGCTTAGGTGCCATTAGGGTTTGTAGAATTTGTCTGTAGAAAAGAGAGGTGTCGAAATAGTAGTTTTGGTCTCGAAACTTTGAAAGCGTGTCGACAAACAGAGACAGAACCCTATTTATACCTTTCTAATTTTGAAGATGAACAGGCGGGACAGCTAACTTAAAATGTGTTGACACTGGCAATAAGTGTCGACACTGACTTATAATGTCTCGACACATATGTGTCGACACAAGTTTAGTCAACAGAATTTATGTGTCGACACTTGGTTATGTGTCGACACAACATAACTCGACACATTGTTGAGACTTTACTTAGAAAAATTCTGAGTAAAACTTAAGTGTCGACACCATATTGGATGTGTCGACACCTACTAGACATGTGTCGGCACTAACATTCTGAAGTGTCGACACCACATTCCTAGATGTGTCGACACTTTTTTCCTGAAGTGTCGACACCACTATTCTGTGTCGACATAGACTTGTCTATGTGTCGACACCTTTTTTGTTGGGTACATTGGTCAAATGTACCTGATTTGAAGAAGCCTCACCTAACTCAATGATATACATCATAATGTATTTGATGTTTGTTTGAGTTACTTGTGCAGGTTAGGTACTCACTGGACTGAAGCTAAAAGTTTCTAAGTCCATGTGTCGACACCCAGAGGGAAAGTGTCGACACTTGAGAAAGCTTGTGTCGACACCCAGACAAGCAGTGTCGACACTTGGAGTAATTGTGTCGACACCTGGGAAGAAGAGTCGACACCAGACAGAAAGTGTCGACACAAGGAGCTGTGTCGACACTCAGTGAAGAAGTATGCAGAAAAGCAGTGTCGACACTTAGCAGAAGTGTCGACACCCTGAAGAACTGTGTCTACACCAGAAAGTGTCGACACTTGGAGTTGTGTCGACACTCAGCATAAATCTGCAGAGTCTAAGTACAAGTGTCGACACTCAACACAATTTGTCGACACTCAAACAACAGAGTCAACATATGAAGAATGTGTCGACACTCAACACAATGTGTCGACACACACACACAAAGGAGTCAACACTTGAAGTATGTGTCGACACTCAGCACAATGTGTCGACACACAACCAGAAGAGTCAACACTTGAAGAAAGTGTCGACACCCAGCACAATGTGTCGACACTTAGTTGAAGACTCTACACTTGAAGAAAGTGTCGACACAAGGAGCTGTGTCGACACTTAGCAAAGAACAGAAAAGTTTACAAAATATTCTAAGTACAAATGTCGACACTAAGGGAATGTGTCGACACTCAGCTGAAGAAACAAGATTGAAGACTTGTGTCGACACCAAGAAGTAGTGTCGACACTTGACAGTTTCAACACATGAAGATGTGTCGACACAAAGAAGATGTGTCGACACTTAGAAGAATACAGTTAAAGAATGAAGAACAAGTACTTGTGTCGACACTCAATTTCAGTGTCGACACATACAGAAGAATCAGTGTCGAGACATACAAGGAGTTGTGTCGACACCTTGTAGACTTGTGTCGACACTTACACAGCATGTGTCGACACTCAGTCTATAAGTGTCGACACTTAAGAACAGAAAGTCTCGACACTATCTGACAGTTAGAGAATTTCAAGAAGTGACTGGTTGACATGACAGCTGCCGATCCAGCCGGTCTACAGCAACTGTCAGAGAAGTCAGAAGTCTGTTATGAACCGGACCAGCCGGTTACCATGAAGGAAGCCTATAAATAGGCACTGACTGTTTACAGAAAGACGAGGTTAATGCAGAAGTTGTTGATGTAAGAATTACAAGTTGTTCTTTCAAGTAGTGAGAATAATTAAAGTGGTTGATCAGATCATCAGAAAAGTGATACACAGAGGATCAACACAAGAAGATCTGGCAGTCCAACTGCAGATCTAAGAAGTTGGAGAGAGAGAGCTCCAATCAAGAATTCAGTCTTTGGAACTAAGGCTGAGAAGAAGGATTCAGAATCATCTGGATCTCAAGAAGCAGAGGTCAAGGATCAACTGCAGAAGATTCAGACTAATTTAGTTCTAACTCAAGAAGCTTTGAAGGAAGCTAAGTCAGTTTGGATCTAACTGAGTTCTTCCAAGAACTCTTCAAGAAACTCTCAACTCCTCTCTTATTTTCTGAGTTGTAGAGATAGCTATTGTATTTCTATTTTAACTTGTAGGATCCATTGGATCTGAGAGAATTGTAAGCCTATATTATAAAGGCTGAGGGTAGGGCTTGGTTGCCTGAGTGTAAGAGTTGAAGAACTCTGAGTGTAGGCCTTAATTGGCTGAGTGTAGGCCTGGGTGGCTGAGTGTAGGCCTTTGTGGCTGAGTGTAAGGCTTTGGGCCTGAGGTGTAGGAACCTAGTTGGGTTCTGAGATAGTGGAGAAGGTTGGCCGAATCTAGTACACTGCTAGATAGGCGAAGGGGGAAAGTGGATGTACCCAAAGATTGGGGAACCACTATAAATTAGTGTGTCTGCTGTGTTGTGCTGTGCTGTGAATTAACTGTAATTGTTGTTAGCTGTAGAATTCTGTGGAATAACTGTTGTGCTGCCAACAAAGTTTCAAAAAATTTTAGGTCACCTATTCACCCCCCCCCCCCCTCTAGGTGTTTAGGTACCATATCTTTCAAGTGGTATCAGAGGGAGGTTCCTCAAAACAAGGACTAACAGTCTAAGGAGATCCTGTTTGGCAGAAACAGTCTAAGTCAGAAAACAGATTCAAGAAATTCAAGAACTTCAAGAAACATGGGTTCTTATGAGAATCACAAAGAGTTGGGTTCCATGAAGTTACCCATATGCAGGAAGGAGATTTTTGGAATCTGGAAAGAAAGGGTTAGGCTATTTATGGAGGCCTCAGACCCAAGAATCTATATCACAGTTAAGGAAGGGCCTTATGTGCCAATGAAGATTTCAGTACTGGATGCAAATCAGAGGACTCCAAAGGATTTCTCTGAGATGACCAAGGATGAAATTGTCCTAGCCACTATGGACAAAAGGGCACAAAACATTATAGTAAGTGCCATTGATGATGCCACCTTCCAGAACTTAATTCACTGTAAGACAGCAAAAGAGATGTGGGACACTCTTATAGTGTATATGGAAGGATCTGAAGAAGTTAGGCAAGATAGAAAGTCCTTGCTTAATCAAGAGTATGAGAGCTTTAGGCAAGGAAGAGGAGATAGCATCACTGAATGCTACAAGAAGTTCTATAGAATTGTTAATGAACTCATGTCCTATGGAAGAGAGTTCACTAACTATGAATTGAATGATAAGTTCTTGAGGTCCCTAACCAAAGATTGGGACACTAAGATCTGTGCCATCAGAGAAATGGCAAAGTTGGGAGAAATTCCTCCTCCCACACTATTTGGAAAGTTGTTGTCTTATGAGATGCAGCTGTCAGTGAGAAAAGAGGAGGAAAAATCAACAAGGACTGAGCACAGGGAAAGGACTGTTGCCTTCAAGTCAGAAGTACCTAGAAAGGGCAGGACTAAGTCATCAACTCCTCCTCCAGAGGTAGTTGAATCAGAATCTGATGAATCTGTTAGCACAAAGTCTACAAGCAGTGAAAGTGATGAAGACTTTGCTGCATTCACTAGACATTTTCAGAAATTCCTGAAGAAGAAACAATGGAGGTCCAGACCTTCATTTTCCAAAGGGAAAGAAGTCCAGTATCAGGAGAAGAAGCCTTCAAAGAAGGACAAGAAAAAGACAAAGACTAGCAAGGCAACTGGGTCTAAGATAGTGTGTTACTGCTGCAATAGACAGGGTCATGTAATTGCAGATTGTCCTGAGAGAAGAAAAGAATCCAGTGACAAAAAGAAGACTCACTTCAAAGGAAAGAAGGAGAAGTCCTTTGTTGCAAAGAATGAGAAGACTCTTTCAGACATTTCTTCTTCAGACACTGAGACAGATGCTGAAGCCTATATAGGGCTATTTGCTGAAGAAGAAGAGGAGTTTATGCAGATCATGGAATCAATCTATGAACAAGAAGAGTGTCAGTGCCAAGGACTGATGGCATTGACTGAAAGTACCAAAATCCTGGAGCAGCCAGGACCTAGTCAGGTACAAAGTCCAACTCAAAGTTCAGATTTCAGTTCTAGTTCAGAGTCAGATTCATCTTCATCAAGTGATGGAAGTGTTTCTGAATCTGAGGGAGATATTCATCAGCTCTTAGATGAATATAAAGTACTGTTGCAAGCCTATAAGAAAAGCAAGTCCCTTGCCAAAAGTCAGGCAAAGGAAATTGCTGATCTAAAGGCAGCTGCAACAGACTTTGAGAAGGAATTTGATCAAAAGCTCAATGAGGTAGCCAGGCTGAAACTGTAACGCCCCGAAACTCAAAGGAGCAGAGGGGAATAATTTGGGCCAGTTTGAGTTTTGGCTGCAGGCACACGGCCTGGGACACGGGCGTGTCCCAGGGCGTGTCAAGCCTGTGTCGACACTAAGGCGTGAAGTCGACACTTTGGTCTCGACATTGTGTCGAGACTGGGCACACGGCCTGCGACACGGGCGTGTCGCAGGGCGTGTCGACCCGTGTCGACACTTAGCCATGAAGTCGACACAGTGCTTCGACGTTGTGTCGAGACACGGCACACGGCCTGCGACACGGGCGTGTCGCAGGGCGTGTCAACCCGTGTCGACACTCGTCCCGCGAAGTCGACACTTTGGTGTCGACAGTGTGTCGAGACATGGCACACGGCCTGCGACACGGGCGTGTCGCAGGGCGTGTCGACCCGTGTCGACACTTAGCCGCGAAGTGCTGAGACCTTGTACACGGCCTGGAGCCCAGGCGTGTCAAGATGACACGGGCAAGGACACGGGCGTGTCCTAGAACCCGTGCAGTGCTCGGGTTGAAAACGGGAGAAAATCATGGGGTACACGGCCAGCTACACGGCCGTGTCAGGTGGAACACGGGCGTGTCAGCTCGAACACGGGCGTGTTCGATACCCGTGTGAGGTTCCAGGTGATTCGATTTTGACGGCGAATGAGGCACACGGCCCTGGACACGGGCGTGTGCCAGGCCGTGTTCGGTCCAGATTGGGCATTTCAGTCCCGAATCGAAGCCGTTCATTTCTTTGACTGAAGATCCAACGGCTGGGGGTTGTTCCTGAAGGGATATACCCGGGTTTTGACTTAGAAAACCCTCACTTTTTCCACTTGTTCTCTCTCCAAACCCTTGGAGAAAGAAGAGCTAAGGCAAGAAGAAGAGGAGCTAGATCCGCCATTGGAGGAGCTTCGGAGCTCCGAATCGCAAGCCGACTCCGGATCCACGGAGGCAACGCAAGTGCGGTGATTTCCATCCGATTACTTTTCGATGGCGCCAAAGAGGACCGCAAGGGTAACGATCCTCATCTTGAGCATGAGTCGCTCTCTTTCTTTGCATAGGAAGCCCGCTCTCGCGAGTTTGCGGAGAGTTGGAGGCGTTCCTTCGGGTAGATATGTGAAGTCCCCGTTGTTTAGAGTCCGTATGCGAGAACGGACATAGGCATTTTGGTTGAAGCCTACCCGGACATGTTAGTCCGGATCGGTGATGTTGCATTGCATAAGGCCGGAGAAGACTCCGTGCTATTGGGTGTTTTTCGGGTTTTCTACGCGGTAGATTGCAGCAGGGAGCCTTGGGGACTAACCCAAAGGTGCACCCGGAAAACTGGGCGGACACGAGGTCTTGCCAACTTGGTGGCCTGAGAGCCAACTTGAACATAACGGGGTTATGTGACTTGTGTTAGAATGGGACTCGGTGAAAGTTTGACCCGCGCAAATGGCTTAAATTGCCGTTGCGATGTGAGCACGGGTTAGATGGAGCCGTACCCGCTTTATGTCGTTCGGGTTAGAGAGACCTAAAGTTACATGGCACTCGCCGTTGGCATAAATGGGGGTCTTCGGTGGTCGATGGCTTAAATTGACGTGACCAATACCATGAAGACGAATTGCTCATAGGAATGGCCGTCTAAGTGGCGGTGGTGAGTCCGGAATGTTAATGGCTTTAATTGACGTGACATCGACCGGTTCACCGAGAATGTGCCCTGAGTGCACGGGGCATGTGGCTGTGCGAGCCAACGCCTGTGATGAAATGGCTATGGTTATAATTGCTCGCTTATGCTAATGAAATGCAGGAAAGGAGCATCGCCGCCCCGAGTTGGGGGCGGGATCGTTATAATTTGGTCAGCATTGCTGACCGTTGCCTTGTTTGCCACCGTGCGGTGGTTTGTTTGCTTGCAGGTGCAGCTGGACCAAGCGGTCAATAGCGGGCTAAAGCCCTTTTTGCGAAGCTGGCCCTCGAAGGCCCAAGTGGAAATGTTTTATGTTTTATTCATGTATGGCCGGCCTGCGAGCCGAGGTTTGTAAATCATGTAAAAGACAAGTGAAACATTTTGTAAGGCCTTAAGGCCGACTTTTGAGTATTTTGTAATAACATTCCTATTATCATGTTAGTGGACATTCATGCTTGTTGCTGGGTTCTTGTTTTGCAACTTGTATAAACTGCTTCCGCTAGAATGCTCTGTGTAGGACGTTAAGATTGGTTGGATGGTTTCCATAAGTAACCACCCGGTCTGTCTGTGGCATATGGCGTCGGGCCCCGGTCGGACCTACTGTTATATGCTATGCGACGGATAGGGGGGGTGTTACAATTTGGTATCAGACTACTGGTTTTGGTTGGGCTTGAATTGAATTCGTGGGCGAATTCTTTTTAAGGAGTGGTGAGCACATTGTGTGCGTCATCGTTATAACCGTAAAAAGAACCCATGAATGTCCACTTAGGAATGAAAATACTCGTGTTTGAGGAACCTGCGTGTTCCTATAATTGCTGTTTGCAATTTATTTGGTCGCTTAACGGTGTTTTGTACCACTATAGGTGACCCGAAGTGGCATTGGGCCGTCAGAACGCCGAGTTTCTGAGGCAAGTAGTGCACCGGAAGTTGCTCCCACAACACCTTTGTCGGCTGAAAATATAAGATTGGTGGCTGAAGCGGTGTTGGCCGTGATCAATGCGCAGCCTGGGAGGCAAGCGCAGCAGCCCGCTCCTGTGATGGAGCAAGTACCTCTGCAAGAGGCGGAGCCGAGGAGGATGGAGCAAGTGGTTGTAGAACCAATAGTGCCAAGGAGGGCGACTGAGAGGCAGTTGAAGCATGTAATGAGCTTTAACCCTCCGTTATTCTCGGGGTTGGGAACCCCATCGCAGGCTGAAGACTGGCTCTCTAGGGTGAAGAGAGTCATGACAGCGACGAAGACGGAGGAGTGGCAGATGACCACCATCGCTACGTTCCTGCTGGACGGTGAAGCGAGGATGTGGTGGGAAGGCTTGGAGCTGCATCATCTGAGAGGTAGACAACTGATAGACGTTCCGATGGAAGAGTTCTCGGAATTGTTCTTGGCAAGATACCTCCCTTCGACTCAGAGGATTTCAATGGAGAATGAGTTCCTGAAGTTGGTGCAGGGTGAGAGGAGCGTGGATGAATATCTCCACGAGTTTACGCGGTTGAGTCGTTATGCTAGCTCTACCATCATGGATGAGGAGCGCAAGACTAATCGTTTTTATGAAGGCTTGAGGGATGAGCTGAGATTGTTACTGTCGGGGCCAATGACGCAGGGTTTCTTAACCTTGGTCAATACTGCCCGGTCCTTGGAGAAGGACATGAAGAGTGTACAAGCGAAGAAAAGCTTGGGTGAAAAGAAATCTGAGTTCAGAGTGCCGACTACTTCAAAGTCAGGCTATCGGAGGACTTTTAAGAAGCATAGGACTTCGGGTCCAGCTCCTTCTGGCGCTTCTGGGGCGACTACGAGTCGGACCCCGGGTGCGTGCTTTACGTGTGGAAAGACGGGGCATTTCGCCCGTGACTGTTGGAGCGGACGTCCTAAGTCCGAAAGGAGGCCTGGAGCTACTTATGAAGAGAAGGGCAAGGCGGTGGAGTCGACCGCATCCCTTTATGCTCCGGCCCAACCAAGGGTTTACAATCTTGGCCAACAGGAGGCCATTAAACAAGCTGACGTGGTGACAGGTACGGTTTAATTTATAGCAAGTCAATTCCTTTATATGCTTGTTATGCACATGTTATCTTACCACTACTTGTTTAGGATTTGTGTTGATTTGTGAAAATGCGGCACGAGCACTCTTTGATACGGGAGCTTCACACTCCTTCTTGTCTGAAGGATTTATATTACGCATCGGAGTCCCTTCTTCGATGGCGAAGGATAAGTTGGATGTGTTGTTGCCAAATGGGTGTTCGATGCGAGCGGATAGAATCTGCGAGGTTAAGACTCGTATTGGAGAGCAGGAGTTTGACCTGCGGGCGTCCTTACTTCCGTTGGTGGAGTTCGACGTCATATTTGGAATGGACTGGCTCTCGGAGCAGCAGGCCCATATAGATTGCGGTAGCAAGGAAGTAAAGCTGGGAGCAAGTCGTGAGACGACTTTTACGGGCTTAAAGGGGTCGAGCAAGACGTTGATGTCTGCTCTTCAGGTGGTGAAGGCGGTTCGTGCCGGAGCAGAACTGTTCTTTACACTAGTGGAGGTTGCAAAGCCGAAGCCCGCGATGGATTGTATTTCAGTGGTATCGGAATACCCTGATGTGTTCCCCGCAGATCTTCCTGGAGCCCCGCCTCAACGGGAGATAGATTTCACTATCGAGCTTGTGCCAGGTGCAAAGCCTGTGTCACGATCTCCGTATCGGCTAGCGCCTAAGGAAATGGCAGAGCTGAAAGTTCAACTACAAGAGTTGTTGGAGCAAGGGTATGTGCGCCCGAGTTCTTCGCCGTGGAGCGCATCGGTCCTCTTTGTTAAGAAGAAGGACGGAAGCTTGAGGTTGTGTATTGATTATCGGGAGCTAAACAAGCTGACTGAGAAGAACAAGTACCTGATCCCCCGGATTGATGATCTCTTTGATCAGTTAGTCGGGTCGACGGTGTACTCGAAGTTAGATCTCAAGTCTGGGTACTATCAGCTGCGGATAAGGGAGAGTGATATCCCGAAGACAGCGTTTAGTACGAGATACGGGCATTATGAGTTTACGGTCATGCCGTTTGGGCTGAATAATGCGCCGTCAGTATTTATGGATTTGATGAACAGGACGTTCAGGGAGTGCCTAGACCATTTCGTGATCGTCTTCATCGACGATATTTTGGTGTACTCGCAAAGTGAGGAGGATCACTTCAAGCATCTTGATGTGTTAAAACTCGGAAATTATTTATGAAGCGCGGCGCCCCGGCGATTTGATTTGAGAAAAAAGGCGGAAGTGAATTTATTTAAGAAAACGGGGCGCGCGTATTTATTTATTTATTTTGGATATAAAAAAGGTTTAGAAATCGAGTTTTAACGAAAGGAGGCAAGTGCACCTATCGTGAGTAGTACAGGATATTCCGGGTGGAATATCGAGGTCGTATTGTTCTCGGGGCCGGTTCGATTATTTCTACTCTTCCCTGGAGGGGACTATTATTTTACCGATAATTATCTTGTCGGGATATTTTATATATAATAAAAAGGCAGTAATAAAAAAGGCAGAAAGAAAATGAAAGCATGAAAAGAAAGCAATAAGGTGGTGCCGATGAAGAGCTTAGCTCGATGGCACCGAAAAAACAATTGAACTAAAATAGACTTTAAATAAAAAGAGCTCCTAAATTTCTAATTAATTAAGGCGGAGACTTGGCCGTGGAGGTTCCACTAAAATGAGCTCACCTATCTCTAGGACTATCGCTCACCTGAACGCTAAGACTATTCGACCGGGCTCTCGTCCGACGAAGGATTCCTCTTAACGCCCGCATTACGCTAAGAACCCCGCTATTGGGTGGGGAACCCAATCCGGTAGAGTTGGCGCGCCTCCTCTCTCGAGGGTTAGTGCGGAACTCTCTTTGCCAAGGGGTGATCTGTCCATACGCACGGCCTCTCGGCGAGCGTATGGAAAACGGAAATAGGGCCCACACATCGATATGTGGTCCTACGCGTCGTTAACCCCGGGCAAACCTTAAGTGCTATTAATTAATTAGAAAGATTAGACCTTTAGTTATTTTAAGCTATTTTATCTGTCCCAATGCTCTTCGATGCCGAGGGCTAAGAACGGTTAGCCACTCATCGGAATGGGGACGGCTTGCGGGAAAAGCAGAAAATAAAGCAGTAAAGAAAGCAGGAAATGAAAGCAGTAAATGAAAGCAGGAAAATTGCAAGTCCTACCCAAACGAGTAGGACTGAAGAAAGCAGTAAATTGCGAGTCCCGGCGCAACTGCGTGGGCGGGAGAAATGAAAGCAGTAAAACACACACACGCAAGTCCTACTCAAATGAGTAGGAGAAAATAAATACGGGTCCTACTCAACCGAGTAGGACAAAATAAATGCAACGCACGCACACACTCTCTCGACATAAATGAAAACACACGCACTCTACTGAAATGAAAACACACGCACACACACGACAGAATTGAAATAAAGCAAAGCGCCATTTAACTCTTAACGAGTAGGCGGAAATAAATGCGCACACACAAATGAGCGAAAAAATTGCAAAAAACTAAGTTAACGAAAAATTGAAAACAACTGCATTTCTACCGCTAGAATGCGGTAGAAATGCATAAAAAGCGAAAATAAAAATTAAACGGGAAGAAAGTTTGCAAATAAAAATGAAAATGCAAGTGATCGAAAAATTAAAACGAATACATTTCTACCGCTAAAATGCGGTAGAAATGCGTAAAAAGAAGACGAAAAAATTAAACGGACAAAAGTTTAAACGAAAAAAACAAAGTGCGCGAAAAATTATAACGACTATATTATCATTCCTATAACTTGATAAAAACGCTGAAAACGTGTAAATAAAGTAAAAAGAAAGAAAAAGTTTTACAACCTAAAACGAAAAAAAACTAAGTTAAAGAGAAAAGAAAGACACTTTAAAGCGTTTTTACGGGTTATAGGAACGAAATAAAAGCTATAAAAATCTAAGTTAACCAAAACAAAGAACATAAAATTAAAAAGTTATACTCATACACACACACACACGTATTAAAAAGACGAAAAAAACTAAGTTAAAACAAAAACGAAAAATAAGATTGCATAGGGGAGATTGTAAAGATCCATTCCAAAGCTATATTAAGAGAAGAAAATGGAGACAAATTTTATTAACTAAAAACACGGGTTACAAAGACATGAAAATAAAAGCTAAGGAGAGGGGGAAAAATATCCCTTACATAGACTTTGGAGGCATCCCGGCAGCATTTCCCCTATACAAAATGGTGCCCAAAAGGGGAACAGGAATTCAAAGGAGACCCTCTAAATTTATAGAAAAAATTTACATGCGTCACGCCCTTGGTCACGGGCGTGACAGGGGGCGTGACAGTACTATTTGGAAGGCGGTCGGCGATTTGACGGGAAAGTTGACTTCGGGCTGGACACGTGGCGGTCTCGCAGTGGTCACGCCCATGGTCACGGGCGTGACAGGGGGCGTGACAGGCAGGTGGATCTGGGCGCGGTGCGCGCCGAAAGTCTTCGGGCAGGTCTTGTCGGGCTAGCTGGAAAGGTCACGCCCCAGGTCACGGGCGTGACTCTGGGCGTGTCGGCTGGTGTCGACACTCGACGAATGTCAAGCTGAAAGTGTCGAGTTGAAAATCGTCGAGCGGAAAGAGGTGTCACGCCCTAGGTCACGGGCGTGACTCTAGGCGTGACTGCTAGTGTCGACACTCGACGATCGTCGAGATGAAATCGTCGAGTGGAGTGTCACGGGCTTGGGTCACGCCCCGTGTCGGGTGACACGGGCGTGACCCCCGGGCGTGTCAGGCTTTGGTCTTCAAAATTCGCAGATTTCACGGCTTTTGACGTGTCACGCCCTGGTCACGGGCGTGACCAACATGTCACGGGCGTGACAGGTCAATTTTTGGCAGATTTTCATTTTTTCCTGAAAAATAAAATAAAATAAGTTAGTATAATATTTACAAAAATAGGAGCATTTTATTGAATAAAAATAAGTAAAAACGACAAAAATAAATGAAAATAACTAAATTAATGTACACAAAAATAGGTATATTTACAATTCATCAAATACCCCCATACTTAAGCTTTTGCTATTCCAGAGCAAAAGTTGGAGATGAACTTATAAGGAATAAAAGAAATCCTAAGTTTAGCTATCGCTTGAATTAATTAAAAGGAAGATCAAAATAAACATCCGGGGTTAAAGAATTAAATCCTGATTTATGAAGTGTTATGAATAGAGGAAGAGTTTCAAAAAGACTTCTACATAAAATAAAATAGAAGGCAAAAATTTATTTTTGTTAGTTTAACAAAGATGGATTGAATTTATATAAAAAACTTTAGCTTAAAAGAAGTTAAAGGAAATAATGCAATTTAAAAATTATGCTCTCAAAAAAATTTAAATTAAGTCTAGAATCATTGAAATAGGCTAAGTGGTTTGGTGGATTATGAAGAAGGCTTGAATATTGAGGTGAGGTAATTTTTTCTCGAACCTCCAATTTTTTTCTTTTTGGATAGTTAGGAAAACGAAATCTTATTTTCCTAACACATAAAAACTTTTTTTTTTCTTTCTTCATAATAAATAAATAACCCAATGTATATTTGTAGGAGTAATGAATTTTATCCTCTTACTCCATATATAATCTTTTTAAATTATTGGGTGTCTATGTTTACGGAACGAAATCTTATTCCCATTGACATAGGATCTTTTAAGGGAAAGGGGGGAATCATGTCAATTAAGACATGAAAAAAAATGGAAGTGGGTTTAGTTTTTCAAAAATAAAACTAGCTTTTAATCAAAAAGTTTTGAGAGCAACCTTTTTAAAATGAACGTTCCAATGTTTCTAAAAGCATGAAGTAGAAATAATTGAAATCCATGGATGTTATTTTCTAACATAAAAAACGAGCTTCTATTTATAAAATTAGAAGTGGTGGTGAAAAACAAGTTCCCTATTATAAGGAAAAGACATAAAAAATTCTTTAAATCTTAACCCCAGACACTTAAATCTATCGAACTTTAATTAATAAACGAATAGTAAGCAAAGAATAACTAAAATTCGCATATAAATTAACTCGAAACTAGATTTTTGGAAAACAAAAAGAGTTAAGATATGGTGTATTCGAATTATTTTGTTACATAATTTTAACAAAACATTTTTTGGAATTTTTAGAGTTTTTATCATTTTTTTGTGTTTTAATTATTATCTTTTTAGGATTTTTAGATTTTTTATTTTTTTTTTTGGGGTTTTTGGGTTTTTCTAATTTTTTTAAAATTTAGCTTTTGAGGATAAATTATTTACAAGAATGAGGAGAGAAAGAAGAGTTATTTACAAAGAAGATAGGGGGGAAAGAGAGATTTTTACAAAAAAGGGCAAAGTAAAAACTCGATTGCAGCCCCGCGAACAGACTCTTATTTGAATGGTTGGTTCGATGAGTCGACCGTCGCGGGCAGGCAAGACGCAAGTTTTTACAAAAAAGAGAAGAAGAGGAGGAAGAGAGATTTTTTTTTTTGTTTTGAAGTTTTTTTTTTTTGTTTTTTTTTGTTTTAATTAAAAATTTTTTTTTTTGAAATTTTTTGATTTTTGCATTTTTTGTATTTTTTTGTTAAGTACTGAATATAAAAAGTGCAGAATAGGAAAACACCCCCATACTTAAACCCAACATTGTCCCCAATGTTGCAATCTAAGTATGCGGAACGATAATATACAAAATATAATAAGTACAAAAAAGAAAAAGGGAGGGTAGAAGCTTCCCTAAGACAAGTCCGGGAGGCCCAAGTTGAAACCCTGCATTATTTAGAAGAAAAAGCAAAAAGATAACAGAAAAAAAAAGATAAACTCGGCCTAAAGATTGCGGGCGGTAGGGGGGAATGTGCGTGGGGGAGTCGGAGGTAGCTAAGGTCTTAGCGACCACTGTGTGATAAAAGTGTGATCCCCTAGCGCGCACAAGAGTGGAAGTGCGCCGAAACAAAATAAATTAAAATATAATAAGTTAAATTAAAATATATTTTTTTTTAGTTTTTCATTTTTTAGTTTTTTTGTTTTGTTTTTTTTTTTTTGTATTTTGTGTATTATTTTTTTTTTTGTGTTGTTTTTTTTTGTTGTTTTTTTTTTTCTTCTTTTTCAAAAACAAGAATGAAAATAAAAATATTTTTTTGTTAAGTTTTTTTTTTTTTCATTTTTGGATTTTTAGGTTTTTTTTTAGTTTAGTTTTTTAGTTTTATAGTTTTTTCAAATTTTTAATTTTTAAGGTTTTTCAAATTTTTTTTGTTTTGAGTTTTTCAATTTTTTTTGGTTTTATAAATTTGTAAATATATATATTAGTTTTTATTATTATTATTATTATATTATAATTTTTTTTGAGTTGGCCAAACTATTTTTTTTTATAAATATATATAGGTAAAATTAATAGATTTCCAGGGTTTAAAATAACGAACCTAAAATTCCCCGACAACGGCGCCAAAAACTTGATGTGTTAAAACTCGGAAATTATTTATGAAGCGCGGCGCCCCGGCGATTTGATTTGAGAAAAAAGGCGGAAGTGAATTTATTTAAGAAAACGGGGCGCGCGTATTTATTTATTTATTTTGGATATAAAAAAGGTTTAGAAATCGAGTTTTAACGAAAGGAGGCAAGTGCACCTATCGTGAGTAGTACAGGATATTCCGGGTGGAATATCGAGGTCGTATTGTTCTCGGGGCCGGTTCGATTATTTCTACTCTTCCCTAGAGGGGACTATTATTTTACCGATAATTATCTTGTCGGGTATTTATATATAAAAAAAACAGAAAATGGCAGAAAAAAAATGAAAGCAATAAAAAGAAAGCTTGAAGGTGGTGCCGATGAAGAGCTTAGCTCGATGGCACCGAAAAAACAATTGAACTAAAATAGACTTTAAATAAAAAGAGCTCCTAAATTTCTAATTAATTAAGGCGGAGACTTGGCCGTGGAGGTTCCACTAAAATGAGCTCACCTATCTCTAGGACTATCGCTCACCTGAACGCTAAGACTATTCGACCGGGCTCTCGTCCGACGAAGGATTCCTCTTAACGCCCGCATTACGCTAAGAACCCCGCTATTGGGTGGGGGACCCAATCCGGTAGAGTTGGCGCGCCTCCTCTCTCGAGGGTTAGTGCGGAACTCTCTTTGCCAAGGGGTGATCTGTCCATACGCACGGCCTCTCGGCGAGCGTATGGAAAACGGAAATAGGGCCCACACATCGATATGTGGTCCTACGCGTCGTTAACCCCGGGCAAACCTTAAGTACTTTTAATTAATTAGAAAAATTAGACCTTTAATTATTTTAAGCTATTTTATCTGTCCCAATGCTCTTCGATGCCGAGGGCTAAGAACGATTAGCCACTCATCGGAATGGGGACGGCTTGCGAGAAAAGCAAAAAATAAAGCAGTAAAGAAAGCTGAAAATGAAAGCAGTAAATGAAAGCGGTAAATGAAAGCTGAAAATTGCAAGTCCTACCCAAACGAGTAGGACTGAAGAAAGCAGTAAATTGCGAGTCCCGGCGCAAATGCGTGGGCGGGAGAAATGAAAGCAGTAAAACGCACACACGCAAGTCCTACTCAAATGAGTAGGAGAAAATAAATACGGGTCCTACTCAAACGAGTAGGACAAAATAAATGCAACGCACGCACACTCTCTCTCGACATAAATGAAAACACACGCACTCTACTGAAATGAAATCCAGCCATTAAACTCAAGTGAGTAGGCGGAAAAAAAAGGAAAATTACAAACTCACACACTCTACAGAAAGTAAAATAAGCAAGCGCCATTTAACTCTTAACGAGTAGGCGGAAATAAATGCGCACACACACACAAGCGAAAAAATTAAGAAAAACTAAGTTGACGAAAAAATTAAAACAACTGCATTTCTACCGCTAAAATACGGTAGAAATGCATAAAAAGCAAAAATAAAAATAAACGGAGCGAAAAAGTTTGCAAATAAACGCAAAATGAAAGTGATCGAAAAATAAAAATGAATACATTTCTACCGCTAAAATGCGGTAGAAATGCATAAAAAGAGAACGAAATAATTAAAAGAGGAAAAAGTTTAAACGAAAAATCAAAGTGCGTGAAAAATTAAAACGACTAAATTTCCATTCTTATGATTTTATAGAAATGCTAGAAAAGTGATAATAAAGTTAAAAGGAGTAAAAAGTTTTACGGATAAAAATGAACAAAACTAGCGAAAAGATAAAAAAAACACTTTTAAAATGTTTTTATAAACTCATAAGGATGGACATGATATGAACGGAAAATGCTAACCTATGAAAATTATGAAAGCAATAAAACTAATTTAAACTCATACACGCACACACACACATATGAAGAAGAACGAAAAAAAACTAAGTTAAGGAAAGAAATAAGATTGCATAAGAGAGCCACATAGTTGAAGTCCAAATCCATAAAAGAGAGAAAAACTACAGTTTTATTAAGCTAAAAACGAAGATTACAAAGTTAAGAAAAATAAAGGAGAGGGGGAGAAATTTCCCTTACATAGCATTTGGACTCATCCGAGCAGCATAACTCCTATACAAAATGGTTCAAAAAAAGGAACAGGAATTCAAAGGAGACCCTCTGAATTTATAGAAAAAATTTACATGGGTCACGCCCTTGGTCACGGGCGTGACAGGGGGCGTGACAGTACTATTTGGAAGGCGGTCGGCGATTTGACGGGAAAGTTGACTTCGGGCTGGACACGTGGCGGTCTCGCAGTGGTCACGCCCATGGTCACGGGCGTGACAGGGGGCGTGACAGGCAGGTGGATCTGGGCGCGGTGCGCGCCAAAAGTCTTCGGGCAGGTCTTGTCGGGCTAGCTGGAAAGGTCACGCCCCAGGTCACGGGCGTGACTCTGGGCGTGTCGGCTGGTGTCGACACTCGACGAATGTCGAGCTGAAAGTGTCGAGTTGAAAATCGTCGAGCGGAAAGAGGTGTCACGCCCTAGGTCACGGGCGTGACTCTAGGCGTGACTGCTAGTGTCGACACTCGACGATCGTCGAGATGAAATCGTCGAGTGGAGTGTCACGGGCTTGGGTCACGCCCCGTGTCGGGTGACACGGGCGTGACCCCCGGGCGTGTCAGGCTTTGGTCTTCAAAATTCGCAGATTTCACGGCTTTTGACGTGTCACGCCCTGGTCACGGGCGTGACCAACATGTCACGGGCGTGACAGGTCAATTTTTGGCAGATTTTCATTTTTTCCTGAAAAATAAAATAAAATAAGTTAGTATAATATTTACAAAAATAGGAGCATTTTATTGAATAAAAATAAGTAAAAACGACAAAAATAAATGAAAATAACTAAATTAATGTACACAAAAATAGGTATATTTACAATTCATCACATCTCCATTTGGTGTTGGAGACACTCAGGAGAAACCAGTTGTATGCCAAGTTCTCGAAGTGCGAGTTTTGGCTATCCTCAGTGGCGTTCCTCGGGCATATAGTGAGTGGAGAGGGTATTGCTGTGGATCCGGCGAAGATTGTTGCGATACGGGAGTGGCCTGAGCTTGCTACGGTAGCAGAAGTCCGGAGCTTTTTGGGGCTTGCCGGCTATTATAGGCGCTTCGTAGAGAACTTCTCGCGGATAGCGTTACCTCTCACTACTTTGACGAGGAAGGAGCATAAGTTCGTTTGGACGCCGGAGTGCGCGCGAGCTTTTGAGGAATTGAAGTGTCGGTTGACCACGGCGCCTGTGCTGAGTTCGCCGGTTGGAACCGAAGGCTATGAGATATATAGCGATGCTTCGGGCAGCGGTTTGGGTTGCGTGCTATTGCAGCACGGCAGCGTGATAGCTTATGGCTCGAGACAGCTAAAAGTACACGAGAGGAATTATCCGGTCCATGACTTGGAGTTAGCGGCCGTGATTTTTGCCTTGAAGCTGTGGAGACACTATTTGTACGGTGTGAAGATTGATATCTACACCGATCACAAGAGTCTAAAGTATTTGATTGATCAGAAAGATCTGAATATGCGGCAGCGTAGGTGGATGGAGTTCCTGGGGGACTATACTTTCAAGATCCACTACGTGCCTGGCAAAGGGAATGCGGTTGCGGACGCGTTGAGTCGCCGAGCCCCAGCTCAAGCGAATTGGCTATCAGTGCATGATGAGCGGTTGGTGCAGGAGCTGGAGGCGTTGGAGATTGTTTGTGTGGATAGACAATCTAGTGCTGAAGCAGTGTTGAATTGGACTGAAGTCCAATATGACCTGGCTGATCGGATTCGGCAGGCTTTGGATATGGATGCTCATATGAAGCAGTTCATGATAGAGGCTCTGGATGGGTCAAATTCCCAATTCGTCGTGGAGGACGGATTGCTTTGGAAAGACGGTCGTTTGTGCGTCCCAAGTGTGGGCAGTTTATGGGTGGAGTTGTTGTACGAGGCGCACCATACCAAGTACTCGATTCACCCGGGGAGCACGAAGATGTACCGTGATGTAAAGAAACTGTTTTGGTGGCCGGGCTTGAAAAAGGATGTGGCGCTATATGTAGCGAAGTGCCAAACCTGCGCCTTGGTAAAGGCGGAGTGCCAAAAGCCGGGAGGATTTCTTAAGTCCTTGCCTATTCCGGAGTGGAAATTCGACGACATCTCTATGGACTTTGTGCATGGTTTGCCAAGGTCGCAGAAGGGGAACGACGTCATTTGGGTGGTGGTCGATCGATTAACAAAGGTGTCGCATTTTATTCCGCATAGGAAGGATGATCCGGTGGAGAAGCTGGCAAAGCTTTATGTGGATAACATAGTGCGGCTTCATGGTGTGCCCCGTAGCATCGTGAGTGACCGAGATGGGCGGTTCATGTCCAATGAATGGAGGCTGGTGCAGCAAATGTTGGGAACAAAGCTGAAGTTTAGCACAGCCTTCCATCCACAAACGGATGGGCAGACCGAGAGGGTCAATAGAACGATGGAAGACATGCTTCGCATGTGTGTCTTGGACTTTGGAAAGCAATGGGAGGACCACCTTTATTTGGTGGAGTTCGCATACAACAACAGCTACCAAGCAAGTATTCAGATGGCGCCTTTCGAGGCCCTTTATGGTAGACGATGTCGCACGCCGTTGTCTTGGTTAGAAACGGGCGAGTCGAAGTTGTATAAGCGATCAGAAGTGGAGGATGCTACTTCGTTGGTGAGAACCATTCGGGAGAGGTTGCTTATCGCTCAGGACCGGCAAGCAAAGTACTATAATGCCAAGCACAGGAACGTGGAGTTCGCTGTGGGCGATTATGTATACTTGAAGATCAAGCCGTTCAAGGGTGTCTCGCGGGTGCGGCGATTGAAAAAGCTAAGCCCGAGGTACCTTGGACCGTTCGAGGTTCTGGAGCGAGTAGGAGAAGCGGCCTATCGGCTGAAGCTTTCAGTGGAGCTAAGTGGTTTACATGATGTATTCCATATTTCGGTGCTTCGGAAGGCGGTGCAAGAGCCTACGCAAGTGATCGCGGTCGATCAAGTGCCGGTGGATAGTGGGCTAACGACAAAAGTCAAGCCCGTGCGGATTGAGGACTCGGAGGTCAAGCGGCTACGCAATAAAGAGATCAGGATGGTCAAAGTCCGGTGGGACAATTGCGGTCGTGAGGAGCTCTCTTGGGAGCGAGAGCAGACGATGCTTGACGACTATCCGGAGTTGTTCCGCTCAGGTACAAATTTTGTTTTGTACATGTTTTTCCCTTTATGTAATTTCGTGGGCGAAATCCTTTTAAGAGGGGTAGAGTTGTAACGCCCCGAAACTCAAAGGAGCAGAGGGGAATAATTTGGGCCAGTTTGAGTTTTGGCTGCAGGCACACGGCCTGGGACACGGGCGTGTCCCAGGGCGTGTCAAGCCTGTGTCGACACTAAGGCGTGAAGTCGACACTTTGGTCTCGACATTGTGTCGAGACTGGGCACACGGCCTGCGACACGGGCGTGTCGCAGGGCATGTCGACCCGTGTCGACACTTAGCCGTGAAGTCGACACAGTGCTTCGACGTTGTGTCGAGACACGGCACACGGCCTGCGACACGGGCGTGTTGCAGGGCGTGTCAACCCGTGTCGACACTCGTCCCGCGAAGTCGACACTTTGGTGTCGACAGTGTGTCGAGACATGGCACACGGCCTGCGACACGGGCGTGTCGCAGGGCGTGTCGACCCGTGTCGACACTTAGCCGCGAAGTGCTGAGACCTTGTACACGGCCTGGAGCCCAGGCGTGTCAAGGTGACACGGGCAAGGACACGGGCGTGTCCTAGAACCCGTGCAGTGCTCGGGTTGAAAACGGGAGAAAATCATGGGGTACACGGCCAGCTACACGGCCGTGTCAGGTGGAACACGGGCGTGTCAGCTCGAACACGGGCGTGTTCGATACCCGTGTGAGGTTCCAGGTGATTCGATTTTGACGGCGAATGAGGCACACGGCCCTGGACACGGGCGTGTGCCAGGCCGTGTTCGGTCCAGATTGGGCATTTCAGTCCCGAATCGAAGCCGTTCATTTCTTTGACTGAAGATCCAACGGCTGGGGGTTGTTCCTGAAGGGATATACCCGGGTTTTGACTTAGAAAACCCTCACTTTTTCCACTTGTTCTCTCTCCAAACCCTTGGAGAAAGAAGAGCTAAGGCAAGAAGAAGAGGAGCTAGATCCGCCATTGGAGGAGCTTCGGAGCTCCGAATCGCAAGCCGACTCCGGATCCACGGAGGCAACGCAAGTGCGGTGATTTCCATCCGATTACCTTTCGATGGCGCCAAAGAGGACCGCAAGGGTAACGATCCTCATCTTGAGCATGAGTCGCTCTCTTTCTTTGCATAGGAAGCCCGCTCTCGCGAGTTTGCGGAGAGTTGGAGGCGTTCCTTCGGGTAGATATGTGAAGTCCCCGTTGTTTAGAGTCCGTATGCGAGAACGGACATAAGCATTTTGGTTGAAGCCTACCCGGACATGTTAGTCCGGATCGGTGATGTTGCATTGCATAAGGCCGGAGAAGACTCCGTGCTATTGGGTGTTTTTCGGGTTTTCTACGCGGTAGATTGCAGCAGGGAGCCTTGGGGACTAACCCAAAGGTGCACCCGGAAAACTGGGCGGACACGAGGTCTTGCCAACTTGGTGGCCTGAGAGCCAACTTGAACATAACGGGGTTATGTGACTTGTGTTAGAATGGGACTCGGTGAAAGTTTGACCCGCGCAAATGGCTTAAATTGCCGTTGCGATGTGAGCACGGGTTAGATGGAGCCGTACCCGCTTTATGTCGTTCGGGTTAGAGAGACCTAAAGTTACATGGCACTCGCCGTTGGCATAAATGGGGGTCTTCGGTGGTCGATGGCTTAAATTGACGTGACCAATACCATGAAGACGAATTGCTCATAGGAATGGCCGTCTAAGTGGCGGTGGTGAGTCCGGAATGTTAATGGCTTTAATTGACGTGACATCGACCGGTTCACCGAGAATGTGCCCTGAGTGCACGGGGCGTGTGGCCGTGCGAGCCAACGCCTGTGATGAAATGGCTATGGTTATAATTGCTCGCTTATGCTAATGAAATGCAGGAAAGGAGCATCGCCGCCCCGAGTTGGGGGCGGGATCGTTATAATTTGGTCAGCATTGCTGACCGTTGCCTTGTTTGCCACCGTGCGGTAGTTTGTTTGCTTGCAGGTGCAGCTGGACCAAGCGGTCAATAGCAGGCTAAAGCCCTTTTTGCGAAGCTGGCCCTCGAAGGCCCAAGTGGAAATGTTTTATGTTTTATTCATGTATGGCCGGCCTGCGAGCCGAGGTTTGTAAATCATGTAAAAGACAAGTGAAACATTTTGTAAGGCCTTAAGGCCGACTTTTGAGTATTTTGTAATAACATTCCTATTATCATGTTAGTGGACATTCATGCTTGTTGCTGGGTTCTTGTTTTGCAACTTGTATAAACTGCTTCCGCTAGAATGCTCTGTGTAGGACGTTAAGATTGGTTGGATGGTTTCCATAAGTAACCACCCGGTCTGTCTGTGGCATATGGCGTCGGGCCCCGGCCGGACCTACTGTTATATGCTATGCGACGGATAGGGGGGGGTGTTACAGAAACACATTACTGTGATTCAGATGGGAACTATCACTTATAAAAATGATCAAATTAAGTTACTGGAGATCAATCTCCAGAAGGAAAGAGAGCTAGTTGCTAGGTTTTCAAAACCTAAATCAGTGCTACCCTTGATTGATGAATTTGTTCATCATAAAGGAAAGGCTGGATTGGGTTTTATTAAACCAGCTAGGACTGTTCAGGATCAGTCCAAGTCCAAGGGCAAAGCCCCAACATTCAATAAGCCAAATGTAGTCAAGACAGCCAAGTCTGTACCTAAGCAAAGGTACAACAAGTTTGAATGCTGGTGTTGTGGCAAGGTTGACCACTTTGCCTTGGATTGTTGGCACAATGCCAGGGCCAAGTTGTGTAGCAAGTTACCTGGTGGAAAGCCAGCAGGTAGCTATGTCAAGTTGCAAACTAACAATCACCAAGGACCCAAGTTTACTTTGGGTTCTAAGGTTCATTAATTTGTTTTGCAGGTAAATCCAAGTGGCCATACCCCAACATGGTACTTGGATAGTGGATGTTCCAGACATATGACTGGAACAAGGGGACTACTGAAGGACTACATTCCTATCAAAAATGGTCCTAAAGTGACCTTTGGTGGTTCTGAAAAAGGAATCATCAAAGGGTTTGGTAACATCTCTTCAAACCTTGTTACCATTACTCAAGTGGCTTATGTTAAAGGGTTGAAACACAACCTCATTAGTATAAGTCAGTTAAGTGATGTAGGGTATGACATCTCATTTGTTAAAAATGGTTGTCATATCAAGAGGTCAAGTGATCAAGAGATCATTTTGACAGGATATAGAAAGAGGAATGTCTACTGCTTAGACATTATGATTGAGAACAATGGTTCTCCTGTTTGTCTTGTAGCTGATGAGACAGTCTCTCAATGTGTCAAATGGCACAAGAGGCTTGCCCATCTTAATTACAAGACTATTAGCAAACTCTTTAGCAAAGAGTTAGTGAGGAATGGTCCTCAAGTTAAGTGTGTCAAAGATGGCATTTGCTCAGCTTGTCAAAAGGGCAAGCAGACTAAATCCACCTTTAGAAGCTTAGACAACAAAGATGCTGTGAGGTGTTTATACCTCTTGCATATGGATCTATTTGGTCCAATGCCAGTTCACAGCTTAGGTAGGAAGGTCTATACCTTTGTAGTTGTTGATGACTACTCAAGGTTTTCCTGGGTGTTCTTCTTAAAGCAGAAATCTGAAACACCTAGTGTCTTCTATAGTTTTGTTAAGCAAATTCAGAATGAATTGAACTGTACAGTGGTCAAAATTAGAAGTGACCATGGTACTGAGTTTCAGTCTGAAAGCATGACAAGGCTGTGTGAAGACTATGGGATATTTCAAGAATTCTCTTCACCTAGAACACCTCAGCAAAATCGCATTGTTGAGAGGAAGAATAGAACCTTGATAGAGGCTGGTAGAACCCTACTTAGTGATACATCACTGCCTGAGTATTTCTGGGCTGAAGCAGTTAACACTGCATGCCATGTGATAAATAGGGCTACCATCACTAAAAGGTTAAACAAGACCCCCTATGAAGTTGTGAAAGGCAGGAAACCAAATCTATCCTATTTCAGGATTTTTGGTTGCAAATGCTTCATACTTAACAATGGAAAGTCTTACCTAACTAAGTTTGCTGCCAAGTCCCAAGAGGGAGTGTTTGTTGGGTACAGCAATAATAGTAAGGCTTATAGAGTCTACAACTTGACTACACAAGTTGTAGAGAAGTCTGTGCATGTAGTTTTTGATGAGACACAACTAATTAACAATGAGTTGTCTAGCAATGTATGCAGCCCCACAGGTCTTACTAAGAAGATGGACAAGCTAACCATAGAAGATGTACCTGCTGCAAGACAGCAAGTAGAAGGAGATGGCTTATGTCCAGGGGGAGAACTACATGTACCAGGAGCTGAAGAAGTACAAGGAACTCAGCATGATGAAGATGCTGTAGAAGTACAACCAGAAGTAAGGATGCCTCCAGCCAACAGGCATCTAAGAGATCATCCAGTAGAGCTGATAATTGGAGATCCAAGACAAGGTGTTCAGACAAGGAGCAGAAATCAGAATGCTGTAGTATATTCAAGTTTTCTGTCTCAAATAGAACCAAAGAAATTTGAAGAAGCTATACAAGATCCACAGTGGACTGAAGCTATGCAAGAAGAACTTAATCAGTTCAAAAGGTGCAAAGTTTGGGAGCTGGTTCCAAAGCCTAAAGACCACAATGTTATAGGAACTAAGTGGATCTACAGAAATAAGTTAGATGAACAAGGGGTCATCATAAAGAATAAAGCAAGACTGGTTGCAAAAGGATATAGGCAAGAAGAAGGTATTGATTTTGATCAAACCTTTGCCCCAGTAGCCAGACTGGAGGCCATAAGGATGTTCTTGGCCTATGCAACCTATCAAGGATTCAAGGTATACCAAATGGATGTGAAGTCAGCATTCCTAAATGGTAATTTGAAAGAAGAAGTCTATGTGGAGCAGCCTGCAGGTTTTGTTGATCCAACTTTACCTCATTATGTCTATAGACTTAGGAAAGCATTATATGGGTTAAAACAAGCACATAGAGCTTGGTATGAAACCCTATCTAGTTTCCTCATTGAGAACAAGTTCTCAAGGGGGAAAATAGATAAGACTCTATTCCTTAGGGAATCTAGAGGCAAAGTAATACTTGTCCAAATATATGTAGATGACATTATATTTGGGTCTACTGAAAGTAGCCTTTGCAAAAAGTTTACAAAGCTTATGCAAAGTCAATTTGAGATGAGTAGTATGGGAGAACTGAAGTTTTTCTTGGGTCTCCAAGTTAAACAGACTGGAAGTGGTCTATCCATATGTCAGTCCAAGTTCACCCTAGAACTCATAAGGAAGTATGGTATGGATTCATCCAGTACCATGAAGACTCCTATGGGGTCAAGCATGTCTCTAAGCAAGGATGATGCGGGGAAACCTGTAGATGAAACCTTGTATAGAGGGATAGTTGGCTCCCTACTATACTTGACTGTAAGTAGGCCTGACATTATGTATGCTACATGTGTTTGTGCCAGGTATCAAGCCTGCCCTAAAGAGTCTCACTTGACTGCAGTCAAGAGAATCTTGAGATATCTAAAGGGCACTCCCTATCTAGGCCTTTGGTACCCTAGGAATGGGGATTTTGATCTAACAGGCTATTCAGATGTAGACTTTGCAGGATGCAAAGAAGATAGAAAGAGCACTACTGGATCCTATCAATTCCTAGGTGGAAGACTCATTTCATGGAGCAGCAAAAAGCAGACTAGTGTGGCTATTTCCACAGCTGAGTCAGAATATGTAGCTGCAGGAAGTTGATGTGCTCAACTTCTGTGGATTCAACATCAGTTAGAAGACTATGGATTTCAGGTAAGTAGAACTCCACTTTACTGTGATTCTACAAGTGCTATTTCAATAGCTAACAATCCTGTATCACATAGTAGAACTAAACATATTGAGATTAAATATCACTTTCTTAGGGAGCATGTAGAAAGAAATGATATTGCACTTGAATATGTTAAAACTGATAATCAGATAGCTGATATGTTTACTAAGCCCTTAGAAGAAGCTAAGTTCAATAGGTTCAAAATTGAACTAGGTATGATAAACTTAGACTAAGTTTACAGAACTAAAAATTGGCTAAGTAAAAAGGTGTCGACACATAGACAAGTCTATGTCGACACAGAATAGTAAGTGTCGACACTTCAGGAAAATGGTGTCGACACATCTAGGAAGTTGGTGTCGACACTTCAGTATGTTAGTGTCGACACATGTCGAGTAGGTGTCGACACTTCAGAATGTTAGTGTCGACACATGTCGAGTTGGTATCGACACATCCAATAAGGTGTCGACACTTCAGTTTTTACTCAGAATTTTCTCAGTAAAGTCTCGACTACATGTCGAGTAGAGTGGTGTCGACACTTCACCAAGTGTCGACACATAATGTCTGTTGACTAAACTTGTGTCGACACATGAGTGTCGAGACATTATAAGTCAGTGTCGACACTTATTGCCAGTGTCGACACATCTTTAGAAATTCATCCCGCCTGTTCGTCTTCAAACAAGAAAGGTATAAATAGGGTTCTGTCTTTGTGTGTCGACACGCTTTCAGAGTTTCGAGACCAAAACTGCTGTGTCGACATTTCTCTCTTCTAAAGACTAATTCTCCAAACCCTAATGGCTCCCAAGCTCGAAGAGAACGTCAATGAAGGCTATGAACTGGTTCGTGGCGCATTCGACGATGGCGATCAAGAAATAAAATCGGTGGTAACCCTAGTCACCGATTCAGAATTGGAATACTTGGTTTCTGAACCAACTAAAATATGGAAGAAGGAAGTTCTTGAATTCCTTACGGGAGCGTCTGTAGATGACTCAGGCTACAGAATCAAATCAAGGGTGCATGGCACCAAGGTCAAGATTACACCCAAATCTCTGAGAAAGGTACTTCAGCTACCTAAAGTTCAGGAAGAAGAGGAAGTGACAACATCTAAGACCAGGGAAGCACTTACCTGGTGTGGTCTAGATCCTAAGCTGAAGATAGGATCAGTATTCTACAGGAGAGGAATGAATTCCCAAGGAAAATTTCTGTCAGAAATTGTGGGCAAAGTTATACTCAGCAAGACTGGAGGGCATGACAGGGTGTCAGCCTCCATGTTCTGTGTTATGACCAGAATCATCTTCAACCTCAAAACAGACTGGTCAATGGTTGTGTTTGAGAAAGTTAAGGAGAGTCTGAAGAAGCCCAATCTGGGCAGGATACTCAGTCTCTACCTGGCTGGTACAATTCCAGAGGTCATGAGCAATGCTGCTGGTGCTAAAATCAATCATATGAGGAGGATGGATATGAGAATACTTTCAAGATGGGAAAAAGTGCTGTCTAAGGAAGTTCCTACTCTAGAGAAGCCAGTTTCTAAGAAAGATACCCCTCCAAAGAAGAAGAGGAAGATAGCTGCTGTGACTCAAGAGTCCTCCAGCAGCTCAGGTAGTGAAGAACATGTTGTTTTCACTCCTGATAGTCCAATAGATGTGGGTGCAGAGAAGTCACCTGCTCCTCAAGAGCCAGCAGAAATCCAGGGGGAGCTGCCTACAGCTAGCCCCATGAATAAGGATTCAAGACAGGGGGAGCCTCCAGCTGAAGAACATCCCTCTACACTGGAGAGTGAGCAAGCTACACTCATTATCCAAGAGGTACTTTCTGACCTCAATACTTTAGATTTTTCTGTAATAGATTCTGATTTATCTGATGTCCATCAGCAAACTCAGCAAGTAAATCAAGAACCAGATGTTGTTCCTGATAAAGTAGTTGATGAACTCAGTACATCTCCTGCACAGTCACCCCCAGAATACACAATGGAAGATCTATTTCTTAATTTAGATCAAGAGGACTTTGACATGGATAAAGTTGCTGCTACTGAAGAGAAGGGTGCTGCTACTGAGGGGGAGAACCTGGAAGTTCAGGAAGAGCCTATAAGGCAGGAAAGTGAGAAAGCACTTGATGTGCAAGCTGACAAACCCTCAAGCCCTAAGGATAGGGTAAATATAGCCAGTACTTCAGAATCTGAGGATGATGAGACTGAACAAGCTAAAAAGAAGAAATTCTTTGTATTCAAAAGAAGGAGCCAGAGCTACAAGAAGGCTCTACAAACTGTTGCTCAACACTCCCTAGTCCAACAAGCTCCATCAACAGATTACAGTGGATTAATCGTAGCAATGCAAGTTAAGCTGGATGAGCACAGGAGGGCCATAGAGAATTATATTGATGAAGGCCACAAGTCTTTACAATTTGATCTAGCTCAAGATATCAAATCAATAAGGTTTGAAATGAATTTGAATAAGAAGGAAATGACTGACTGCTTCCACAAGGGTGGTAATGCAGTGGTCTATTTGGCAACTCACCAGGAGAAAATCAAGTCTCAAGTAGATGATATAGCACTGAAGCAAGGCTATGTGCTGGAGAATCAATTAAGAATGAATGACAATTTAACTGCCTCCCACAATGCTATAGTAACTGAATTAAAGAATAAGTCTGCTGAACCATCTACTTCTACTGATGCTGCAAAGGCTGAATTTGATAAAGCTTTTCAAGATGAAATTGCTGCTGTCAAGACTGCCATTAAGGATTCACAGAAGGTCATTTCTGAACAGCTTACAAAGCTTAGACCTTATTTTAAGGATGGCATCAGGTACTTGGACAGCCAAATCAGGTTCCAGAAGGATGATGTAAGAGACCATGTAGCCCAAGAAGTCATAAAGGGGGAGAGAGTGTTTGTCAAGGCCAATTCTGAGCATGCAAAATGGATTTCAAATTCAATCAGGGCTACACTTGGATATCCTCCCCTGTGTGATGACAATGAAGTTGCTGAATCTGGACTGAACCCTGCCTATTTTGGAGGTGAGCCACAAGAAGTAGCTCAAGTCATTTATCCACCTCCAGATTTTGAAATGATTCATGCAGAGGTGAGCACTATGTATAGCCCATCTGGGTGCAAGGACAATGTCCATTTAGAAAAGGTTACTCAACCTATTACAGCAGCTATGCAAGAGGCTATGGACAAAGAAGAAGAGACAAGGCTGTCAAAGAAGAAGTTCAGGGAACTGGCTGAGCAAAAACCAGATTTTGAACAGTGGAGCCCTACTTCTAGGAACATCATTCTCACAGCCTGGAAAGCAGCCAAGGACAATGCACATGAGAGGAACAAATGATTCTCAGAAGCAGAATGGAGAAAGCATGAGATTAGGCAGGAAGCCATTGTCCAGTATAGAAGGAAGGCTAAGTTAGGAAAGCTACCTCCTACAGCTGTGGAGCCTAGCAAGTACTTTCCTAAGCCCTATCATTACTTTGAGAGGCAGAAAATCAAGACTGAAGAACAAAAGAAGAAAGACTCAAAAGGCAAGAAGCCTGCTGATGCTGAGCCTGCTGCTGCTGCTGCTGTCAAAGCTCAAGTTAAAGCTGGAAAAGGAATTGTTATCAAAGAACCTGATCAGAAATAGATTAGGAATTAAACTTGAAGCTTGTTGTAATCTTTTAAATGAAAAACATTTTTGTACAACATTGAAAAAGTATAAGGAACAATGTTAGAACAATATGTGATAAATATAGTATGATTGTTCTGAAATGTGTTTGTTTCTTATTTGTTCTGGAATGTTGAATGTGTATATGTGTGAAGTTTTACATGTTCATGTTAACCCTGTTGATTATAATCTGCTTTTCATCATTTTGTAATTTTTTAATTATGAATGGTGTATATCATTGACTAAGGGTTATGACTTCTCCAAATAGGGGGAGATTGTTGGGTACATTGGTCAAATGTACCTGATTTGAAGAAGCCTCACCTAACTCAATGATATACATCATAATGTATTTGATGTTTGTTTGAGTTACTTGTGCAGGTTAGGTACTCACTGGACTGAAGCTAAAAGTTTCTAAGTCCATGTGTCGACACCCAGAGGGAAAGTGTCGACACTTGAGAAAGCTTGTGTCGACACCCAGACAAGCAGTGTCGACACTTGGAGTAATTGTGTCGACACCTGGGAAGAAGAGTCGACACCAGACAGAAAGTGTCGACACAAGGAGCTGTGTCGACACTCAGTGAAGAAGTATGCAGAAAAGCAGTGTCGACACTTAGCAGAAGTGTCGACACCCTGAAGAACTGTGTCTACACCAGAAAGTGTCGACACTTGGAGTTGTGTCGACACTCAGCATAAATCTGCAGAGTCTAAGTACAAGTGTCGACACTCAACACAATGTGTCGACACTCAAACAGCAGAGTCAACATATGAAGAATGTGTCGACACTCAACACAATGTGTCGACACACACACACAAAGGAGTCAACACTTGAAGTATGTGTCGACACTCAGCACAATGTGTCGACACACAACCAGAAGAGTCAACACTTGAAGAAAGTGTCGACACCCAGCACAGTGTGTCGACACTTAGTTGAAGACTCTACACTTGAAGAAAGTGTCGACACAAGGAGCTGTGTCGACACTTAGCAAAGAACAGAAAAGTTTACAAAATATTCTAAGTACAAATGTCGACACTAAGGGAATGTGTCGACACTCAGCTGAAGAAACAAGATTGAAGACTTGTGTCGACACCAAGAAGTAGTGTCGACACTTGACAGTTTCAACACATGAAGATGTGTCGACACAAAGAAGATGTGTCGACACTTAGAAGAATACAGTTAAAGAATGAAGAACAAGTACTTGTGTCGACACTCAATTTCAGTGTCGACACATACAGAAGAATCAGTGTCGAGACATACAAGGAGTTGTGTCGACACCTTGTAGACTTGTGTCGACACTTACACAGCATGTGTCGACACTCAGTCTATAAGTGTCGACACTTAAGAATAGAAAGTCTCGACACTATCTGACAGTTAGAGAATTTCAAGAAGTGACTGGTTGACATGACAGCTGCCGATCCAGCCGGTCTATAGCAACTGTCAGAGAAGTCAGAAGTCTGTTATGAACCGGACCAGCCGGTTACCATGAAGGAAGCCTATAAATAGGCACTGACTGTTTACAGAAAGACGAGGTTAATGCAGAAGTTGTTGATGTAAGAATTACAAGTTGTTCTTTCAAGTAGTGAGAATAATTAAAGTGGTTGATCAGATCATCAGAAAAGTGATACACAGAGGATCAACACAAGAAGATCTGGCAGTCCAACTGCAGATCTAAGAAGTTGGAGAGAGAGAGAGCTCCAATCAAGAATTCAGTCTTTGGAACTAAGGCTGAGAAGAAGGATTCAGAATCATCTGGATCTCAAGAAGAAGAGGTCAAGGATCAACTGCAGAAGATTCAGACTAATTCAGTTCTAACTCAAGAAGATTTGAAGGAAGCTAAGTCAGTTTGGATCTAAATGAGTTCTTCCAAGAACTCTTCAAGAAACTCTCAACTCCTCTCTTATTTTCTGAGTTGTAGAGATAGCTATTGTATTTCTATTTTAACTTGTAGGATCCATTGGATCTGAGAGAATTGTAAGCCTATATTATAAAGGCTGAGGGTAGGGCTTGGTTGCCTGAGTGTAGGAGTTGAAGAACTCTGAGTGTAGGCCTTAATTGGCTGAGTGTAGGCCTAGGTGGCTGAGTGTAGGCCTTTGTGGCTGAGTGTAAGGCTTTGGGCCTGAGGTGTAGGAACCTAGTTGGGTTCTGAGATAGTGGAGAAGGTTGGCCGAATCTAGTACACTGCTAGATAGGCGAAGGGGGAAAGTGGATGTACCCAAAGATTGGGGAACCACTATAAATTAGTGTGTCTGTTGTGCTATGCTGTGCTGTGAATTAACTGTAATTGCTGTTAGCTGTAGAATTCTGTGGAATAACTGTTGTGCTGCCAACAAAGTTTCAAAAAAGTTTAGGTCACCTATTCACCCCCCCCCCCCCCTCTAGGTGTTTAGGTACCATATCTTTCATTTTTAGTTAGTCATTTTCAAATCTGTAAACTTACTCTAAGTTTATCATTCCTAGTTCAATTTTGAATCTATTGAACTTAGCTTCTTCTAGTGGCTTAGTAAACATATCAGCTACTTGTTCATCTGTTTTAACATATTCTAATAAAATATCTTCTCTTTCTACATGCTCCCTAAGAAAATGATATTTAATCTCAATATGTTTTGTCCTAATATGGGATACAGGGTTATTAGTTATTGAAATAGCACTTGTAGAATCACAGAAAAGTGGAGTTCTACTTACCTGAAATCCATAGTCCTCTAGCTGATGTTGAATCCACAGAAGTTGAGCACAGCAACTTCCTGCAGCCACATACTCTGACTCTGTTGTGGAGATAGCCACACTGGTTTGCTTCTTGCTACTCCATGAAATTAGTCTCCCACCTAGGAATTGACAGGTTCCAGTAGTGCTCTTTCTATCCTCTTTGCATCCTGCAAAGTCTGCATCTGAATAACCTGTTAGATCAAAATCTCCATTCCTAGGGTACCAAAGGCCTAGATAGGGAGTGCCCTTTAGATATCTCAATATTCTTTTGACTGCTGTCAAGTGAGACTCTTTAGGGCAGGCTTGATACCTGGCACAAACACATGTAGCATACATGATGTCAGGTCTACTAGCAGTCAAGTATAATAGGGAGCCAACTATTCCTCTATACAAGGTTTCATATACAGGTTTCCCTGCATCATCCTTGCTAAGAGACATACTTGACCCCATAGGAGTCTTCATGGTGCTGGATGAATCCATACCATACTTCCTTATGAGTTCTAGGTTGAACTTGGACTGACAAATGGACAAACCACTTTCAGTCTGTTTAACTTGGAGTCCCAAGAAAAACTTCAGCTCTCCCATACTACTCATCTCAAACTGACATTGCATAAGTTTTGCAAACGTTTTGCAAAGGCTGCTATCAGTAGACCCAAATATAATGTCATCTACATATATTTGGACTAGTATGACTTTGCCTCTAGATTCCCTAAGGAATAGAGTCTTATCTATTTTCCCCTTTGAGAACTTGTTCTCAATGAGGAAACTAGATAGGGTTTCATACCAAGCCCTAGGGGCTTGCTTTAACCCATATAAAGCTTTCCTAAGTCTATAGACATAATGAGGTAGAGTTGGATCAACAAAACCTGAAGGCTGCTCCACATAGACTTCTTCTTTTAAATTACCATTTAGGAATGCTGACTTTACATCCATTTGGTATACCTTGAATCCTTGATAGGTTGCATAGGCCAAGAATATCCTTATGGCTTCCAGTCTGGCTACTGGAGCAAAGGTTTGATCAAAGTCAATACCTTCTTCTTGTCTATATCCTTTAGCAACCAGTCTAGCCTTATTCTTAATGATGACCCCTTGTTCATCCATCTTATTCTTGTAGATCCACTTAGTTCCTATTACATTGTGGTCTTTAGGTTTAGGAACCAATTCCCAGACCTTGCACCTCTTGAACTGATTAAGCTCTTCTTGCATTGCTTCAGTCCATTGTGGATCTTGTATTGCTTCTTCAAACTTCTTAGGTTCAACTTGTGACAGAAAGCTGGAATAGATTGCAGCATTCTGATTTCTGCTCCTTGTTTGAACTCCTTGTCTTGGATATCCAATAATCAGCTCTACTGGATGATCTCTAAGATGCATGTGGGCTGGAGGCATCCTCACTTCTGGTTGAACCATTTCAGCATCTGCATCATGCTGTATTCCTTGGATTTCTTCAGCTATTGGCACATGTAGTTCTCCCCCTGGACAACAGCTACTCTCTTCTCCTTGCTGTCTTGCAGCAGGCACTTCTTCTATAGTAAGCTTGTCCATTTTCTTTGTCAAACCTGTGGGGCTGCATACATTGCTAGACAACTCATTATTAATAAGTTTAGTCTCATCAAAAACTACATGCACTGATTCTTCTACAACTTGTGTAGTCAAGTTATAGACTCTATAAGCCTTACTATTATTGCTGTACCCAACAAAAATTCCCTCTTGGGACTTGGCAGCAAACTTAGTTAAGTAAGACTTCCCATTGTTAAGTATGAAGCATTTGCAACCAAAGATCCTGAAGTAGGATAGGTTTGGTTTCCTGCCTGTCACAACTTCATAGGGGGTCTTGTTTAGCCCTTTAGTGATGGTAGCCCTATTTATAACATGGCATGCAGTGTTAACTGCTTCAGCCCAAAAATACTCAGGCAGTGATGTATCACTTAGTAGGGTTCTACCAGCCTCTATCAAGGTCCTATTCTTCCTCTCAGCAATGCCATTTTGCTGAGGTGTTCTAGGTGAAGAGAATTCTTGAAATAACCCAAAGTCTTCACATAGTTTTGTCATGCTTTCAGACTGAAACTCAGTACCATGGTCACTTCTAATTTTGACCATAGTACTATTTAGTTCATTCTGAATTTGCTTGACAAAGCTGTAGAAGACACTAGGTGTTTCAGATTTCTGTCTTAAGAAGAACACCCAGGAATACCTTGAGTAGTCATCTACAACTACAAGGGTATAGACCTTCCTACCTAAGCTGTGAACTGGCATTGGACCAAAAAGATCCAAATGCAAGAGGTATAAACACCTCACATCATCTTTGTTCTCTATGCTTCTAAAGGTGGATTTAGTCTGCTTGCCCTTTTGACAAGCTGAGCAAATGCCATCTTTAACACACTTAACTTGAGGACCATTCCTCACTAACTCTTTGCTAAAGAGTTTGCTAATAGTATTGTAGTTAAGATGGGCTAGCCTCTTGTGCCATTTGACACAATGAGAGACTGTCTCATCAGCTACAAGACAAACTGGAGAACCATTGTTCTCAACCATAATGTCTAGGCAGTAGACATTCCTCTTCCTATATCCTGTCAAAATGATCTCTTGATCACTTGACCTCTTGATATGACAACTATTTTTAGCAAATGAGATGTCATACCCTACATCACTTAATTGACTTATACTTATTAGGTTGTATTTCAACCCTTTAACATAAGCCACTTGAGTAATGGTAACCAAGTTTGTAGAAATGTTACCAAACCCTTTGATGATTCCTTTTTCAGAACCACCAAAGGTAACCTTTGGACCATCTTTTACTAGAATGTAGTCCTTTAGTAATCTTCTTGTTCCAGTCATGTGTCTGGAACATCCACTGTCCAAGTACCATGTTGGGGTGTGGCCACTTGGACTTACCTGCAAAACAGATTAATTGACCTTAGAACCCAAAGAATTCTTGGGTCCTTGGTATTTGTTAGTCTGCAATCTGACAAAGCTCCCTTCAGGCTTTCCAACAAGTAGCTTGCTACTCACCTTGGCACTGGAATTGTGCCAACAGTCCACTGCAAAGTGGCCAATTTTGCCACAGCACCAACATTCAAACTTGTTGTACCTTTGCTTAGGTACAGCCTTTGCTGTATTATCTACAGCAGTCTTGTTGAATGCTGGGGCTTTGCCCTTGGACTTAGACTTGGACTGCTCAGTCCTTGCAGGTCTAATAAAGCCCAGTCCAGCCTTGCCTTTTTGATGAACAAATTCATCAATTAAAGGTAACACTGACTTAGGTTTAGAAAACCTAGCAACTAAGTCCTTCTCCTTCTGAAGATTGATCTCTAGACTCTTAATTTGATCATTCTTAAATGATATAGTACCCATCTGAATCACTATTATGTGTTTCAGCCTAGCTATCTCATTCAACTTTTGATCAAACTGCTTCTCAAAATCTGTTGCACCAGCTTTAAGTTCAGCAATTTCCTTTGCCTGACTTTTGGCTAGGGATTTGCTTTTCTTGTAAGCTTGCAACAGCACCTTATATTCATCTATAAGTTGATGAATATTATCCTCATACTCAGATACACTTTCATCACTTAATGAAGATGAATCTGATTCTGAACTAGAACAAGAAACTGAATTTAAACTTGAACCTTGTACCTGACTGGGTCCTGGCTGCTCCAGGATTTTGGCACTGTCTGTCAAAGCCATTAGTCCTTGGCATTGACTGTCTTCTTGTTCATAAATAGACTCCATGATCTGCATGAATTCTTCCTCTTCTTCTCCAGCAAACAGCCCTATGTAGACTTCAGCCTCAGACTCAGTTTCTGAAGAAGAAATGTCTGATAGAGTCTTCTCCTTCTTGGCAACAAAAGACTTCTCTTTCTTGCCTTTGAAGTGAGCATTTTTCCTGTCACCAGATTCCTTTCTCTTCTCTGGACAATCTGCAATAACATGGCCCTGTCTATTGCAGCAGTAGCATACTATCTTAGATCCAGTTGCCTTGCTTGACTTTGTCCTCTTCCTGTCTTTCTATGAAGGCTTTTTCTCCTGATAAAAGACTTCCTTTCCCTTTGAAGAAGAAGGCCTTGACCTCCACTGTTTCTTCTTCAAGAATTTCTGAAAGTGCCTAGTGAAGGCAGCAAAGTTTTCATCACTTTCACTGCTCTCACTCTTTGTGCTGACTGACTCATCAGACTCTGAATCAACTACCTCTGGAGGTGGAGTTGATGACTTATTCCTGCACTTTTTGGGAACTTCTGTCTTGAAAGCAACTGATCTTTCCTTGTGTTCAATCCTTGTTGATTTCTCCTCCTCTTTCCTCACTGTCAACTGCATCTCATATGACAATAACTTGCCAAACAGTGTAGGAGGAGGAATTTCCCCCAACTTAGCCATTTCTCTTATGGCACAAATCTTTGTGTCGCAATCTTTGGTTAGGGACCTTAAGAACTTATCATTTAGTTCATAGTTACTGAACTCTCTTCCATAAGACATGAGTTCATTAACTATTCTGTAGAACTTCTTGTAGCACTCAGTTATGCTATCACCTTTACCTTGTCTAAAGCTCTCATACTCCTGATTTAGCAAGGATTTTCTATCTTGCCTAACTTCTTCAGATCCTTCCATATACACTATAAGAGTGTCCCACATCTCCTTGGCTGTCTTACAGTGTATAAGATTCTGAAAAGTTGCATCATCTATGGCACTTACAATAATATTTTGTGCTCTCTTGTCCATTGTAGCTAGTACAATCTCATCCTTAGTCATCTCAGAGAAATCCTTTGGAGTTCTCTGATTTGCATCCAAAACTGAAATCTTCATAGGCACATAAGGCCCTTCCTTTACTGTGATGTAGATTCTAGGGTCAGAGGCTTCCATAAATAGCCTTACCCTTTCTTTCCAGATCCCAAAGATCTCTTTCCTGCATATGGGTAATTTCATGGAACCCAATTCCTTGTGATTCTCAGAAGAACCCATGTTTCTTGATTTTCTTGAATTTCTTGAAACTGTGTTTTGTCTTACACTGAATCTGCCACACAGGATCTCCTCAGACTGTTAGTCCTTGTTTTGAAGAACCTCGCTTTGATACCACTTGAAAGATATGGTACCTAAACACCTAGAGGGGGGGGGGTGAATAGGTGACCTAATCCTTTTCTAACTTTACTGGCAGCAAACAGTTTATTATCACAGATTTTTAACTTTTGCACAGCAATCACAAAGTATACACAGCATACACAGCACAATCACAGCACAACACAGTGGTTTATAGTGGTTCCCCAAGATATGGGTACATCCACTTTCCCCCTTCGCCTATCTAGCAGTGTACTAGATTCGGCCAAACTCCTCCACTGTCTCAGAACCCAAATTGGTTCCTACACCTCAGGCCCAAAGCCTTACAACTCAGCTTTATCCCAAAGCCTACACTCAGCCAATCAAGGCCTACACTCAGCCAACCAAGGCCTACACTCAGCCAACAAGGCCTACACTCAGAGATCTCTATCTCCTACACTCAGGCTAACAAGCCCTACCCTCAGCCTTTATAAATACAGGCTTACAAATCACTCAGATCCAAAGGATCCTACAAGTTAAAATGTATTACAAATAATAACTCTACAACTCAGAAATAAAAGAGGGGAGTTGAGAGTTTCTTGATGAGTTCTTGGAAGAACTCAGCTGGATCCAATCTGACTTAGCTTTCTTCAAAGCTTCTTGAGTAGAACTGAATAAGACTGAATCCTCCTGCAGTTGTTTCTTGAACTCTGCCACTTAAGATCCAGAATGTATCTGAATCCTTCTTCTCAGCCTAGTTCCAGAGGCTGATTTCTTGGATGGAGCCCTCTCTCTCCAACTTCTTAGATCTGCACTTGGACTGCAAGATCTTCTTGATTTGATAACTTGTTCTTCAACAATGTGATCCACTTGAACAACAATCTGAATCACTGAACAACTCTTCAATTCTGAACCACAGTTTCTGTAAACTGTAGGTGCCTATTTATAGGCCTTTTTCATGGTAACCGGCTGGTCCGGTCCATAACTGACTTCTGATATCTCTGACAGGTGCTGTAGACCGGCTGGAACGGCATCTGTCAAATCATCCAGTCATTTCTTGAAAATCTCTAACTGTCTGATAGTGTCGAGACTTTCTGTCTTTAAGTGTCAACACTTATAGTCCAAGTGTCGACACATGCTGTGTAAGTGTCGACACAAGTCTACAAGGTGTCGACACAACTTCTTGTATGTCTCGACACAGATTCTTCTTCATGTGTCGACACTGAAATTGAGTGTCGACACAAGTACTTGTTCTTCTAGCTTTTGCTGAATTCTTCTAAGTGTCGACACATCTCCTTTGTGTCGACACATCTTCTTGTGTTGAATCTGTTAAGTGTCGACACTACTTCTTGGTGTCGACACATAGTCTTCTATGTTGATTCTTGCTGAGTGTCGACACAGCTCCTTGTGTCGACACACCTTCTTCTTGTTGAGACTTCAGCTGAGTGTCGACACATTCTTTTAGTGTCGACACTTGTACTTAGAATATTTTGGAGATAATTCTGTTCTTTGCTAAGTGTCGACACAGCTCCTTGTGTCGACACTTTCTTCAAGTGTTGAGTCTTCAGCTGTGTGTCGACACATTATTCTGGGTGTCGACACATACTTCAAGTGCTGACTCTTCTGCTTAGTGTCGACACATTGTGTTGAGTGTCGACACTTGTACTTAGTCTCTGCAGACTTTTGCTGAGTGTCGACACAGCTCCAAGTGTCGACACTTTCTGGTGTAGACTCAGCTTCACTGGGTGTCGACACAGCTCCTTGTGTCGACACTTTCTGTCTGCACTTTTCTTCACTGAGTGTCGACACAGCTCCAAGTGTCGACACTTGCTGTCTGGTGTCGACTTTGCATCCAAGTGTCGACACAATGACTCCAAGTGTCGACACTGCTTGTCTGGGTGTCGACACAAGTCTTCTTAAGTGTCGACACTTTCCCTCTGGGTGTCGACACATGGACTTAGAAACTTTTTGCTTCAGTCCAGTGATTTCTTAACCTGCACAAGTAAACTCAACATACATCAAATACATTATGATGTATATCATTGAGTTGGGTGAGGCTTCTTCAAATCAGGTACATTTGACCAATGTACCCAACAGTGCAGGTTAAGAAAATGCAAGAATGCAGGAAAAAGTTTTGAAGTCCATATGTCGACACCATAAGAGACTGTGTCGACACTTATGAAGGCTTGTGTCGACCCTGGAGAAAAGCTGTGTCGACACTTGGAGTTAACTGTGTCGACACTTAGAATGGCTGTGTCGACACCAGAAGAAACTGTATCGACATACAGAGGCAGTGTCGACACACAGAGAAGCATAGTCGACATCAACTGTGTCGACACATGGAGGCAGTGTCGACACACAGAGAAGTTTAGTTGACATCAACTGTGTTGACACACAGAGGCAGTGTTGACACACAGAATCTTAATCGGCATCAATTGTGTCGACACACAGAGGCAGTGTCGACACACAGAAGACCTTGTCGACATAAACTGTGTTGACACACAGGACTTATGTCGACACATGTCAGAATTTCAACAAAATCAATTTGTGTGAAGAAAAGAAGTGACTGTGTCGACACCACAGAACTAGTGTGGACACAATCTACAGAAGCTGTGTCGAGAAGCAGTGTCAACACCAAAGGAGCTGTGTCAACACCATTAAGGCTTGTGTCGACACTTAGTCTACTTGTGTCGACACATGATGAAGTTCAGTCTCGACACTTTGCTGACAGAGACAGAGTTTCAAGAAGTGACTGGATGACTTGACAGCTGTCATTACCAACCGATCTACTACTACTATCAGAGCTGTCAGAAGTTTGTTAGAAACTAGATCAGCCGGTTACCATGGAAAAAGTATATATAAAGACATTCTGCTTCAACAGATAATGATGATTGATGATAGAAGAAAAATACTGAAACTGATATAAAATAAAAGAAGTTGGAGAGAGAGAGCTCCATCTACTGAAGTGCAGATCCTGAACCAGTATGCTAAGAAGGATTCAGATTGTGATCTGAATTTCAAGAAAGAAGCTGATTGAAGGTCAACTTCAAAGGAGTTCAACCCTACTGAGTTCAGATTCAAGAAGCTTTGAAGAAAGCTAAGAGTGGTTGTTCTCTGCCATCAGATTTTTCCAAGAACTGATCAAGAAGCCATCCATCCTTTCTCTCTCTACCAGGGTGGTGGTAAAATACACTGTTAAATCTATTTACTGTAGGATCTATATAAGATCTGAGTTGTAAGCCTGTGTTTATAAAAGCTGAGTTGTAGGAGATTATTTTCTCTGAGTGGTAGGCCTTATTGAAGGATGAGGTAGGGTTATGAGCCTGAGTTGTAGGAGATTGTGATCTCTGAGTGTAGGCCTTGTTGAAGGCTGAGGTAGGGCAGATTGCTTGAGCTGTAGGAGTGTGGACTCACTCTGAGTTGTAGGAGCCTAGTTTGGGTTCTGAGCTGCTGTAAGATCTGAGGATCTGAGGTGAAGAGAAGAAGTTAGGCTGAATCTAGCACACTGCTAGATAGGCGAAGGGGGAAAGTGGATGTACCCAGACCTTGCGGAACCACTATAAACTCTGTGTGCAATCTGTGATTGTGTGATTCTGTGAATTCTGTGCTGTGTTAGCTGTATAATTAACTGTTTCTGATTAATTAACTGAATAGATATTTTGGCTTAGAGGAAAAAAGAATTACACCTATTCACCCCCCCCCCCCCCACCCCCTTCTAGGTGTTTAGGAACTAATTCTTTCAATTTCCTTATATAAGGTAAAGATATACTTGTTCCTGTGCAAAGAAAATCCAGTGCAAAGGTGTGAATGTGTAATCAGGGTCGTTAAATTCAAATCCAGCTGACGACGGAGACACCCTAGCTGCGGTGGCCAGCGGAGATACCAAAGACAAATGAGGGCCGGTGGAGGTCGCCCTCTCGACGACGTTCACACTCGTTTCCACCGCCGGCGCTTTCGTGCGTAGTCGGCGGTGGAAAAGCGGGAAAACCAACCCGTCTTTGTACTTCTGTGCATATATAGCAACCGGAGGCTGCGGGCTTGCCGGCCACCGGCCATCTTGGGTTCATCGGCGTGCCCGAACATGCTACGGGTAGTCTGGCGGCGATCAAGCAGGGCCACAAGCAGCACCTCCCCCGCCGGCGGCGGAGCCAAAGTAAAGCCAACAAAATAATTTTAAACAAGCTCGTCCTTCAAAAGAGGGCGAAGCCCTCCACGACGAGGCGAAGCCCGCCGCCAAGCGGCGAAACGTGCTTCCACGAGCAGGGTGCTATCGCTTGGGGCATGGGCATTACATTTTTTTATTCTGTTGCGGACTAACTCGACGTTCCGGTCGGGCCGGAATTCTTGGTCCGTCTGATCTCTCGGAACGGTCGAGCGCGCACACAGTAAATGAAAATAGAAAGTTGACAAGGTAATTTTTTGACGTGGAGAATCCCAAAAAGAGGTGAAAAATCACGTGGTAGGATCTGTGCCGACCAATCCCCCACTAGATCAGCGTGCCGTTATAAGGCTTTTTCAAGAACTCGAGGGCGACAGACTGCCTCTTGTTACAATTATTGGGGGGGGGAGAGAGAGCCTGGAGGGTGACAGACCAACACTCACAGGGTTAATTATTTCTTTGGGTGCGGTGGGGAGTGATGTGCTCGTTGTATTCTGGAGTCTTCTAATAATTTCTGGAGGAGGGAGCAGCTTGATGTACACGTTCTGATGTCTGGAGATTTGAGACTCGGAGGGGCACTTAGCATGTTTTACCCTCGGCTTCTTGTCTCCGGTTGTCTTTTGGAGAATCGTGGTTTTATTGTCTTATCGGTAGATTGAGTGCTTGTTCTGAAGAGCGTGGTACACTTGTTGGCAAAGAGCGCATTGTGAGTTTGCTGGAGGACGTGCTAGGCGCTTGCTGGAGGAGGGCGGACGGAGCGCTAGATGAAAGAGGGCGCGCAGAGAGCTTGCTGGTAAAGAGAGCGCGTAGGGCACTTGTAGGAGGAGAGCGCGCAGGGTGCTTGTTGGAGGAGAACACACTGGGCACTTGCCAGAGGAGAGCGCGTTGGGCGCTTGTTGGAGAAGGGTGCGTGAAGCGCTGGGGAAAGAGACACGTCCAAAGGAGCAACGTGTGTGATAGCACGCATGAGCATGTACGGGAGAGACAGGAGCAAGAATGCGCGTGAGAGAGGCGGCGCGCGCGGGTGCCCGCAAGGGAGAAATGCGCGTGAGATGCGCAAGGAGGTGGCGGGCGCGGGAGCACGCAAGGGAGAAATGAGCTTGAGAGCGCGCAATGAGGTGTCGCGAGCGAGAGCGCGCACGGGGGCGGCGAGCACGTGAGCGCGCAAGGGAGAAATGCGCACGAAAGCACGAAGGGGGGGGGGCGCGAGAGTGGGTAAGGGAGAAATGTGCACGAGAGCGCGCAAGGAGGCGGCTCGCGCGAGAGTGCGGAAGGGGGCTGTTGAATTCTGTGAAGTGAAAGTGAGTGAATGGAAGGCTTGGGAAACCTATCCGCGCGGACTACGCGGACAGGGTTGGCGGACTGCTAGGTCGGCAGGGATGTTGCAGGCGGTTTGCTCTGTGGCGGCCTGGGCGGTCTGTTCGCGCGGACTGTGCGGACAGCAGCGGCGGTCTGACATGCCAGTGTATGCTCAGCAGGCGGTTTACTCCCAGGAAGTAACCGGGCGGATAGGAATGTTATCCGCGGAGTCCGGCTTGAAGCGGACTGGAGAACTGGAGCTCGGCAGACCGGTTTGGCAGAAGCCTTGGTCTTGCTCTAGTGAAGCGGCAAGTGGAAGCCGTGGAGACCGCCGGTCAGCGCGGACAGAAACTGGAGGTCGCCCGGTATGGCGGGCTAGATCCAGTGTCCGCCAGTAAGTGCGGACTGGCCCTTGTGGCCAGCGGACTGGACTTGGTGGGAATTGAACCAAGTCCAGGATGGCTCAGTCCGGGGAGATCGCGCAGTGGAGCGCGGGCTGGTTTCTCAGTCCGCCAAGCGTAGTAGAAGTGCAGTTGCCTTGTTTGCTAGCTTGGGGAAATGCGGACTAGAGAATTGCTTGTGCAGGAGCGTGCGGACTGGAGCCGGAGTCCGCTGAGTCCGGTTTAGCCTTGTGATGAGGTTATGGACTCAGGAGTTGCGGACTGGAGTCTGCTGTTAGCGGACTAGATTGGCGTGTCCGCTAAGTCCGGAGGTACCTTGGCAATGAGGTAATGGACTTGGGATATGCGGACGGAAGCCGGGTGTCCGCTGAGTCCGGCAGGTGCCTTGATGGCGAGGCTACGGGCTCGGGGTTTGCGGGCTGATGCCTTGTCCGCAGATTGGCGGACACGGCTTTTGTGGAGTCCGGCTGTGTTGGTCCTGGCTTGGTCTCTGGCGGCAAGGCGGACTGGATATTGGAGTCCGGCCTTGGAGAAGCTGGGGCGGACTAGCTATCTGCAAAGGAGCGGCGAACTGGCACGTGTGTCCGCGGGCTAGCGGGCACATAAGTTCTTGTTGCGGGTTGTGGCGGTGATCCTATCGGCTAGGGCGGTGACCATACTCATCGTCGTGCCTATAAATAGGACCCATGTCACATCAGGATGTAGGGAAACCTAAACCGAAGTAAGTGAACAGTAATTGAGCTCGCGTAAGTTGCTGCGGACTGGACTTTGTGTCCGCGCGGATAGAGAGTTGACCCGGTTGTGCTGTGCAGGTTGTGCGGATAGCGCTGGAAAGCCAGGACTTGGCTCTGATTGCGGTCAGGGACAGTGCGGACTCTGCGGTTAAGCAACAGGCGGTAAACAGCAGGTCGCGGATAGCGGCCAGGCGGTCTTCTCTTTGGCGACTTGGTTCGGGGTTCAGGAAGTCGCCGGTTTCTGGCGGACTGTTCCATTCGGTGGCGCAGCTTGTGCGGTCTGGCGGCTAGGTGACCTCGCGGTCAGGCGGCCTGCAGATCGGCGGTGAAGAGCTAGCATTGGAGGGGTGAGTCCGCGCGGCTTGGGTGCGGTCTGGCGACCAGGCGGACTGAGCGGACTCCACAGCAGTAGGTCGGCGGCTTGTTGATTGAGTCCGCGCGGCTTGTTTTTTGTTCTTGTCTTTGTAACTGTCTCTGCTCTCCCGGTGTTGGGTTTTGGTGAAGCATGTCTCGCCATGTATGTCTCGCCTTGTAAAGAAGTTTGCTCTTGATCAATAAAGAAGCTTGTGCTGCATGTGTTGCTGGTTGTTACTGCTTTATTGAGAGAACCACTGTTAACTCCACGATCCGGGAAAACTTTCAACTTATAAGTGGGCGTATTCTCCTTCGGTTTGTTGAGTTTTCAACAGGGTTTCCAAGGGGGCGTCTGCGGTTTGTTGAATTTTAACATGGTATCAGAGCGAGGTTGTTGGAGTGGTCAAGCAGTGCTCAATGAAAGTAGTTGCTCGTCTGTAGAGGAAACCAGTGGTAGAACCATGGCAGTGGAGGATGCAAGTTGTCTTGGTATTGATCTTCTTACAGAGACGAACTGTGAACGGTGGAAGTCCTGTATGAAGAACTTTCTTCTTGGCGAGGACCTTTGGGAGGTTGTATGCGGAGCAGGAAGACAAGAGGATACTGCTGGCAATGCTGAGGCGATGAGAGCTTGGAAGGAGGCAAATGCGAAAGCGGAGTCTATTCTCAGGCAGGTGATCTCATCGGAGCTCTTGGACCACATCAGTGGATGTCGGTCAGCTGCGGAGGTCTGGACTTCCCTTGATGGGTTGTTCAGGAAGGAGGTGAAGGTTGCTGCGGAAGATGGTCCCTCTACTTCATATCAGGAAGAAAGGAGTGTTTCTCCTAGGCGTGATAGGAAGAGGAAGGAAGAACCACGGTGCTATAAATGCAAGCAGCAAGGTCATCTTCAGAAGGAGTGCAAGGTTGTCTTGCTCTCGGCGAACGTAGCTCTGGTAGGGAGGAAGGAGATGAACGTAGTTGGGACTTCAACTAGTTCTGGATCTGATCGGCTGGATGCCAAGGATAGTGCTGCTATCTGGCATGAAAGACTGGGGCATGTAGGGATGGACAAGCTGAAAGCAATGGCGGAAAGAAGACTCGTAAGAGGATTTCCTAGATTGTCATCCTATGGCGATGGTCGGGGGTGTGCGGGATGTCAGGAAAGTGGAGCCTATCGCTTCATGGTTGACAAAGCACAATCCAGGAGTAATGCACCATTGGCAGTTGTCCATTGTGCTCTGGTGGGACCGACTGTCACGGCCAGTCTTGGAGGCAGCAGGTTCATGCTGATATTGGTTGATGACTATTCTGGGTATACTTGGGTATACTTTATGAAGACGAAGTCCAGCATGGTACGCTTGTTTGTGGAGTTCAAGAAGCTTGTCGAAGGCCAGCTTGGCCGAAGGATCAAGGTGTTGAGGACAAGTTTCGGTGGTGAGTTTGGCTCAACCGAGTTCTCACGCTTTTGCAGGAAGCAAGGGATCCGGATGGAGCTTTCTTGTGGACATACTTCACAACAGGGTAGTGTTGCAGCTCGGATGATCCGTTGGTTAACGGAGACCTGCAAGTGTTGGCTTCAGAGTAAAGGCGTTCCGAAGGCTCTTTGGGCGGAGGGAATAGCCTGTGCTGCTCATGTCATCAACCGGATGCCTCTTAGTCCGATCATAATGAAGACTCCTTATGAGCTAATGTTCGGAGTGAAGCCCTCAGTGAAGCACCTTCGGGTGTTTGGATCTACCTGCTATATACACACTCCGGGTGCTCTCAAAACAAAGCTAGTCTTTGTTGGGTATGATGAGCAGAGAAGAAGATGGAGGTGTATGGATCCTGCGACGAAGAAACTCATAGTGTCGAGAGACATTGTTTTTGATGAGTTGACGCCGTATTGGGGTAGCTCTTATGTGGAGCTAGAGATAAGCAGGTTAGATGGTGGGCTGAAGGAGGCTGCTGCTAAGGAAGTTGAGTTGCCTGAGTCACCAGGTGCTCCAGGTTGTTCTAGCTCCGGGGCAAAGGCGTCAGAGTCGGGAAGAAGGGGGAGCGATGCTCCAGGACCTTCTGGCTCGAAGGCTGAGGCTTCCGGTTCAGGAAGCAAAGGGAGCGATGTTCCAGGCAGTTCTTGTTCAAGAGGGGAGTCTTTTGGTTCAGGTAGCAGGGGGAGCGTTGCTCCAAATGCTTTTGGTTCCAGTAAGGAGGCGTCTTGTTCAGGGAGCAAAGGGAGCATTGTTCCGGGTTTGCCCGGGAACGGAGCTGGTTCAAAAGCAGCGGAGGTGGTTAGCCATGATCAGGTTCTTCGGAGATCGAAGAGGATCAGTAAGCCACCAGCTCGATATAGTGAAGGGAACACGGCGGACTTGGTCCCGTGTTTCCTTGTTAGCCCTCAGGTCGAGCAAGGGACTTCTGGCTGTGATGACCCCACTAGAATCAAGGAGGTGGTTGACACCAAGTCTGAAGAGGTGACTTCTCTCAGAGGCAACGAGGCTTGGGATTCTGGGTCCAAGGAAGTTGGTGATACTCCTATGATGCATGAGTGGAGGTTGAAGCTGAAGAAGGCAGAGGGAAGCATGGCTCCTTTTGGGAGATGCTGGAGGGCTCCCTCATGGTCCATGATATGCGGGGCGAGGACTATGTCTTGGACATCTCTTCGTAAATGCTATCGGAAGGACCAGGTGCAAGGTTACGGGAGCTGCTGGAGTTATTCACCACTTCTCACTTCAAGGGGGAGTGTTGAATTCTGTGAAGTGAAAGTGAGTGAATGGAAGGCTTGGGAAACCTATCCGCGCGGACTACGCGGACAGGGTTGGCGGACTGCTAGGTCGGCAGGGATGTTGCAGGCGGTTTGCTATGTGGCGGCCTGGGCGGTCTGTTCGCGCGGACTGCGCGGACAGTAGCGGCGGTCTGACAGGCCAGTGTATGCTCAGCAGGCGGTTTACTCCCAGGAAGTAACCGGGCGGATAGGAATGTTATCCTCGGAGTCCGGCTTGAAGCGGACTGGAGAACTGGAGCTCGGCAGACCGGTTTGGCAGAAGCCTTGGTCTTGCTCTAGTGAAGCGGCAAGTGGAAGCCGTGGAGACCGCCGGTCAGCGCGGACAGAAACTGGAGGTCGCCCGGTATGGCGGGCTAGATCCAGTGTCCGCCAGTAAGTGCGGACTGGCCCTTGTGGCCAGCGGACTGGACTTGGTGGGAATTGAACCAAGTCCAGGATGGCTCAGTCCGGGGAGATCGCGCAGTGGAGCGCGGGCTGGTTTCTCAGTCCGCCAAGCGTAGTAGAAGTGCAGTTGCCTTGTTTGCTAGCTTGGGGAAATGCGGACTGGAGAATTGCTTGTGCAGGAGCGTGCGGACTGGAGCCGGAGTCCGCTGAGTCCGGTTTAGCCTTGTGATGAGGTTATGGACTCAGGAGTTGCGGACTGGAGTCTGCTGTTAGCGGACTGGATTGGCGTGTCCGCTAAGTCCGGAGGTGCCTTGGCAATGAGGTAATGGACTTGGGATATGCGGACGGAAGCCGGGTGTCCGCTGAGTCCGGCAGGTGCCTTGATGGCGAGGCTGCGGGCTCGGGGTTTGCGGGCTGATGCCTTGTCCGCAGATTGGCGGACACGGCTTTTGTGGAGTCCGGCTGTGTTGGTCCTGGCTTGGTCTCTGGCGGCAAGGCGGACTGGATATTGGAGTCCGGCCTTGGAGAAGCTGGGGCGGACTAGCTATCTGCAAAGGAGCGGCGAACTGGCACGTGTGTCCGCGGGCTAGCGGGCACATAAGTTCTTGCTGCGGGTTGTGGCGGTGATCCTATCGGCTAGGGCGGTGACCATACTCATCGTCGTGCCTATAAATAGGACCCATGTCACATCAGGATGTAGGGAAACCTAAACCGAAGTAAGTGAATAGTAATTGAGCTCGCGTAAGTTGCTGCGGACTGGACTTTGTGTCCGCGCGGATAGAGAGTTGACCCGGTTGTGCTGTGCAGGTTGTGCGGATAGCGCTGGAAAGCCAGGACTTGGCTCTGATTGCGGTCAGGGACAGTGCGGACTCTGCGGTTAAGCAACAGGCGGTAAACAGCAGGTCGCGGATAGCGGCCAGGCGGTCTTCTCTTTGGCGACTTGGTTCGGGGTTCAGGAAGTCGCCGGTTTCTGGCGGACTGTTCCATTCGGTGGCGCAGCTTGTGCGGTCTGGCGGCTAGGTGACCTCGCGGTCAGGCGGCCTGCAGATCGGCGGTGAAGAGCTAGCATTGGAGGAGTGAGTCCGCGCGGCTTGGGTGCGGTCTGGCGACCAGGCGGACTGAGCGGACTCCACAGCAGTAGGTCGGCGGCTTGTTGATTGAGTCCGCGCGGCTTGTTTTTTGTTCTTGTCTTTGTAACTGTCTCTGCTCTCCCGGTGTTGGGTTTTGGTGAAGCATGTCTCGCCATGTATGTCTCGCCTTGTAAAGAAGTTTGCTCTTGATCAATAAAGAAGCTTGTGCTGCATGTGTTGTTGGTTGTTACTGCTTTGTTGAGAGAACCACTGTTAACTCCACGATCCGGGAAAACTTTCAACTTATAAGTGGGCGTATTCTCCTTCGGTTTGTTGAGTTTTCAACAGGGTTTCCAAGGGGGCGTCTGCGGTTTGTTGAATTTTAACAGGGGCGGCGCGCGCGCGAGCGCACAAGGGAGAAATGCGTGCGAGAGCGCGCAAGGGCGCGACGCGCGCGTGATCTCGGAAGTGATAAATGCACGCGAGAGCGCGCAAAGAGGCGGCGCTCGCGGGAGCGCGCAAGGAGGGGGCGCGGGCGGGAGCGCGCAAGGAGGCGGCGCGCGCGGGAGCGCGCAAGGAAGCGACGCGCGCGGGAGCGCGCTAGGAGGCGGCCCACGCTGGAGCGCGCAAGGGCGACGCCCGCGGGAGCGTGCAAGAGATAAATGCGCGCAAGAGCGCCCAAGGGGCGGCGCGCGCGGGAGCGCGCAATGGAGAAATTAGCGCGAGAGGGAGCAAGGAGGAGGCGAGCGCCGGAGCGCGCAAGGGAGGAATGCGCGCGGGAGCGCACGAGGAGGCGGCGCGCGCGGGAGCGTGCAAGGAGGCAGTGCGCGGGGGAGCGCGCAAGAGATAAATGCGCGCAAGAGAGCGCAAGGGGTCAACCCGCGCGGGAGCACGCAAGGGAGAAATGTGCGCGAGAGCGCACAAGGCGGCGGCGCGCGCGGGAGCGCGCAAGGGAGAAATGCGCGCGAGAGCTCGCGAGGAGGCAGCGTGCGCGGGAGCCTGCAAGGAAGATATGCGGAGGAGAGAGAAATTTCCGGCGGAGAAGATGAAGATCTTCGAAGACGAAGGAGATATTCAAAAAATGCTTGAAAATCTTCGAAGGGGAAGAAGAAGATGAAGAAGATGAGGGAGGAAGGAGAGAGAGGGAGTCCGTATGAGTATTTTTCCAAGGTGAGAATCCCCCTTAAAGGGGGGGGGGGGGGTCTGTGGCCCTATTTATATGCTTCATGAGTGGTTATGGAGGTTACACGGTTATCTGTAGCACATAACCACCATGATTGTTATCAATATAACAAAATATTATATTTATTTTTACTAGACTATGTTTTAATATACATATTAATCTCGTTATATGCACACCGTTCTATTTTTGGCAACGCAGTTTCTCCACGACAGAAGATCATGCGGGCGTTTACGTGGGTGGTTACCCACGCAACCGACGACGGCGATAATGGGAGCATGATCGGACGGTGGAGACGGGCTCCCTCGGACGGCCGGGAGAGCGGGCGGCGGCCATACCGGCGACGGAAAGTGGGGAGCGTCCGATGGTGGCGACGTCTGAGGAAGAGAGGAGTGACGGCGGCGGAGGCCGCTGGACAAATAAGCGACGGCGGCGGCGGCCGTGGAGTTGGGAAATAATGGCGGCGGCGGCGGCGGCGTTGGAGACGGCGGCGGCGGCGGCCGTGGGGTTGGGAAATAATGGCGGCGGCGGCCGCGGCGTTGGAAGACGGCGGCGGCCACGGGAGAAACGGATGACGGCAGTGGCGGTCGTGAAGTCGGGAAATAACTACGGCGGCAGCCGCGGCGTTGGGAGACGACGGCCGTCGGAGAAACGAACGATGACGGCGACGGTTGTGGAGTCGGGAGATAGCGGCCGCGTCGTTTGAAGACGGCGGCGGCGGCGGCCGTGAAGTTTAGAAACAATGGCGGCGACGGCCGCGACGTTTGAAGACGACGGCGGCGGCGTCCACGGGAGAAACGAACGACGGTGGCGGCATCCGCGTCATTTGGAGACGGCGTCGACGGCGTCCACAGGAGAAACGGACGACGACGGCGGCGGTCATGGAGTCGGGAAATAACTGCGGCGGCCGCGGCGTTGGGAGACACCGGCGGCGGTTGCCGCGAGAGAAACAAACGACGGCAGTGGCGGTCGTGGCGGCGGGTGGCGGTCGGCTGTAGTTGTTGAATGGGAGACCCCTATCATTTCTCCTATTGTGGTGGAGATCATGGGGATTCGGTTGACCGGTCAAACTCATGTTCTCCATAATATTTGAAATTATGGGGGGAGTAGTTAAATGTAGTTTTAAATGAGACTTCATCCCCATCACTTTCTAAAAATATAAATTTAAACAGTTTAAATAATTCAAAATAAAATAATTAAACAAAAAACATAATTATTTAAAAAATAAATTACACAAAATATTTTTAAATAATTTCACCCGCCGTTTGCGGATGAAGAGGATGGGGGCGGGCGAAGCCCGCCGCCACGGGTCGGATTTTGTCGCGTGATTCAAGAGAACATCATGTACTGTCACTTGTTTATATACATGCCGAGCACACAATTTTAACCTAGACCAAAAGTCTTCTGAAAACGCTCGTACTAGGTGCTTGCTCTAAAAAACTTATAAAAATTGTGTAGCAAATTTATAAATATATGCACGAGTGAATATTCCGGTAACGTTAGGAACATTATCCTTGGGTCATGTTAATCGCACTTTGTGGCAGCACATGAGACCATCATGCACCGTTACTAAAAAAAATATTTTGTTGAACACTTTGTCTCACTCAAATCTTGCAATTTTTATTAAATTAGAGAATTGTTAAGGGCAAATCAAATTTGGATATACGCAAACTACTGTTAATTACAAATCATATATTTTGAAAAATACTCTGTGCAAATCAAATTGTTAACCACAAATCAAAATTGTTAAAAATAAACAAACACTACAAATTAAATAATCAAATATTTTAGACAAAAAAACCATTTCATGAGAAGTCTGTCGCAACAGTTCGACAAAATAACACGTTTATATTATAGAAACACCAAATTTATGACATTAAATATATAGTAACTGTCACATCTACTTAAATGAAAACGTGTAAAAAATTAAAGATTTTTATTACCAAACGACACATACAAAAATCATAAACCTCATAAATTTAAATTTCAGAGGTCAACTGTGAAACATGTCTGTATACAATGAAAATTTTAAAAGTTTCTTACCTTGATACCAGTATCTGAAATTATGAGCAAAAAAATGAAATTTTTGAAATGAAAAAATTAACAGCAGTTTTTATAAGACAAATGAAAGTATGAATAACAGAATCAACTTCATTTGTTACAGTAAATAATACACTAATGTTTCCACAATTTCATAAACTACTATAGGGCATAAGAGGGTAGAAATCAACCATCCAGCAACATTATCTAATTACAACACAAAAATAAAAACGAAAACGAAAAACGAAAAAGCCAACGTGTAAAATCTATATGCAGAATCCAAAACGATAAATTAACTTCTCAATATGCTGAAAATGAAAGAAGAAAATATGTATTACAGAATCCAGATGCAGAATCAAAATGAAAATGAAGAGAAGCGGCGGCGCACCTTCTAAATCAACGAAAAAAAAACCGCTGCCCGCGACGGGAGAGACAACGAAAACAAAGAACCAACATGCGCACCTTCAAAATTGTCTAGCTGTTGTACGTCAAACCGCTCGTCAGAAGCCTCGCAACCTTCCGGCGACGGGAGATGCAGTGATAGAGAGGCCGGGAAATACGACGGGATTTGCGGCGAGAGCGGAAGGGGATATGAGAGAGGCAACGACAGAGAGGTCGGGAGATGCAGGGGGAGCAGCGATGAATTTGGTTTGCGTATATCAAAATTGGTTTGCGTAGAAAAGAAAACCACCGGGAAAAAAGACTAGATTTTAAAATTTTGGTTTGCTTATATCCAAATTGAATTTGCCTTTAACAATTCCCTTAAATTATTAATGCATATGTTTTTATTAATTAATGCCCATAAATGAATTTGGTGGTATTTAAGTGCAATCTGGAGAACTACAATGTTTGCTTAGGAGACATGCGGAGATATGTCCCATGAAGTGACGATCTACTCAACTGGACATGATCATGTTAAGCTCACCAAAGAACAACTATTTCTTCAACCTATATATATATATATATATATATATATATATATATATATATATATATATATATATATATATATATATATATATATATATATATATATATATATATATATATATATACGAGTGACAGGCACGGGCCTTCGGCCCGGGGGACATTCGGCGTGGGTGCGACAATTGTCGTGGGCACGACATTCGTCGTGGGAGCAACATTCGTCGTGGGAGCAACATTTGTCGTGGGAGCAACATTTGTCGTGGGTGCGACATTTGTCGTGCGTGCGACATTTGTCGTGCGTGCGACATTTGTCGTGCGTGCGACATTTGTCGTGCGTGCGACATTTGTCGTGCGTGCGACATTTGTCGTGGGTACGACATTTGTCGTGGGTACGACATTTGTCGTGCGTACGACATTTGTCGTGGGTACGACAAATGTCGTGGGTACGACAAATGTCGTGGGTACGACAAATGTCGTGGGTACGACAAATGTAGTGGGTGCGACATAATATCGTGGGTGCGACATCTGTCGTGGGTGCGACATCTGTCGTGGGTGCGACATCTGTCGTGGGTGCGACATCTGTCGTGGGTGCGACATCTGTCGTGGGTGCGACATCTGTCGTGGGTGCGACATCTGTCGTGGGTGCGACATCTATCGTACCAATGACATTTGTCGTGGGTATGACAAATGTCATTGGTACGATAAATGTCGCGGTAACAACATTTGTTGTGGTTGCGACATTTGTCGTACTTGCGACATTTATCATGGGAGCGACATTCAGCATGAGAGTGACATTCAGCGTGGGTGTGACATAATGTTGTGGGTGCGACATTTGTCGTATGTGCGACATTTGTCGTGGGGCGACATCTATCGTGGGTGCGACATTTGCCGTGGGTGCGATAGTTGTAGTGGGGGCGTCAGTTGTCGGGGGTGCGTCATTTGTCATGGGTGCGACACTTGTCGTGGTTGCGACACTTGTCGTGGTTGCGACACTTGTCGTGGTTGGAACATTTATCGCAGGGAGAAACATTTGTCGTGAGGGGAGACATATTTGTTGATGACAACATTTGTCGTAGAGTAGAGAACTTCAAAAAAGTCAAAAGTGGAAGTAAAACATGAAAAAATATATGTGCAAAAACTTAATAATTTGAAAAATGAAAAAAAAATTTAATGTTTATACACTCAATTTGCCGAACAATAATAGATTAGTTAAAACAAAAACAATTGACAAAATTAACAATTATAGGACAAACTCTCATGTTCATTTGAACTCTGCCGTCGACCTCGGCATACTTGAACATTCATTTTTTTCTTCGCATGTCATATCCTTGTTTAACTTTGCATAGTGCTTCACCGTTGAGTCTATGTAGCCTGGAAAAGAAAATAATTTTTTTGTTGTAGCATACAGAATATAATACTTTCTAATGTGATATACGCATGTGAAATGTAATGAACTAAAATTTTGTTTGGTTGCAGTTGAAGTCATACCGTACTTGTTGTCGTCGTCGGGTCAACCCGATCAAAAATCTCTTTGAAAACGACGTTCTTCGTGTACACACCCTCATGACCTTCGATAGCATAGTTTTTCACTAAGACTTTTGTGGATTGTGCTGAAACTCCTCTTGATAAAGCAACGTATAATTGAACATGACTGAAGACGTGATTTGGAAGATAGATTCCGACATTTCCAATTGTTTGGCCCTGAGACTTGTTAATTGTTAATGCAAAACTCAATCTGACAGGAAATTGTTTCCTCATTAATTCGAATGGCATCTTGTAATCTTCTGCGCTTTTTAGTGGTATGCGTGGAATGAAGACTCTGAGACCCTTGAAATGTCCTACCAATATAGTTGCTTCAATGATATTTCTTCCAATTCTGCGACATATAAGTCTTGTGCCGTTGCATAATCCAATTTTGGGATCTATATTTCGGAGAAGCATAATTGGACAACCATGCTTCAATGTTAGTTTGTGTGTTGGTAGATTACCTGGATTAATAGAATTTAAAAATTCCGGGAGATATAAGTTATGGTTATCATCTGAAACTGAGTCATAAGAGTAATAAGTTGTGCTATTCCCCGGAAACATTTCCATGCATTTTTCATTCAACTTGTTAACATCTTCATTTAATGGAGTTATTAGAGCTCTTGTCTCCATATACTCAGCATCGGTACTGTTGACATCATAAGTTTGCATATTTGGAAAAACAAAATTAATTAGATCATCGATTGATTGCTCCCCCTCTCAAGGCATAACAATTGAGTCAAGAAGGCGTATCATGTCATTTTCTATTGTTGGCTCCACGCCATTTCCGACCCTTAGCAAGAATTCCGCAAATTCGATGTCGTTGCGTGCTCTCATATTTTCTTTTAGTGTAAGTATTTTGACACCCGACCATAAGTAAGATTCTACGATGCTTGAGCGTATTATTTCCAATCTTGTGCCATTCACAACAACGGGTGTCACCTGTCTGAAATCTCCTCCCATTATAAGGACCTTCCCACCAAAAGGTTTGTTCATATCCAGTACATCTTGCAATGTACGGTCTAGTATTTCAAATGTTTTCCTGTTAGCCATTGGTGCCTCGTCCCAAATAATTGCTGACGAAAGTTCAACTAATTTTCGCAGATCGGACTGTTTACTGATGCCGCAATTTAGTACATTCTCAAGCTTAATAGGTATTTTGAACCTGGAGTGAGCTGTACAACCGCCTGGGAGCAAATTTGCTGCTATTCCGGAGGTTGCAGTTGCAATTACAATACGGCCTTCGTTACGGAAAGTTGCTAATATAGATCGATAAAGGAACGTTTTACCAGTTCCTCCAGGGCCGTCAACGAAGAAAATTCCTCCATTTCCTTCTCTTATGCAGGTGCATATAGTGTTGTACGCTTCTTGTTGTCCATGATTTAGTTGCGCTGTTGAATTCAGATCAACAGGCGATATTGGAATTGAAAATTCATTGTCAATCAAACCTGGCATGTCTACTGAGTATTGTATGCTATCGCTTAATCTTGGCAAGTCAAAATCTTTCGTGCTTTTATTATATTGCTCAAAGATATTATTTAAATCACAAAGTAATCTGTTCAGTAAGAAAGTACTATTTGCAGTGCTTGTGTTACTGTAATCTTCGATCATTGCAGCATGATTTTCATCCCATAGAGTTCTTACTCCAGTTGGTTGACAGTACAATAATATTGTTGCAAATAATCTTCGTAGTGCCCCGGGCATCCGGAAATTTCTGGCTTCAGCTAGGCATTCTCTAATGTTATTATCTTCTTCAAGTAGACCTTGTTTTTCAGCAGCTTCCTTAAAGGTGGTGTAACGAATACCATGGACGGTATATAGGTAATTAAATGATGTTGGTGCTGGAATATGATTAAGCAAAAGCCGTAAATAGAAGCGCTCACCCTCGGTTGGCGATACAGCGTACATACGGCCTACTACCGTTCGATTTCGAACTCTTCTTATCCATTTTCTTGAAGGTGTTAGCCACCTGTAGTGTTTTGCAAAGTCAACATATAAGTAGCGTACGTTTTCTAATCTGTTGTTGTATATTCTGAAGAATTCTGTTAGCATTGTGCGTGAATTCCGTTCATTAGCCAGTACATCAGTGATAGATTGATTGTTTCGAAATTGAACCTGCTGTTGATCTGGTAGATGTATTTGCAACCGAACTACAGAAGGGAATGTTTGGTACATATGGAACTTGAAAAGCTTCCATGATGCCTCAGGCGCACAAATCCAACGACCGTCAACGTATTTACTAACCTCATCATAGTTTGGTCCCGGACGGACCTCGAATGCTACCCAGTCAGGACCCTTGTACACATACTTATACAAATATTTGATACTCTTGATGCTGCTACATATTTCCACATTGATGTGGCAATCGTATTTAAGTAGAAGCCATGGGTTGTAAGGAACAACCCATCCATTGTCAGCCGTAAAATCTCCATCTCTTCCAAGAGGAATTGCTCTATTGTCATCACGACGACGGTATAGTGGATAAGAATCCAAACCGTGTGTAGTGGCTTGCACGAACGGTTTTGGAAACCCTTTCTTGCATACATTATTTTTCATGCACTGTGCGTTTGGTCTTAAGCGGCCGCATGGTCCGTGCAACATATGTCTAAGCACTGCATTGTATAAATCTGGTTCTTCTGCTTGTATTGGTATTTCGGCTCTGACGACACAATCATAATCATCAGGACTACTAAGCTTATCATGTTCACTGAAAATAAATAGCATATGTGCATGCGGTAGACCTCTTTTTTGAAACTCTACGACGTGAACGTGTGCTACAACTCTACCCAGGACGCCCTTATGGAAGATGTCGTCCTTTAGACATTGCAATTTGGCATGAAATATTCTTGAGATTAAATCAGGTCGATCTTGTGGCGTTTGTCCAGGATGAAGCTCAGTTGTTATCTCTGGCCACGAAGGATTGCAAGTCATTGTTAAGAAAATATCTGGCCTTCCAAAATTACGTACAACTGCCATAGCATCTTGGTATCGTTGGAACATGTCTCTTGGGCTTCCAATAAAAGAAGATGGCAAAATTGTCCTACGACCGACATTACCTGTAGAGAGGTAATGTAATTGTCAAAAAGATGATAGATCTGATGAAGTTTAAAATGCTTTACATTCGGTGTGGAATGTATGTACCTGCATCATTTTCACCGCTTTGTAAGCAATCTTGTAATCCTTGATATAGCTCGGCTCTTACATCGCTCTGATGCGATCTAATCCACCGTAGTTTTTGCTTCTCTATTTTTATGTACATATCGACAATGTACTGTTGTAGTAGACGACCTGCGTAGTGAAGTATGGAACTTTCGTTTGCACGGACCTACAATAATATTGTACAAATTAGTAAATATTCAGTAGTATTATTGTTTTATGCGTAAGTAAGGGAAATTGTGAAAGTACCTGTAGTAGGTAGGAGTAATAGTCGCAACAGCTTGTTCTGTCTGCACGATCTAATAGTTCATCGCCACGCCAGCCGTATGTCCCATGAGGAAATAACAAAGGATACTGTAGAGGGTCATAATAGCCAGAATATTCTTTTACAGGTAGCAGTTCTCCAGAATATGTTTGGACAATTATATCTCTATCATTTGCTTCCATGAAATCATCTGCATCGACTAATATGGCTGCAACTTGTGATGCCGTTGGAAGAGAGTACTGACGTTGTATTGAAGGCATTTCTTTAATTAGAAGTCTACACCGGTGGAGATCTGAGTGTCTTGCTAGCTGACGCAAGGTTTGGACGAATGGATTTATCGCATCTAATATGTTGGAGATCTTTTCAATCGTTTCTAGGGTGAGGCCCGGACTCTCGTTCAACCTATTCTCCATTTCGTGTTCGGTATCATAGATGAACAGTTGCAGAAAACGTGGTCTACTACCATATTCTGGCAGTAAAGATCCAATTCTATGATATATTGAACCGTGTGCTCTGAAAGTGTAGATACCCTGATTGAATGCTGGCATGTTTTCATCAAATGTCACTCCCATTGAAGTGAATGAGAAGACATGGTTGTATGAACGTATATTCTGTCTGAAGTTACGTCCTTCTATAGTTTGTGACGTGAAGAGTTCTAGAAGCTCGAGTGGTACAGGAATATCTGGTAGATGAACCAAGCCTCCTTTGCAACATAGTGTAGTAGTTTCATTATGAAAAAGCTTAGCGCGACAATGACGACAATTAGTCGTGGTGCGTAGAGTTACCGGAGACACATTTATTGTTGGATAACAGTTTCTTGCACTCAAATGTCTAGTTGAACCTCGATTAGGAGCATTTTCTGTGTGATAGTAAGAGATGATTGTTAGTTACACATTCTTAATTAAAGTTACTTGTATGGTTGTTGTGCCCGTGTGTAGATGAAGTCTTACCGTGTGTTGCGTACAATTGATCCACAGGTTCCATTTCTTCAGCATAATCTGACATACTTGTTGTGGCATTTTGGTCTTCGACGGGGGTATTATGGCGGTGTTGAGCCCGGCGGTTTTCCCTTTGTCGAGCATTAATTGCATCACGTTGTTGTTGAGATGATGTGTATATTGTCGGCCTTCCTCTGTGTCGAGCTGGTCGCGGTGTTGCAATGATTGTTTCCCCCGCAATTGTTGGTTCATGTCTGGTAATAGTAGAGGTATGTATTGGTGGCCGCCCTGTTCGCCGAGTTGTTCTGGGAGGTATAACTGAGGCCTCTGACATAGAGGATTCACTTACCGATGCTGATGCGTCGTTTCTTGATGCGTCGTTCTCCGTAGCAAGGTTTGATGAAGTGAGGTTCTCGATGGAGGCATTGCTGTGTTGTTGGCGTTGACGATTTTCCCTTTGTCGAGCATTTATTGCATCACGTCGTTGCTGAGGTGACATGTAAATTGGTGGTCTTCCTCTCTGTCGAGATGGACGTGGGGCTGAAGGTGTTGTTAGTTGATTTGCTTCGTTTGTTATGTTTTCCTCAGTTGTCGCTGGATATTGGCTTGGATTGCCCAGAACGTGTTTGTTTGTCGCTAACATTCTAAATGAGTTGAAATTTCCTAAACTGATGCAAATCAATCAAAAATCTCAGTTAAAAAATCAATTTTTTTGTTGAACTGTAATCAATTCCGCTTCTAAATCTATAAAACGGAAATCAAATCCGCTCCTATTTGCTTATCAAATCGGAAAATATTCTGAAATCAAAATTGCATTGGCTACAGAATTTGAGACTGTATTTATGAAACCTGATTTGAAAAAATGAAATCTAAAACTGATATTATTAAAAACGGAAATCATTACAAAAATAGATAAAAAAAATTTAGTGTACGATGCTTCTAATAAGTTCTAAATCACATTTTAATATATAGAGTCCATTAAATCCAACTCAGGAAATGCATGCCTCATTTTAATATATAGAGTCCATTAAACAAATAATAACAAATAATAAATTAACGCACTTCGAGGATGAACCTAAGATTAAAAAGCATGTAAGAAATTTTGAAAATGCAGGCATCTCGATAATGGAACATAAATCTCAACTACAGAATTCATACCTTATTTAATATTGAAGAAATGGGGTTTGTTTGTGAGAGAAATCTGATGGCAACCTTGCTAGACCATAAATTGGGCGCACACAAAATCTGCATATAAAAATATTTGAAACAGATATATATGGTTTAAATTCAGAACTATAAGTAATGAACAGAAGTAAAACCTGCATATAAGTAATGAACTATATGGTTTAAATTCAGAAGTAAAACCGCACACAAAATCTGCATGCCTCATTTTAAATTCAGAACTATATGGTTTAAATTCAGAACATATAAGTAATGAACTATAAGTAATTTCGAAAATCTGCATATAAGTAATGAAGTATAAGTAAAATCAGAACTAAAACCTGAAATATAATCTGAGATCAAAAAAGGAATTAATCCAATGTACAGAATATTGTCCATTTTTGTAAAAGTTCTGCTTCTACTCTCCAGAGATGTGAAATAAACAATTAAAAGTACTTTTAGTTCTTCATTTCAGTGTAGGTTTCCCATGTGATTGTTAAATCAAATTTTGAAATCGGATTCCTCTTCTCACCCTCCGATTCCTCTTCTCTAATTTCTCCCTAAAACCTGAAATGTAATCTGAGATTAAAAAGGAATTAATCCCAGCGCCGGAAGAATGAAGAGAAATTAGAAATCTGAAATCGTCAGAGTAGAAGCAAGAGAATTCCAAAAATTATCCGATTCAATCGAATAGGAAATGAAAACTGAATGCAAAAATCCATTGAAACAACAAACGTGTTGAGAAAGTAAACCGTTAAAAAAAACCTGAGAAAATTAAGAACTCAGTTGAAAACAAAACGAATTAAAAAGTATTGAAGAACTGAAAATGAGAACATGAATAAAATCTGGAAATTGGAACGGTTCTCAGATGTTAAAACGAAAACAGAGTAAAAGTAAAACCGATAAAAAAGGAAATGAAAACTGGACTGAAAATTTTGATTGTAAAATGAACTCAGATCTGAAATATGAAAAGAATACTGAAGTCGAAACTGAACTCAGATCTAAAATGAAAATTGAAGGTGTAAGACCACTGATATGCAGAAAAATTAAAACCCAGAACTGATATGCAGAAAAGCTAAATGATGAACAGGAAATGTAAAGGGAGAAGGAAACCTATAAATCGGCAGGGATCATTGATGCAGTCGAGGGCAGAGATCGTAGTATTGAGGAGTTCTGCAGCTACCGGGATCTCGCTGGCGGAGGGTGAACGGGAGCGGCGTCGGGGTGGGAGGAGGGCACCGTCGGGATGTCGGTTGAGGACTTCGACGGATTCGTGGATCTTGCTGGAGGAGTGTGAGCGGGAGCGGCATCGGGGTGGGAGGAGGGCACCGTCGTCGGTCTGCGGCTTAGGTCTGAGAGATATCGGGCATGGGGAGGAATGAGGTAGGCGTTTCTTCCGATATATATTAGGGTTTTTAGTTTGATCGGATGGTTATTTCATTCGTTTCATGAATGGACGCTCGAGATTATTTAGATGAATTTTTATTTCGTGGTTATTTGAAGACCACTATATATCTTTTTAATATAGTATAGATATATATATATATATATATATATTAAAAGCCATGAATTTAAAATTTATTGTAATAATCTCAATCTTTCAATTTAAAACCTTGTCCTCGGATCCCTCTTTTAAATCACGCGCTCGCTCTTCTTTTCTTTTTCCCCTCGTGTTGCCCTCCGACTTCTGCCCCGACTCCTTCTCAATCCCGGTTTACTTCACGACATCCCCCATTCCAGCCCTAGCACTATTGCTTCCTTCTCCCCTCTCCTCCTATCATGACATGGCTCCTCCTTGCCTTCTCATGGATCCTCCTCGCAGCATTCTCCTATATCATCCTCGCCCAGTCGGCTCCTCTTTGCTGCCTTCTCTTAGGGCATAGAGTCATCTCCTGTCATTCGTGATCTCACATCTCCTCTCACCTGCAATTATGCCTCGCCTACTCGATAGCCCATCCACAGTATTCCTCTGCTCTATCTTTCCTCTCGAATTCACATCGATGCATCTCCTTCCCCTTCGCCGAATTCGACTCCTGCAAGTAAGTTCATTAACCCCCAAATTTGTGTTGGTTTATAGGCTGGATATGATATCGAGGGCGTGCCAGTAGATCTGCATTTTATTGCAAGGCCTTCGTCTGAAGCAACTTTAATTGCTTGAAGTTTGCTTTTGCAATACAGGTAGATAATTTTTAAAAATGAAGGGGCCATTTTTTGCATGATTATTATACATATGTATATACACATACGAGTATCAGTGCACTGAGCGTCCCCCGTACTCCGCGCGACAGTACATAGTTTGCGGCGGGCGAGCCCGCCGCCCCCTGTGATTCTTAATATTTTTCTTATCATGTAATTTTCTTAATATGATTTTATTATTATTACATATATTTGTATTTTATTTTCACATCAATATGTTATTGCCACACTAAATTTTAAAATCATTATTTACACATCAAAATGAATATTCTTTTCTTTTCTACATGATATTACACATCAAAAATTGACATTACAAAATTGTAAACATTCTACTCAATATTTTGTCTTATTTTTCCGAATGTTGAAAAAGAAACATAACAATAATACAATTGTCATCCTTCCAGGAAGTTGAAAAACTTTCTCCAAGGTAGTGAAGGAGATTTGATGTGATCACATAAATGAAGGATCCAAATGCCCTTGAAGAAGATCCTTTGAGAAACAGAACATTGATACCATTGAAGAAGATCCTTTGATAAGCAGAACAATAACACCTTTAAAGAAGATCTATAGGGCGTAGGACTTGGGCCGGTTTTGTTGTTCTCGCAAAAACTGCAAAGAAGATGAAGGTCGATCTACAATTGTTTTGCTCCAGACCAGCAGAGAAGATGAACAAAAAAACTAAGACTCCGCTCTGCCAAAAACATAAAAGAAAAAGGAGAGTTGACAATTACTCAAAATGGGGGAAGGACTGACCCAAGGATTTCATAACCCTAGTTCAAAAAATTTGGGTTAAAACAAAATAAGGAAGGGGGAGAAAGAAAGAGAGACTGAAACTAACATGTAGGATGAGAGTGGGTGTTCTTTCGGCAAAACTCGTTGGCTTTCTCCTTCAACGACGACGACCATGTTCAAAGAAGAAGATCGAGGCCGCGCGGTCAAGAAACGTGAAAGAGTAAATAGTGGGAGCGGGGGATTTTAACAGGTGTGCGCTTAAAGCATGTGGGGTTAGGATATTTATGTTTTTTTATAGTTTTTTGGTGTGCTACTAGCCTATTTTGATGTGCTTATAACAATGCTCTAAAATTTTTTACTTTTTATATTTAAAAAGTTAAAAATGAAAACAAAAAATTTAAATATATATGTATATGTAAAAAAATGGATGGTCAAGATTGAATTGGAGGGTCTCGGATGTTACACCGTACAATCGCAACGACCAATGATACTTCCTTGTATATATGTATGTGCACAGACACAGACAGACACAGACACAGACACACACAGACACAGACACACACAGACACACACAAACACAGACAGACACAGACACACACAGACACAGACACAGACACAGACACAGACACACACAGACACAGACACACAGACACACACAGAGACAGACACACAGACACAGACACAGACACACACACACACAGACACACACACACACACACAGACACACACACACACACACAGACACACACACACAGACACACACACACACACACAGACATAGACACACAGACACAGACACACAGACACAGACACAGACACAGACACACACACACAGACACAGACACAGACACAGACACAGACACAGACACAGACACATAGACACACACACAGACACACACACAGACACACACACAGACACACACACACACACACACACACACACACACACACACACACACACACACACACACACACACACACACACACACACACACACACACACACACACACACACACACACACACACACACACACACACACACACACACACACACACACACACACAAAAGTGACAGGGACGGGCCTCCGGCCCGATGACCACGCGGCACAGTACACAGACGGCGGGCTCCACCCCCCCCCCCCCAGGGGAGGATACTGTATTGTGGTAATTTGGGATTATAACTTCTATTTTGGAGCGGATTGGACAAAGAAAATGACATGCTATGTGCACAAATGCCGAAAGAACATTTTTATATTTATTTTGTGAGTTGCAGCACAGCTTCAAAAGCTCTTGACCTTGATCTTAGTCCGGCCCATATAACTTAAATTTCATTTGTAAGAAAAAATATGTATGCCCAAATTTACTACTTAAGCATCTCGCAGTTTAGTGTAGGAACAGTTATGCACTTTTTAGCTTTATTTTAGCTGCATTGCTTAATCTTTTGGGGGTTCGGCTGTGTCTACTTTCTTTTTTTTAAAAATTTTTTTATTTGGATTCGTTAAGAATTGAAAAACAAATATATCCATAAAAAGGCCCTAACTGCCTCTTGCTGGTTCGAAATTGACTAAACGCAGGTCTTATATCTTCGCATCTATAGCGGGGAAATGATCCTTGACTCGATCATATCAATATTCACATTTAACATTTTACTTTGTTCAATTGAATATGCCTAAGAATTTTGGATACCATAATCATTTTATCCATTGTCTTCTCTAGGATACGAGCATCTTCGCTTGGGCTACGCTCGTGCTAGATGTTCTTTGCTTCGACAGTACCCCAGCAACGACGGTACCTCCATCAAAACTCGCCCCATCTACGACGCTTGATCAATTGACAGGTCATGGCGAGCTCTCGTGTTAAGATAATTTCTTTCTAAGTGTGAAAGAGGCTAGCTAACTTTGACCATGATTTTCAAGCATGTGTTTCGTGACAAGTATGAAAATGATTAGCCGTCTTTGGCCTGAAAATCAACATGTGCTCTTAAAGGAATTTTCTAGGAAATTGTCTGAAGAAAGCATCATGTCAAATGACATGAGTTTTCGACCGAGAGAAGCTTCATCGGCATGCCGTCTTGAAAGTGCAGCTAGATCTGATATACTCTATAGGGGGGGGGGGTGAATAGAGTATATGGTGCTTAAAAACTTTTTACAACAATTGTTGTAATTTGAGTGAGCAGGGAAGCAATAAGAAATCTAATCACAGAACTAAACTAATCAAAAGCTAATCACAGAATAATCACAGCCAGAAACAAAAATAAAGACAAGCAAAACCAAATGACACAAGGAAATATAGTGGTTCCCCTAAACTTGGGTACATCCACTCTTCTACCACCCTATGTAGGAATCCACTGCAGGATGAGTTGATCAGGTGTCCTGGGCACCAATGAGCTTTTGATAAGGTGCTCAAAAACCAAATCAGATTTTTTGATCAGGTGTCTTGCCACCAATGAGATTTTGACAAGGTGCTCAAAAACCAAGTTCAAACTTTTGAAGCGAGTTTGAGAAACCCTTTACAGAGATGGGGGTGAGAGAGTGATGGAAGTCTACTCTTTCTCAAATCAGCTGAGAAGACTATGTGGATTGATGGTGTCAAAGCTCCCCCTGAGTCCTTGAGATCTTCAGGAAAAGAAGCTTTGTTGTAGGGTGATAGACCTTCAAAAGTTGAGCTCCAGCAAAAGATGATTTCAGCAACAGCTCAAATGTTGGATGTCTGGAGTCTTGAAATATGTTGGCCTTGAACACTTGAGACAGGAGAGATCTGAAGATTTTTGTAAATTTGATCTCCTTGGATGTGTGTTCTTGAGAATTCTTTGAGACAGAATATTTTGTTCTTGTTCTGAAGATTACTGATGTCTGTCTGTGTGTGTCTGTAATGTATGTGTCTGATTCAAAAAGAATCCTTCACTTTTATTCTCTGATACTGAATGGAAAAACATTCACTGTCAAGAATAGCCATTGGCCTGCATTAATTGCATCCTTAATTGCAAAATGTCTTTTGGAGGAAAGTCCATAGAAATATTCCTTGAAAATCCCTTGAAACTTGTTCCAAAAATAAATGAAAATGGCTAGAAAATCTTCTGAATTAATTGCAGAATGACTGCTTAACTGATTTAAATTTGAATCTAGAAACATCCTTGAAGTTATCTGAAAACGTCGAACTGAGCTCTGCTATCGTCGAACTGAGCTCAGCGATATGGATATATACTGCAACAAAATATCGTCGATCTGAGCTCAAAGATCGTCGAACTGAGCTCAGAGATAGAGATCCAAAGCTGAGTCAAGATCGTAGAACTGAGCTCACCGATCGTTGAATGGAGTTCGACGATATGATGAAGTTGAGCTCAGCGATCGTCGAATGGAGTTCGACGATCTGTCGAAGTTGAGCTAGACGATCGTCGATCGGAGTTTGATGAATCGTCGTGCCGAGCTCGACGATATGACTTAGTCTCAAACTGAAAAAGGCTTGGTCTTGAGGGCAGCTTCCAAACTTAGACTTCTAACCCTTAGACTCAATTCTAATTGACCTTTTGAGCTATACAGGAGGTCAAACATTGGTTTCCTAGAGACATAGTGATCCTGACCCAAATTAGTAATAGGGTGTTCCAACAATCTCCCCCTATTTGGGTTAGGATTACTATTTACAAAGTTTGGAAAAATTAAATAACATACAAGCAGCAAAACAGAAAAGCAACAAGCTAGACATTGCAGAGCCACATATATATATATATATCATCCCAGATAATAACCAGAAGTCGGAGAGATTGTCACCTTACATAGTCATTTCTTTTCCTTGCCCTTAACAAGTTTGATTTCTCTGTTGGGATTGAGGGCTTCCTTCTTTGATCTAGTATCATCTGCTGCACCTAAAGATGTTTGCTATTTAGGCCTGGGAACTACAGCTTCAGGATGCAGTTCCATATACCTGTCAGAATCAAAAAATTTGCTTGATGCATATCTTTCTAGCTCTTTCTTTCTCTGTTCAGACATTGTGGAGATGTTGGAGAAATATCTTCCTTGCTCTTTAGCCTTTTTGATTTGATCCAGTGCAGCAAGTTCCTTCATCCTTGCAGTCCAAGCAGCTGGATTGTTCTCAGGGTCCTCAAAAGGTACTAGTGGCTCATATCTGTTAGAAGGATTGTCCTGAGGAGGCCTGGATGACACAGTTTCCTTTAATTTATAGGGATAAGGACCAGAGGTGGTATCAGTTGAAATTTGTCCTTCCCTGGAGTATGGATGTTGCCTTGAGTATCCTTTAGAGTAGACCTGGAAATCTCTTTGATTGCCTCTGTATCCTCTTCTCCTGGATTGAGAATCCCTGGATTGGCTTCCCCTATGGTAGGATCTAGCATGAGGCTGATAGTGTAACGCCCCGAAACTCAAAGGAGCAAAGGGGGACGTTTTGGGCCAGTTTGGGTTCTGGCAGAAGGCACACGGCCTGGGACACGGGCGTGTCCCAGGGCGTGTCAAGCGTGTGTCGACACTTAGCCGCGAAGTCGTCGAGTTATACTCGACGATTCGTCGAGAATGGGCACACGGCCTGCGACACGGGCGTGTCGCAGGGCGTGTCGACCCGTGTCGCCACTTAGCCGTGAAGTCGTCGAGTTATACTCGACGATTCGTCGAGAATGGGCACACGGCCTGCGACACGGGCGTTTCGCAGGGCGTGTCGACCCGTGTCGACGATCGTCCCGGGGAGTCGTCGAGATTCACTCGACGATCATCGAGACAAGGAACACGGCCTAGGACACGGGCGTGTCCAAGGCCGTGTCATCAAGTCGTCGATCTTCCCTCGACGAAATGTCCCGTGTACACGGCCTGGGGTCCAGGCATGTCAAGGTGACACGGGCAAGGACACGGGCGTGTCCTAGAACCCGTGCAGTGCTCGGGTTGAAAACGGGGGAAAATCATGGGGTACACGGCCGGCTACACGGCCGTGTCAGCTGGAACACGGGCGTGTCAGCTCGAACACGGGCGTGTTCGATACCCGTGTGAGGGTCCAGGAGATTCGATTTTGACGGCGAATGCGGCACACGGCCCTGGACACGGGCGTGTGCCAGGCCGTGTTCGGTCCAGATTGGGCATTTCAGCCCCGAATCAAAGCCGTTCGTTTCCTTGATTGAAGATCTAACGGCTGGGGATGGTTCCTGAGAGGATATACCCGTGTTTGACTTGAAAATCCATCACTTTCTTACCTTTTTCATCTCTCCAAACCCTTGGAGAAAGAGGAGAGCCCTTGGAGGAAGAAGAGCTAGATCCGCCATTGGAGGAGCTTCGGAGCTCCGAATCGCAAGCCGACTCCGGATCCATGGAGGCAACACAAGTGCGGTGATTTCTATCCGATTACTTTTCGATGGCGCCAAAGAGGAACTCAAGGGTAACGATCCTCATCTTGAGCATGAATCGCTCCTTTTCTTAGCATAGGAAGCCCGCTCTCGCGAGTTTACGGAGAGTTGGAGGCGTTCCTTCGGGTAGATATGTAAAGTCCCCGTTGTTTAGAGTCCGTATGCGAGAACGGACGTAGGCATTTTATGTGAAGCCTACCCGGACATGTTAGTCTGGATCGGTGATGTTGCATTGCATAAGGCCGGAGAAGACTCCGTGCTATTGGGTGTTTTTCGGGTTTTCTACGCGATAGATTACAGCAGGGAGCCTTGGGGACTAACCCAAAGGTGCACCCGAAAAACTGGGCGGATACGAGATCTTGCCAACTTGGTGGCCTGAGAGCCAACTCGAACATAACCGGGTTATGTGTCTTGCGGTAGAATGGGACTCGGTGGAAGTTTGACCCGCGCAAATGGCTTAAATTGTCGTTGCGATGTGAGCACGGGTTAGATGGAACCGTACCCGCTTTATGTCGTTCGGTTAGAGAGACCTAAGGTTACGTGGCACTCGCCGTTGGCATAGATGTGAGTCTTCGGCGGTTAATGGCTTAAATTGACGTGACCAATGCCAGGAAGACGAATTGCTCATAGGAATGGCCGTCTAAGTGGCGGTGGTGAGTCCGGAATTTTAATGCCTTTAATTGTCGTGACATCGACCGGTTCACCGAGAATGTGCCCTGAGTGCACGGGACGTGTGGCCGTACGAGCCAACGTCTGTGATGAAATGGCTATGGTTATATGCATTGCTCGCTTGTGCTAATAAAATGCAGGGAAGGAGCATCGCCGCCCCGAGTTGGGGGCGGGATCGTTATAATTTGGTCAGCATTGCTGACCGTTGCCTTGTTTGCCATCGTGCGGTGGTTTGTTGCTTGCAGGTGCAGCTGGACCAAGCGGTCAATAGCGGGCTAAAGCACTTTTTGCGAAGCTGGCCCTCGAAGGCCCAAGTGGAAATGTTTTCTATTTTATTCATGTATGACCGGCCTGCGTGCCGAGGTTTGTAAATCATGTATTATTCAAGTGAAACATTCTGTAAGGCCTTAAGGCCGATTTTGGGTATTTTGTATACATTCCTAATTTTGTACTAGTGGACATTCGTGCTCTAATGCTGGGTTCTTGTTTACAACTTATATAAACTGCTTCCGCTAGAATGCTCTGTGTAGGACGTTGAGATTGGTTGGATGGTTTCCATACGTAACCACCCGGTCTGTCTTTGGTATATGGCGTCGGGCCCCGGCCGGACCTACTGCTATATGCTATGCGACGGATAGGGGGTGTTACAATTTGGTATCAGATTACTAGTTTTGGTCGGGCTTAAACTGAATTCGTGGGCGAATTCTTTTTAAGGGGTGGTGAGCACATTGTGTGCGTCATCGTTATAATGGTAAAAGAACCCATGAATGTCCACTTAGGAATGAAAATACTCGTGTTTGAGGAACCTGCGTGTTCCTATAATTGCTGTTTGCAATTTTATGTGGTCGCTTAACGGTGTTTTGTACCACTATAGGTGACCAGAAGTGGTGTTGGGCCATCAGAACGCCGAGTTTCTGAGGCTAGCAGTGCACCGGATGTTGCTCCCGCAACACCTCTGTCGGCTGAGAATATACGTTTGGTGGCTAAAGCGGTGTTGGCCGTGATAAATGCGCAGCCTGGAAGGCAAGCGCAGCAGCCCGCTCCTGTGACGGAGCAAGTACCTCTGCAAGAGGCTGAGCCGAGGAGGGTGGAGCAAGTGATTGTGGAACCAATAGTGCCAAGGAGGGCAACTGAGAGGCAGTTGAAGCATGTAATGAGCTTTAACCCTCCGTTATTCTCGGGGTTGGGAACCCCATCTCAGGCTGAAGACTGGCTCTCTAGGGTGAAGAGAGTCATGACGGCGACGGAGACGGAGGAGTGGCAAATGACCACCATCGCTACGTTCCTGCTGGACGGTGAAGCAAGGATGTGGTGGGAAGGATTGGAGCTGCATCATTTGAGAGGTAGACAACTGATAGACGTTCCGATGGAAGAGTTCTCGGGATTGTTCTTAGCAAGATACCTCCCTTCTACTCAGAGGATTTCAATGGAGAATGAGTTCCTGAAGTTGGTGCAGGGTGAGAGGAGCGTGGATGAATATCTCCACGAGTTTACGCGGTTGAGTCGTTATGCTGCTCCACCATCATGGATGAGGAGCGCAAGACTAATCATTTTTATGAAGGCTTGAGGGATGAGCTGAGACTATTACTGTCGGGGCCGATGACGCAGGGTTTCTTAACCTTGGTCAATACTGCCCGGTCCTTGGAGAAGGACATGAAGAATGTACAAGCGAAGAAAGGCTTGGCTGATAAGAAATCTGAGTTCAGAGTGCCGACTACTTCAAAGTCCGGCTATCGGAAGTCTTTCAAGAAGCATAGGACTTCGGGTCCAGCTCCTTCTGGTGCTTCTGGGGCGACAACGAGTCGGACCCCGGGCGCGTGTTTTACATGCGGAAAGACGGGGCACTTTGCCCGTGATTGTTGGAGCGGACGTCCTAAGTCCGAGAGGAGGCCGGGAGCCACTTATGAAGAGAAGGGAAAGGCGGTGGAGTCGACCGCATCCCATTATGCTCCGGCCCAACCAAGGGTCTACAATCTTGGCCAACAGGAGGCCATTAAACAAGCTGATGTGGTGACAGGTACGGTTTAATTTATAGCAAGTCAATTTCCTTTATATGCTTGTTATGCACATGTTACCTTACCACTACTTGTTTAGGATTTGTTTTGATTTGTGAAAATCCGGCACGAGCACTCTTCGATACGGTAGCTTCACACTCCTTCTTGTCCGAAGGATTTATATTACGCATCGGGGTCCCTTCCTCGATGGCGAAGGATAAGTTGGATGTGTTGTTGCCCAATGGGTGTTCGATGCGAGCGGATAGGATCTGCGATGTTAAGATTCGTATTGGGGAGCAGGAGTTCGACCTGCGAGCGTCTTTACTTCCGTTAGTGGAGTTCGACGTCATATTTGGCATGGACTGGCTCTCGGAGCAGCAGGCCCATATAGATTGCGGTAGCAAGGAAGTTAAGCTGGGAGTGAGTCGTGAGACGACGTTTACGGGCTTAAAGGGGTCGAGCAAGACATTGATGTCTGCTCTTCAGGTGGTGAAGGCAGTTCGTGCCGGAGCAGAACTGTTCTTTACACTAGTGGAGGTTGCAAAGCCGAAGCCCGCTTTGGATTGTATTTCAGTGGTATCGGAATACCCTGATGTGTTCCCCGCAGATCTTCCTGGAGCCCCGCCTCAACGGGAGATAGATTTTACGATCGAGCTAGTGACAGGTGCAAAGCCTGTATCACGATCTCCGTATCGGCTAGCGCCTAAGGAAATGGCGGAGCTGAAAGTTCAACTGCAAGAATTGTTGGAGCAAGGGTATGTGCGCCCGAGTTCTTCACCTTGGAGCGCATCGGTCCTCTTTGTTAAGAAGAAGGACGGAAGCTTGAGGTTGTGTATTGATTATCGGGAGCTAAACAAGTTGACTGAGAAGAACAAGTACCCGATCCCTAGGATTGATGATCTCTTTGATCAGTTAGTCGGGTCGACGGTGTACTCGAAGTTAGATCTCAAGTCTGGGTACTATCAGCTGCGGATAAGGGAGAGTGATATCCCGAAGACAGCATTTAGTACGAGATACGGGCATTATGAGTTTACGGTCATGCCGTTTGGGCTGACTAATGCGCCGTCAGTATTCATGGATTTGATGAACAGGACGTTCAGGGAGTACTTGGACCATTTCGTGATCGTCTTCATCGATGATATTTTGGTGTACTCGCAAAGTGAGGAAGATCACTTCAAGCATCTTCATTTGGTGTTGGAGACGCTAAGGAGAAACCAGTTGTATGCCAAGTTCTCGACGTGCGAGTTTTGGCTATCCTCAATGGCGTTCCTCGGGCGTATAGTGAGTGGAGAGGGTATTGCTGTGGATCCGACGAAGATTGTTGCGATACGGGAGTGGCCTGAGCTTGCTACGGTAGCAGAAGTCCGGAGCTTTTTGGGGCTTGCCGGCTATTATAGGAGCTTCGTAGAGAACTTCTCGCGGATAGCGTTACCTCTCACTACTTTGACGAGGAAGGAGCATAAGTTCGTTTGGACGCCGGAGTGCGCGCGAGCTTTTGAGGAACTGAAGTGTCGGTTGACCACGGCGCCTATGCTGAGTTCGCCATGTGGAACCAAAGGCTATGAGATATATAGCGATGCTTCGGGCAGCGGTTTGGGTTGCGTGCTACTGCAGCACGGAAGCGTGATAGCTTATGGCTCGAGACAGCTAAAAGTGCACGAGAGGAATTATCCGGTCCATGACTTGGAGTTAGCGGCCGTGATTTTTGCCTTGAAGCTGTGGAGACACTATTTGTACGGTGTGAAGATTGATATCTACACCGATCACAAGAGCCTAAAGTACCTGATAGATTAGAAGGATCTGAATATGCGGCAGCGTAGATGGATGGAGTTCCTGGGGGACTATACATTCAAGATCCACTACGTGCCTGGCAAAGGGAATGCGGTTGCGGACGCGTTGAGTCGCCGAGCCCCAGCTCAAGCCAATTGGCTATCGGTGCATGATGAGCGGTTGGTGTGGGAGTTGGAGGCGCTGGAGATTGTTTGTGTGGACAGACAAGCAAGTGCTGAAGCAGTTCTGAATTGGACAGAAGTCCAATATGACCTGGCTGATCGTATTCGGCAGGCTTTGGATATGGATGCTCATATGAAGCAGTTCATGTTAGAGGCTCTGGATGGGTCAAATTCCCAATTCGTCGTGGAGGACGGATTGCTTTGGAAAGACGGTCGTTTGTGCGTCCCAAATATGGGCAATTTACGGGTGGAGTTGTTGTACGAGGCGCACCATACCAAGTACTCAATTCACCCGGAGAGCACGAAGATGTACCGTGATATAAAGAAACTATTTTGGTGGCCGGGTTTGAAAAAGGATGTGGCGCTATAGGTAGCGAAGTGCCAAACCTGCGCCTTGGTAAAGGTGGAGTGCCAAAAGCCGGGAGGATTCCTTAAGTTCTTGCCTATTCCGGAGTGGAAATTCGACGACATCTCTATGGATTTTGTGCACGGTTTGCCAAGGTCACAAAAGGGGAACGACGCCATTTGGGTGATCGTGGATCGATTACCGAAGGTGTCGCATTTTATTCCGCATAGGAAGGATGATCCGGTGGAGAAGCTAGCAAAGCTTTATGTGGATAATATAGTACGGCTTCATGGTGTGCCCCGCAGCATCGTGAGTGACCGAGATGGGCGGTTCACGTCCAATGATTGGAGGCTGGTGCAGCAAATGTTGGGAACAAAGCTGAAGTTTAGCACAGCCTTCCACCCACAAACGGATGGGCAGACCGAGAGGGTGAATAGGACCATGGAAGATATGCTTCGCATGTGTGTCTTGGATTTCGGAAAGCAATGGGAAGACCACCTTTATTTGGTGGAGTTCGCATACAACAACAGCTACCAAGCAAGTATTCAGATGGCGCCCTTCGGGGCCCTATATGGTAGAAGATGTCGCACGCCGTTGTCTTGGATAGAAACGGGTGAGTCAAAGTTGTATAAGCGATCGGAAGTAGAGGGTGCTACATCTTTGGTGAGAACCATTCGGGAGAGGTTGCTCATCGCTCAGGACCGGCAAGCAAAGTACTATAATGCCAAGCACAGGAACGTGGAGTTCGCTGTGGGCGATTATGTATACTTAAAGATCAAGCCATTCAAGGGTGTCTCGCGGGTGCGGCGGTTGAAAAAGCTAAGCCCAAGATACCTTGGACCGTTCGAGGTTCTGGAGCGAGTTGGAGAAGCGGCCTATAGATTGAAGCTTTCAGTGGAGCTAAGTGGTTTACACGATGTATTCCATATTTCGGTGCTTCGGAAGGCGGTGCAAGAGCCTACGCAAGTGATCGCGGTCGATCAAGTGCCGGTGGAAAGTGGGCTAACGACAAAGGTCAAGCCCGTACGGATTGAGGACTCGGAGGTCAAGCGGCTACGCAATAAAGAGATCAGGATGGTCAAAGTCCGGTGGGACAATTGCGGTCATGAGGAGCTCTCTTGGGAGCGAGAGCAGACGATGCTTGACGAATATCCGGAGTTGTTCCGCTCAGGTACAAATTTTGTTTTTGTACATGTTTTTCCCTTTATGAAATTTCGTGGGCGAAATTCTTTTAAGAGGGGTAGAGTTGTAACGCCCCGAAACTCAAAGGAGCAAAGGGGGACGTTTTGGGCCAGTTTGGGTTCTGGCAGAAGGCACACGGCCTGGGACACGGGCGTGTCCCAGGGCGTGTCAAGCGTGTGTCGACACTTAGCCGCGAAGTCGTCGAGTTATACTCGACGATTCGTCGAGAATGGGCACACGGCCTGCGACACGGGCGTGTCGCAGGGCGTGTCGACCCGTGTCGACACTTAGCCGTGAAGTCGTCGAGTTATACTCGACGATTCGTCGAGAATGGGCACACGGCCTGCGACACGGGCGTGTCGCAGGGCGTGTCGACCCGTGTCGACGATCGTCCCGGGGAGTCGTTGAGATTCACTCGACGATCGTCGAGACAAGGAACACGGCCTAGGACACGGGCGTGTCCAAGGCCGTGTCATCAAGTCGTCGATCTTCCCTCGATGAAATGTCCCGTGTACACGGCCTGGGGTCCAGGCGTGTCAAGGTGACACGGGCAAGGACACGGGCGTGTCCTAGAACCCGTGCAGTGCTCGGGTTGAAAACGGGGGAAAATCATGGGGTACACGGCCGGCTACACGGCCGTGTCAGCTGGAACACGGGCGTGTCAGCTCGAACACGGGCGTGTTCGATACCCGTGTGAGGGTCCAGGAGATTCGATTTTGACGGAGAATGCGGCACACGGCCCTGGACACGGGCGTGTGCCAAGCCGTGTTCGGTCCAGATTGGGCATTTCAGCCCCGAATCAAAGCCGTTCGTTTCCTTGATTGAAGATCTAACGGCTGGGGATGGTTCCTGAGAGGATATACCCGGGTTTGACTTAGAAAATCCATCACTTTCTTACCTTTTTCATCTCTCCAAACCCTTGGAGAAAGAGGAGAGCCCTTGGAGGAAGAAGAGCTAGATCCGCCATTGGAGGAGCTTCGGAGCTCCGAATCGCAAGCCGACTCCGGATCCACGGAGGCAACGCAAGTGCGGTGATTTCTATCCGATTACTTTTCGATGGCGCCAAAGAGGAACTCAAGGGTAACGATCCTCATCTTGAGCATGAATCACTCCTTTTCTTAGCATAGGAAGCCCGCTCTCGCGAGTTTGCGGAGAGTTGGAGGCGTTCCTTCGGGTAGATATGTAAAGTCCCCGTTGTTTAGAGTCCGTATGCGAGAACGGACGTAGGCATTTTGTGTGAAGCCTACTCGGACATGTTAGCCTGGATCGGTGATGTTGCATTGCATAAGGCCGGAGAAGACTCCGTGCTATTGGGTGTTTTTTGGGTTTTCTACGCGGTAGATTGCAGCAGGGAGCCTTGGGGACTAACCCAAAGGTGCACCCGGAAAACTGGGCGGATACGAGATCTTGCCAACTTGGTGGCCTGAGAGCCAACTCGAACATAACCGGGTTATGTGTCTTGCGGTAGAATGGGACTCGGTGGAAGTTTTACCCGCGCAAATGGCTTAAATTGTCGTTGCGATGTGAGCACGGGTTAGATGGAACCGTACCCGCTTTATGTCGTTCGGTTAGAGAGACCTAAGGTTACGTGGCACTCGCCGTTGGCATAGATGTGAGTCTTCGGTGGTCAATGGCTTAAATTGACGTGACCAATGCCAGGAAGACGAATTGCTCATAGGAATGGCCGTCTAAGTGGCGGTGGTGAGTCCGGAATGTTAATGGCTTTAATTATCGTGACATCGACCGGTTCACCGAGAATGTGCCCTGAGTGCACGGGACGTGTGGCCGTACGAGCCAACGTCTGTGATGAAATGGCTATGGTTATATGCATTGCTCGCTTGTGCTAATAAAATGCAGGGAAGGAGCATCGCCGCCCCGAGTTGGGGGCGGGATCGTTATAATTTGGTCAGCATTGCTGACCGTTGCCTTGTTTGCCACCGTGCGGTGGTTTGTTGCTTGCAGGTGCAGCTGGACCAAGCGGTCAATAGCGGGCTAAAGCCCTTTTTGCGAAGCTGGCCCTCGAAGGCCCAAGTGGAAATGTTTTCTGTTTTATTCATGTATGACCGGCCTGCATGGCGAGGTTTGTAAATCATGTATTATTCAAGTGAAACATTCTGTAAGGCCTTAAGGCCGATTTTGGGTATTTTGTATACATTCCTAATTTTGTACTAGTGGACATTCGTGCTCTAATGCTGGGTTCTTGTTTACAACTTATATAAACTGCTTCCGCTAGAATGCTCTGTGTAGGATGTTGAGATTGGTTGGATGGTTTCCATACGTAACCACCCGGTCTGTCTGTGGTATATGGCGTCGGGCCCCGGCCGGACCTACTGCTATATGCTATGCGACGGATAGGGGGTGTTACAGATAGGGGGCCTGACTTCTAGCAGGGGGTTGAGCAGCAGAACTTCCACCTGCACCTGCATTAGGAGGAGGTGGTGGAGGAGGATGAGAGTGTTGGAATTGTGAAGAACCCTTTTCATATTTCCTTTTCTTTTTCATTGCTTTCAGTTGATTCTTAGAGTACTGCATCCAGTGCTCAGTGATAGAGCAATCATGAAGAATGTAGTATGGTATGTCATTGTTATCCTTGACCTTGGCAGGAGGTACTCTCTTCATGGCTTTGCTCCTTGCCTTTCTTTTCCTGGCAATGGTAGCAGAAGAATCATCAGAGTCTGTTCTGTACTCATCACTTTCAGAACTCTGATCATCATAAAGGGCATCTATTTTTTTCATCAAATCTTTCTTGAGCTGTATGGAAACAGATGAGGCATCAGAGGGTGTAGCAGTAGAGGTTGAAACAGTAACAGTAGTGACAGCAGCAGATACAGAAGGAGTTGCAATTGAAGTAGAAACAGTAACAACAGCAGCAACAACAGATTCAATAACAGCAATATCAGCAGTAGAAATATCATCAGAAAATGCAGAAGGCTCAAACTCAGGTGCCTCTGTCATAAGGATCTCCTTAGTGATTGGCTCAACAGCAGTAACAGAAATATCAGCAGTAGTATCAAAACTTTCAACAGCAGTAGGGGCAGCAACATCAGAAGCAATAACAATGCTTTCATCAGAAGAAGCAGCAACATATACTGAGTGGACAAATGAGGTGATGATGCTGGGGTCACAGCAAGAGAATGGCACAAGGGCCTTGGACAGATCCTCTGGGGGCTGGACAGAAACTGTCTCTGGCAGACATCTGAAATATAGAGAATCAAAATTTGAAAGCAAAGACCTGAGGTCTATTGCAAAGACTGCAGCAGGAGGAATTTTATCTTGAGACACAGCAGCAGCAGGAGGAACTAAGGAGACAGCAGTAGGCAGGCTCACTGAGACAGCAGCAACAGCAGCAGCAACAACAGCAGGCAGACTCACTTTATAGGGCATCTCCCCCTGCCTAGATTCAGATAAGGCTGGATCAAGGCACACTGCTGAAGGGGCTGCCTGAGGGAAGAGTGAGCAGAGCCTGGCAGAAAGGGCTGCGACTGACAGGAGTAATGGAGCCAAGGAGGTCTCCAAAAGAAGAGATAGCCTGGGGGCTAGCAATTCATACAGCCTGTCAGCAAGGGCTGGAATGTCTACTTGCTCAGTAGTGACTGGAGTAGAGGTAGAGGAAGGAGGAGTAGCTGTTGGTGAGGGTAGTGGAGAGCTGGTGAATGGGGGAAGAGATGGCTGAGGTGTGGGTAAGGTGGATATGGAGGACAGTGGGATGGAGATAGATGGGGTGAAGGTGGGTTGGTCAATAATTTGTTGCAGAAGATCTTGATAGGAAGTTGAGGATGAAGGTAGCTCTGGAGGAGAGGATGGAGAGTCATCCATAAAGGAATCATCAATGAGGGTGAAGCATGGATGTGAGGGTGATGAAGTGGCATCTGGTTGAGGGTAGGAGAATAATGGATGGAATTGGTCTTCTGTAAGGGGAAGAGTAGAGACTGGAGATGGTGTAGATGTTGGAGAGGGGCTGGAGATGATGATGATGGATGGAGTTGGAATGGTAGATGGAATGGAAGAGATGGAATTGGAGGAGGAGGAGGAGCAACATCAGTAGGCAGGTCATCTGTAGGGGCAGAGACCTGTGGGGAAGTGACTCTGAGAGTCCTGGTGCCTGAAGGAGTGCTGGAGGAGGGCCTGCTGAGCTTGATGATTTGTCTGTCCCATTTACCAAACAGGGCACAAGATAGTCTCTTGGATGCACTGATGTGGATTCCAGAAGAGACCAGCAAAGCAGGGCACCTATGCTACAGAAACACCCCTATAATTCTTCCAAAGTTTACAAAACTTTTGTTTATCTTCTTCTTAATAAGTTCAAAGAATACTTCTCCCCAATTCAAATTCTTCCTGTCTACTAGGGCTCCCATTAGGCAGAGCTGATACCTTGAGATTGTATCATGAGCCGAGTGCTTACCAGTAGCACTTTCCCAACAAAATCAGCCAGGAATCTGTATTCCATAGAAAGGTTCTTTTTCAAGAGCTTGCTAGGGTTAGCCTCAGAATGACCCATTCTGGCAAGCAAGTCAGTATACTCTTCTCCAGACAAGTCAGCAGTATCTCCACCAGTTCTTAACTCAAAAACCTCTGTTAAAATTGCTGGGGTTAAGGGTACCTGAGTGCCAGATATTGATCCAACAATGGTGGAGTTGTCCTGATTGTGGGAAGTGTAGACCCATTCCTTAATCTCATCAGAAGCAAGCTTAATCCTTGTGGTCATGATTGCAGTCAGGTTCTGCTCTTTGAATAACCCCAAGATATCCTGAAAAACCTGGTCGGTTGTGCTGAAGGAGTCCATGTCTATGTCGAAGCCAGCATCAAACTTCATGGCGGCGAGAACAGCAACAGACACAGCCATGGGTACCTGCAAAAATTCAACAAACAAAACGACCAAGTGCAGAATTGTTTGGAGGGAAAGAAAATTATTGCAGAGAAAACGAAAGCGCAAAGGAGAACGACGGCGAAAAATGAATTTTATATTAGGTTTCGACGCAGAATTGGAAAGATCGTTGAACTCAGTTCGACGATCGAGGCTTCTAAAGGAATCTGAAGAGTCTTCAACATCGTCGATCTCCGTTCGACGATATTGGAGAGCGTCGAGCTCTGTTCGACGATCGTTCAGAGAACAAAATCATCGAGCGCCGTTCGACGATCGTTGACCGGAAGAGATAGTTCATACTATCTGAGAAACGCTGAACTCAGGTCGACGATTTCAGAAATCGTCGAGCTCCGTTCGACGATTTAGGGGAAAATCGTCGAGCGCAGTTCAGAGATCAGAAAAACTCTAGACACTAAAAAAAATCAGGATGTTTGCCTAGTCTTGGTCAATTTTTAAGCTTTTAAGATCTTGGATATTATTTAAGACTTCCTCCATCTAACATTCCTAACTGATTTAGGAAGAAGGTGTGTTTCTTTTCATCCAAGGGCTTGGTGAAAATATCTCCCCTTTGTAAATCAGTTGGGATATATTGTAGTTCAATTTTATTCTTTTCAACATTATCCCTAAAGAAATGATGTCTAATCTCTATGTGTTTTGTCCTACTATGGAGGACTGGATTTTGAGCTATAGAAATAGCACTGGTGTTATCATAAAAGATTTTAGACTTCTCTAAGTTGTAGCCATAGTCTAGAGTTGGTTTTGAATCCACAAGATTTGTGAACAACAACTGCCTGCAGCCATATATTCAGCTTCAGCAGTTGAAGTTGACACAGAAGTTTGTTTCGTACAAAACCAAGAGACAAGTCTGTCACCAAGGAACTGACAAGTTCCACTGGTGCTTTTCCTGTCAATTCTGCATCCAGCATAATCAGCATCAGAAAATCCAGTTAAATCAAATGCTGAATCTTTTGGATACCAGAGACCTAGATTTGGACAACTTTTAACATACCTGAGAATCCTCTTTACTAGTGTTAGGTGTGACTCTCTAGGGCTTACTTGGAACCTAGCACATATACATGTAGCAAACATTATATCTGGTCTACTAGCTGTAAGGTACAGTAAAGAGCCAATCATTGCTCTATATGTTGTCTGATCAATAGGTTTCCCATGTTCATCAGCATCCAATACAGCATTAGTAGGCGTGGGTGTTTTCATACAAGATGCTTCAGACATGCCAAATTTCTTAACCAATTCATTTGCATACTTGGTTTGAGAAATGAAGATGCCTTCAGCATGCTGTTTGACTTGCAATCCTAGGAAGAAGGATAGCTCACCCATGCTACTCATCTCAAATTTAGAATGCATCAGGTTGGAAAACCTTCTGCACAATTTGGAGCCAGTAGAACCAAAAATAATATCGTCTACATAAATCTGTACTAGTAGGGTATGGGACTTATGGGTTCTAATGAAAAGAGTTTGGTCTACCCTACCCCTTATAAATCCATTTTCCAAGAGAAAGCATGCTAGGGTCTCATACCATGCTCTACGAGCTTGCTTGAGACCATATAATGCTTTATTCAATCTAAAAACATAATCCGGATAAGTTGGAGAGATAAAACCTGGAGGTTGTCTGACATATACTTCCTCTTTGATGTCTCCATTTAGAAATGCACTTTTGACATCCATCTGATATACCTTGAAGCTTTTATGTGCTGTATAAGCTAAAAATATTCTGATGGCTTCCAATCTTGCAACAGGTGCAAAAGTCTGGTCATAGTCTATCCCTTCTTCTTGAGAATATCCCTTAGCAACTAGCCTTGCCTTGTTTCTTACAATTACTCCTTGATCATCCAGTTTGTTTCTGAATACCCACTTTGTTCCAACAATGGAGTGATCCTTAGGCTTTGGCACTAGTTCCCATACTTTGTTCCTCTCAAATTGATGCAACTCTTCTTGCATTGCAATGATTAAGTGTGGATCTTGCTCTGCATCTTGAATGGACTGAGGTTCAATTTGAGATAGGAAGCAGGTGTGCAACAGGTGTTGGTTGACCTGATTTCTGGTTTGCACACCAGCTGAGATGTCTCCAATTATTTGGGAAATTGGATGGTCTCTTGATGTTACTAAATCAACAGGGGGTGTTGATTGTTCACCAACCTGTGTTGTTGTTTCCTCTTGGGGTACAACAACTGGCTCTTCAAGTTGTTCTTCAATATGTTGAGCACTTTCTTCATCTTCACTGCTTTCATCCCTTTGGGTAACCTGTAACTTGTTCAAGTCTTCAACAAGAGAATGTTCCTGCAAAGGTTCTATGGTAGAAGGGATCTTCTCCTTGAAAGACATGTTAGATTCATCAAATGATATATGAATAGATTCCTCAATTTTTAGAGATGATTTATTATAAACCCTATAAGCCTTGCTGATCATAGAGTATCCCAGAAACACTCCTTCATCAGCTTTAGCTTGAAATTTTGCTAAATATTTCTTGTCATTGTTATGTATGTAGCAAATACAATCAAAAACTCTAAAATAATCAACTTTAGGTTTCTTCCCTTTGAGTAATTCATAGGGAGACTTTACCTTTAGTTTATGTATTAAACTTCTATTCAGCACATAGTTGGAGGTGTTCACTGCCTCTGCCCAAAAGGATAGAGGTAAATGAGCATCTGACAACAATGTAGTGGCAGATTCAATAAGGGTTCTATTTTTCCTTTCAGCTACCCCATTTTGTTGAGGAGTTCTAGGAGATGAGAAAGTATGCCTGATCCCTTCACTATGACAGAACTCTTGCATAAGAAGAGAATCAAACTCTGTCCCATGATCACTTCTGATCAGGGCAATGTGAGTATTGAACTCAATCTGTATACATTTGAGAAACTCTGTCAGATACTTAAAGTTATCCGACTTCTTCCTTAGAAAGAACACCCAAGTGAATCTAGAGAAGTCATCTACAACTACTAAAGTGTAGGATTTCCCTCCTAGGCTTTGTACTGTGATGGGTCCAAAAAGATCCATGTGTAACAGATACAATATCCTAGGTGAATCACTCTTATTAAGTGACTTAAAGCTGTTTTTAGTTTGCTTGCCTAATTGACAAGCCCTGCAGAGTCCTTCCTTCTTGTAGGGGCCAGAAGGTAGTCCTCTAACAAGGTTGTCCTTGGATAGCCTAGCAATAGTTCTAAGGTTTAGGTGTCCTAGTCTCTTATGCCATAAGATATTTGGTCTACAGACAGAATTAAACAGGCAAATATCTACATCAGTTGAAAGAAAATCTACTAGATAGATGTTACCTTTCCTTTTACCTGTCAATACAGTTGTGTTGTCCTCTGACTTGATTTTGCATAATGCTTTGTTGAAGGTCACCTGGTAGCCTTCATCACATAGCTGACTGATGCTTATTAAGTCGTGTTTCACTCCTTCCACATAAGCTACCTTCTTGAAAGTTACTAATCCAATCTGGACTGCACCATATCCTTTAGTCTGTCCAAAGTTTGAATCACCAAAGATAACTTTGGGTCCAAGCTTGGCTCTAAAGGATGTGAGATTGTCCTTGTTCCCTGTCATGTGCTTAGAGCACCCACTATCCAAGTACCATTGCTGGTTAGATGTTGGATAGGTCTTCACCTGCACATAAGATAATTCATTTGTTTTTGACCCAGTTTACCTTGGGCCTAGGTTGATAACCTTTAAATTCTGAAATAAAAGACATCCCAGGTTGACTCTTATATCCTTCAGGATGATATCTCCTTGGAGGTATAATCCATTCAGTATAAGGGTTAAAGATTTGGGATGTAGGACCCTTAGGATTGGATTTTGATTTGCCCTTGAAAAAATTTCCAGAGCTCTGACCTCTGTTCGACAATCTTGGAGTTGCGTTCGACGATCTTGGGTCAGATCGTCGAGCTCCGTTCGACGGTCGACTATAGCAGAGTTCAGGAACTTGAGATCGTCGACCTGCGTTCGACGATTTTGCCTGAGATCGTCGATCTCCGTTTGGCGATCGACGACCTCTGTTCGACGATTTCTGCTGGGACTTAGTTTTCTGGGGCAGATCAGAATTTTTCCTAGCTACCTCTACAACTCCCTTTCCTTTGTCAGAAATGAATTTGATTGGAGTTATTAGAACTATAGGTTGGCTGGATGAAGCACCCAAGCCCAGTGTACTATTAAATCTGGAGTTCACTGTGCTTATGATGTCCATCAGCTTGATGCTTCTCCCATTAAGGGATTCTTCAAGCTTCTTGGCCTCAGACAGCTCACTTTTCAGTGAAGCTATCTGCTCCCTACAACACTCCAACTCCTGAGAGAGTTTGAGCTTTTCTGACTTTAAAGTATTATGTTCAGATAAATGATTTCTGAGAGAGATAATTTCTTTCTCAGATTTTAGCAGGTCTAAACACAATGCTTTAAATTCAGATTTAAAGTCCCCTGAGTTAAAATCAAAAGAACTGATTACCTGATCTTTTTCAGGTTGTGTCTCTGAGTCTGACTCTGACTCCTCTTCTTCTGAATTATATTGTGAGGCATTGATTGCCATCATGCAGAACTCTTTCTCTTCTGCATCATCCTCATCATCACTGCAGCTGGATGAGGCTTCTGACTCCTCTTCAGTCTCACTCCAGGATTCAGCAACAAACCCCTTTCTTGTATGTTTGTTTTTGCTTGATGAGGGTTTGCCATTGCCATTCCTCTTGGATTCTTTCTCCTTTCTTCTTTCTTTCTTGTCCCTTCTGTCCTTGTTTTTGTTTTCTGGACAGTCAGGAACTATGTGCCCTGATTTCTTGCAACCAAAGCAAACAATTTCTTTATTATTATTATTAATGGACTTGTCATACCTTGGCTTATCATGCTCCTTGTATGATCTCCTTCTGAAGTCCTTTCTAGCCATCTTGTAAAATCTTTTGGCCAACAGACTGAGCAGTTCATCATTGCCTGTGACTTTGTCTTCAGGCAGATCTTCAGTTGCCTTGAAGGCTATGGTCTTCTCTTTTCTTGTGGCTGGTGAGGCAGCCTTTTGTTCTTCTTCTCTATTCTTGATGAGTAGCTCATAAGATTTGAGCTTACCCAATAGAGCTTCAGTGGTGGTCTCATTCAAACTTCTAGCATCCTTGATTGGCCAGATTCTTGAATCCCAAGTGCTAGGGAAGCACATTAGAATTTTGTCATTGAGTTCAGTTAGTGAGATCTCTTTATCCAATGTCCTGAGTTCACTGACAATTAGACTGAGCCTGTTGTACATATCTCCCACTAACTCAGTTTCTCCCTTCTTGAAATTCTCATATTGAGATATGAGGTGGGATCTCCTATCCTTTCTCTCATCAGCTGAGCCTGAGACTATTTCAGAGAGTTTGTCCCAAATTTCCTTTGCTGAATTGCATTCAGCCACCTTTTGAAATATATCATCAGACATTGTCTGGGCTAAGATGTTCATAGCCTTGGCATCAACTACCTTCCATCTCTTGATGTCAGCATCTATTCCTGATGGAGGTGGAACAGCATTTGTACTTGAGTTCTCTGAAGGTCTTGGACATACTGTCAAAACAGAGTTAAAAATATCTTCATCAATAGAATTCATGTACAGTCTGATCCTTGCTTTCCAAAGTGCAAACTTGGATAGATTGCACACTGGAGGTCTGGTGCTAGCATAATCTTTGTTTTGGGCCATGATTTGTGAAAACAAAATCTAATAATAAACTACAAAAGAAAACAGATCTAACTAGGGATCTCTTGGGTTCAGGTGTTAGCCTGTGCAACCACTAAGGTGTGGTATGTTTAACCAACCTCCCTCTGATACCAATTGAAAGTGCGGCTAGATCTGATATACTCTAGAGGGGGGGGGTGAATAAAGTATATGGTGCTTAAAAACTTTTTACAACAATTGTTGTAATTTGAGTGAGCCGGGAAGCAGTAATAAATCTAATCACAGAACTAAACTAATCAAAAGCTAATCACAGAATAATCACAGCCAGAAACAAAAATAAAGACAAGCAAAACCAGATGACACAAGGAAATATAGTGGTTCCCCTAAACTTGGGTACATCCACTCTTTTACCACCCTAGGTAGGAATCCACTGCAGGATGAGTTGATCAGGTGTCCTGGGCACCAATGAGCTTTTGATAAGGTGCTCAAAAACCAAATCAGATTTTTTTGATCAGGTGTCTTGCCACCAATGAGCTTTTGACAAGGTGCTCAAAAACCAAGTTCAAACTTTTGAAGGGAGTTTGAGAAACCCTTTACAGAGATGCGGGTGAGAGAGTGATGGAAGTCTTCTCTTTCTCAAATCAGCTGAGAAGACTATGTGGATTGATGGTGTCAAAGCTCCCCCTGAGTCCTTGAGATCTTCAGGAAAAGAAGCTTTGTTGTAGGGTGATAGGCCTTCAAAAGTTGAGCTCCAGCAAAAGATGATTTCAGCAACAGCTGAAATGTTGGATGTCTGGAGTCTTGAAATATGTTGGCCTTGAACACTTGAGACAGGAGAGATCTGAAGATTTTTGTAAATTTGATCTCCTTGGATGTGTGTTCTTGAGAATTCTTTGAGACAGAATATTTTGTTCTTGTTCTGAAGATTACTAATGTCTGTCTGTGTGTGTTTGTAATGTATGTGTCTACTTCAAAAAGAATCCTTCACTTTTATTCTCTGATACTGAATGGAAAAACATTCACTGTCAACAATAGCCGTTGGCCTGCATTAATTGCATCCTTAATTGCAAAATGTCTTCTGGAGGAAAGTCCATAGAAATATTCCTTGAAAATCCCTTGAAACTTGGTCCAGAAATAAATGAAAACGGCTAGAAAATCTTCTGAATTAATTGCAGAATGACTCCTTAACTGATTTGAATTTGAATCTAGAAACATCCTTGAAGTTATCTGAAAACGTCGAACTGAGCTCTGCTATCGTCGAACTGAGCTCAGCGATATGGATATATACTGCAACAAAATATCGTCGATCTGAGCTCAAAGATCGTCGAACTGAGCTTAGAGATAGAGATCCAAAGCTGAGTCAAGATCATCAAACTGAGCTCACCGATCGTCGAATGGAGTTCGACGATATGATGAAGTTGAGCTCAGCGATCGTCGAATGGAGTTCGATGATCTGTCGAAGTTGAGCTAGACGATCGTCGATCGGAGTTTGACGAATCGTCGTGCTGAGCTCGACGATATGACTTAGTCTCAAACTGAAAAAGGCTTGGTCTTGAGGGCAGCTTCCAAACTTAGACTTCTAACCCTTAGACTCAATTCTAATTGACCTTTTGAGCTATACAGGAGGTCAAACATTGGTTTCCTAGAGACATAGTGATCCTGACCCAAATTAGTAATAGGGTGTTCCAACACGTCTATCACACCCACCTCCTTGATTTTGACCCTATAAATAGAGATGAAGGAGGAGGGGTAAGACATTTACTTCACTCCAAACTCAAGCATTGAAGGATTTCTAGAGAGGCATTTACGACAATCGTCTTAGTTTGGGAGAGCATTCAAACGTCGTTGTACGATGTTGACGAGGAGTCCTTCGTCTACACGGATTGTATCTGGAGTAGATTTGGGCAAGAATTCGAAGAGCCATCTTGGAGAGGATTTGTGTAATCTATCTCGTCTACCGCTGTCTGTAACTTGCAGTTTTTCTATTACTATTTATTGTATTGTGTAGTGTGAAACTGGTGAAGATCCTATAAGGATCGAGGAGGGAAAGCCTTGTAATTGCATATTATTTCATACAATTTAGTGGCTGCTTTCCGGGTTGGACTCTGGTCGTCATGTGATTTTCACTATATTGGGTCTCCCCGTTAAATCTCTATGCCACTTTTATTACTGTTATTTTGTGCTACGTTTTGGTTGTGTATCGGTATACCGCTAAGCGGTCGTGCAGGTACTTTGTAGAACTAATTTGCAGGTGCTCTAGTCGGACTTGTGCTCTCTATAGCCCAACAAGTGGTATTAGAGTGAGGTTTATTATCAGAGCAGTTATCGGGCTGAATTGTCTGAGATTCAAGACGAGTCGATCAGATTTTTGGGTTAGTGATCGGGTGCGGTAGGTGATGACCATTTGTCCACTCCCTATACTCTTTGATTTTTTCTTTGAAAAAGTCGACTCAAAGAACTAAGGTCATTCCGACTCGTGATAGAGCAATATGAAGTCTACTTCAGGTTTAGGCTCTGAACACATGGTATAACTAAACGACGCAAACTACCCCCAGTGGAACTAACTGATGGAGGATCTTATCTATGTGAATGGCTGGCGTGCTCCTATATTTGAGGAGATGCCTAAAGACACAGATCCAAAAAAGTGGAAGGTGGAGCACCGGAAGCTATGTGGATTCGTGAGACGGTTCGTAAAGTTGAGCATCTATAATCATGTTGCGAGCATTTTTGATGCAAGGATCATTTGGAAGATTCTCGAGATTTCATATGCCAAGAGTACTGACATCAACAAGTTATATTTACTAAAAAAAATCTTGAAGAGTTCAAGTATAGAGATGACTCACCTATCTTGGATCATGTGAATGAGTTTCAAGGTATTATGGATCAACTTACTGCTATGAATGTGACCTTTGAGGATGGGGTCAATTCTTTGTGGCTGCTAAAGTTTCTTCCAAACTCTTGGTAGATGGTTAGAGTTTCTCTAATCAACTACTCATCCGGAGGCATCATTATGATGGAGATTGCCAAGAGTGGAATCCTAAACGAAGAGTTGAGAAGGAAGTCTCAAGGAATATCAGGCTTTTTTCATGAGTTGATATCCTATTTACTAAGCCTAGGGGGAGAGGGAGAAGCAAGAGTAGGGGAAGGAATAATGAGAGTAGTCAAAGTAGAGGGAAGTCAAGGTCCCGCTACCAGAATGTGGAGTGTCACTACTGCTACAAGAATGACCATATTCAGGAGTTTTTTTATACGTTGAAGAATGACAAGAAGAAGAAGGGAGAGTCATCAAATGAGAAGACAAATACGCATACGACTGTCATTGTCTCTATAGAGGAGGATAATGTCATCATTGTTGGAGATGACGTCACAGTTGCACTCTCATGCTATGATAGGAGCTTGATTGTGGACTCAGGTGCTTCTACACATATCTCCCACAACAGAGAGCAGTTTGCCACTTACACGACTCACTATTATGGAGTGCTTAGAATGGGCAATAATGATACGTCTAAAGTTATCAGGAGGGGATACATTCATCTGAAGACTAGCACGAGAGGTTTGCTGATTTTGAAGGACGTGTGACATGTACCTGACATCCTCTTCAACCTAATTTTAGTTGGAAAGCTAGGTGATGAGGGACACTTGAGTGTCTTTGGTGGAGAGTTTTGAAAGCTTATCAAGAGGTCACTAGTAGTGGCTAGAGGATATAGAGAGATTAATATATACTACTTGCAGGAGAGGCCTGAAGTTGCTCAGGCTAACACAATTAGAGATGGTGCTGTACAACCCCGTATCCGACGAGTGAGGTCGCTAGGAACCAGACCAGTCGGTTCAGATCGTCCAAGCAATAGGCGAGCCCAGCAGAGGAATCTGAAGATAGTGGGCGAGCTCGGCATGTAGAAGCCGAACCCGAGCTCGGCATTCATTGACCGCAAGCTCGGCATTTGCCGAGCTAAGTCAAGATTCGTCGGTCTGAGATCGACTAATGGAGGCCGACGGATGGGCGAGCTCGCCGTCCCAGCTCGCGCTCTCGCAACGGAGCTCGGCAACAGTAGGCGAGCCGGATCTTCCGAGGTAGCCAGGCTCCCCAGCTCGCCTGGATCCACAAGGTACTTTTTACTATTTCGCCCCCGCTGGTCTGCCCATAGCCCTTCAAAACAGTGGAGTTTGGCTGTTGGCATACCCAACCAAGGGTATTTTGGTAACTTCAGCTCAGTTCAGTTTGGTTATTGTCAGTTTAGATTCTGAAAACTATAAATAGGACCCAAGGGGTACCCCAGAAGGCATGCTTCCTGTGCTATCTTGCTCCAGTTTTCAAGTGCTTTCTGAGGGTACCTTAGCTCCACATTTGGCTAAGGAGGAGAAGCACTCTCAGATCTTCCGGGTGTGTGGTGGGTCCTCCACGCCAAGCCCTTGAGTCAGTTCTCCCTTGTTTCTTTTGTTGTTTTGCTTGCAGGAGTGAAGTAGGCGCGCGATCACCCCTTCCCCAAGTGTGAACTCCATAGGAGACCATTTTACAGTTTCAACAGGTGTATCAACATCCATATGGCATAGGAGATTGAGTCACGTTAGCTAGAAGGGCCTGGGATGTCTCAGCAAGAAGAAGATGATATATGATCTATATGTGGATCAATTGGAGAGATGCAACCACTACATGTATGCGAATCAAAATATAGTATCTTTTTAGAACCACACTTCCACCAGAAAATTTGAGCCACTAGAGCTCGTACATACTCATGTTTTTGTACCACTGAAGGTCCAGATGAGGGGAGGAGTGTCTTAATTTGTGACATTCATCAATGATCATTCAAGAAAACTTTAGGTCTACGTTATTAAGACCAAAGATGAGGTTCTCAAAATTTTTCAAAAATTCCATGCTGAGGTGGAGAGGCAATCCGGGAAGAAGCTAAAGTGCATTAGGTCCAATAATGAGGGAGAGTATATTGGTCCCTTTGATGAATACTGTAAATAGCACAGGATCAGAATGAAAATACTCCGCCCAAGATGCCGCAGCTGAATGATGTGGCTGAAAGAATGAATATAACATTGATGGAGAGGATGCGGTGTTTGATGTTTGAGTTAAAGCTACCTGACATGTTTGGGGGTGAGGCTTTATATATAGTTGCACACATCATCAACCTCTCTCCCAGTTTTGCATTACAAGAGGATGTTCTTAATATGGTCTGGTATGCAAATGACTCTTCATGTAGTCACTTGATGGTCTTTGGTTGCAAGGCCTTTGTGCATGTCCGTCGGGACGAAATATCAAAGTTGGATTCCAAGACTCAATAATGCATATTTTTGGGATATGGACGTAGTGGCGAGTTTGGCTATTGGTTCTTTGATCCAGTTGAGAAGAAACTTGTACACAGTCATGATGTTGTATTTTGTGAGGATCAGACTATTGTTGATCATAGGAAGATGGAGAAGGCCGACTCTCACACTACTACAAAGTCTCATATGATTTTAAGTGATGATATTGAGGAGGAAATGGTGCCTGAGCTGATATAGGGCACTGAGCCACTTCCAGATCATGAGGACGCTATTTATGACGAGCCTACTGAGGACATCATTGATGATGAGCCTATACCAGCAGCTGAGCTCATTCCACGGAGGTCTGATAGACTCAGACACCCATCTTTGAGATACTCCACTAATGGGTATATTCTGTTGATTGATGCAGGGGATACCGAGCACTTTGAAGAGATGATTTAGAGCTTGGGGAAGAAAGAATGCATGGCTGCTATGTAGGAGGAGATGCAGTCTCTACATGAGAAACACACATATGATTTGGTGAAATTGCCTAAGGGCAAGAATTCTCTGAAGAATCAATGGATTTTCAGAGTAAAATAGGGAGATCCCTCAACACCACTCAGATATAAGGCCAAATTAGTGGTGAGGGGTTTCAGACAAAAATAAGGAGCTAATTTAGATTAGATCTTCTCTCACGTTGTGAAGATGTCGTCTATTCGAGTTCTGCTTGGCCTTTATGTGAGGCTAGACCTGGAGATCGAACAGATGGATGTAAAGAATGCCTTTATGCATGCTGATCTTGAGGAGTAACTTTATATGGAGCAACTTGAAGGTTTTAGGGTGGAAGGGAAGGAGAGCCTAGTCTTTCGCCTAACAAAGAGTTTTTATGACCTGAAGTAGGCCCCATGATAGTGGTATAAGAAGTTTGATGCTTTTATAAGGGAGATAGACTTCAGGAGGACCACCCTTGATCACTATGTGTTTATAAAGTAGTATGATCTAGAGGATTTCATCATCTTACTCCTCTATGTTGATGACAAGATGATAGTTGGGAGGAGTACTGTGCGTATTGCCGAGCTGAAGTGGCAGTTGAGATCCGCGTCTACAATGAAGTACTTGGGAGCTACAAAAACCATCCTATGGATGCATATTCGGAGAGATAGAGCCTTCAAGTTACTTTGGTTATCACAAGAGAGATACATCAGGAAGGTGCTACAGAGATTCAGTATAGATTAAGCGAAGAAGGTGAGCACGCCGCTTGCAGCTCACTTTAGACTTATTGCTGACTAATGCCCAAGAAAACCTGAGGAGAAAGGGAAGATCTAGAAGGTCCCTTATGCTTCTGCAATTAGCAGTCTTATGTACATGATGGTGTGCAACCACCATGATATAGCACATGTGGTTGACACTGTTAGTAGGTTTCTCTCCAACCCCGGGAGAGAGAGCATTGGAACGCTGTGAAGTGCATTCTAAGGTACTTATATGGGACATTAGAATTCACATTAAAGTTCAGAGGTAGTGAGCCAGAGTTACTAGGATACACTAATGGTGATATGGTTGGAGATTTGGACTCTAGAAGATCGACTACTGTCTAATTGATCCTGTTTGTAGGGGGAGCTGTGTCGTGGCAGTCTAGATTGCAGAAGGGCGTCACACTGTCAACTATGAATGTAGAGTTTATAGTAGTCGCTGAGGTAGGGAAAGAGCTTTTTTGGATGAAGAGTTTCTTCAAGGTGTTGTGTTTCAGTTAGGAGCGCTACACACTCATATGTGATAGTCAGAGTGCAATTCGTTTGGAGAAGAACCCCACCTTTCCCTCGAGGTCCAAGCATATTGACATGCGATATCATTGGATACATGATGCTCTAGAGTAGAAAGAGCTGAATTTGTAGAAGGTGCACGCGGATGACAATGGAGCATATATGCTTAGGAAGACCGTATCAAAAGGGAAGTTAGAGCACTGTGTGAGGATCGTCGGTATGGAGTTTCCCTCTATATAAAGAAAATGGGAGAATAAGTTGTTGGGTACAGTTCCCGTCATTTGTGGAGAAAACTGTTGAGTTCGAGTCTCATTAACTCGAATTTGGTGTTGCTGATTGAATGTGAAGACATGTTGATGATCTGGCGGGAGGCATATTGAAGACTTTAGGGAAGATTTCCAGAATGACAGGTTTGCTTCACTTAGTCAAAAAGGCTGAAATTTGTTAAAATAATTTCCTTCTAAGTGTGAAAGAGGCTACCCAACTTTGACCATGCTTTTCAAGCATGTGTTTCATGACAAGTATGAAAAGGATTAGCCGTCTTTGACCTGGAAATCAACATGTGATCTTAAAAGAAGCTTCTAGGAAATTATCCAAATGAAGCTTCATGTAAAATGACATGTGTTTTTGACCGAGGGAAGTTTCATGGAAGCTAAACACACATGCCATCTACCACACCTACCTCCTTGATTTTGATCATATAAATAGGGATGAAGGAGGAGGGGGTAAGGAATTTACTTCCCTCTAAACTCAAGCATTGAAATATTTCTAGAGAGGCATTTGCGACAATCGTCTTAGTTTGGGAGAGCTTTCAGACGTCATTGTACGATGTAGACGAGGAGTACTTTGCCTACACAGATTGGATCTGGGGTAGATTTGGGCAATAATCCGAAGAGGCATCTTGGAGAGGATTTGTGTAATCCGTCTCGTCCGCCGCTGTCGATAACTTGCAGTTTTTCTATTACTATTTATTGTACTATATACTGTGAAGCTGGTAAAGATACTATAAGGATCGAGGAGAGAAAGCCTTTTAATTGCTTATTGTTTTATACATTTTAGTGGCGGCTTTCTATTTTGGAC